>OX451740.1:514263324-514863324 GCA_948472305.1 Vicia faba
ATTATAGAAGAAGATAAATCAAAATGAGTACTTTTGCTGAAGCTTTCAACAATGTTGTTGTGCAAAACCCTGCTCAGAATCAAGAAGTGAAAAGAAGCCGCTCTTGTGAAACCGAACTATTGAGACTCATGAGAGCTACCAGGAAGAGGAGTTCAAGAAGAAGAAGAAAGTTGAAAAGTCCAGTCATCATTGATTCTGGCGATGAGGATGAAGCAGTTTATACTTAGTCAAACTATCTCTCAGCTAGAGGATTTAGATATGATTATTAGCTTTTTTGTAAGGATTATCTAATGAAAGTTTTATTCAACTTAAGTTTTATTCAGCTTAACTCTTAGAATGATGTACACTTTATGGTTATATGAATAAAACCAAAATGAAACAATACACGATAATGATTCATAACAACAAGAACAATTGTAATAACATAACGGAGAACAATGGTGAAAGAGTTTTTTTCGTTCTCTATGGCTCCTTGAAGAAGAAGTGTTCTTTCGTTGGCTAGAGAAGACGTATTCTTTTGCTAGGGCTTGAAAAGAAAATGAAAGAGACACTGAAGAGATAAAAATTATAAAGAGTATTTATCTCAGTTTTACTTAAAACCGAGATAACATATCCGACGTGAAATCTATAAAAAATAAATGCACATTTTTGTTTGCAAAAAAATTAAAAAATTAGGGAGATTTTATCTCGGATTTACTGAAAGCGAAGATAACATATCCGATGTAAAATATTTAAAAAATAAAGGCGCCTTTTTGGTTCTTTATAAAACATTAAATAGAAAGAGTTGGAAATCGAACCTCAAACCTTGAACATATATTTATGTCGGTTTTTTAAACATCTGAGGTAACATGTTTATCATTTTTTTAATTAAAACAATACGCTCCCTTCACATGTTCCCGCGATTTTGTTTTTTACGTTGCAAAAACTTCGTCATGAAAATTTGTGAGAGAATTAAATCTCTCACTAATTGCGATGAATTTAGGGAGGGAAAACTATATAATTGATAAATAATAAATGAATATAAATTAGTGAAGAAATTTATGAGATGATTTTTTCGTCACAAAAAATCCCTCATAAAATCTCACAAAATTGATAAAAGTAAAAGAATTTGAGATGATGTTATTCTTTACCGATGATTCCGTCCCAAATTTTCTCATAAATGTGTTAAATATTTTTGTGAGAGAAATATTCTCTTTAATATATTATTTTATATAAAATACATTAAATTTAAATTTCTTTTTAATGACATTGTAGCTTAAATTTTAATTAAAAATAATATTCTCTTGATCTTTCTCACCCTTCTTTTATAGGTATCAAACAGTAATTCACTTAACTTGTCTTTCAAGTTTGGTGAGGGATGTGGTACCATCTAAAAGATTGAATTCAATAGGAGAATTGTTTATGTTGAAATACACTTATGCCTTAATCAGAAATTGAGGAAGAAACATCTTTTAACTGTATTTCTCTATAACATAGGCCTTGATTTATACAAATTTGGATTCACTTTAGACCACACAAATTTGTCGATGGAATCAGAACCCTACAAAGATGTCGGAAAAATCTTAATCAATAAACAATTTTGAATCAATACACAACTAAAAATTTTATCATACAACTAAGATTTCAATATAGCATGGTAAATTTTGAAATTTCCGATAAATATTGACCCTTACTGGAAATTTCAAATGAACTATTCGAATTTTATATATACGGAAAATTTTGTATATACCAAAAATTTACAATATTATATTATAAATTTCGTTCGGAAAAATTCTTCTTCTTTTAGTTGAAGCATTTTTGGGATTATGAAAATATAAAGAATAATAGATATAATTGGAGGTGACACGTTAAATCCTCCTAACCCAAACAACTGAGAGTAAAGTAGTGTCAGATTATTCTGAGAAAGGCTTTGATTTATTCCATCCTTCTTACTTTAATGTTCTAAGACAGTCAAAATCAAAATCCCAATCGCAACCTTCGTTCCACGCTCTAAAGATCATATTTCCGCTTCCGTTTCCAGAGGGGATGCATTATGCTGTGAATAAATGGATGATGCAGATGTCACTCAAGGTAATAATAGATTCTAGGAAGAGATACGTGGTGAGGTTTTTTCTAAAATTTGGGAGAAAGCAAAAAAATTGGGGTCTAAGGTAGTGAAAGAGGTGGGATAGACTTCAAAGGAGGTGGTTGGAAAATCAAGTGGTCTTATATTAATTTTGAAACCATGTTTGTTTTTGCTGGATTTTAGTTTTGTGGGTGAAGGGTTCCCTGACATTCATGCTCTTTGGAAGGGATTGTATGTTTCTATAGTAAACATTTACTCTTCTTGTTCCAATTTTAAGAAACGAATTTTGTGGAAAGAGTTGTTAGAGGCTAAAGCCAAGTTTCCTATAGAAGAATGGATTGTACTTGGGGATTTTAATTCCATTAAAAATAAAAACGAGAGGAAGGGAAATAGTTATGTAGTTAACATAACAGTGATGGTATATTTTAGGGAATTCATTGGTAACCTTGACCTGGTCGATATTCCTACTTTGTGGAAGAATGCAGACTTATTTGTTTGATTGGTAGCTTGTATAGGATTCTTTCAAAACTTATGGCCAATAGATTGATGAAGGTGATGAATGGTTTGATCTCTAAAGCGCAATCTGCTTTTTTTTTGGCTAAAAGACACATGTTCAATTTCATCATAGTTTTGAACGAGATTGTGGATTTCTCTAAAAGGTTCAAGAAAAAGTGTCTCCTTGTCAAGGTAGACTTTGAAAAGGCCTATGAAAAAGTTTCTTAAGAGTATCTTCGTTTTATTTTGAGAATGACGGGTTTGGAATTTCTTGAATGTGGTGGATATAAGCTCTTGTCTTTTCAAGCTCGATGTCGATCCTCGTCAATGGAAGTCCCACAAAGGAAGTTATTATTAAAAGGGGTCTTTATCAAGGAGATATGCTTTCTCCCTTTCTTTTTTTGTTGGTAGTTGAATGTCTAACAGGTCTTATGGATAATGTGTTTTCTCAAGGTCAGTTTCATGGGTTTAAGTGTGATGCTGAGTCGAAATACAAATTGCTCTAATTTGCGGATGATACGTGTAATACGGTGGGAGAACTGACTGTTATACTAGTTTTGTGTTTGTGTTTGCAAATGTTGCGGTAAGCAAGAGTCGCCATCGACTTTTCTTTTATACAAATAAAGGAAAGGGTGAAAAGAACAAAAAAAGACTTTTTGAGAGTTTTCTGAGTAAGGGGGTAGATTATGGAAAGGGGAGGTGTTAGCACCCTTTCCATCTGTAGTTTTCTACGGGCTCTTAGATGCTTAGATCATTTTGAAAATACCTTGTGCTTTGTGTGTTTTGAAAAGTATTTTGAAATTGCCTTAGTACGGAGATTCTCTTTATGATAACTCTTGTATCAGTCCTCAAGAGTGTTGATAAAGCGTTCAAAAATGTTTTTGAAAATTGTTTTGTATAAGTGTGAAAATTTGTTTTTGAGCAAGCATCTAACAACTATCTACTTTTACTCAAAAGGTCGTTCTTTTCCACCTTTCCTTTAGATAAGGCTAGCCTACTATTAGTGAGTAGGTAGCCATAGTAGTTTGGATGTATGAGGGACTATCGTGGGTCATCATACAGTCATAAAGGCAACATGTAGAGATGATTTAGCAATTTTGTTTAAGGGACTAGATCATTTACCGAAAGGAATCATTGTAGGATCATCGAGAGACTATGATCTTTTGATTTGAGGGTCTTTGCTAAAGCGTCCCTTCTTTTGAGGGACATGACTGTTTTATTTTCTGAAGGCAACCAAAGTGGGAATACCCTAGAGGTGTATATGTGCAAGTGTGTTATATTCAGTTATTTTTGTCTTTTGTGTTAGGTTTACTAGCGTTTAATTATTAGTCTTATCATGCAATCCTATTAACATACATCTAAATAGTTAATAATTTGCAGGAATTTAAAATACGGAAATGTAAATCCTACGCTATTACATGACTTTAGAGATTAATTACATGCCCAAGAAAGAGGGGGATAAAGTAGAAAATAAAATCCTAATTTTAACTATTACATCCAGTAGACAGATACAATAATATGAATGTAAATGTGCGCGAAATGGAAAAGAACGTCTAAAAATCCTAAGGAAAAGGAAATCTTTTTTGTTTGTTTTTATTTATATAAAAAAACTTAAGTCTATTTAATTTTTAATTTAAATAAAAGGTTAAAGTAATTAATTAATTAATTTACAAAATTAACTTAATTAAAAAAATACTAGCCTAATGTTTTTTTGTGATTTTTTGATTTAAAGTTAATTTAAATGATAAAGTCAATAAAGGAATGAACAAAGGCAACATGAAAATACGAAGGGTCATCCTTCGATCTAAGGGGAACTGTGGCCTTTCGATCCAGGGAAGGATGTGACTTTTGATTCAACAAAGGATATTGTAGAAAGTGTTTGATGGATTGCCTGTGTAAGGTACTGAATTTGTAAGAAAAGTGTTAGCAAAAATAAGAGTCTGACCTAGGTGTCGAACCCAGGTCCTTCGATCCTGTGCGTGTTGGTTTGTTTAGGCTAGATCTATAACATATGCATTAGAGATAAAAAAATAAATGCGGACCTGGGCGTTGAACCCATGTCCTTAGCTCTGAGTACAAATTGAATGACCTAAAAGTGTTAATCTGTCACGTAACAATCAAAATTAAATTACACATGAGATGAATTTAAGGTCGAAGGTTTGTTACCAATGGGATTTTGGAAGCTTTGCAGTCTTCGTGTGGCTCGTATGAGGCAATGTGTGTGTACCTGGAGGCAAGGTTTTCTCCCGGCTGATGTGTGTATAGGCCAAAATGTTTATGTGGGCGGACAGCCTGCAGCTTTGATTGGTAATAATTATTGTGTGTAATGCAGCGTTTGGCTGGTGGTCTGAGTGTGGCAAGAGCATTTCTTTATTTTTTATGATTTTTTTCTCCGCTCCTTGCAATGTGTCCTTAGGCTTGTATTTATAGGAATGTGATGTGCTTGGAAATGGCAAAGGACAACCATTAACTAGGATTTGAAGGCAAAATCAGACACATTAAAATATTGTCATTTTTGAGGAATTCCTACCCTTTGGGGTCTTGGGATGAACCTGGACATGTTTGGCTCTTTCGAATGCCCTCAAGCCTTGCTCTTCGAGTGGCCCTGAGTTTCCTCCTTCAAATGCCTCCAAGCCTCATCATGATGGACTTTTCAATTGAGTCCCTATTTGCCTTGTTCTTCGATTGGCTCGGACACTACCCAACTAGCCCAATCGAAAGACTTCATTCTGGTCTGTCGAAGCTTCCTTTGGCATGAATGTGCTTGTGTAGGAGGCTTGAGCCTAACATTATGTTGGATTTTGGTCCAGCAAGCATCTTTGAATATTTCTCTTTCGTTTTGACCAACTAGATCCATCCTTCGACCAGACCCCTCTTCAGACAACAATATGTGTCCTTCGAATGGGCCCTTTGTGCATCCTTCAAAGGGGCCAAATGCGTATCCTTTAATTAGACTATGTATGTCCTTTGAAGGGATCACATGCAATTCTTTGAATGGGTTAGTGAGGCATATCCTTCGAATGAGGCACCTGTATGTGCCCTTCAATTCCACCAGTACATGTCCTTCGAAGGGGCCACCAACTATGTGTGTTGGAGGCTTTCAATGGTGGAATCGAAGCAATCATGAGGGGAGTTCCTGCCCTGTAAATTGAAAGTGAACCAAGCAGGAGGCCAATTCCTTCTGAATCGAAGGAAAACTGCAGGAGGCTGTTGCCTTGTTCCTGCTAGCATGAAGCAGTTAATACTCAGTCGAAGCTTGCATGTAGGTAGCCCTTGTCCAATCGAAGCTTGCCTGCAGGAGGTCACTTCTTTGTGACTCCAAGCAAGCATACAAGAGACCATTTCTCAAACGAAGGTTTGCATGAAGAGCCAATGTCCAATCGAAGGTTGCATGCAAGAGGCTCCTGCTTTGTAAATCAAAGGTAAGTTGTTTCAAAGGGAGATCTTGCCTAGTCAGAGCTAGCATGAAGATAGCCAATGCCCTATGGGTATTAATATGAATGCTAGCCATAGGGAGGCTTTTTATTTGTGCACGCTAGCATGGTGGGATCCCCTTGCTTTGTGAATCGAAACATGCGGGAAATAGGTAATTTCTCAATCGAAGGCTGCATGAAGATAACCATTGCTTTGTGAATCAAAGCAGGCATGTCAGGGGCAAATGCTCAATCGAAGGATGTAAGCCAAGCTTGCATTGAAAGAGGCCAAAATCCCAATCGAAGGATGTGAAATCGAAGCAGGCATGCTCTTCTTCAATTTGATGCTTGAAAGCCCAATTGTACTTGTGCAAATTTGAACTTTTGAGAAAATGTCTTGAGAAATGAGAGGGAAAATTTTGGGGTACGACTGCTGCCCCTGTTCAATCTTCTTAAACCTGAAGAGTTAGATTGGTGAGTATTCCATTCGTGACTTGAAGGTGGAAGATGATTGAACACTAGAGTGCCAAAAATTTACACTCGATGATGTGGTGGTTGATTTTGTAGTGAATGGGCTTAAAGATTCCATTTGGAGAGATGATGGAAAGTTGTCGGAGATGGGATTAAAGATGCCATCCAAAGTAGATATTGACTTCATAAGAGGTATCTTTATGGGGAATTCCTGTTCCTGCTGTCTGAGGAGGAGTCCACTGGGGAATGTTGATTTCTGTTGTTCTCCTGCTTGAGGAAAACACCGCAGGGAATAGAGTCTAGGAACTTCAGTTGTCCATGGCTCTACTAAGGAGTTATCTCTGGACTGGAGAGATGAAAGTTTGTTGTTTTCTAGTTGAACTCCAGGCTTCACAGTAACTTGCTGGGGAGAATGAAATTAACTGTTGTTTGGAAATTTATTAGAAAGATCCTGTGTAGGGTTGCTTCAGGATGAGTCTGTGTTAGACTGCATCTGGAAAGTTGAGAAGGAACCCATGTAAGATTGCTTCAAGATAAATCCGTGTTAGATTGCATCTGGAGAGTTGAGAAGGAACCCGTGTAAGATTGCTTCAGTATGAATCCGTGTTAGATTTCATCTAGAGAGTTGAGAAGGAACCCGTGCAAGATTGCTTCAGCTGGTCATATAGATAGTTTTCCTGTCTGGTTTCAGGTATTAATCTATAATTATTTGTCCACAGATAGTTGTCCTTCCTGGTTTCAGGTATTAATATGGAACTTATTTTTGTTGGTAAGTATGAAGCTTGACTGTGACGTATAATGAAGGAATCTTGGACAATTACTACCTCAGCAGGTGATGAAGGAATCTTGGCCGATTACTACCTCAACGGATAGTGAAGAAATCTTGGACGATTACTACCTCAACAGATATTGAAGGAATCTTGGACAATTACTAACTCAACAGATATTGAAGGAATCTTGGATGATTACTACCACAACAGATAGTGAAGGAATCTTGGATGATTACTACCTCAATAGATAATGAAGGAATCTGGGACGATTACTACCTCAACAGATAATGAAGGAATCTTGGACGATTACTATCTCAACAAATATTAAAGGAATCTTGGATGATTACTACCTCAACAAATATTAAAGGAATCTTGGACGATTACTACTTCAACAGATAGTGAAGGAATCTTGGATGATTACTACCTCAATAGATATTGAAGGAATCTTGGACGATTACTACCTCAACATATAGTGAAGGAATCTGGGACGATTACTACCTCAAAAGATAATGAAGGAATCTTGGAAGATTACTACCTCAATAGATAATGAAGGAATCTTGGACGATTACAACCTCAACAAATATTGAAGGAATCTTGGACGATTACTACTTCAACAAATAGTGAAGGAATCTTGGAAGATTACTACCTCAATAGATATTGAAGTAATCTTGGACGATTACTACCTCAAAACATAGTGAAGGAATCTGGGATGATTACTACCTCAATAGATAATGAAGGAATCTTGGACGATTACTACCTCAACAGATAATGAAGGAATCATGGACGATTACTACCTCAACAAATAATGAAGGAATCTTGGACGATTACTACTTCAGCAGGGTACCAGAAATTTGTCTGGTCATGTAAATAGTTGATGATATTCGTCTATTTATAGACTTTTACCTGAAAAGATAAAGGGTTAGCTGTATGCAATGTCATGGTGCGTGAAGTGCAACTGATATTCTCAAAATAAATGAGATTGTGATATATGCATTTGTGCTGCATATACTATGATGTTTGTAAAGTGATGTATGCATGTAATGTATGAACGTATTCGACTGCTCTATTGCAGTATTGTTTGAACTAGGGAAAATAAATCCCTGATTATTGCTAGGGATGAAGAATGTATGTCTTCAAATTTCATTGAAGTTGAAATGCTGGGAGACGAAACTTCCGTTGCTAGAGAAATAAACTCTGTTGGGGAAAGGAAACTCCGTGAACTGCTTGGGGATTTTAGTGAAATCCTGTTGGGGAATTCTGAGAAGCTTGGCGACTTCACAGGGGAATATTTTTTGTTGGAGAAGTAATTTGGAGATTCGTGCTCTGCCGGGGATATAAGAAACCTGACACCATTAGTCTGCATGCTGAGAATATGGTAGTGATCTTATAGTAAGATGCCCCTACCTCTGTACCTGTCGGAGAAAGTATCTGCTGGGATTTTATGGATGGCCTGACTATTATCCCAACTCCTGGAATCCTGAGTAAACATTGATCGGGGTGATAAGCCTTCTACTAATAGACAAGCGACAAGATGACAGGACATAGTCGTATGCTTTAATCCCTAACTGTTTCCTGGACTGTCTTTTCAGATTTTCAGTCCATTAGGATACCCTTTTTTTGCCCAAGCCGCCTTTTCAGGTTTTCGACTTGTCGGGTGTACAGTTTTATTTATATATCCATAATTTTTGCCCGAACTCCCTTAGTTCGCTGGGATGCCCTTATTTTTGCCTAGGCCAGTCAACCTAGCGGGTCTTTGTTCATGCGTAGTATTTTCCGACTATGTCCATGTTTACAGGGTGCGGAAAGTTGCCACTGTTCATAGTAGTAAGTGTTGCAGCACTGCCATAAAATGTTTTCTTGATCGCACGTGGCCCTTCCTGTTCAATTCCCCAAGTGATTCAGATAAAGGCCTGCCTCTAGCTATTCGGCGCTTTTGAGGGATTCCTTGACTCGACCGCCCCTAGATTAGTTTAGACACCATGTCATGTCTCTTGATTATGAAAGGCCTGTTATTCGAAATGTCTTTCCATCTGAGGTAATTCTGTTCATTGAGATTATTTATGTTCATCTATGTTGTACCCCAAAATTTTCCCTCCCATATTTCTCAAGACATTGCAAGAAAAATCTCTAAGTGGATCAAGATTGCTCAAGAGTTTGTTAGATAAGCTCTCTCCTAAGGCAGTCTACCCCAAATTAGGGTTTTGTGTTGCATCAAGATCCTTGAGTCCAAATGATCTCAAGTGCTCCCCAATGTCCTAATATGTTTTCAATATCATCCATGTCAATTTTCAAGCCTTGCAGAGGAAGTTTGCTCAGTCAATTGCTCAAAAGGTCCAAAAATCGACTGTGCTAGGGCAAAAGTCAACTGTGACCTACAAACAGTCAAACTTCAAGATTTTTTGTCATTCGGTCAAGGTTTGATCATGATTCATCAAAGATTGCTCAAAATTCATCAAAATTCAAAAGTTGCTAAATTAGGGTTTTGTAGGAAAAGTCAACTCAACTTTGACCAAGCATAACTTTCTCATACTTTATGAGAAATGACCCATCCAAAGCTCATTTTGAATAGGATGCAATTCCCTACAATCCATCTTCATACTCCAAGATCAAAAAATGCACTCACAAGAAGTTAGGCATTTGTACATTATAGGTCATTTTTGAAAGTCAACAAAAACACCTTTTTTTCCAAAGCTTCTAACTTGCGCATGAAATATCAAAATGATATGAGACCAAAAGGGTTGGTTAGAGGACATCTCAATCTTTCTATAAAGTCCAAGAACATCTCCAAAACCTCAAAATTGAAGAAGTTATGCATTGTTGAAGTTGGACTTTTATGCAAAATTGCCAAAAGTCAACCATCCCCAAAACTTCAAATTTTGCCAAATGGGCCCATTCTTTTCCACTTGATTTGAGTTTGCATCATTTCCCATGTTCCCTAGCTTCATCCATGTGCCTATATCTCATTTTTATTATTTAATTTGATTTTTATTTGAATTTATTCATTTTAAATCAAATAAAATCATATAAAATCCAAGGCATTGATAACTCATGATTTTTTTGGTTGTTTTAGGCTTTGTTTACAGCTAGCATCACAATCAAATTCGAATCAAGGCTTGTATGCACAAAAAGATCCAAATCAAATCAAATTTGGAAGGTTTTAAATGGAGATCAAATCAAATTCATGTGCATTGATATGGAGAGATTTGGACCAAGTTTCTTACCCTAATGCAGTACACATTACATAAGGAAGCTAAGCACACGAAAATAAGGGTTGGAAATCGTTGGAAGAGGCAGAACAACTTTGCAAAAAATCATAAAAAAGTGAGAGACCAAAATCAGGGTTAGAGGCGTTTTCAAGGATCAAGACTGGTCCCAATCGATTCCTGGCCATTCACACAAGCTAACTGGATCCAAACCAAGCATTATCAGGTCCTCAAACGCACTGTAAGTCTCACGCTATTCACCCATGTTCTTGACTTCGATTTGAATCATTCTGGCATCTATTGAACAAACTAATAGCATATTTGTAACCCTCATATCATTTGCAAACTGATGGTAATAGCCAATTTCATTTATGTGCTCTGTATGGAGAACAGAGTTGGGTGCTGATGTGACTCCTGTAATAATTCCCAAAAAGGTTAAGGGGCCTACAAAGGTCAGCACCCCATATTCAGCTAGCAAGAATGACACAAAATTAACCCCGGCCAAAACTCCTATAATAGCCAAAGCACCTCCACAGAAGTCCCCAGTAAAGACTGCCAATGTCAAAACTAATATTCCAGAGCCATCCCAGAAGGAGGCTAGGAAGAAAGCAAAACAAGATCCATCCTCGAAGAAGCCTTCGAGAAAGAGCAGCAGGCTTCATGCCTAGCTGGTAAGCATTGAGAATAGAGGAAAGCCCCATCCCTTCTGCTGAATAGTGAGCATATTATCCTTACTTTAAGTTTGGGTGGAGTGGTGGCTAGAGTCGTAACTCAACTCAATTCATCACCTTATCTTTTAATTCTATTATTCTGATGTTTGTTTTCATCCTTTTACTTTATTAATGAAATGTTTTGTTTTCTTTCTTTTTAATCGTAGTTTAACTTGTGCTTTGTCTTGTTAATATATATATATATATATATATATATATATATATATATATATATATATATATATATATATATATATATATATATATATATATATATATATATATATATATATATATATATATATATATATATATATAACAAAGACTTGAGGAGTATCTTTTGCACTAATTCTTTTGTTATTGGAAATCCTTGTCGTGACTCTGGTAGTCTGTGAAGTAGGCAGCATATAGGAAAAATTATTTTGTTTTATCTTAGCTGTAAAGTCTAGTTGGGGTGATAAATTACTCTTATTAAAAGGACGCGAATAGTCTGAGAGCACTGCATTACGATAAAAATAGAATAATTACACAAAAGGTGTATGAAGTTGCCAAAGAGCCCTTCTCAATGAAAGTTCCTGTGCCCATGTCTGGAGGAACAACTCTTGTGCCCGAAGCTGGAAGAGCAAACAAAGTCTTGTTCCCGTGCTCGTGTCTAGAGGAACAGTAGTTGCCCCCACCATAATTGACAAAATTGACTCATGCCTAAGTGAGATCATTTAACTGCAAATTGGGCAACTACAAAAGACTTTAAGAAAATGCAAGTGTGGTCCTGGGTGTAGGTTCATAGAACAAAGAGTCAAAATCCCCCACTAGGTTGAAGGATGCGAAAAACAAGCAAGATTTAATATTAGGCCAGAAGATCTCTTTCGTGATAGGGAGTGTTGGTAATTCACATAACACACACACGCAATCAAGATTGAGCCCGAGTACTAAGTAGTACCTATTTTTAAGAAAGTCCCTGGGAGAATGATTCTGAGTTCTGTAAAAGATTGGATCTGATAAAAGAGGGAGGTAGTTGCTTGAAGTTGTTATGTTTGTCTTTGCCTGTCGCATCACCTGAGTACAGGTAATGATTCAAATTTGGGGTGTGTTAACCCACATTTTGTGAGTTAATTCATGTCTTTAGTTTTTGCTATTTTAGTATTTTAATTGCTTTTTGGTTTAATCTCTTGCATTTTAAAGTTAATTTAATGTTTAGTGTGGAGCATAATAGGTGTTCCCCCTTTTTGCTTTTAATTGTAATTTTATGTGTATAAAGGTTAGCAGGGTCGAGCAGAGGCAAGACTGAGCTGGGCTACGGCAAGTTGCGCAAGCTGACAATTTCAAGAAGAATTATTAGGCAAGAGAATTCCAATGAAGGAAGTTGATAGCCTTAAGGAAAGTATGGAAGGAGAATTAAAGGAGGTAAAACTTGATGGTATATAAAAGAGAATAAATCCATTCAAATTCAAATATAATAGTGGAGAAGCTAGAAGACAAAAGCAAGTACATTTGTACCCTGCCATCGTCAGACTAGCGCCGCATGTTCCTGATGCAGCTTCTGCCATATTCCACCTTGTCTCCCATTGTTGTTCACTTACGTATTACTTCCTTGTGTCGTATATCTAGTTGCTAGTGTTTTGGCGCTAATTCATTTCGGCTTGATGTGATTCACAAGAAAATCCTATGATCCAAGGCAAGATACCAAACCTAATCCTTGGCCTATATAAAGAGAAGCTAGCTGGAGAGAGGGAGAGAGAGAGAGAGAGAGAGAGAGAGAGAGAGAGAGTTCTTTTGTTCGAAGGAAATATTTACTTAAAGTTTTATGTGTTGGGATAGTCAAGTGTTAGAGAGTTTTCTTTCCTCATCCATTCTGGTGCTAACTGATGAGCAGTGGCATGGCTGAAGTTATCTCCTAAAGATTATCCATCTCAAGGAGTCCTTCAAGTTCTCTCTTAGGTTTAAATCTATTGTCATTTCCATTGTCTTAAGATGTTTATTGTAAGAGCTCTGCTTTCTGTTTGTACTCAGCTCTTCATGATCTAAAACCTTTGTTGTTGAACTATGAGAAGTTAATATTAAGAAACGTGTTTATGTTATATGTTGTGTGGTTAGTGCTTGTTTTTCCATGTGTTTTTGTTGCAATACTTGTTTCTTTGCTTGATCAACTTAGAAATAAGTAACAACTTATTATTGAGAGAGATCTAACAACAAACATAGTTCATGAGTAAAAATGGTTAAAAAAGTAGGATAGAGATAATTGCTTTACCTAGCTTACTTAGAGATAAGAAGCTGCAACCATTAAGGACATCATATTTATTAAAAGACGCATACTTGGGTTACAAGTGAGACTTAGAGATTTTTTCCATTTCCCTTGCATGCATGTTTTGAATGTTATAGAAATACACCATAGGATCACTCTGACCTTGCATGTCACGACTCCACACAACATTGACACATAAATGCACAACAATATTAATGGATCTATGCTCAACTTTACCTCTCTTAATACATTTCACTTCCATTTGCACTTTTATTAGTTTATTATAAGTAACATTGAACTCATCATCAACAACCTTATTATTATTTCTCACTCATGCTTAACTTGAAAGAATAGAATTTTACAAAGTCAAATCTAAGTAACTTTACTCCATGTGGATAGGATACTCTTATACTTATCACTTGATGTAATCACAACATGTATATTTGCATGTGAAAATTTAGAAACGTGATTTCAACCAACACCTGTCTTTTTTCTGTTGGTTAGATTGTGTTATAATTGATATTTCCATGGTCATAGATTATATTGTCGTCGATCTTGACTTCTCTCCATTTTGTTGGTTAGATCGTGTTATAATCGATCTTTCTGAGGTCATAAATCACGCGGTCACTGATCTAGAGTTTTCTCCATTCTGTTGGTTAGGTCACACTGTAATCGATCTTTTCGTGGTGATAGATCACGCTGTCAACGATCTTGACAAGTCTCCTTTCTGTTTGTTAGAATGTGTTGCAATCGATCTTTCCCTTGTCATATATCATACGAAGATCTTGACATGTCTCATTTCTGTTGGTTACATCACGTTGTAATTGATCTTTCCATGGTTATAGACCGCGATGTCATCGATCTTGACTTTTCCCTATTTTTTTGGTTAGATCACGTTGTAATCGATCTTTCCATGGTCATAGATCGCATTATCATCGATATTGACTTCTCTCCTTTATGTTGGTTAGATTGTGTTGTAATCAATATTTTCATGGTCATAGATCGGATTGTCATTTATCCTGACTTATGTTTCTTCTGTTGGTTAGATCGTATTGTAATCAATCTTTTCGTGCTCACAGATCGCGTTATCATCGATCTCGACCTGTCTTTTTTTTGTTGGTTAGATCGCATTATAATTGATCTTTTTGTGCTCATAGATCGCGTTATAATCGATCTTTTTATGGTCATAGATCGCATTTTCATCGATCTTGACTTCTCTTTGTCCTGTTAGTTATATCGTGTTATAATTGATCTATATGTGGTCATGGATCATGATTTCATCGATCTTGACTTTTCTCCGTTCTACAGTCGATCTTTCTATGGTCGTAGATCTTAATTTTTTTTGTTCTGTAATCGATCTTTTTGTGGTCATAGATTATGCTGTCATCGATTTTGACCTATCTTCTTTATGTTGGTTAGATCACATTGTAATTGACCTTTCCATGGTCATAGATCGCGTTGTCATCGATCTTGACTTTTTTTGTTTAGTAATCGATCTTTTTGTGGTTATATATCATGTTGTGATTGATCTTGACTTTTCTCCTTTATGTTGGTTAGATCGCGTTGTAAACGATATTTCTGTGGTCATAGATCATGATTTCATCGATCTTGACTTCTCTCATTTCTGTTTGTAAAATCGCATTGTAATCGGTCTTTCTATGGTCATAGATCGTGTTGTCATCGATTTTTACTTTTCTCCGTTCTTTGGTTAGTTCGCGTTGTAATCGATCTTTTCATGGTCATAGATCGTGTTTTCATCGATCTTGACATGTCTTCTTTTTGTTTGTTAGATTGCATTGTAATCGATCTTTCCATCGTCATAGATTATACGACGATCTTGACATGTCTCATTTATGTTTGTTAAATCGCGTTGTAATCGATCTTTCCTTGGTCATATATTACGATGTCATCAATCTTGACTTTCCTCCCTTTTTGTTGGTTAGATCGCGCTGTAATCAATCTTTCCATAATCATTGATCATACTCTTTCAACCATGTCTCTTGAGAATCTCTTATTGCCATTGTATCCTATTATAAGTCTTTACCATTCAACCACACTCACCTATAAACCTTTTCATTAGAAAACAAATTTTCTTTCCCCAACAGATATCAAAAACCAATTACACTTTCTCTTCAGGAAAAATTTCAGGTCTTTATATTTAATCTTCTTCTACCTTTAATGTTTGAAAGGTTGGCGCCAATCTCACCTTCAAGTTTTAAGACGATTAAATAGGGGCAGCTGTCATACCCCAAATTTGTCCCACCCTTTTACTTTTATCTGGCTTCTGCATCTTGCATTTTTTCATTTGCATCTTTTGATTAGGTCATACAATAAATCATACATAATCAATAAATTTTTCATTGGGATCAAGGATCATGGAAATAGAGTTTCCCTATAGTTTTGAAGCTTTCCTCCTCATTCAAGGTTATCAAGCTATCAAGGAATTGTTATATTCATTTCTCAAGCATCAAGAGTTTACAAGTTCATCAAGTTTTCATCAAGGATCAAAGAATCTTCAAGACATCTTCTTCATCAAACCATAGGTTGGAGATTATTATTTGCAAGGCATTATGTTAAATGTTTGATTCACAAGACAATTCATTTGGTTTGAAGTTCATTGATTCAAATGCAAAAGTCAACAGAAATGCCTAAAAGTCAAAGGATGACTTTAGGGCTCCTTGGTCAAAGATGAGGTTCAAAGTAAATAATATAAAACATTCAATATGGATGAAATTTGTCAAGAAAAATCATGAAAATCAAGGTAACTTGTATAAAAGGAAAGATTAAAGAATTTGAGAATTTTTCTAAGTACAAAAGTGTTAGAACAAAGTTTGGTTCTAATCATATCTTAGAGTTTTGATGATAACAATGAAATAAATTTTGTGAAATATATTTTATACTCTGATGTGTATGTTCTCTAAATTCAGATGATGTTCTGACTCATGCATCTCAAGAAAGAAATATCATTCTACGCAAGTCTAAAGCAAACTCTGAAGGAAGCACTCCAAGGCAAACTCTGATGAAAAGTAATCCTAAGCAACCTCTGATAATGCTAGTTGAAGCAAAGATTTGAAAGAAGCACGCTGAAAGCAACATCTGATAATGCAAGATGAAGCAAACTTTGATGAACATAAAATGAAGAATACTCTGATAGAAGAATAGTTAAATTAAACTCTGAAGTGGAAACGCTGCAAGCAAACTCTTAAACTTCCATAGACAAGCTCTGATAGTACCGTTGGTCATTTAATGCTAAGAGGGCTAACACACTCAAGTGGTACTACGCACGAGAACATTGGAAACATAAAGACCAAGCTAACACGCATCATTAATGCATACACTCTCTTCAAGGCAGTAACGGTCAAGACTGGAAGCTATATATAGAAGATCATTTGTTTCAAAGAAAGGTTACTGATCCACGAGAAACATACTAATGCTCACTGTTTTCATTCTTGTAAACTAATATTGTATATTGGGTAAATATTAAGTATTGGGCAACAATCTTAGTGATAAATCACAGTTTGTGATAAAGCTTATTAAAAGCATTCTGTTTCACTACTATTAAGAGATAATTTTTGTAAGTGTTCCTTGAGAGATCAGTTGGGTCAGATTTCTCAAGAGGGCTAGGACTAGTTGAGTCTTAGAGGTGTTAGTCACTTGCAGTTGGCTTGTGAATTGTATTATTCGTCACAACTGTTTGGTTGTGCATTTGTAATCAGTTTGATTATAGTGGATTAAGTCCTTGTTGAGAGAGGTGAAATCACCTTGGCAGGTGGACTGGAGTAGTTTGAGTTTCAAATGAACCAGGATAAAAATATTTGTGTCCTTCTATTAGTATTGCGCGGAAAAAGGAAAAAATTATTCAACCCCCCCCCCCCCCCCCCCCATTCTAAGTGTTTTCTCATCCTTCAATTGGTATCAGAGCTCTAGTTCTGGGTGCAAACACCTAACAGTGTCAGAAAAAGATCCAGAAGGAAAACACTATGGCAACTGAACAAAACAACAACAACTACACCAAACCTCATGTGTTTGATGGAGAAGACTTTGAATACTGGAAGGATAGACTAGAAAGTTTCTTTCTAGGTCATGATGCTGATCTATGGGATTTGGTTCTAGATGGTTACACACATCCAGAAGACAAAGACGGAAACAAGATTCACAGAAAGAACATGGATAAACAACAGAAGTTAGATTTCAAGAATCACCACAGAGCCAGAAACATCTTTCTGAATGGTATCTCTAAAATGGAATATGAGAAAATCACCAATAGAGATACAGCACATGACATGTTTGAGTCTCTCAAAATGACTCATGAAGGAAATGCTTAAGTAAAAGAGACAAAAGCTTTGGCTCTCATCCAGAAGTATGAAGCTTTCAAAATGGAAGAAAATGAGTCCATTGAAGCCATGTTCTCAAGATTCTAAACTCTGAATGCTGGCCTGAGAGTTCTGAACAAAGGATACACCAAGGCAGACCATGTTAAGAAAATTATCAGTAGTTTACCCAGAAGATGGGAACCTATGGTTACTGCATTCAAAGTGTCAAAAGATTTGAATGATGTATCCCTTGAAGAACTTATCAGTGCTTTAAGAAGTCACGAGATAGAACTTGATGAACATGAGCCTCAAAAGAAAGGTAAGTTTGCCGCCCTTAAATCTATTAAAAAATGTGAAACTAACGCTTTTCAGGCAGAAGAAGGAAACTCTGAAGATTCTACATCAGAAGAAGATGAGTTATCTCTTCTCTCCAGAAGGATCAACCAGATGTAGAAGCACAGACAAAAGAAGTTCAGAAACTACAAGAGGTCAGAAGATAAACCAGAATCTTCTGGACATAAGAAGTCAAGCAGGAGAGACATAGTCTTCTAAGAATGTAAAGAGCCAGGACACTACATAAGTGGTTGTCCTAAGCTACAAAGAGAAAGACCAAAGAAAAGGTTTGGAAGGAAGAAAGGTATGATGGCCACCTAGGATGATTCAGAATCTTCTGAAGCTGAATCTGACTCAGAAGATGAACACGCTACTCTAGTGTTTATGGCTACAACAGCAGATGACGATGTCGATGACTCTGATTCAGAACTGAAAGAGGTATTTTATGAACTTTCTAGAGTTGAACTTGCTGAAAGCTTATCCGAACTTCTGGAAAACAACAGTCAACTGAAAATCAAATACAAGAAACTAAAAAAGAATCTTGCATCTGATTTTGAGAAACTTGAAACAGAAAACTTTAAACTTAAAGAAAACATTTTTAAACTCAAAGAGGAAGTTCAAAAATTTCAAAAGATTTCTATTTCAGATTCTGCTTCAAGTTCAAAAGATATTCTTAAAGAATATGACTCTAGTTTTCAAACGTTTCTTGCTAAAATCATAGATAGAAGCAGAATGGCTTCAATGATCTATGGTGTTAGTGGAAATAACAGAAGAGGTATTGGATATGAAACTCCCAAAGGGAAAGAAACATATAAACCTAAGCTTGTTGAGGAAATGGTTATCACATATAAACCACTACACAAACAATTTAGTTTTGGGCACACACATGATATCAAATACACTTCTCATCTAAAAATTCTTATGTAAAATTAAAGTTCAACCAGAACTTTAGAAACTCTAACCAAAAAGGACCTAAAAGAAATGGGTACCTAAGGAGAAAATAATATATGTTGCAGATGTCCTTAACATCTCAGTTGAAACACCAGTCATGGTACCTGGACTCTGGATGCTCGCGACATATGACGGGAAGAAAGTCTATGTTCCAAAGTCTGGAACTTAAATCTGGAGGAGATGTCAAATTTGGAGAAAATCAAAAAGGAAAGATTATTGGTTCTGGAACCATTGGAAACGGTAACCTTCCTTCTATAACTAATGTTTTGTTGGTAGAAGGATTAGCGCATAACTTGTTGTCCATAAGTCAATTAAGTGACAACGGTTATGACATAATCTTTAATCAAAAATATTGTAGAGCTGTTAGTCAAAAAGATGGATCAATCTTTTTTACTGGCAAGAGAAAGAACAACATCTATAAAATTGATCTTTCTGACCTTAAATCTTAGAATGTAAAATTCCTTATGTCTGTTAGCGATGAGTAATGGGTCTGACACAGAAGATTGGGGCATGTTAGCATGAGAAGAATATCTCAAATTAACAAACTCAATCTGGTCAGGGGACTTCCAAATCTGAAGTTCAACTCAGAAGCTCTGTGCGAAGCATGTCAGAAAGGAAAATTTTCAAAACCTTCTTTTAAGTCAAAAAATGTTGTTTCTTCCTCTAGGCTGTTGGAACTTCTTCATATTGATCTGTTTGAACCAGTTAAAACTGCATCCATCAGAGGCAAGAAGTATGGATTGGTCATTGTTGATGACTACAGTAGATGGACATGGGTTAAGTTTTTAAAACACAAGGATGAGTCACATTCTGTGTTCTTCGACTTTTGCAACCAAGTGCAAAATGGAAAAGAATTTAGAATTATAAAAGTTAGAAGTGATCATGGAAGAGAATTTGAAAATCATTATTTTTGAAAAGTTTTTTAAAGAAAATGGCATTTCTCATGATTTCCCTTGTCCTAGAACTCCCCAACAAAATGGAGTTGTAGAACGGAAGAATAGAACCTTGCAAGAAATGGCCAGAACCATGATTAATGAAACTAATATGGCTAAACACTTCTAGGAAGAAGTAGTGAACACAGCATGTTATATTAAAAATAGAGTCACTATAAGACCTATTCTCGAAAAGACTCCTTATGAATTATGGAAAAACAGAAAACCCAACATTTCATATTTTCATCCTTTTGGATGCACTTGCTATATTCTGAATACTAAAGATAATCTGAACAAGTTTGATTCTAAGGCACAAAAGTGTTTTCTGCTTGGATATTATGAACGCTCAAAAGGCTATAGGGTATACAACACAGAAACTCTAATTGTTGAAGAATCAATCAAAGTCGGATTTGATGATAAGCTTGGCCAACAAAAGCCAAAGCAGAATGAAAATCCTACAGGTACAGAAGATCATCTTACAAACTCTGAAGAGTCAGAAGCAAAGGACAACTCAGAAGACCCTCCTATTGAAAATGCTCTGGAAAATCTAAGAATTTCTGAACAAACCTCACAGAATAGATTCCCCATAATCACATCAGCACATCCAGAAAATGTGATTATTGGAAAGAAAGAAGATCCCATCAGAACAAGATCCTCTTTCAGAAACATTGAAGAATCACTGTTTGGATTGGTCTCTCTGATTAAACCAACCTCAATAGAGGAAGCTCTGCAAGACAACGATTGGATCCTAGCTATGCAAGAAAAACTAAACCAATTTTCAAGAAATGATGTGTGGGATCTAGTTCCAAAGCCCAAAGGATTCAATATCATAGGAACAAAATGGGTATTCAGAAACAAGTTGAATGAGTAAGGAGAGGTTGTCAGAAACAAGGCACGACTGGTTACACAAGGTTATAGTCAACAAGAAGGAATTCATTATAATGAAACCTTTGCCCCAGTCGCCAGGTTAGAATCAATTAGATTGTTAATTTCTTTTGTTGTTCAACACAACATCTCAATATATCAAATGGATGTTAAAAGTGCTTTTTTAAATAGTTACATAGAAGAAGAAGTTTATGTCCACCAACCTCCGAGTTTTGATGACTCAAAATTTACAGAACATGTTTTTAAACTGAAAAAGTCTCTGTACGGTCTGGAATAAGCTCCCAGAGCTTGATATGAACGTCTGAGTAACTTTCTTTTAGAAAAGAATTTTACCAGAGGAAAAGTGGACATAACCTTATTCAGAAAAACATTTAAAAATGACATTTTAATCTGTCAAATATATGTAGATGATATTATTTTTGGAACTTCTAATGTCTCTCTTGGAAGAGAATTTGCTGAGTCTATGCAGGCTGAATTTGAGATGAGCATGATGGGAGAACTGAAATTCTTTCTGGGAATTCAAATTAATCAAACTCCAGAAGGTACTTACATACATCAGACAAAGTATGTTAAAGAACTTATTAAGAAATTCCAGCTATCAGAAAGTAAAGAAGCAAAGACACCAATGCATCCTACATGCATTCTGGGAAAATATGAGGTAAGTAAGAAAGTAGATCATAAACTCTACAGAGGTATGATTGGATCTCTTCTCTATATGACTGCATCTAGACCATATATATTATTTAGTGTATGTTTATGTGCAAGATTCCAATCAGATCCTAGAGAATCTCACTTAACTGTTGTTAAGCTAATTCTGAGGTATCTGAAAGGTACTACTAACCTTGGACTGTGTTACAGAAGATCCAAAGATTTTAAACTAGTAGGTTATCATGATGCTGACTTTGCTGGAGATAGAATAGAATGCAAAAGCACCTCTGGAAGCTGTCAGTTTCTGGGTGATAACATTATCTCATGGTACAGCAAGAAGCAAGCCACTATTGCACTATCAACCACTGAAGCTGAATATATATCTGCTGCTGGATGTAGCACTCAGATGATTTGGATGAAGATCCAGCTAGAAGATTATCATCTATATGAAAGTAAGATTCCTATATTCTGTGATAATACCTCTGCTATTTGTCTTTCAAAAAATCCCATCTTACATTCTAAGGCAAAACATATAGAAATTAAACATCATTTTATAAGGGACTACATTCAGAAAGGAATCCTAAGTTTAAACTTCATAGACACAGACCATCAATGGGCTGATATTTTCACAAAACCCCTTTCTGAAGATAAATTTAAATTCATTCTGAAAAACATCAGTATGGAATTTTTTCCCGAATGAAATTTTTTTCTCTATATGTGTTTCCAGAATGTTCTGAAATGAATGTTCTGATTAACTACTCTTCATAAGTAAGAAGAGGAGTTACATCAAAAGCCATTCATCATGTTCTGAAATGTGTCTAACGTTTCATTACACGAATGATTCAGAAGTTCATTACATTAAACCAGCTGTCACACGCTACCCTCAGAAGTTGAACGTGTGTTTCAACTCTGAAAGGTCACGCATGCGTGCGCTGCTATTGAGACGCTGTTCCTAGGTAAATGTTCAGATTTGATAAAATCTCACGCCTCCCCTCAATGTCATATTTCATTAATTGCTAGTAATGTTTATTTTTTTAATTTCAATCGTTCAAAATTCTTTATTGGTTTTATTTCTCTAAATTTTTTTTGCTATAAATAACTTGCAAAATTCCCCTCTTTTACTTTTTACTCTCTCTCTCTCTCTCTCTTAAAGTTTCAATCGCCTCTGCATTTTGTGCAAACTCTCTCTATTTTTTTTCAAAATCCATGAATGTTTGGACAAACAGGATGAAACCAACAAGGAAATCAAAACTTGGATGATGAAACAAGAGGAATCCTCAAATGAAATCAAGAACCTTCTTATTTCTCTTGTCTCTCGTTAATCCTAGTTTTAATTTTTTTTAATTTTCTTGTTGTTTTTGTTTTGTACCTCTGTCCTTTTGAATCTTCAATATACAAACATTTTGAATCTCTTTAATTTTTTTACTTTTTGATTATGACAAAAAGGGGGAGAAAATAATATTTTGATTTGATCCATGATAACATTTATGGGACTAAGTCTCAAAAATTTTTAATAAAATACAAAGCTCTTTTCTGTTTAAGAGATATGCATGTACCTCAAGACTCTAAAAGACTAAGCTCTGAACATCATCTGGAAAATAACTGCTAAAGAAACTTTGAAAGAAAAACGTCTAAAAGCTCTGAAGAACAAATCTCAGGAAGTTTCCTTTATGATTTTAAACTCTTTGATTATTTTTTTCAGAAGAAGAAATATTAATCTCAGGGGGAGATACTCACCCTTGCACAAAATTTTTTAATCAAAATCTGAATTGTTTTGTCATCATCAAAAAGGGGGAGATTGTTAGAACAGAGTTTGGTTCTAATCATATCTTAGAGTTTTGATGATAACAATGAAATAAATTTTATGAAATATATTTTATACTCTGATGTGTATGTTCTCTAAATTCAGATGATGTTCTAACTCATGCATCTCAAGAAAGAAACATCATTCTACGCAAGTCTAAAGCAAACTCTGAAGGAAGCACTCCAAGGAAAGCTCTGATGAAAAGCAATCCTAAGCAACCTCTGATAATGCTAGCTGAAGCAAAGATTTGAAAGAAGCACGCTGAAAGCAACATTTGATAATGCAAGATGAAGCAAACTCTGATGAACATAAAATGAAGAATACTCTGATAGAAGAATAGTTAAAGTAAACTCTGAAGTGGCAACGCTGCAACAAACTCTTAAACTTCCAGAGACAAGCTCTAACAGTACCGTTGGTCATTTAATGCTAAGACGGCTAACACACTCAAGTGGAACTATGCACGAGAACATTGGAAACATAAAGACCAAGCCAACACGCATCATTAATGCATACACTCTTTTCAAGGCAGTAACGGTCAAGACTGGAAGCTATATATAGAAGATCATTTGTTTCAAAGAAAGGTTACTGATCCATGAGAAACATATTAACGCTCACTGTTTTCATTTTTGTAAACTAATATTGTATAGTGGGTAAATATTAAGTATTGGGAAACAATCTTAGTGATAAATCAAAGTTTGTGATAAAGCTTATTAGAAGAATTCTATTTCACTACTATTAAGAGATAATTTTTGTAAGTGTTCCTTGAGAGACCAGTTGGGTCAGATTTCTTAAGAGGGCTAGGACTAGTTGAGTCTTAGAGGTGTTAGTCACTTGCAGTTGGCTTATGTATTGTATTGTTAGTCACAATAGTTTGGTTGTGCATTTGTAATCAGTTTGATTATAGTGGATTAAGTCCTCATTGAGAGAGGCGAAATCACCTTGGTGGGTGGACTGGAGTAGTTTGAGTTTCAAACGAACCAGGATAAAAATATTTGTGTCCTTCCATTAGTATTGTGCGGAAAAAGTAAAAACTTATTCAACCCCCCCCCCCCCTCTAACTGTTTTCTCATCCTTTAAAAAGTTCATGATCATTTGAGTGACTTTCCATGTTTACATCTCTCTCCTCGATGAACCAAAATTGGTAATCAAGGGCTGCTTTTGAAGATATCATATGACACTACATATTTGTACAAGATTTGAGGTCAAAGGAAGTCCATAAGAGGTTTAAAAATCATGCTAAAGTGGAGGGTTCAATATTGGTCAAATTGTCAAACACTTAGAATTTTTTCTAAGTGTTGAGCTGTTTTGAAACCATGATTTGATGGCCACATATCTTCTTTATCCAGGCACTTTCTCAAGACATTACCATCATTAAAAAATTTCTATGCCACATTATCTACAAATTGAAATCAAACTTGGGATCATTTGGTGCCTTGTGCAAGAAGTTATGGTATTGCAAAGTATGCATGTTGAAACTGGGTCCGGTCTAAAACTATGCCCAACCATGGTCCAGACCTGGTTTTGAACCTCCATTTCAACCTGTTTGTAAAATAGAACAAAACCATTTCCATTCACTTTCTTCCAACCTAAAACTCTTCTCCACGCTACAACACCATTACTTCACTCATTCATCTCCAAAACTTCATTTGAAACCCCTTGAAAAATCATAACCGTGTGTTGCTTTCATGCTTCACAACATTGCAAACATGAAAACCAAATTTGCACATGGCTTATTCCAAAAGTTTCTTGTAGTGCCAGCTCACACCATCACACTCTAACTAACTTGTGCAAAGCTTTAGAACCTTATTTCAAGTTGATCCGAAGTTAGCAACCAAACCTCCATTCAAATGCATGTTCATGTGTAACAAATTTACAGCTGGCATAACTACCTCTAAACCTCGTGTTCGAATCCAAACCTTCTCCTAAGCCTAAACACATCTTCTATATACCAACATTTCCATCCAAACCCTCATAACCATAAAAATTCTCAAAATCACTCACAAATCTCTCTCTCTCTCTCTCTCTCTCTCTCTCTCTCTCTCTCTCTCTCTCTCTCTCTCTCTCTCTCTCTCTCTCTCTCTCTCTCTCTCTCTCTCTCTCTCTCTCTCTCTCCCTCTCTCTCTCTCTCTTCGATTCTCAAATTTTATTCACTCTCTTTCAATTCTCTTCATCATCAACATCATCCCCAGCTACTTTTGTAACACATTTCAAGCGCAATTCATCACTGAGCCAGATATGTAACTTCAGCCTTCATACATGGAGTGAAAATCTAATTTGCTTATTCTTTAAGGTTTTCCAGGATGTCTTGCTTTAATATTCATCTAAGCATCGCATATAAGCTTCTATATGCAATAATTAACTTCTGGACTCACTGATTCGAGCTATTTATCTTCATCGTCTTCATCATTCAACTCGACTTGGTTGGGGAAGTTTAAGGACATTCAAGCCATTCTAATCATAGATTCAACTTCCTGAAACTTCTCTAAAGCTTAATTTATCTTTATCTCATCTTCAAACACCATGAAAAGGCGCATTAGACGTACTCTGATTGGTAAATTTTCTCAACTTTTATTTCACTCATTACAGTATCATTTTGATTGAAACTTGATACGGTTGTGATTGGGTTGACATTGTGATATAAAGCCCCAAGTTCTTCTGCCTTGATTCTATGTGATTGAGATTTAATTTTAGTTTGAATATATTAGTTTTCACTGAGTTGTGATGCTTGCTTGAGATTAAGTTTGTTTCAGTTTAAATTGTTAGCATTTTTGAAATCCTGGTAAAATTCTGAGTGGAATCATGTAGCTACTTTTCATTCTTGGTGTTAAACACCATTGTGGCCAGCTCATGCACGATGGTGATGGTGGCCGGACGAAGAAGGAAAAAGAAGAGCAGGTGGCGCGTTTTCTCATTTTTGTTTGAATTTGAATGTTTGCATGGCAGCTTTCCATTGGTCCATCTATTTTTTTTTAAAATTTGTTTTATAAAATAGTTTTTATATCTTGTTTTGTTTTAAATAAATAAATTAAATAGAGAGATATTTAAGTGGACCAGATTTATTTCAATTTTGTTGGGCCTGCTATCTGTACCCCTCCCTAAGCCCAATACATGCGCTTTTGGCTGAACATACTTGGCAGTTTTTGGAACAAACTATGGGCTGGGCCTTGCACCATTTGGCATTTCTAAACATAGATCCTGTTTCCACTTCACACCTCCCTTTCTTCTTTCTTTTTATTGTAATTTCTCTTTATCTTTTAATTGTTTTTCCTATAATTTTCTTTATTATTTTAATTCCTAAAAACTCAAAAATATTTTCATCCTGATTTTATTTTTTCCAAATTTATTTTTCGCATTTATTTTCCTTATTTTTGCAATTAATTTTTTTATCCGTTTAATTGATTTTAATTGGTAAACATATGATGTCATGATGCTTGAACTTGAGTGAAATATGTTGATAGTTCATGATGCCTTGATTGTTTGATCCTTGCCTTGCTTGATTAATTGTTTGATTGCTTGTATGCATGTTCCTTTAGGATTATGTATTCAATTTTAATCTCTTGATTAAATTGAATTAATTAGACCTTAGGCCTTTAATCCAAGCATGACAACAATTATGGTTTAGTTCCCTTATCCAAACCTTAGGACAAGGATGCATGATAACATTAGGGTAGATCTTCCCCCCCTTTGTCTTTATCTTTAACATTCATCCTTTTATTTTATTAATACAAAAATCATTTTCTTAAACAAACTTCAAAAACACTTAATAACTATGAGGTGAATTGTACTCCATAAGTCTTAAGAATGGAAAATAATGAGCGGTCGTATTCCCAACCTTGTTCTTCTTTCGCTCTAGACTTGAGTGCAATTCAAATCACAAACCATTTCACAAATAAAAGGTGGAAGTAGCTAAGTGCCCCTGTATTGGGGATCATTTACTACCACTCCCCAACAAAACACTTTAAAAAACTTAAAATTTTTTGCCTTTGGGGTTTTCCCTTTAAAACCTCTTCAGAAAGGTATCTCCTGAGGTGCTTTACCCTTATTGAATGAAACCGCATTAGTCTCATCCTCATTCTTCTTGAAATTATAGTTGAAGGACTTCTTTGCTATAGTTTGGCTGTTGGAACCTCCAGGAACCTTTCCATTCTTCAAACCTTCTTCAACGCTTTCACCTACTATACCCATATCGAATAATCCAGAAGACCAGTCTCTCACACTATGACCCCTATAGGGTATCCATGAAGATGTAGAACAATTCTAGATCCACGAGTGGTGGGTGCACCCTAACGGCTAATTCCCTCCAACAATAAGCATATTCCTTGAACGAATTGTTCTCTTTCTGAGCAAGGTTTTGTAGTTTAGTATGGTTTGAAGCCAAGTTAGTGTTGTACTTATATTTCTTGGAGAACGCTTATGCTAGCTCTACCTAGGTACACACATTTATTCTCTCAAGTTACATGTACCAGTCCAAGGATGTCCCAATTATGGTATCTTGGAAGCAATGATCACCATCTTGTCATCTCTGGCATAAGCATCCATCTTACGACAATCATCTTCAGATGAATTTTAGAACAAATGAGGCCCTTGTTCTTCTCAAAGTCAAGTACCTTAATCTTTGGAGGAATCACCATGTCAAGTACTATGCACATCTGAAGAGCACTCATGCTAGATAAATTGTGTCCTTATATATCCTTCAACCTTTATACCAAAGCACAACACATATGAACAACTTCAGAATCATGAGGAGCACCAAGATTGACCACATGGATAGTCTCATGGTGATTTTGCATCTCATACTCATGTTGGAGTTCTTCATCACTATAGGGAGGTCGAATGTGGATAGCTATAGCAGCAGGTTGTCCTTGCGTAGTAAGTCCATCACTATTCATAGAGATATGAATTGGATGAGGCTGAAAAGGAGTTTGCAATGATGGAGTATTTCCTTTAGGAAGACCATATATCGGAGGATTGGTGATAATAGGTTGTGAATGCGAAGTAGAGCCCACATCATTATATGTGGTAGCATCCTTGTGAAGTTCATCTTCCTTTCTGATCTCAACTAGTATAGTCTCCAGAATCTGGTCAACCGTACTATTGATGATGTCAATTTCTTCTCTCATGACAACTTGATTATGTTCAATCTACTCCATGGTTCTTTTTACGTTTGGTCTAGTAGCGTAGCGATGTCGAGGAATCAGGTTGAGTGAATCAATGCTTCTGGAAATGAAGAGAGATGAAACAGTTTTTTTTTTGTTTTTTAGGGTAGAGTGGCTCAACGGCTAGAGTGGGCCCAGTCAGACCTCCTCCTTCGGTGCGACCCGTGCGACCATGACCCCGACTCCCCCGTCCTCTGTCGGGTACCATCGATCGTTTGTCCTCCTAGACCAGTATTGACCTACGACAATCGACGAGTGCCTCTCAGTCTGCTTAACCTCAAGTCGGCCAGACAACCAAGAATCGACCAAACTGCTACCCTTAATCTACCTCCTCCTCGGAACCAACGGCTAGTTATGGGCACACCTTCCTGGTTTGACAGAGTCCTGGCAGTTACCTATTTTCACGGACCTGCATATCCAGACCCAAAAATAGGAACCAATGGCCAAGCGTCAGGGGCACTATATAAATCCTCACTCATGTGAGGATCAGGTATCGAATATCCACTATTCATCACTAAAACCCTGATAGTTTGCTTATATCTCTTTTACTCTCACCCTTACTTGATCGTTGGAGTGCCTTACAGGTACAACCCCTATTTTCTCCTCCTCGACTTTCCACCCCGTCCGAAGATCATCATCCCGCCACCTTGTAGGTTCTAATCAACCGGTAAATCAATTTTGCTGAGAAATATCCAGAAACATTGCAAAAACCTTAGTATATGTATATGTTTTTGGAAAAAAAATCAAAATTTAATGTAAAGTTAACTAAATAAAAAATGTTATTTTATTTTTTTCATTTATATACTTTTATAAATAATATGAAATATTCAAAAAAATAAATTCATTTAAAAATATTTATTAAATAATAATTAGACACCCTATAATATTTCAACATTTTATAACACTTTATTTTATTTTATCTTTATTTCTATCTCTATGTTCTTATCCCATCCACTAGTGCAGGAAATACATTTTACATCGGACGAAAAGTACTTTTTACATCGGGTCTTGGTCCATTGTAAATCCTGATGTAGTAAATCAAAGACATTTTACATCGGGCTACAGCCCGATATAAAAACTCAATCTATTACATCAGTTAATTATTAGAACTGATATAAAAAATAAAATAAAAAATTTTAAAAATGCAAGTTTTTACATCAATTTCTTTGATCCACCGATGTAATAAATTGTTTTTATACCGGTTTGCTTAATATACCCGATGTAAAATATTTGTTTAATATGCCATATTTAACTAAATCAGGTTCATTCTCGGAATTTATTTATTTGTACCTAATTTTTCATATTTTTCCAATATCACAAGACCACATTTAGGTCACTTTCTTTCATATTTTTACCACATAACACTGATCATATTTAGGTCGCTAATTTCATATTTTTCTAACCAGTAAAGGGTAATTTCATTGCACCAAATGTCTAGGATGCACATATATATTCTTTAAAACGAACCATTGAGTTATAAAAGTAATAATCTAGGTTACGCAAGTGTACAAAATTATAAGGAAGTGTATAAAAGGTGGATTACTACAACAACAAAACCAATAAAATTATACAAAAATATCCACACTTGAAATACCAACATGCAATCCACAAGAAGATGAGTTGTAGCTTCAGTAGACAACACCAAAATCAAATCTGCTTACAATAAATAATAACACCAATTAACATCAGCAGACAACACCAAAATCAAAAAACTCAAATCAGATATGTAAAGACAATTCTATATAACTCACCAGTTCAAGCTTAATTTTTATATAACTCAAAGAAACATTTTTTCTAACGAAGTCGCAAATCATATAAATCATCTTGTGTTAATTCAGTTGGGTCATCAAATACCTACACTGCGTAAATAACAATATAGAATTATTCTTTAAAAATTCACATTAAGTTGCTAAACGCAAAGTAACTATAAAAGTAAATTTTTTTTATTACCTGCATCCAAGAATCGGTTATATTGACAGAGACAATATCTAACAAATTTTTCACCACATAGTATCCACAATCATTAGAATTATGTTGTCGTCTTGTCTAGACAAATGAATGACATAGTTAGTGAATACTTGATATAAAATTAAATATAGATTTGTAATATACATCACACTTACATTAGGATGAAGTCATGTAGTCTTTTTTCTATTTCTATTTGCCATTTGATGAACCTCAAAAGCACTAATTCAGAGGGGAAAAAATCCATATAAAGCTACATATAATAGGAAATTACTTTTGTAACAATTTATGTATACAGGATATATAATATATTATAACAAAAGTCACAAAGGACAAACTTACCTTGTAATAATTTTCTTCGTGATTTGATCAATTTCCCAATGAAATGAACAAAAGACGACACTAATATTGTCTCTTTGACAAATGACTATTAATTGCCAATGAGATCTGTACGTGTGTGGAAACATAAAAGTCACATAAAATATCTATGTTATCAAAATTAAAAAAATAGAAAACTCAATTTCAAAAAAACTTACTTATGAACTAATGGTAGTAAGTGACACACTTTATTTTCGTCACGTAACTTATCTAGTATGTATTTTTTAAAATCTGCTTTAGATTTCAGCATATTATCAACATATATACACCTAGCAGAGTCCATAAATCCACATACTTCTAATATGGAATTATCAATACACATACGATGAATATACCTGAATAATTTTAATATTAACATTAGAATCAAAGTGATGAGAGATATAACACATCAATAGATATTGACAATAATAAAAAAAGAAAATGTATTTACGTGCACCAAACTTGCAGAACAGACACATCAAGCCAATGAAATCCCACCAACAATTCCTTGATACACTTAGTTGACATATAGAAATTAGTGACACTCACACAATGACATAATTCCATTTCCAAATGTGTGTCAGCCATTTTCAAAACCATGAGTAAAAATCTCTGAACATCGTCAACTTCGAAGTCCTTTGTGATTCATTTGCAACTGAACAACTTCCTTTTTCGCTTCCATCGATAACTTCCATTTTTTCAATGCATGAATAATTTTAATATTAGTATTAGAATCAAAGTGATGAGAGATATAACACATCAATAGATATTGACAATAATAAAAAAAGAAAATGTATTTACGTGCACCAAACTTGCAGAACAGACACATCAAGCCAATGAAATTCCACCAACAATTCCCCGATACACTTAGTTGACATATAGAAATTAGTGACTCTCACACAATGACTTAATTCCATTTCCAAATGTGTGTCAGCCATTTTCAAAACCATGAGTAACAATCTCTGAACATCGTCAACTTCGAAGTCCTTTATGATTCATTTGCAACTGAACAACTTCCTTTTCTGCTTCCATCGATAACTTCCATTTTTTCAATGCATATATTATTATCTCCGTTTTGCGATAAACCGATAGACCTAAGTGTCTCCATTAAAGATTGTTGCAACACCTTACGCTCTTCACACAACTTTTTTTCAAAATCAGCTCTAATTCTTGCTTCCAATTCATATGAAATTTGTGCAAATTGTTCATTTACATCTACATGTTGTCCTTGACATGAATACGACCTTCCAAAGTAAGTGCTTTGTTTATGGTGTTTTCCAACACCACGAACACGACCGCCATGCTCAGATGTTCCGATGGATGCTGTTAAGATATCGTTACGTCCTTCCAGAACAAAGGCTTTACAACAACAAATTGTTAGGCAATGTCTTTACAACAGATTGCAATGAAAAATAAGCACAACCTAGTTATAGTCTTCCTAACATTGTTAGGAAATATCCCACGAATAGCCACTGGTAGTAGTTGTTGCATTAAGAAATGACAATTGTGATATTTTAAGCCAACTAATTTAAGATCTTTAACTGATACAAGTTGTTGTACCCCAAAATTTGCCCTCCCTTTTTCACAAGAAATCATAACCCTAGGGTTTTCTCTGATTTTTAAGATTGGCTCAGGAATCGATCAAACAAACTTTTCTTTGGCAGTAAATCAAGAATCAGGGTTTCTCTCGCATTTCTCAGAAGAAATTGAATCCACAGAAAATCAGTTTACTGTTACATTTGCTTTCACACTTTTTCAAGTTTGCTGAAAGGTTAACTGATTGTTCTCAAGGCCTGATTATCTGGGATAAGAAATAGGAGCTGAGACTGTTATTTGGAATATCAAGACATCTGTTTGTTAATGGAATGAAAGGTTTGTCGTTTAATGGAATGCTTGCTTGTTTAATTATACAATGCGTATTGTGATTGGAATACTGATGCAAGGTTACGAGATTGCAAAGTTTTTGGATTACTTAGAATTTAAGTTATTTGGATTAGAATTGTTGAAATGCAGTTTCAATTATTTTGATTTGAGAATCTTAAATAATCAGTGAAGATGCAGAGATAGAGAGTTGCAAATTATTGACAGTAGAAGAGTTTTATTGGGAAAATATTTTTCATTCATTCTAAATATTGTTACAAAAATAATTTATTATTTTGAATATTGTAAGTTTTACAACTTATAGTATTTTAAAAATAAATGTTACAATTAATGGAAAAAGTCTATCTAATCTAAGCCTAAGCCTCCTAAGCTGCCATTGCTCCCATGCTCAAGGTCTCTTGCTTCCTCAGCTTCCTCTATCATCCAATTGATGCTCACATAAAAAAACAAAGTAAAAGAAGATTAATACAGTTAATTGAAAAGAATTTTCAAATGAAAAAGAAAGAAAAAAGTCATCATTAAAATTTTCCGTTTGGAATCAGAATGCTTATTTTTCATCACGTTTTATTTTTATCTTTGCAAATCACAAGAAGATTGCTCTTCTTGGTTCACAAAGAGAAAATTAAAAATACAAATTGAAAAATGCAAGCATACAAAGCAAGCTGAGTTTCAAATGCAACAAAAGCCAAAACTGTCAAACATAAGCCAAACTATACCATTACAACTCAACCAAAACATGACAGCAAACTAAGGCAAACATTGAACTAAACTGAGTTACAAAGTTTCAAATGCAACAGGCGCCAAACTGTCAAAGCATGGGCCAAACTGTACAAGCAACACAAGCAAAGAACCTGCTGTAACAAACAGCAAGCAAGGTCCCAAATTGAGCTACAAAACAAATTGCCCAAACTGAGTTATAAAACAAATTGGATGCAAACTGTACAAATATGGCAAGCAGCATGAAAGCAGAAAAATGCAGCAGGCAAAAGTAAACAGCAGGAGGTAAACCAATTGAAAAGTAAAAGACTTGTTGTTGTACCCCAAAATTTGCCCTCCCATATTCTTCAAGATTCCTCAAGGGTTGCACAGTCCAATTGCCTCCTAAGCCAATCAAAATTAGGGTTTTGGCTCTTGCAAGGAATTTGCGGTTTTTAGTGGTCCAATCAAGTACCATGTGCCTATATACATTGCCAAGCATCTACATGCCAAGTTGCAAGACTCACAGGGTCCAATTGCACAGTCAAAAGCTCCATTTGCTTCACAATCAACTGTAGGGGCAAAATGGTCATTTTACAGTCAAAAGTAAAAAATTTTGGTAAACATCTTATTTTGAAGCCACAATCATCATTTGATCAAGTCTTGATCATGATTCCACAAGCATGGCTCAAAAATCATCAAGAAGCCAAAAGTTTCTATTTTTGGCCAGCTGGAAAGTCAACTGTAACTTGACCAAGGCATAACTTTTTCATGGTTCATCAGAAAAATCCCATCCAATGCTCATTTTGAAGGGGATGACATTTCCTACAACTCATCTTCACATTCCAAGTCCAAGAAATCCTCTCACAAAAAGTTATCAATTTCTACATTATAGGTCAATTTCAAAAGTCAACAAAAAGGCATTTTAAGTCAAAGACCATAACTTGAGATTGTTAAATTCAAATGACATGGGACCAAAGGCATTGGTTAGAGGACTTCAAGACCTTTCCAAAATGTCCAAGAACATGTTCATATGATCAAAATTGAGCAAGATATGCATTGGAGAAGTTGGGAAATTTTTGGGAATTTGCAAAAGTCAACTTTGCCCAAAACACCTCATTTTTGCTAATGGGCCCCAAATTCTTTCTTGAAACATTGTCCAAGGCCTATGCACGACCCATTGAGCTTAAGTTGATTTATTTTCTTATTTTTAATTAATTAATTGAATTTTTATTAATATTAATTCATTTAATTCATTTAATTGTAGGAAAATTCAAAAGATATGGTTTTCAAATCTTTTTGTGATGCAAATGAACTCAAGATAAGCTGAAGATCTCGTGTACACATCAAGGGGACAAAATCTCCCAATTTTGCAAGGTTTTTCAATCAAAAAGATTGAAAAATATTTGATTGAAAATCAAAGATGCAAAACATTATTCCATGGATTCTTGGACAAGATTGAACCCTAAAACCATTCTATTATAAGTGCATAAGCTAAACCTAATTCCATTAACGTGCAAAAGCTGCTGCAAAAAGCCATAACCATATTGAGTTTTTTTCAAGAAAATTGCCAAATCGTTTTCTCACTTCCAGGCCAATTCAAGGCATCTTCTTGATTCTAACACATTGCATAAGTCTCCAGGAACACATTGCAATCGAAAACAAGCCTTAATACTCCAAGAACACGCCAGAACAAGTCACACGGTTTGGTTATTTTTTCATAATCATAATTCAATATTCATGCATTATTAATGAAATTTTTTGTGTGTATTGGATTGCTAGAACCTTTCTGAAGCTAACGGTATAGGTGAATTTCATTATGGAGCCCTGAATCACAAATCACCATGGATGATTCTTAGGGTTTCGAAGCTTCCAATTTAGGGATTCCCAGCACAGGAAAAATTGGACCTTGAGACGCATATGGTTGGAACCGCCTGGACAAGACGAACTTAAACCAACCCCCGCGCCCTATTTATATAACCCAGAATCCTAATCGCTATTTTTCCCTTTGTTATTTTGTGGGGGTTAAAAACCCCCGCTAATTGCTTTTGTTTTACAGGAAAAAGGTAGGATACGAAGGACGTGTAAGCCCCTGAATGGATGGTTCAAATATCGCGCGCGTAATTGTTATTTTATCCAGCATAATTGTTGTTGTCATATATTAATTCTTTTGATCATTATAATAACAGATACACGCGCGTGGCTCAGTGGAAGGTGAGGTGGATGTTTATCATTGGGACCTGGGTTCGATTCCCAGGTCCCCCAATATTTATTTCATATTTTTCACACCATAATCATGTGCAGGTTTGCCAATGTATTTCACCATGGACTCTCACAAATCAATGCGCCAAGTGGCCACAAGGCTCAATCCAATGGTCAGGATGAAAGAACACCATGCTCCTGGTCAATCCACGCTCTAGGCCATCCAGAAAGTCAACGCAGGCTTGGCTTATTGGGCCTCAAATTTCCAGGCTTAACCTCCATTCTTGGGTCAACACCCCCCTAGTTTACTATTCTTTTTCTTATTTTCTTTTCTTTTTATTTTCTTTTAACTAACTGTTTTTTTTTATTATTAATATTATTTATTTAACTGACATAATTAATATTAATTTTCATAATAAACTCATAATTAAATATTTATAATATTTTTATTATGTATTAATTTCATTATTAATTTATTTTGTAAATAAAATACTAACAAATTAATTAGTTTAATTAGTTAATTTTAATCTTTTTTCACAATAAATAAAATAGGTTAGAATTAGGGTTTTTTTCTTGACTTTTAATTTCTTTTCTTTCTATTTTCATTAAAACATAAAAAAAACACAAAAAAACATTTTTTTTCTTTTAAATTAATTAATTAGTAAATTAGGGTTAATATTTAATTAAATGCAAAGGACAATTTTCTTTCTTTTTCTCAAAAAGGGTCAAAACCCTAAGGACGTCCCGATTCGATTCTTTCGCGCTTTACTTTATTTTAATCATATTTATGTAACTGTTTCCAAGGATGTAATAGTTAATTAGGATTTACCGCTTTCTTTACTTTCCGCATTTATTTCCAAACGGGTTTTTGTTTTTGGCGATGTATAGACCCGCGCCTTGTAATAGCATAGAATCATATTTCCGCCATTTATTTTCCGCACTCTTAACTGTTAATATGCATGCAAGACTTGGATGAAAATTAAAAACAACTCGTAGATCACCATGATACATGTACAAGATAAACATAACATGAAAACAACACACAAGCACATGCCACTCCTAGGGTACGCCTCACTTGGTTGCCTCGAACGTGGTCGTCAAGTATAGGGTGTTTTAGAGGTCGCCCTCCTGTCTAAGATCCAGTTGCCTCGAAACGGTTGCCTCGGATAAAAAGGATCTAGGACATTAGGGTTACCGCTAAGGCGTCCTACTATTGCTTTGGTGACCACACATGTCCCATATAATCGAATTGACCCGAATAACTCCAACGACGGTGCTACCTACTTTTCAATAGTGGGATAGTACTGTCTAAAGGACATTTACACAGCTTAATTCCTTAGAGTAGGTAGATTTCTCCTGGGTACTTGCTCTTTCAAAAAAAAAACAAAAACAACTTTTCGCACCTACACTTTCAAAAGGTTTTCAAACAAACACTTCATACACTCTTGAGGACTGATACAAGAGTTACCTAGAAGTTTTCAAACTAAACTTTTTCAAAACCCACAAACACAAGAAAATCAAACAATTTTGAAAACATAGTGAGCAAGTACCTAAGAGCCCGTGGATAACCACGGATAGAAAGGGTGTTAATACCTTCCCTTTCTATAAATCTACCTCCCGAACCGAGAGACATCTCAAAGAAGGAATTTTGCTGTGCTTTTGTCCTTTCCATGTTGGAGAACATAAAAGACGGTGGCGACTTTTGCTTACCGCGACATTTTGCGAACCAGCTTAAAAACAGTCAGTTCTATTTCCACCGATCACAGAACTGGCGACTCTGCTGGGGAATGCTCAATAAGTGAGGTGTACCTTAGGATTAGACCACTCTTATGTTTTCAATTGCATGCTTTGTTTGATTTATAATTATGGGCTTTGCATCGGAGTTTCATAGGTCCTAACTCGGATCTGGGGAATACCCTTTAGGTAGCATAAGCTGTGAGGGACCTGTCCGGCGTAGACCGACACGGGTGAAGCAGTGGCTACGTTGGTGTGGCACCTTGGTCTGTACCGATATCCCTTGTGTTGCAACGAGGAGAATATGGGTCTTCTGAGGAGTCATTAAGCACCCACCGACCTTAGAACCCTAAATTGACCCAACTTGGCCATAGAACAGTAGCAGTACGCTACATTAATTGAGGCTAAACTCCCGCGATGGTTCTGGCCGCAAGAAAAGATTGCGATGCTGGAGTTATGACCGGTTGAGGGTAGTCGGTGATATTGAGATCCTCTAGAACCCGGTTACTTTTGATAGGACAGGTCTTAACCAACGAAACTGAAAGAGGGTAGTACCTAAACTTCATGCTGGCCTAAACTCTAAGGGTTGTCTTGTGTGACTTGTGTGCCTTCCAACTTGAATTACTTGCATGTACTTGTTATCTGACACACGAGTTTCTTGCAGGTTTTGTTTACAGTCCTTAATTGGGACTCACTACAGGGCCTACTTACATCACTCCATGCATAGCATAACATCATACCATCATACCATTGCATACATCCTGCATAAGGACTAACCCATTTCAAGGATCTCAAGGGCTTGTGATGCAGGTCATGATGAACCAAACGTCTAGCAAGGGGCAAAGGGGATTTATTTTCCTCTAGCCAAGGTTGATAACTTGAGTCAGGGGCTATGACCCACTCGATATGGTGAGCCTTGACTCTTGAAGAAGGAATCTTAACAATATGCAGTGCCTTCAATCAAGCTACCAGATTCTAACAATTTTCTTGTTTACCCCGCGAGATCCTTGAAAACATTGCATGCATACATACACATCATTGCATAACAGGTACCCTTGTTACAGGTCACTTATCTTCTTCGCTGTTTATTTCAGCAATGGCGTTCCAACAAAACAACCAGGAGTTCCCTACTCAAGAGACTCAGTTCGGGGAAATCCTCCTAAATCTATCCAAGGGGCAGGAAGAGCTGAGAACACTCCTCATGGGGACTTTGGTCAAGAGCAGTTCTGAAGACGATAAGGACGAACGACTGAAACGTCTGCAAGCTGAGGTAGATACTATGAGGACCCAGATGCTGGGGCAAATGGCTCTCATCCAAGGTTTAGCTCGGGAGCAAGAAGAGTTGAGGACCATGATCAGTCAACTTCATCGAGACAGATACAACATGAAGCAACCAGTCCAAGTCAGGGACCAGGTCATTGATCAGCTTCCAAGAGGACAAGAGTCTGGTATGGTGAAGAATAGACCTCTCCAAATTGCTACCACTTCACAGGTCCAACCACAACCTCGCCCAGAGCAACAGGTTGATCAGAGCAAGCCAAACAAGCCCAGGAGGCAATTCACCCAGCTCAACGTGTCGCTGTTTCAAGCTTTACAACACCTGTTGAGATTGAATCTGATTACACTAAGGGCTCCTCCCGGGAATCCCAACATCTCTGCTCCTAACTATCATCCCAATAGAAGATGTGCATACCACTCTGATAGTCCTGGACATGACACTGCCGACTGCTGGGCTCTGAAGAACAAAGTCCAGGACCTGATTAACGAAGGAGCAGTGGATTTCACCCAAGAGGGTCAGGCTGAGTTCTTCTACCATCCCTGCAGGATTCACCATTCGAAGTGACAAATCCTGAGACGAGAAGATTTTTTTTGTCCATTAGAATTTTCAAGTTGTAATTTTCTTTTGATTGCTCAAACAATTATTGTCATGGCAAACGTTATTACTTTATCAATGCATCGCATATGTCTGTTTTGAATCAATATATTCGCATTCGCTATATGTAAACTGTTTTCATATTTTTGTGATGATCAACTCTTGATTTAAAATTCTAAGCCCCTTGAGGGAGGATGATGAAAACGATACCATAATCTACAGTATGCTTTTGGACAGACCCCGCTGACGATGTACAGGCATTGTTTCAAATCCTAAACACTGGAGTTATAAGGAAGATAGTCCCTCGTCAACCCCTCTGAGCCAAAGAAGTAGGAGTTTTTCTTTTCGAAAATTAAAACCCTTAATCATAACCTGGGGCAGGGTAGTTCTCTCAGTTGATCCAAGTGCACAACAAATAGCATCAAAGGAGTCCTTCCAATACAAAAGACAGTGATGGTTCCATATAATCGTAAAGACAGACAGTCATAATCTCTCAAACTAAAAGCCCAATAAGTCAAAACCTATGAAGGAGACTTACAAAAACTGGGGCATCCCGCTGACCGTAATCACAAAGAAACAGTTCAGGCAAAAAACAGGGATAACGAAATCAAAAAAAAAATCAAAAAGAAAGAGGTCCTACAAACCCTCAACAAAAAAATGACTGCCTATTCAAAATAAACTATCAACATCCGAACCATCACCAGAATATCAGAGCAAAGACTCAAACAAGGTCTAATGCACGATTAACTGAGTTTAGGTTTGAAGAACATCACGAAGAGCGGGTGGGTACAAATAAATTTTGAGCCTTTATCCTTTGTTTCTTAAACCGTGAACCAGGCCACGCTACAACCCTTAAAAGTCCTAGCTGAAGCATGGGTTAGTTCGAAAGCATACTATTACGAAAGGTATCCTGACTCCTTAAGGCTTGCGGTAAAATAACGAGTTGACATCACAGTTTACAAAAAATTCACTTGTCTTTATGAAAAAAATGCATTTTCAAAAACTTCAAGACAGACATAAGCTTTGCATTTTTAATATAACATTGTTTGCATATGATTATTTGTTCGAACAGCAGAGAAATTCGCACGACGAATATCTAGTGAACAAAAGCACTTCCAACCAAGGGGGAAGGCATGATCATTATCCATCATCTGGGGCAGTTAAGTCAAGATCCAGAGAATCTCTCAAAGATGCCAAGTAGCCTGGGGCGAATCCCCGCCTGAGTCACTTGGGGCATTCCAGCAACGAATCTTGCCTGATCAAACGAAGATCTTCTGGTCACATGGCAACACAACAACAGGGGCACCTCCCTACATCCTGAGAGCATGGACATAGTCAAAAAATACTACGCATAATTAAAGACCCGCTAGGTCGACGCACCTATGCAAAAATAAGGGCTTCCCGGCGAACCAAAAGGGTTCGGGCAAAAATAAGGGATGAAATGAAAAAAATTTGTACACCCGGCAAGTCGAAAACCTGAAAAGGCGGCTTGGGCAAAAATGGGTATCCCGGTGGACTGAAAACCTGAAAGGGAGGTCCAGGCAAAAATTAGGGATCAAAGCGTACGACTATGTCCCGTCATCTCGTCACTTGCCTACCAGCAGAAGAATTGTTAATTGGCAGTCATCAAGCACCTCCACAGGTACCTTCTCCCACTGAAGCTGGGGCAATAAGAATCGTCCAAACTGTACAAACTGCTCTGTCCTCCAGGTACCAAGGTATATATTCAGCTGAAGAATGTAACCAAGATACCTTCACTCCCCAGAGTAAGACAAGATTCATAAATACTCTCCCCAAGCGGAGTTGGTCTCCCATCAGCCCCGCAAGGCACAATATCCCTAGCAAGACAGCAATACTCTCCCCAAACAGAGTTAGTCTACTGTCAGCCTTAAGAAAGTTGGATATCCCCAGAATATCTCAACATTCCCCAGCGGAGTATACAGATGTTCCTAAGCAAGCATCCCCGGCAGTCTTAATATAAGATTGTTCCCCGACGAAATATCAGACACCCCATTGGAGCCATTTCCCCAGTACAATCCAAAAGTTTCCCCAGGAGAGTTGAATCATCCTCCCCAGTAGATTCTGGAAGCTTATCCCCAGTAGATTCTGGAAGCTTATCACCTGCAGAGTGCAAAAGCATCTCTCCAGCCATATTCAGAGGTTATTCCCCATCAGAGTCTAACTGGGTTATCCTCAGCAAATTACAACGGAAAGATCGTCCTCGACAAAGTTCTTCCTACCCCCAGCGGAGTTCATCAAAACCTCAACAGAGCTTATCAACGGAATCCCCAGCGGAGTTATCGTCAAATCTCAGCGAAGTATCTCTTCCCACAGAGTATTCCCCCGCAGAGCAATCTCTCCAACAAGTTTATTCCCCAACGGAGTCATCTTCTCCTACCGGTTTATTATTGCAGTCATCATCCCCAGCGAAAACGAAGAACTCTACTCTTCAAACATCAGCCCAGGATCCAACAAGTTCCCAGCATTCGTCAAGGATTTATTTTCCTAGACGATAATACATTCATAAACATCACATCTTCATACATTATGACTTGCATACGCATCATACACCACAAATCTCATTTATTCTTGAGAACATCTTAATATCATGCAGTTCATACATCATGACATTGCATACAACTAATATTTTGCCTTTTCAAGAAAAGGTCAGTCAAAAGATGATTACCATCTACTTTTGCAGTTCCAGATCAACACCTGTAACAAACCAGGAAAACTCTGTGGACGACTGATCATGAAACCAGACAGGACAATTACCTACTTGATCATCATCAGGCAACCCTACACCGGTTCCTTCTCAATTTCCAGACGAAGTCTTACACGGACTCACCCTCTACAGGCAACCCTACACCGGTTCCTTCTCTCTCCAAGATGAAGTCTTACACGGATGCATCCTCGGGCAACCCTACACCGGTTCCTTCTCAATTTCAGACGAAGTCTCACACGGACCTATCATCACAAAGTAGCCCTACACCGGTTCCTTTTCTTTCAGAAGAAGTCTTACACGAACTTATCATCAAAGCAACCCTACACCAGTTCCTTTTCTTTCAGAAGAAGTCTTACGCGGACTCATCATCAAAGTAACCCTACACCGGTTCCTTTTCTTTCAGAAAAAGTATTACACGGACTTATCTCAAGATAACCTTACCCCGGTTCATCAAGAAGTTTTACACGAACTTACCCTGTAGTAACCTTACCCCGGTTCCTCCAGAAGTCTTACACGGACTTATCCCGAAGTAACCTTACCTCGGTTCCTCCAGAAGTTTTACACGAACTTACCCTGCAGTAACCTTACCCCGGTTCCTCCAGAAGTCTTACACGGACTTATCTCAAGGTAACCCTACACCGGTTCCTCCCAAAGTCTTACATGGATTTATCCCAAGGTAACCTTACCACGGTTCCTCAAGAAGTTTTACACGAACTTATCCCAAAGAAACCCTACACAAGTTCTCTCTTTCCAGATGTAGTTTTACACGGACTCATCATGAAGCAACCCTACACAGGTTCTCTCTTTCTAGATGTAGTTTTACACGGACTCATCATGAAGCAACCCTACACCGGTTCCTTTTCAATTCCAGATGTAGTTTTACACGGACTCGTCATCAAGAAACCCTACACAGGTTCTCTATTTCCAAGGATGCAGTTTTACACTGACTCGTCATCAGTAAACCCTACACAGGTTTCCTTCTCAGCTCCAGATGCAGTTTCACACGGGCTCATCATCAAAGTAACCCCACACAGGTTTCTTCTCCATTTCAGATGCAGTTTCACACGGACTCATTATCAGTCAACCCTACACAGGTTTCCTTCCTTCAAAGATGCAGTTTTACATGAGCTCATCATCGGGCAACCCTACACAGGTTCCCTCTTTCAACTTACAAAAATTACAATTCAACATACAACCTCCATATGGCATCTATAAGCCCATCCACCTACCAACAGTCTCCAAATGGCATCTATAAGCCCATTCCCGACGAGGTTCTGTCACATCTTCAGATGGAATCTATAAGCCCATCCTCCCATCCATCATCTCTCCAAATGGCATCTGTAATCCCATTCCCGACATCACATTGCTGATATTCTACTATGCGAGTGCAAATTTCTGGGCACTCTAGTGTTCAATCATCTTCCATCTTCGGATCACGAAAGGCACGCGAGCCAATCTGAATCCTCAGGTATAAGAAGATTGAACAGGGGCAACTGTTGTACCCCAAAATTTGCCCTCCCATATTCTTCAAGATTCCTCAAGGGTTGCACAGTCCAATTGCCTCCTAAGCCAATCAAAATTAGGGTTTTGGCTCTTGCAAGGAATTTGTGGTTTTCAGTGGTCCAATCAAGTCCCATGTTCCTATATACATTGCCAAGCATCTACATGCCAAGTTGCAAGACTCACAGGGTCCAATTGCACAGTCAAAAGCTCCATTTGCTTCACAATCAACTGCAGGGGCAAAATGGTCATTTTACAGTCAAAAGTCAAAAAATTTGGTCAACATCTTATTTTGAAGCCACAATCATCATTTGATCAAGTCTTGATCATGATTCCACAAGCATGGCTCAAAAATCATCAAGAGGCCAAAAGTTTCTATTTTTGGCCAGCTGGAAAGTCAACTGTAACTTGACCAAGGCATAACTTTTTCATGGTTCATCAGAAAAATCCCATCCAATGCTCATTTTGAAGGGGATGACATTTCATACAACTCATCTTCACATTCCAAGTCCAAGAAATGCTCTCACAAAAAGTTATCAATTCCTACATTATAGGTCAATTTCAAAAGTCAACAAAAAGGCATTTTAAGTCAAAGACCATAACTTGAGATTGGTAAATTCAAATGACATTGGACCAAAGGCATTGGTTAGAGGACTTCAAGACCTTTCCAAAATGTCCAAGAACATGTTCATATGATCAAAATTGAGCAAGATATGCATTGGAGAAGTTGGGAAATTTTTGGGAATTTGCAAAAGTCAACTTTGCCCAAAACACCTCATTTTTGCTAATGGGCCCCAAATTCTTTCTTGAAACATTGTCCAAGGCCTATGCACGACCCATTGAGCTTAAATTGATTTATTTTCTTATTTTTAATTAATTAATTGAATTTTTATTAATATTAATTCATTTAATTCATTTAATTGTAGGAAAATTCGAAAGATATGGTTTTCAAATCTTTTTGTGATGCAAATGAACTCAAGATAAGCTGAAGATCTCGTGTACACATCAAGGGGACAAAATCTCCCAATTTGGCAAGGTTTTTCAATCAAAAAGATTGAAAAATATTTTATTGAAAATCAAAGATGCAAAACATTATTCCATGGATTCTTGGACAAGATTGAACCCTAAAACCATTCTACTATAAGTGCATAAGCTAAACCTAATTCCATTAACGTGCAAAAGCTGCTGCAAAAAGCCATAACCATATTGAGTTTTTTTCAAGAAAATTGCCAAATCGTTTTCTCACTTCCAGGCCAATTCAAGGCATCTTCTTGATTCTAACACATTGCATAAGTCTCCAGGAACACATTGCAATCGAAAACAAGCCTTAATACTCCAAGAACACGCCAGAACAAGTCACACGGTTTGGTTATTTTTTCATAATCGTAATTCAATATTCATGCATTATTAATGAAATTTTTTGTGTGTATTGGATTGCTAGAACCTTTCTGAAGCTAACGGTATAGGTGAATTGCATTATGGAGCCCTGAATCACAAATCACCATGGATGATTCTTAGGGTTTTGAAGCTTCCAATTTAGGGATTCCCAGCACAGGAAAAATTGGACCTTGAGACGCATATGGTTGGAACCGCCTGGACAAGACGAACTTAAACCAACCCTCGTGCCCTATTTATATAACCCAGAATCCTAATCGCTATTTTTCCCTTTGTTATTTTGTGGGGGTTAAAAACCCCCGCTAATTGCTTTTGTTTTACAGGAAAAAGGTAGGAGACGAAGGACGTGTAAGCCCCTGAATGGATGGTTCAAATATCGCGCGCGTAATTGTTATTTTATCCAGCATAATTGTTGTTGTCATATATTAATTCTTTTGATCATTATAATAACAGATACACGCGCGTGGCTCAGTGGAAGGTGAGGTGGATGTTTATCATTGGGACCTGGGTTCGATTCCCAGGTCCCCCAATATTTATTTCATATTTTTCACACCATAATCATGTGCAGGTTTGCCAATGTATTTCACCATGGACTCTCACAAATCAATGCGCCAAGTGGCCACAAGGCTCAATCCAATGGTCAGGATGAAAGAACACCATGCTCCTGGTCAATCCACGCTCTAGGCCATCCAGAAAGTCAACGCAGGCTTGGCTTATTGGGCCTCAAATTTCCAAGCTTAACCTCCATTCTTGGGTCAACACCCCCCTAGTTTACTATTCTTTTTCTTATTTTCTTTTCTTTTTATTTTCTTTTAACTAACTGTTTTTTTATTATTAATATTATTTATTTAACTGACATAATTAATATTAATTTTCATAATAAACTCAGAATTAAATATTTATAATATTTTTATTATGTATTAATTTCATTATTAATTTATTTTGTAAATAAAATACTAACAAATTAATTAGTTTAATTAGTTAATTTTAATCTTTTTTCACAATAAATAAAATAGGTTAGAATTACGGTTTTTTCTTGACTTTTAATTTCTTTTCTTTCTATTTTCATTAAAACATAAAAAAAAACACAAAAAAACATTTTTTCTTTTAAATTAATTAATTAGTAAATTAGGGTTAATATTTAATTAAATGCAAAGGACAATTTTCTTTCTTTTTCTCAAAAAGGGTCAAAACCCTAAGGACGTCCCGATTCGATTCTTTCGCGCTTTACTTTATTTTAATCATATTTTTGTAACTGTTTCCAAGGATGTAATAGTTAATTAGGATTTACCGCTTTCTTTACTTTCCGCATTTATTTCCAAACGGGTTTTTGTTTTTGGCGATGTATAGACCCGCGCCTTGTAATAGCGTAGATTCATATTTCCGCCATTTATTTTCTGCACTCTTAACTGTTAATATGCATGCAAGACTTGGATGAAAATTAAAAACAACTCGTAGATTACCATGATACATGTACAAGATAAACATAACATGAAAACAACACACAAGCACATGCCACTCCTAGGGTACGCCTCACTTGGTTGCCTCGAACGTGGTCGTCAAGTATAGGGTGTTTTAGAGGTCGCCCTCCTGTCTAAGATCCAGTTGCCTCGAAACGGTTGCCTCGGATAAAAAGGATCTAGGACATTAGGGTTACCGCTAAGGCGTCCTACTATTGCTTTGGTGACCACACATGTCCCATATAATCGAATTGACCCGAATAACTCCAACGACGGTGCTACCTACTTTTCAATAGTGGGATAGTACTGTCTAAAGGACATTTACACAGCTTAATTCCTTAGAGTAGGTAGATTTCTCCTGGGTACTTGCTCTTTCAAAAAAAACAAAAATAACTTTTCGCACCTACACTTTCAAAAGGTTTTCAAACAAACACTTCATACACTCTTGAGGACTGATACAAGAGTTACCTAGAAGTTTTCAAACTAAACTTTTTCAAAACCCATAAACACAAGAAAAGCAAACAATTTTGAAAACATAGTGAGCAAGTACCTAAGAGCCCGTGGATAACCATGGATAGAAAGGGTGCTAATACCTTCCCTCTCTATAGATCTACCTCCTGAACCGAGAGACATCTCAAAGAAGGAATTTTGCTGTGCTTTTGTCCTTTCCATGTTGGAGAACATAAAAGACGGTGGCGACTCTTGCTTACCGCGACATTTTGTGAACCAGCTTAAAAACAGTCAGTTCTATTTCCACCGATCACACTTGTCATAACTATCATCATTTTCCAGACAAAGGTAAACTTTTCAGAATATAATAAAAAAAAGCAAAAATGCTTGTTTCATGGAGGGAGAAAGAGAGAAGGATATCACCTTTTGAAGTGTACAGTTTGGCAAAAGGGATGTCACAAGTGACAAACAAGAAAAAGATATAAGACTATCAGATGACAGTTTGAAAAGGGGAGAGAACATTAGAGCTAAACCAAAAAAAACTCAGCAGTTCAGAAAACTCTCCAACCTGCCATCTCCAAGCCAGTTACAACAAAAACTGTAACAAACTTGCAAACCTGTACAAACAGTTCTAAAACAAAATCTCCAAGCTCCAAGCCTGTAAAAAACCACAAGCTAGCCAATCCTGTGAACCAAGCTGCAAGCTTGCCAAGCTTGCTATCAAAAACACCAAGCTGCAAACTTGCCAAACTGAACAAGTTAGCAACAACCAACAAACTGCAGCAAACCCTCAAACCTGCATGAAACTGCAACAATACCAAAAACTCAACAAATCACAAAAGCCCTATGTAAACAAAGCACATAACCAATCTACAAGCCAAACCCTACAAGCCAAACCCTGCAAATTTTCCAAACTGCAGAATCAAACAGAACACAACAAACTGCCAGGCCAAACAAGCTTGCCCAAACTGCACAAGCTACAACAATAACCATAAAATGCAAACTAGTTTCAGAAACAATCAATCAAATCCTACCAAATTGCAAACCTGTCATCAAACTCAACATCTAAAAACCACAACTTGCATTACAGTTCAAATCAGAAGAGAAGCGACAACAACAAGTTTCAGAGTTGTGCTCATCATTAACATATCAAAGAGAGAGGAAAAGAGTTTCAGAAGCAACAAAAACAGAGTTTCATAACTGTATTCAACATCAATAAAAATCAGTTTCAGAGCTGCACTCATCATCAACATCCAAAGAGAGAAAGAAAGAGAAATCATCATCAACAAATCCATCAACAAAAAACAAGTTTCAGAAAGAAATCATCACCAACAAATCCATCAACAAAAAAATAAGTTTCAGAAAGAAATCATCATCAACAAATCCATCAACAAAAATCAGTTTCAGAACATCATCATCAACAAAAAAAAGATACCAGAAGCGAAGCTCATCATCTCCTCCCTCCTCTGCCTCTAGCAACCAGGAGCACCACCAGCTCCGGCCTCTCTCCCTCCACCTTCCAGAAAATCTCAAGGTATGTTTTTCTCTCAAACCCTTACTGCATCTCAAAGCATGAAAAGACCATAGGTTAATCAAACTAGGACATGCAAAGTGAGCTAAATCAAACAAACTGTAAAGTCACATAAACAACGAAACTGTAAAACCCTAAAAAACAAGAAATGAATCATACCGTTCGAACAAGACCTTGGATCATCGTGAAGAGATGAGAGGCTGAGGTGGCGCTCCGGAGGCCTAGGGCTTAAGGGAGAATCAGTGCGCTTGTTTGAGAGAGACGAAGAAGAGAATGAGAGAGCGGCGCCGCTGGAAGAGATTCACACAAACCCTAATAATGCTGAGACCCCAACCAAAATTGAAACAAACTTTGTGCAATTGGGCTTGTCCCACACAAATGCCTTGAGCCCACGCGAATTACTCACACCCCCTCCATTCTGACTTGATTTTTGTTCTTCTTCATTTTTGTTTATTATGGACCCAATTCCTAAATCCCAAGCCCATTCTGCCTTTTTTTAATTTCTTTTCTTTTGTTTAAAACAAATACTTGTTTGTTTATTAACTCATTTTATTATTTGTTTTCTTTTTTAAGTTAATAATAAAACTAATAATAAAAACTTTGACTTTCTTACAAAAAATTAGTTTTATTAAATAATCTTGCTTTATTTAAAAACAATAAAAATAATAGAGATTTAGTTTTAATTAAATTTTCTTTCTTTAAAACTTTTTCTTTTCATAATTAATAAAACACAATAATAATAATACTTAATCTTTCTTTTTTAGAATAGACTTTATTTATTTATTTTTAAGTTAATAAATACATGCATTTCATAATTTATTGATTCTCTTTATTTTTATGTTTTGTTATAGCTTTATATTTGAATTGCGACAATTCGATTTGGTTGTAATCCTTAATATTTGGACATTGTTATCCTTGTGAGATCCAATCCCATTTGTAAATAATTTGTACCCCCATCCCCGGATACTTTTGTAATAGCTTAGAATTTTAATTCTCGCACTTTATGCTTTCAAATATGCCATGAATAAAAATTAGGGTTTGTATGCGAAAATCTAAAATCAATCGCTAGATGACCTAATACAAGATCCAAATGCATGAAAATGACAAACACAATGCACACTTGCACCTCTAGGGTAACCTCGCTTGTTGCTTCGGAAAATACAATCATGTCCCTCTAATATGAGACACTCTAGCAAATGCCCCTTTTTTATAAACAAAGATCGTAGTCCCTCGATGACCCTCGATGTTGCCTTCAATAAAATGATATCGTCCCTTACAAAATTGCTAGAGTGTCTCACAAGTTGCTTTCAATGATTGTATGCGATGACCCGCGCCTGTCCCGTTTAACATCCTAACACAAGGTTGTTCACCAAATGCAATGGTGAAATAACAATGTCAAAAGGGTTAGAAACATATAAGAAAGATCTTTGAGTAAAATAGGGTAGACAACTCTTAGTTACTTGATCAAAAGCTTGCAGAACATCCTTGCTATTTTCAAACACACTTCACAACACAATTCAAAACATTTCCCAAAAACAAACTTTCAAACATTGAAATATCTTTTCAAAAAGACAAACACCTTTGTATATATTCAAACAAGAATCATTACAAAGGTTGCCACAATGATTACCTCTTTTCAAAGCATTTTCAAAAACCACACACACAAAGCACCATTTCAAACAATTGAAAAGCAAAAGCAAGTGATCTAAACAAGTAACTAAGAGCCCATGGATAACCATGGATGAAAAGGGTGATTGCACCTTCCCTTTTCATAATCTACCCCCCGAACCCAAGAAAACATCTCAAAGGTCTTTCATGTGCTTTTTGACCTTTCCTTAGGATAAAATAAAAAGTCGGTGGCGACTCTTGCTAAACCGCACAATTGCGAACACAAACGCAAAACCTCAAGTCAGTTCTCCCACCGTATCACAGAACTGGAAACTCTGCTGGGGATTATCTCAAAAGTGGGTTTACCTTAGGGTTTTAGATCACCTTTGCATGCTTATCTTGTTTTCCTTGATTGCTTTACATTTGGTTCTATTGTTTGGGTTTGAAATCCTCTACCCGGATTTGGGAAACATTCATAGGTAAATAGCAATACATTATGGAAACTGTGCGGGGTATACCGACATGGTTGAAGCAATAGATATATTAGTGCGACATATTTGTGGGTACCGGTAGCCTTTGAGTTAATCAAAGAGAATACGGGGCCGCTGAGTGATGTCATGAAGCACTAATGGACTTTTAGAACCTTTACTTGACCAACTTGGCCTTTTTAGGGGTAGTGAGATGACCGGCTTTGATGTAGTATGAAGTTGGTAGATACTTGATACTACACTCATTGAGGGTTGTTTTCTTGGAATATTTTGGTCGCCATTAAAGTGGCTAAACTGAAACAATGAACACGGAAAATAATCCGGTGATATTGAGCTCCTTAGAACCCGGTTACTATTTATAGGACAGGTTGAGCCAACAAACTTCAAGAGGGTACTTACCTATGAAACCTCATGCAAGCCTGAAACTAGGATCTTGTGTGATTTGCTTGTACATATACTTGTGCATACATCATGAACATCATGAAGCATCATTTGCATCCACTAACCATTTCAAGGGTTTGGATCTTCATCTTTGTTCCTGTTTTGTAGGTCATGGAATCTCTTCGCAGGAAAACAATTCAAGTCAACCTTGTGAGAATCCCTCCTCTACTCAAGGAGCTTACTTCCAAGATTCCAGAAAATTCTCCCTTCAGTGAAAGACATGGTAGACTTCTCAACTTGGTCAACTCCAACATTGAAGAAGACATGGTGAAAGTTCTCTTCCAGTTCTTTGACCCCTTACACCATTGCTTTACATTTCCCGATTACCAACTAGTACCTACTTTGGAGGAATTTTCTCAACATCTGAGGATTCCTATTCTCCATCAACTACCCTACAACGGTACAGAAAGAGAGCCAAAGCCTGAAGATGTTGCTCAAGCCTTACACTTGCAACCATCTGATATCAAAGGTCATTAGAAAACCAGAAGTGGTGTCAAGGGTTTCTTAGCAAAGTTTATGTTTGAGAAAGCACAAGATTGTTGGAATTCTCTAGATTTACAAGCTTTTGAGGAGATTGTAGCACTTCTCATCTATAGGTTGGTCTTGTTCCCAAACCCTGATCAGCTTATAGATGTGAATGCTGTCAAGATTTTCATATCTCGGAATCTTGTGCCTACATTGCTTAGGGACATTCTACACTCATTTTACACACGAACAATGAGGAAAAGAGGTGTTCTCATGTGATGTACTCCTCTTCTAGCAAGGTGGTTTATTTCTCACCTTCCCCAGTCAGTCTTGAAAAATGAACAAGGCTTGAGGTGGTCACACCGGTTGATGACTCTCACACATTCTGATGTTCATTGGTGTTCTCGGTCCAGAGAAAATGTCATCATCATTGATCGTTGTGGGGAATTCCCTAATGTCCCACTACTTGGCATTAGGGGAGGCATTACCTACAACCCCTGTTTAGCTCTGAGACAATTTGGGTATGACCGAATGGATGGCCCTCATGATATGCTGATTCCTGACTTGGTTTTTGACTTCGACAATGATGCTCAAGGACTTCGACAAAGGTTTATCCGAGCTTGGAGGATGCCCAACAAAGTGGATAGTAAGACATTGGGGCACAAGAATTCCATCCCCCTTGAGCCTTACCTCAAGTGGGTACGAACCCGCGCCCAGAGTCTTATGATGCCTTACCCCCACATTCTCCCCGTGATCAAAGAGCCTGTTATGGAAGGAGAGGTTCCATACACCCTCCTACATCCAGACATGCCAACATCATTGGAAGAATTGCAAAAGAGTTGGATACAGCTCAAGGAAGAGCAGAACACTTTTGAAGCCAGCTCTATGCCAGTGAGAAGAAGGTCTTGGAACTTACCCGCCGGCTTCACGAAGAGGAGACTCTTAACACTTACATCGTGCCAAAAAGGATGTGCAACGTCTTTTTACATTAAGAAGCTTTGTAATATTTTGCCCATGGGGCAATTATGTACTGACAAATTTCTTCTTATTAATATGACGTGTGTTCTTTTTGTCTGCAACAACTTTGAATTTCTGAATCCTTGGATGCATTACATGAATAAATATATCATTCATCATATGCATAAACAGGTCTTCACACCAGGTTTCCTTATCTTTCTGCTGTTTATTTCAGCAAGATGGATATAGAGCAGACAGTCAAAGATTTGCAAGCACAGAATTCGCAATTCCAACAACTCCTCATGACCTTGGCAAAGGGTCAAGAGGACCTTAAAGCACTGTTAGAGAAGGAGAAAGAAAAAGAAAAGGAAAAAGGGAAAAAGAAAAAGAAAAGAGTCGGGGTAGCTACTCTGGGAAGAAGATTTGAGAACCAAGCTAGAAGAGTTCTGGAGTTCCCCTCGATGTCTGATGAAGGGACCGACAAAGGAAAAGGAGCTGCTGTACCTTCCGAGTCTGAGGCTGAAGAGGAAGAAGTTGGAGTGGGTGAAGATTACTCCGAGCAGCAGTACCCTCCTGCAGACGACAGGTATAAGAATCTGGAAGAGCGGTTGGCAGCCATGGAGGTCCAAAGGGTACCTGGACTGGATTTCAAAGAGCTGGGATTGGTTGCTGGGATCGTCATTCCCCCCAAATTCAAAGTGCCTACATTCGCTAAATACGACAGTTTGTCTTGTCCAAAGATGCATCTGCATTCTTATGTCAGAAAGATCCAACCTCACTCTTCTGATAAGGATCTGTGGGTGCACTTTTTTCAAGATAGTTTGTCAGGTACACAATTAGACTGGTTCTACCAACTCGAGAGGGCTTATGTACATAATTGGGAGGACTTGGCTGATGCTTTCTACCGAAAATATCAATACAATACGGATTTAGCGCCTACTCGTACTCAACTACAGAGCATGAGTATGGTTTCTAACGAGGGCTTTAAAGAGTATGCCCAGAAGTGGCGGGATTTGGCTGGAAGGGTGCAGCCACCATTGTCTGAAAGGGAACTTGTTGATATGTTTTTGGGGACCCTTTCTGGTCCATTCTTCAATCACCTAATAGGGAGATCATCTGCAGGGTTCACTGAATTAATTCTGACAGGGGAAAGGGTCGAAGCTGGTATTAAGAGTGATAAAATCCAGAAGGATGCATCTGCTTCATCCGCTATCAAGAAGACCTTCCCAGCCAAGAAGGAAAGTTCTGTTGTTTACACCCAGAGAAATCGGGAAAGAGAGGAACGCCGGCCAACAGTGGGGGCCGTATTAATTCATAAGTCCGCATCAGATCAGCCTAGAAATAGTCAACCGAGGAATGATCAACCCATAACCTATCAGCAAAGGGTAGAAAGGCCACAACAACAATATACCCTGATAAACATGACACCCGCTCAGATCCTTCCACATCTCCTGAAATTAAACCTTGGTAATTTGAGAGAGGCACCGAAGAATACAAATACCACTTCTCCATATTATCATCCCAATGCAAAATGTGCATACCATTCAGACAGTGTAGGGCATGACACCAACAACTGTTGGGCCCTTAAAAACAAGATCCAAGATTTGATAGATGCCAAGGAGGTAGAGTTTGATGCTCCCGAAAAACCTAATGTGATATCCACTCCTATGCCAAAACATGGTCATAATGTCCACGCAATTGTGGAAGATCTTCATGTTACCTCTATTGACGAATTAATGACTCTGTTGCCAATGATTAAATTGAATCTGTTGAAAGCCGGGATTTTCCCGGGATGTGAAAAAGATTGTTACTTCTATTCAACCATGCAAACCGACTGCCCACTGTTGAAATCAGGCATCCAACGCCTGATGGATACTCAAGAGATCCTCTTTCAGAAAACTCTTGTTGCTAATATCACTCATGTTACTCTTGTTACCTTTGTTACTCCAATCAATGACATTGCTATAATCACCATTTCTGACAAACTTTCCAAGACCTGCAAAAGGCCTGTTAAGATTACGCCTGATCCAAAGTTTGTACCGCTGAAGATTACCATGCCGGGGCCTATCCCATATAAGTCCAACAAGACGATACCATGGAATTATGGAGGAGAGATCTTCTACCATGGTTTCAAGCAGATCGAATCAGCCGAAGAGAATTCCGATGAAGAAATTCCTGATGTGGGAAATATTGTGGGGACGAGTAAGATAACTCGTAGTGGAAGAATCTTCTCCCCGGAGATTGCTCCTCCAAAGGCAGTCTTCGGACCCTTAAGTGCTCGTGTGCCAGTCAAGATATCTACGCAAGGTCCAGTGATTGAAGAAATTGTTACTCCTGGAGTTGTACCCTCTACTGTTACTGCTGATAAAGGTAAGGGGATCCAAGAAGCGCCCGTCAGGATGAGGGCTCAGCCTTTGGTTATCCCCGAGACCACCCAAAAGGAAATGGAGGAAATTTTAAAGATAATCAAGAAGAGCGACTATGATGTCGTAGAGCAACTAGGGCAAACCCCTTCAAAAATCTCCATGCTGGCTCTATTGCTCTGTTCCGAGGCTCATGCCAAAGCCTTGATCAAATTCCTGAAGACGGCGCACATGCCTCAAGAAACTTCCGCGGATCAGTTTCAAGAGTGCGTAGCCAGCCTAACCACCGACAATGGTCTTGGTTTCTCTGATGCCGACCTAACATCTAAGGGAAGAAAACATAACGATGCACTGCATATTTCGGTAGAGTGCAGGGGAACCACACTTCCTCATGTTCTGGTTGACACCGGGTCATCTTTAAATGTCCTACCAAAGAAGGCATTGGACAGATTGGACTGTGAAGGTTTGACATTAAAGCCCAGTAATATCATTGTTAGGGCCTTAGTTCAGCTGTTGAATGAATATGTTGAGATCTTTGCCTGGTCCTACGAAGACATGCCGGGACTCGACACAGATATTGTGGTTCACCGTCTCCCTACAAGAGAAAACTGTCCACCAATAAAACAAAAAGTCCACCGAATGAGGCCCGATATGTCTGAAAAGATCAAAGCCGAAGTGATGAAGCAATTCAATGTCGGGTTTCTTGCTGTTACTTCTTATCCACAATGGGTCGCTAACATTGTGCCCGTGCCTAAGAAAGATGGCAAAGTAAGAATGTGCGTGGATTACCGAGATTTAAACAGGGCTATCCCTAAAGATGATTTTCCACTACCACACATTGACATTTTGGTCGACAACACAGCTCAACATAAGGTATTTTCTTTCATGGATGGATTTTCAGGGTACAACCAGATCAAAATGGCCCCCGAAGACATGGAGAAGACTACTTTTGTTACACAGTGGGGTACCTTCTGCTATAAAGTAATGCCATTCGGACTGAAGAATGTCGGGGCAACCTATCAACGTGCTATGGTAGCTTTGTTTCATGACATGATACATCATGAGATCGAAGTCTACATAGACGATATGATAGCTCGTTTACAAACAGAAGAAGAACACCTCGACCATCTGCAAAAGTTTTTTGTCAGATTGAAGGAGTATAAGCTCAGACTGAATCCTAGCAAGTGCACTTTCGGAGTCAGGTCTGGTAAACTCTTGGGATTCATCATCAGCAACAAAGGCATTGAGGTTGATCCTGCTAAAGTAGAAGCTATACGAGAAATACCTTCCCCCTGCACTGAAAAGGAGGTTAGAGGTTTCTTAGGACGCCTAAACTACATTGCAGGGTTCATTTCTCACCTGACATCTACCTGTGAACTAATCTTCAAGTTGTTGAAGAAAGATCAGGTGGTTGAATGGAATGATGACTGTCAAGCTGCTTTTGATAAAATCAAGGAGTATTTGCTAGAACCTCCTATCTTGATGCCACCCGTCGAAGGAAGGCCGCTAATCATGTATCTGACTGTTTTGGATAATTCAATGGGGTGTGTACTGGGCCAACATGACGAGTCTGGTCGAAAAGAGCATGCCATTTATTACCTTAGAAAAACTTTACCTACTGTGAGACTCGCTACTCACTGCTCGAGAAAACTTGTTGCGCTTTGGTATGGGCTGCTCGCCGACTAAGGCAGTATATGTTGACACATACCACTCTGCTGATTTCTAAAATGGATCCGATCAAGTATATCTTCGAAAAGCCTGCTTTATCTGGAAGAATCGCTAGATGGAAAATGATCCTGACTGAGTATGATATCCAGTACACAACCCAAAAAGCTATAAAGGGGAATGTACTAGCTGACCATCTAGCTCACCAAGCTGTCGAAGATTACCAATCCATGAAATTCGACTTTCCCGACGAGGACATTATGACATTGGACAACATTGAAGGTAACGGACCGTATGACGGACCTGAACAAGGATCCCGATGGACCCTGTACATTGATGGTGCTTCAAATGCACTTGGAAACAGTATCGGCGCGGTACTTATCTCTCCAGAAGGTTGCCATACACCTTTCACTGCTAGACTCTGCTTCAGTTGCACCAACAACATGGCCGAATATGAAGCTTGTATCTTTGGTCTCAAGGCTATGATTGACTTAGGAATCAAATCTTTGGTTGTGTTTGGGGACTCAGCTTTGGTTATCAATCAAATCAAAGGAGAGTGGGACACTAAGCACCCTAATCTCATCCCATACAAAGAACATGTCCTGACATTGCTACCTCATTTCGAGCAGATTACCTTCAAGCACTTCCCGCGAGAAGAAAATTAGCTAGCAGATGCTCTAGCTACAATGTCTTCCATGTTTAAACTTAATTGGGATAATGAGGCTCCCCAAATTACCATCGAAAGGATGGACGAACCTGCACAATGTCATGAGATTAATACCGAAGAAATAGTGGAACAACCCTGGTTTCACGAAATCAAAAGGTATCTCGAGACTCAAGAATACCCTGAAGGAGCTTCAGTCAATGACAGAAAGTTCTTAAGGAGATTTGCTGCCAAGTTCTTCCTGAGAAATGGTATCCTATACAAGCGCAACCATGATTGTGTTCTACTTCGTTGTGTGGACAAGGTTGAAGTCGAGCAGATCATGACTGAACTGCATAGTGGCACATTTGGCACCCATTTGAGCGGACATACGATGGATAAGAAGATCCTAAGGGCGGGCTACTACTGGTCTACCATGGAAGCTGACTGTCATCAATACGCCCGTACTTGTCACAAATGCCAAGTTTATGCTGACAAGGTGCATATTCCTTCGGTTCCTCTCAATGTACTAACAGCTCCTTGGACATTCGCGATGTGGGGTATCGACATGATTGGAGAGATCAAGCCTACAGCATCCAATGGACACCGCTTCATCCTGGTGGCCATTGATTACTTTACCAAGTGGGTCGAAGCAGCTTCCTTCGCCTCTGTTACAAAGAATGTGGTTGCCCGCTTCATCAAGCAGAACCTCATTTGCCGGTACGGTATTCCTGACCGAATCATTATGGACAACGGTACAAACCTGAACAACACTATGATCACCACTTTGTGCGAGCAGTTCAAGATTCAACATCATAATTCATCTCCCTATAGGCCAAAGATGAACGGTGTTGTCGAAGCTACGAACAAAAATATCAAGAAGATCATTCAAAAGATGACAGTCACCTACAAGGACTGGCATGAGATGTTACCGTTTGCTCTGCATGGATATCGTACCACGGTGCGAACATCAACTAGGGCAACACCTTTTTCTTTGGTATACGGCATGGAAGTTGTTTTACCTATAGAAGTTCAGATTCCTTCCCTGAGAATCATGAAGGACGCTGGTTTGAGTGAAGACGATTGGATGCAGACCCGGCTTGATCAGCTTAACTTGATTGACGAGAAGTGACTTACTGTTGTTTGTCATGGCCAGACGTATCAAAAACGTATGATCAAGGCCTTCAACAAGAAAGTCAAGAGACAAGTATATCAAGTCAGGGATCTTGTAATCAAGCGGATCATCTTGCCACAAAGTGATCACAGGGGCAAGTGGACTCCTACCTACGAAGGACCATTTATGATCAAAAACATCTTTTATGGTGGGGCAATGATCCTGACCACTATGGACGGCGATGATATGCCACACCCTACGAACGCGGACATAGTCAAAAGATACTACGCATAAATGACCCGACAAGTTGAAAACCCGAAAGGGCGACTTGGGCAAAAATGGGCATCCCGGCGAATCGAAAACCCGAAAGGGCGGTTCAGGCAAAAATTAGGGATAAAAAAAAATCTGTACACCCGGCAAGTTGAAAACCCGAAAGGGCGACTTGGGCAAAAAAGGGTTTCCTGGTGGATCGAAAACCTGAAAGGGCGATCCAGGAAAAAGTTAGGGAATTAAAGCGTATGACTATGTCTCGTCGGATCACTTTAAAGACAATCCCTTCACGGACAAACTCCAATCTTCCGATCAATCCAATCATCTGCGGACAAAGTAACGAATGGACAAGATACTCAGAGTTGCGAAGGCTATAGTAGAATGGGAACCCCATAGAATTGTTACACATAGCCATCTTTCTTTATATAAATTTTCCTCAATTTTATGACAACATTCTCTTACTGAGATGTTTGTCTCCTTTGTACAAAATACTTACACAAAATTAATACAAAGTCACTTCAAAGTACAGGAAAAACTGTTTTCCTTTTCTTTCTTTTCTTACGCTTATGTTTTATTTGAAAACGTCCAATGATTTATTAAATGAGCATATGCATTTGAATATAATCACTGCTTACAAATAAAACAAAATGAGGAAGAATAATTACTGATAGGATCGAAGTATAGGAAAGTGTCTTTAGGCTATTCCAGGAGAAATCCCCTGCAATACATCATCCAGATCTTAGGCAGAACTAAAGCTTTGAAATGCATATCCCCAGCGGAGTTAAGTTTCAAGGATCCCCATCAGAGTTGAGTATCCAAGTTCCCAACCAATAGCGGAGCAAAACTTTGAACTAAAAACCCTCAGTAAGAATGAAAATTTCTTCCCCAAGCGGAGTCAAACCTTCAACCTGTGAACCCCAGTGAAGACCATCCAGTTTCCTACCTTCTCCTGGAGAGTCGCTTTTAAACCAGATAATTCCTCAGAAATTTATTTTTAAACTTTTTTCCCCAGTGAAGTCGCCAATCAGATCAGCACGTCGCTAAGACCCCCAGCGGAGAGGAAACTTTGAGCTACCAATCCCCAGCGGAAACCATTCAGTTTTCCCTTGATATCCTCAACATAATCAAGATTCTCATTCTTGCTTCCCTAGTAGATTGGCATACACCCAAGTTCCTGATATTCCCGAAAGAATGAAGATTCTCATTCTCAAAGTGGCATACAACTTAAGCTCCTGAACTTCTTCCAAACAGGAATAAGCTTTTCCCAGGGTCCTGAGCTTACTCTCCAGCAGTATGGCTATTCCCCACAGAATTTTTAATCCCCTGCTGATCAAAGATTCTCATTCCTGATTCCTCAGCACCAGTTCCCCTAGCAGAATGAAGATTCTCATTCTCAATTCCCCATAGAGTTTTCAAAGATTCCCCGGAGGAGTTCTCCTCAAACAACAAAACAGGAATCCCCAGTAGATTGGCATACAACCCAAACTCTTGATTTCCCCAGCAGTATAGCTTCTCCCCTCCGAGGTTGTCAAAAAGCTTGAAGACATACATACTCTTCAACAACGGTCCAAGATTTATTTTCCCCGACAGCAGTCAAAGATTTAGTTATCTTCAGCTATCCAGGATTTATCTTCCTCGGTAAGACAGCTCATCAGCTTACATGCGCATACATTGCATTCATATATCATAAACATTGATATAACACATATATTGCATCATACATTTCATGCAACATGACTTTGTGTTTCAGTTAATATTTTACCCTTTTCAGGATAAGATTAGCAAACTTCAACTTAAAGAATTTTGAAAACAGTTTACGGATGCACCAAACATGGATGCTAATCTATTTCTTATTCAACTTCAATAATTTTGAAAACAGTTTACGGATGCTTCCAAACATGGATGTCAATCTATCGCTTGTTCAGATTCAACTTTTGAAAACAGTTTACGGATGCTTTCCAACATGGATGTCAATCTATCGCTTGTTCAGATTCAACTTTTGAAAACAGTTTACGGATGAACCAAACATGGATGCTAATTTATTGCTTATTCAACTTTAAGAATTTTGAAAACAGTTTACGGACGCTTCCAAACATGGATGCTAATTATCGCTTATTCAGATTCAACTTCTGAAAACAGTTTACGGACGCTTCCAAACATGGATGATAATCTATCGCTTGTTCAGATTCAACTTCTGAAAACAGTTTACGGACGCTTCCAAACATGGATGATAATCTATCGCTTGTTCAGATTCAACTTCTGAAAACAGTTTACGGACGCTTCCAAACATGGATGCTAATCTATCGCTTGTTCAAATTCAACTCATGAAAACAGTTTACGGATTCTCCAAACATGGATGTTAATCTATTGCTTATTCAAACCCACAGCTCAGAGAATGTTCCGGACATGGATACCTTTCTGATACTCACCTACAACATACAGTTCAATAAAAACATTCTTGGATGTTGTTGTACCCCAAAATTTTCCCTCTCATTTCATCAACATTTCTCATCACAAGACTCTTGGAATTCAAGATCAAGCTGGGGTTTGCTCTGCTCAAGACACCTCCTTGCATTGTTGACCTAAATTAGGGTTTGAGTTTGCACAGGGATGTTTTGACCTACAATGCCCAAGATGAATTTCATACTTCATGTTGGACTCACAAGTTTTTCAATACCAGGTTTCAAGCCTTGATTTAAATTTTTGCCCAGTCAATTGGACAGTTGACTTAGAAATCAGCTGTATTGGGGAAATAGTCAATTGTGGCCAATTGACAGTCAAACCTCATGAATTTTGACCCACATCAACATTATGAACTCATACTAACCATTTGATCAAGTTTGGATCACAATTCCACAAAAAAATTGATCAGATCACCAAAAGGGCAAAATGGTCATTTTTAGGGTTTTGACTGCACAAGGGCAATTTTTGACTGTTTGACCTAACCAATGGCAAATCAAGCTCAACCATGGACACAAGGACTCAATGACATTATCTTGACCCATTCAACAAGTTCAAAAGATCTCAAATGCATGGGATTGACAGATGAATTTTTCAGTCAACATCAAAATTTGACTGTACACTGAAAGGTCAAACTTTGACTTTTTGGTCAAAATCAAGTGCCAAGGGTCATTTCTCATCAAGACATGTCAAATTATGAAACTTGTTCATCAAGAAACCCAAAATTGCAAATTAGGGTTTAAAATGAAAAAATTTCATAACTTAGAAATTTTCTAAGTTATAAACTTTTCTTGTTTTTTCCTAACTTTGCCCCACATTTTAACCAAGATGCAAATGGATTCAAACAAAACTTGAAACATGAAAGTTTTAGTCCATCACAAAGTATACAACTTTGATTCACAAAGTTTTCTCAAAAGAAGCTTGGATCTCAAGTTATGATTTTTGGAACAAGGGTACCTAAAACTTTTAACTTAGAAAAATTTTGCCCTAGTTTAGGCAGGATTTTGACCCATCTTCTTGGCCATTTTTCACATAGTTCCACTTGGAGTCTTAAGTTGAATTTCAAATATGGATTATAGTACATGTTTCAAGCTTTATAAATTGTCCAAGAACTCCTCAAACACATTTGTGGTTAGGGTGAATCGAATGCTTGAAGTTGGAAAAAACTCACTTTGTAACCATGGCCAATACATGTTCATACCAAGTTGCAAATCCGACCAAACTAGCTTAGTACATGATTACATGCCTCTAAACCAATTTACACTCCAAAATTGAATGCAAATACATTGGACATTGGCATTGTTATGATCAAGAGAGCTTTGTACAATGAACATTGCCATTTTGAGCATAAAGGCCACACTTCCATTTTCATAAAGGGCACTTTATGTCAAATTGCTTTTTCTTGAGCCTTGGACTTTCTTCCTTTGCAGCAAACAAGCTCCACAATCTCAGGCATAGTACAAGAAGTTGGTGCATGCTTGGAGATAGACTGTACAGGCCTATCTCACTTCACTTCCAACTTTGCTTTCAAAACAAGTCAAAGGGCCAAAAGCTTATATCATACATATCTGATAAAACCAACTCAAGCAAAGTTTTAAAACAAGTTTTGTATACCCTAGCAAGCCAGAAGCACGAGCCCTTGACCTCTCAAACCCCCTCATACTCAAAAACCTCATTTTCTTGCAAAACATGGCCAGTTCTGCAAATCACAAGCCACTATCAAATCCCCTCGTGCGTTTTGTCCAAATTCACTTCAAACACATTCCAAACCATATACCTAAGCTATCCAGACCATTCACAAGTTGTTGTAACTCCCTTAACACACATCACCATTTTTGTTTGGAAGCTTTGCAGGTTGAGTTCTGTAGCACGATTCAGGCCACTTCAAAACAAACTAAGCATTGGGAAAGGTTCAGTGGACATCAGGCAAGCTCAAAAGAACCTCAGGCACCCTTGAAAGTTGTTGCATTGTCCAGCTCGAACTCAACTGAAACAGGTATTTCATGAACTTCTATCTCTCTATTTAGGAATAGTTAGACTTAGGTTTGTGAATGAAATATGTTGTATTCATTGCCCTGAAACCATACATATGCTTAGTTTTCATTTATATTAATCGTGCTAGGAGAATTTCATCCATGAACTTTCTGAAAAAACTAGGTTAGAAATTAGGGCCAGAGAAATTCTCTCTGGTCTTTGAGAGTTAGCTTATGTTTTTTATATGGTTATATTCGTTGTTTGATGCTTTACAAGTTTCATGTTTTGAGTTTTGTCAAAAAATCACTGAATCAGGAGATACAGGTTTGAACTAAGAAGGCGCGTGTTTTGTTTGAACAGAGGAAGAAGATGAAGTAGTTGGGCTGGGCTTGGCTACTTCCTGCTTTTCACACCCCATTTTTCAGTTTCACACCCCCCTGGCCCATTTCTTGTATATTTATCATTTTTGCATTTTTATTTCATTTCTGACTTTGATATTTTATTTTCAAATATAAAAAAACGCCTAAAAAATATTTTCATAAATTTTTATATTTATTTAGTATTTATTTTAATTATTTCTAACATTGATATATTTAAATAATTAATATTATTTTATTTAAACTTAAAAATGATATAAAAAATACTTTTATTTTCATTTATTATTTTTATTCACATTTAAAAATATTTTCTTGAAATATATACTTTTTTTTGTAAATAATTTATTTTATTTTTCACACACTTAATATATTTAATATATATATATATATATATATATATATATATATATATATATATATATATATATATATATATATATATATATATATATATATATATATATATATATATATATATATATATATATATATATATATATATATATATATATATATATATATATATATATATATATATATATATATATATATATATATATATATATATATATATATATATATATATATATATATTTTATTTTATTAAATACTTAGAAATAAAACACAAAAATACTATATTTTATTTTTATTATTATTTATACTAAAAAATACCCTTTTTTGGATATATTTCATTTGTATACATGTTAATATATTTTTGTACATAAATAATACGTCATATTTATTTTCTTTAAGAAATTAGGGTTTTTGGCCTAAAAACAAATAAAATTAACCTTTTTTATTTTTTCTTTACATTTCTTTCCATTAAAAATACTTTTTACATACATGAATAAATAAAAACCTTTTTTTGCATAATACATTTTATCTAATGTTTATTTATTGTATTTTATTTAAATAATGTACGTTTAAATATTATGCCTTGCACATTCAATTTGGTTGTAATAATTTAGGGTTTAATTTCTTGCAAAATAATCCCCTATTCAAATTTGTACCCCCTCCCTATATCATGTTGTAATAGTATAGAATTTAAATTCTCGCACCTTTAAGCTTTCAATTATGCCATGATTAGAGAATTAGGGTTTGTATGCAAAATCAAAACCAAGAAATAGTTTGACCTAATCAAAGACAAAAATGCATGAAAAACAAACACAATGCACACAAGCACCCCTAGGGTTTCATCCACTTGTTGCCTTAAAAACATGGCCATGGTATGCATGTTAGGTATCTTGGAAAATCAAAATCAAAACAAAAAGATTATAGTCCCTCGATGACGCTATCTTGGTTGCCTACACAAAAATGATCTAGTCCCTCAAAAACTTGCTAAGATACTTTGCAATATTGTTATCATGGTCATACGATGACCCACGCCCGTCCCGTTTAACATCCAAACACAAGGTTGTTTACCAAATGCAATGGTAAAACAACAATGTCAAAGGGTTAAAAATATGTAGGAAAGATCTTTGAGTAGGGTAGACAACTCCTAGTTACTTGATCAAACTTGCAAAACATCCTTGTTATTTTCAAAAACACATCACAACACAATTTCAAAACATTTCCCAAAACAAACTTTCGAACATTGAAACATCTTTTCAAAAGATAAACACCTTTGTATACATTCAAACAAGAATCATTACAAAGGTTGCCTAAACAAAGGCCACTTTTCAAAATACTTTCAAAACCACACACAAAAGCACCATTTCAAACAATTGAAAAGCAAAAGCAAGTGATCTAAATCAAGTAACTAAGAGCCCATGGATAACCATGGATAGAAAGGGTGCAAATACCTTCCATTTCTATAATCTACTCCCCGAACCCAAGAAAACATCTCAAAGGTCTTTCCTGTGCTTTTTTGACCTTTCCTTAGGATAAAATAAAAAGTCGGTGCCGACTCTTGCTAAACCGAAACATTTGCGAACACAAACGCAAAATCCCAAGTCAGTTCTCCCACCGTATCACAGAACTGGCGACTCTGCTGGGGAAAACTTTAAAAGTGGAGTAACCTTAGGGCTTAGATCACCCTTTGCATGATTATATTGTTTGCTTTGATTGCTTTACATTTGGTTCTCTTGTTTGGGCTTGAAATCCTCTACCCGGATTTGGGAAACATTCATAGGTAAATAGCAATACGTTGTGGAAACTGTGCGGGGTATACCGACATGGTTGAAGCAATAGCTATATTAGTGCGACATATTTGTGAGTACCGGTAGCCTTTGAGTCAATCAAAGAGAATACGGGGCCGCTGAGTGATGTCATAAAGCACTAATGAACTCTTAGAACCTTACTTGACCATCTTGGCCTTTTATTAGGGGTAGTGAGATGACTGGCTTTGGTGCAGTCCAAAGTTGGTAGATACTCGATACTACACTCATTGAGGATGGTTTTATTGGAATATTTTGGTCGCTAGTTAAGTGGATAAACCAAAACAATGAACATAGAAAACAATTCAGTGATATTGAGCTCCTTAGAACCTGGTTACTATTTATAGGACAGGTTTGAGCCAACTAAACTCAAGAGGGTATTTACCTATGAAACCTCATGCAAGCCTGAAACTAGGGTTTTGTGTGACTTGCTTGTACATGTGCTTGTGCATACATCATGAACATCATAAAGCATCATATGCATCCACTAACCATTTCAAGGGTTTGGATCTTCATCTTTGTTCTTGTTTTGTAGGTTATGGAATCACTCCGCAGGAAAACTATTCAGGTCAACCTTGTGAGAATCCATCCTCTACTCAAGGAGCTTACTTCCAAGATTCCAGAGAATTCTCCCTTCAGTGAAAGACATGGTAGACTTCTCAACTTGGTCAACTCCAACATTGAAGAAGACATGGTGAAAGTTCTCTTCCAGTTCTTTGACCCCTTACACCATTGCTTTACATTTCCTGATTACCAACTAGTGCCTACTTTGGAGGAATTTTCTCAACTCCTGAGGATTCCTATTCTCCATCAGCTACCCTACAACGGTACGGGAAAAGAACCAAAGCCTGAAGATGTTGCTCAAGCATTACACTTGCAACCATCTGATATCAAGGTACATTGGGAAACCAGAAGTGGTGTTAAGGGTTTCTTGGCAAAGTTTCTGTTTGAGAAGGCATAAGACTGCTGGGATTCTCTTGATCTACAAGCCTTTGAAGAGATTGTGGCACTCCTTATCTATGGGTTGGTCCTGTTCCCAAACCCTGATCAACTTATAGATGTGAATGCTGTCAAGATTTTCATATCTCGGAATCCTGTACCTACATTGCTTGGGGACATCCTACACTCATTTTACACACGAACAATGAGGAAAAGGGGTGTTCTCATGTGTTGTACTCCTCTCCTAGCAAGGTGGTTTATTTCTCACCTTCCACAATCAGTTTTGAAGAATGAGCAGGGTTTAAGGTGGTCACAATGATTGATGACCCTCACACATTCTGATGTACATTGGTGTTCTCGATCCAGAGAAAATGTCATCATCATTGATTGTTGTCGGGAGTTCCCTAATGTACCACTACTTGGAATTAGGGGAGGCATTACCTACAACCCCTGTTTAGCTCTAAGACAGTTTGGATATGCTCGGAGGTATGGCCCTCATGACATGCTGATTCCTGGCCTAGTTTTTTACTTCGACAATGATGTGCAAGGACTTCGACAAAGGTTCATCAGAGCTTGGAGGATGCCTAACAAAGTGGATAGTAAGACACTGGGGCACAAGGATTCCATCCCCCTTGAGCCTTATCTCAAGTGGGTACGAACCCGCGCCCAGAGTCTTATGATGCCATATCCTCACATTCTCCCCTTGATCAAAGAGCCTGTTATGGAAGGAGAGGTTCCATACACCCTCCTACATCCTGACATGCCAACATCATGGGAAGAAATGCAAAAGAGTTGGATCCAACTCAAGGAAGAACGGAATACTTTTGAAGCCATCTTCTATGCCAGTGAGAAGAAGGTTTTGGAGCTTACCCGCCGACTTCATGAGGAGGAAACTCTCAACACTTACATCGCACCAAAGAGGATGCCCAATGTCATTTTACATTAAGAATTTTGTAATATTTTTCCCATGGGGAACTTATGTACTAACAATTTCTTCTTAATATGACGTGTGTTCCTTTTTATTTGCAACAAATTTGAATTTCTGAATCCTTGAATGCATTACATGAATAACACATCATTAATCATATGCATAAACAGGTCTTCACACCAGGTTTCCTTATCTTTCTACTGTTTATTTCAGCAAGATGGATTTGGAGCAGATGGTTAAGGATCTGCAAGCACAGAATTCTCAATTCCAGCAACTTCTCATGACCTTAGCAAAGGGTCAAGAGGACCTTAAAGCATTGTTGGATAAAAATAAAGAGAAAAAGAAGAAAAGGCCCGGAGTAGCCACTTTTGGAAGAAGGTTTGAAAGCAATGCTAGAAAAGTTCTCGAGTTCCCCTCAACGTCGGATGAAGGGGATGGTAATGGAAAAGGGGTTGCGGTACCTTCTGAATCTGAAGTTGAAGAGGAAGAAGAGGAAGAAGACGAAGACTACTCCGAACAGCAATATCCCCCGGTGGATGATAAATATAAGAATCTTAAGGATAGATTGGAAGCCAAGGAGTTGCAGAGGGTACCTGGTTTAGATTTTGAAGAACTAGGGTTGGTCGCTGGGATCGTTATTCCTCCCAAGTTCAAAGTACCAACATTTGCTAAGTATGATGGCCTGTCCTGCCCAAAGATGCATCTGAAATCCTATGTTAGAAAGATCCAACCCCACTCATCTGATAAAGACCTCTGGGTACACTTTTTCCAAGACAGTTTGCCAGGCACACAATTGGACTGGTTCTATCAACTTGAGAGGTCTGAGGTTCATAACTGGGAAGACTTAGCTGCTGCTTTTTACCGCCAATACCAATACAGTGCTGATTTGGCGCCCACTCGTACTCAGCTATAGAGTATGGGTATGGCTTCCAATGAGGGATTTAAAGAGTATGCCCAGAAGTGGCGTGATCTGGCTGGAAGGGTGCAGCCACCGTTGTCGGATAGGGAGCTGGTTGACATGTTTTTAGGGACCCTGTCTGGCCCTTTCTTCAATCATTTAATCGGGAGTTCTTCCGCGGGATTTACCAAACTAATTTTGACCGGTGAAAGGGTCGAGGCCGGTATTAAAAGTGGTAAGATTCAGAAAGATACCTCCACGTCCACTGCTGTTAAGAAAACCTTCCCAGCTAAGAAGGAAGCCTCTGCTGTTTATTCTCAGAAAAGTCAAGGAAGAACTGAGCGCCGGCCAACTGTAGGGGCTGTGATGATTCAAAACTCTTCAAATGATCAACCTTGCGGCAATCAGCCAAGACCTAACCAACAACGGGTAGAAAGGCCACAACGGCAGTTCACCCGAATCAACATGACGCCAGCTCAAGTACTGCCTCATTTGTTAAAGCTGAATCTTTCCAGTTTGAAGGAAGCGTCAAAGAACCCTAATACCTCCTCTCCATACTACCACTCCAATGCCAAGTGTGCTTACCACTCTGACAGTGCTGGGCATGATACCAATAATTGTTGGGCGCTTAAGAATAAAATCCAAGACCTGATTGATGCCAAGGAAGTAGAATTCGATGCGCCCGAAAAGCCAAATATGATTTCTGCCCCAATGCCCAAGCACGGTCATAATGTTCATGCCGTTATGGAAGACCTTCACGTTACCGATGTTGCTGACCTTTTGACTCCGTTACTAGTGATTAAAGAGAATTTGATGAGAGCCGGGATATTCCCAGGCTACGGAAAAGACTGCTACTTTTGTTTGAACATACGAGCTGACTGCCCAATGTTGATATCAGGTGTCCAACGCCTGATGGATACCCAAGAGACAGTCTTCCAAAAAAAACCTGTTGATACCTTCACTCCTGTTACTTCTGCTACTTCAACCAACGATATTGCAATAATAACCATTTCCACCAATCTTCCCAAGGCTTGCAAAAGGCCTGTCAAGATTACACCTGTTCCTGAGTTTGTACCATTAAAAATCACCATGCCAGGGCATGTCCCATATCAATCTAGCAAGACGATACCGTGGAACTATGGAGGAGAAATCTTCTATCATGGCATCAAACAGATTGAATCAGTCCAAGAGAATTCTGAAGAGGAAACTCTTGATATAGGGAACATTGTGGGTACAAGCAAGAAAACCCGCAGCGGCCGGATTTTTTCTCTGGAGATTGCTCCCTCTCGAGTAGTTTTCGGACCCTCGAAAGCTTTTGTACCTGTTAGGCCATCTATGCAAGACCCAATAATTGAAGAATTGGATACTCCTGAAGTAAGACCATCTGTTGATACTACCGATAAGGGTAAGGGGATACTAGAAGCGCCTGTCAGGATGAAGGCTCATGCCGTGGTTATCCCCGAAACCACCCAGAAAGAACTGGAGGAAATCTTGAAAATCATCAAAAGGAGCGATTTCGACGTCGTGGAACAGCTAGGGCAGACCCCTTCTAAAATATCCATGTTAGCTCTTCTACTCTGCTCTGAGGCCCATGCTAAGGCCTTAATCAAGTTTTTAAAGACGGCACATGTTCCCCAAGAAACTTCGGCTGACTAGTTTCAGGAGTGTGTGGCCAGTCTTACTGCTGATAATGGCCTTGGCTTTTCCGATGCTGATTTGACTCCCAAAGGAAGGAAACACAATGACACGCTACATGTCTCAATTGAATGCAGGGGAACCACCCTCGCCCATGTCTTAGTTGATACTGGTTCTTCCTTGAATGTGCTGCCGAAGAAAGCGTTGGATCGTTTGGACTGCGAAGGATTGACCCTCAAACCTAGTAACATCGTTGTTAGGGCCTTTGATGGGTCCAAAAGAATGGTTCACGGGGAGGTTGACATTCCTATCAAAGTAGGCACAGAAGTTTTCAACTCCACCTTTTATATGATGGACATCCGTCCTTCATATTCGTGTTTGTTAGGAAGACCGTGGATCCATTATGTTGGGGAAGTTACCTCCTCTTTGCACCAAATGTTGAAGTATCCTGTTAAGGGTAAGATTATAACGGTGCACGGCGAGGAAGAGTACATGATAAGTCATCTCAACTCCTTCCGTTATGTGGAGTTGGATGGCGAGTTCATTGAAACGCCTTTCCAACATTTTGAGGAAGTTTCTCCTGAGGTCGCGGTTGCGAAGACAATGGTTGAAGTGCCTATCGTTCCCAAGCATGTATCTAGGATGGAATCTCTCAAGGACGCAAAGGCTATAGTCAAAGAAGGAAAAAGCACAGTATGGGGGCAACTGCCCGATTTTCCCCACAAGACGGACAAGTTTGGGTTAGGGTTTACTGCTGCAGGACAAAAGGCTATGCGTCGCTCCAAGGCTGGAGGACCACCCGTTAAAATCTCTCACCATGGAATCAATGTTGTTGAAGATGAAGATGAAGAGAACAACTTCGAAGATTGGATCTTTCCGACCGTCGAAGGGGGTCTAAGCAACTGGGAAGCAAAGGATTTTATTCCCATCACCTTCATCAACCAGTAATTTTATCTTTGAACAATTTCCCATTTTTGGTCTGTAATAACTAAACAATTCGTACACTATTTTCACATCATGCCTTGCCCGGGGCATGTAGGTCCATTTGTAAGGGCTTGATTTTCTTCATTATCGTATGCCATGTTTTAATGAATCATTGGACGTTTTCCTAAACTGTTGTGTTCATTTTCTTTCTTTTTGCATCTTGTTTTGTGTAAGGATGGCTATCCCTTACATACACCCACACTCACAAATGCAGGTACCCATCCACTCCGGATTCCATGGGTGACTATTCTTCTTTAGCCTTTGGTAACTCTGGAGATTTGGTCAATCATGCTGTATGAAGTTGACGAAAACTATGAAGTGCCGGGAGAGTTAGCCAGACTTTTGCAACAAGAAGAGAGGATTATTCTGCCTCATGAAGAGTTGCTAGAAACCATCAACTTGGGGACAGAGGAAGACAAGAAAGAGGTAAAAGTGGGTGCCAACCTGGAACCAAGTGTCAAAGAGCGATTGGTGCAGTTGTTAAATGAATATGTTGAAATCTTCGCCTGGTCTTATGAAGACATGCCGGGACTAGACACAGATATCGTGGTTCACCGTCTCCCTACAAGAGAAGACTGTCCACCGATCAAGCAAAAGGTCCGCCGAATGAGGCCCGACATGTCTGAGAAGATCAAAGTTGAAGTAATGAAGCAATTCAACGTTGGCTTTCTGGCTGTTACTTCCTATCCACAATGGGTTGCTAACATTGTGCTCGTGCCTAAGAAGGACGACAAAGTCAGAATGTGTGTGGACTATCGGGACTTAAACAGGGCTAGCCCTAAGGATGATTTTCCACTGCCACATATCGACATCTTGGTTGACAACACAGCTCAACACAAGGTATTTTCCTTCATGGATGGATTCTCGGGATACAACCAGATCAAAATGGCCCTCGAAGACATGCAGAAAACTACTTTTGTCACGCAATGGGGTACCTTCTGCTACAAAGTGATGCCATTCGGACTGAAGAATGCAGGGGAAACCTATCAACGTGCCATGGTAGCTTTGTTTCATGATATGATACATCATGAGATCGAAGTTTACGTAGACGACATGATAGCTCGATCACAGACAGAAGAAGAACACCTCGATCATTTGCAAAAGCTGTTTGCCAGGTTGAAGGAGTATAAGCTCAGACTAAACCCAAGCAAGTGCATTTTTGGAGTTAGGTCTGGTAAACTTTTGGGATTTATTGTCAGCAACAAAGGCATTGAGGTTGATCCAGCTAAAGTAAAGGCTATACAAGAAATGCTTGCCCCCCGCACTGAAAAGGAGGTTAGAGGATTCTTGGGACGCTTAAACTATATTGTGAGGTTCATCTCTTACCTGACATCTACCTGTGAGCCAATTTTCAAACTATTGAAGAAATATTAGGTAGTTGAATGGAACAATGATTGTCAAGTTGCTTTTGATAAGATTAAGGAGTATTTACTGGAACCTCCTATTCTGATTCCACCCGTCGAAGGAAGGTCGTTAATCATGTATCTGACTGTTTTGGATAACTCAATGGGGTTCATATTGGGCCAACATGAAGAGTCTGGCTGAAAAGAGCATGTCATTTATTACCTTAGCAAAAAGTTTACCGACTGTGAGACTCGCTACTCACTACTCGAGAAAACTTGTTGCGCTTTGGTATGGGTTGCTCGTCGGCTAAGGCAGTATATGTTGACTTATACCACTCTGCTGATTTCCAAGATGGATCCGATTAAGTATATCTTCAAGAAACCTGCTTTATCTGGAAGAATCGCTAGATGGAAAATGATCCTGACTGAGTATGACATCCAGTATACTACCTGTTGTACCCCAAAATTTGCCCTCCCATATTCTCCAAGATTTGTCAAGAATCAGTCAAACAGAATTTTTCTCGTCAGTCAGACAAAATTAGGGTTTCCATTAAATTTTTTGAAGCAGTTCAAACAGATTGCTAGGGTTTTGTTTGAGTTGACTCAGGTTTTGATCAGGCGGACGCTTCTTTGGCATTTAACCAAGAACTAGGGCTTGTGCGCGCAGAAAGAATTAATTCTACAGTTCTTTTCAGTTTACTCTGAGGTTTGGATTGAGGCATTTGAATCGAGAACTTGCAGTGTTTTGTTTAATCAGTAAAGACAAAGGCATGTGGACGTTTTGTTTGATTAACTGTGCATTGCTTTGGATAATTGGAGCGCCGAGTTTATTATTGATTGATGCTAAGACCACAGTGTTTATTAATTGTTTATTTATTCTAAGTTAGGATAATTGGGATTTATTTCCATTTATTATAATTTAAGAATTTATAAGTAATTAAATAGACAGCTGAAAAAAGAATTAACTGATCAAAAGTGGATTTTATTCATCTTTAATTATTTGTTACAATTATTATTTGTACACTGTAAATTTATTTACAGATGTTTACATTAATAACGTTACAATAATTAAAAGTAAAATAAAGATACATCCTAAAAAATTCCTAAGTCTTCATCTTCTATACTGCTACTCCTCTTTTGCTCCATTGATCTTTATCTGCAAAACAAAGAAAAAAGAAAAAGTCAAAAGCAGATGAAATGAAATTAAAAGCAGACAGAAAAAAAATGGACTCATCATTAAAAGCGATTGGCCGGAATCAGTTTGCCCTCTCTACAAATCACAAGATTTCTCTTGGTTCACAAAGAGGGATGGAATGTCTTGCAATTAAAGAATGAAATGCACAAATTTACAAATTGCACAAATTCAAAGTTTGTCAAACATACTGCATAAATCCAAAATTCCAAACCAAGGATAAAAGGCAAACTGAACTAGGCCTAACCAAATCAAAAAGGCAAACTGAAAGTTACAATTTCAAATTGTCCAAAGCTGTCCAAGAGATATAGAAAGATATCAAACTGTCCAAAGGTTATTCAAGCTATCAAACAAGTACAAAATGCTGTCAACAAGATGCAAGAAATATGGAAAATATGCAGAGTAAGGAGACTAATGCAAGCAACATCCAATTTCATCACTTTCCAAGGCCAGTTACCTTTTCAGTAAAGTACAGATTTTAAACAATATAAAATTGTTGTTTAAATCTGTAGAGAGAGAAAAAGAGAGAAAGAAGAAAGGCTTATAGGGCTTAGGCTTAAGAATATAAAACAAACTGTTATAGAACAGTAAAGGGGGGCAGAATAACACAAAGTAAAAAAAACTCTCCAAACTGTAACATTGAAACATACAGTCCTGCCTCCAACACAAAAACAAAAAGCCATAACCTGCTTCTCACCACAAGCCTAAACCTACCTCAAACAACACAAACTAATAGCACAGGCCTGCAAACAGAAGCTCAAAGCCAAACCTGTAATCATTCAAAGCCTTTACCTGTCCTAAACTATCCAAACCTGCTATAGCAACAAAACAAAAACATGAACCAGCAAGCTAAAGCCTATACCAGATAAAAGCTTCAAACCTGTTCAAGCCTAAATCTACATTAAACACTCAACCTGTGAACCAGAACAGCAAGCCAAAGCCTAGCCTACACAAACAAAAGCCTAAAACCATACAAGCCTGAACCACTATAAGCTTCAAACAAAAACTGTATCAAGACAACCATCATCCTGCATAAACACTTGCCTACAAACCTGCTTAAGCCATACAAGCTTACAAGCCTCATAAACCAAAAGAGAAAGCGAGCACACAGGCCACCCTCAGAGCTAACCTCATCATAGGGTTGGCAAATCAAAGATATCTAAAATCAACATCAACAAACAATATTCTGAATCATAAACATCATCAAGGCCATCACTCAGAAGCATATCAGAGAGGCAAACGTATCAAGCATTCAAGGCAACTTAGACTCAAGCAATCCAAACCCTCAGAATTGCTTCATCATAGGGTGCAACAACATTAATATTTTTCAAAAGCGAGGCAAAGAAGCATAAGAAGAAAAGAAGTGATATGAACTAGGTTTTCAAGCAATCATCATCAAACCTAACAAAGAGCAAATACAAGATACTAGACAAACCGGAGCAAGCCTTGTCATCATCGCCCTCGCCCTTGGCCGCCTGAAGCACCTCCGATCCACCCCTCCTCCGTCTCTAAAAGCCTCCGTCTCCAACAAAGGTATAAAACTCTTTCCTTTCGTTAAATACCTCAAACAGAAACAATGGCAACATAAAATCAGAACATAAGTAACACATAAAAGCATGTTAAGACCTAAAACAGAATCAATACCTTGTAAACCTCTGCTTGAATAATCCATGGAGAGGAGGAGGTAGCGATGGTGCTCGGTGGCCCTAGGCGGAGGAAAGCTCAGTGGCTATGGCGAAGGAGATGAAGAAGAACGAAAACGAAGCAAACGGCGCCGCTCTTAAGCTCTGAAACCCTAATCCAAATGAAACAAACAAATGCAACCCTTACCAAAACATTGTGGGAAACCCTTGGGCCTTTCCCTTTTCAGAAGCCTTAAGCCCATTGCAAAACCTGGCCTACACCCCCCATTTCTCCTGACTATTCGTTTTGTTTGGGCCGGTCCTCACAATTTCCTTTGAGCCCATTCACTTTTTTTTTCTCTTCTTTTTTTATAGAACTAATCCTTTTATTTATTTTTCTATAACTTAACTCTTTCTTTTTTTAATAGATAATACACTAATTTCTCATATATAAAAAATGTTGTTAATATTTTTCATTCTAATTAAAAAATACATAGATATTAGATTTTTATTAAGACAGAACATTTTCTTTTTCTTTTATTAAAACCTTCTTTTCTATTAAAAACCTTTGTATATAAATACATAACTTTAATTTTTCTCAAACTTAAAACTTCTTTCTTTTAATTAAAACTCTTGTATAAAATATTCATATTAATACATAAACAAATAGAACTTAAAACATTTTTCCTTTCTTTAATTAAATTTTGTACATAAAAACATCAATACATAATTTTATTTAAGTTAAATACTTTTCTTTTATTAAAATATTTTGTTTTGTACATATTTAACAAAAACACAAAGAAAATACAAGAATACAAAAAAGAATAAATAAATACTTAATTATTGCATTAAGTTAACATTTCTCACTTGTAAATAAATCACATACACTTACACAAATACATTGACACATTTACATTGCTTTATTCTTGTACATTTGATACATTTTGCATTGCATATTATTCGATTTAGTTGTAAATTATTTGGACACTACTCTCCTAATAAGTCTCATCCCCATTTGTAAATATTTGTACCCCCACTCCCGGATACTTATTTGTAATAGCGTAGACTTTAAATTCTCGCAATTTTATCGCTTTCAAATATACCATGGTTAGACCTAGGGTTTGTATGTAAATAAAATCAAACGCTAGATAACCTAATACAAGACAAAAGCATGAAATCAATACACAATTCACACTTGCACCCCTAGGGTAATCCCGCTTGTTGCCTTCCAAAATGGGTCATGCTTGCACGTTGAGTTTCTTTGGCAAAACAAAACAAATCAAAATGATCATAGTCCCTCGATGACGCTTTCGAAAGTTACCTACGAAATGATCATAGTCCCTTCAAGCAAATTGCCAAAGACACTTGGCACCATTGCATTCATGGTCCATACGATGACCCGCGCCTGTCCCGTTAACATCCTAACGCAAGATTGCCCACCAAATACAATGGTGGAACAAAATTGTTAAAAGGGTTAAAACATGAGAAAAAACCTTTGAGTAAATTTAGGGGTAGACAACTCTTAGTTACTTGATCAACTTGCAAAACACACTTGCCTACTTTTCAAAACACACTTCACAAACACAATTACCAAACAACTTTCAAAAACATTTGAAACATCTTTTCAAAAAGACAAACACCTTTGCATATACTCAAACAAGAGTCATTTCAACGGTTGCCTAGACAAAGGCACCTTTTTCAAAACATTTTCAAAACACACACACACACACCACAATTTCAAGCAATTGAAAATCAAAGGCAAGTGATCTAAACGAGTAACTAAGAGCCCATGGATAACCATGGATGAAAAGGGTGCTAATACCTTCCCTTTTCATAATCTACCCCCCGAACCCACGAAACATCTCAAAAGGTTTTTCCTGTGCTTTTTAACCTTTCCTTTAGGATAAAATAAAAAGTCGGTGGCGACTCTTGCTAAACCGAACAAGTGCGAATACAAAACGCAAAAACTCAAGTCAGTTCTCTCACCGTATCACAGAACTGGCGACTCTGCTTGGGATGTTGAATCCAAAAGTGGGGTTACCTTAGGGTTTAGATCACCTATACATACTTACTTTGATTGCTTTACTTTTTGGGTCCTTGTTTGAGTTTGTTGTAAATCCTACACCCGGATCTGGGGAATACCCTTTAGGTAGCATAAGCTGTGAGGGACCTGTCCGGCGTAGACCGACACGGGTGAAGCAGTGGCTACGTTGGTGTGACACCTTGGTCTGTACGGATATCCCTTGTGTTGCAACGAGGAGAATATGTGTCTTCTGAGGAGTCATTAAGCACCAACCGACCTTAGAACCCTAAATTGACCCAACTTGGCCATAGAACGGTAGCAGTATGCTACACTCATTGAGGCTAAACTCTCGCGATGGTTCTGGCTGCAAGAAAAGATTGCGATGCTGGAGTTATGACCGATTGAGGGTAGTCAGTGATATTGATATCCTCTAGAACCCGGTTACTTTTGATAGGACAGGTCTTAACCAACGAAACTTCAAGAGGGTACTTACCTACAAACCCCATGCAAGCCTAAACCTAAGGACTTGTTTGCTTTGTGTGAATATGATTACCTGTATATACACTTACTTGCATACATGTACATAACATCATAACATCATACCATAGCATTTTCAATAAACCATTTCAAGGATCTCGAGGGTTCTTTTGATGCAGGGTCACGTTGAACCAGACATCTACCAAGGGGCAAGAGGTTTCTCCTCTAAAAATAAATGCCATCAAAGATCAAGTGCAACAGCTTGAATCAGGGGCTATGACCCACTTTACATGGTGAGCTTGATTCTTGTGGAAAGACATCCACCATTGCAAAGTCGCTCCAATCAAAGATCGAAGTTCAACCTCTAACATTCTCTTGTGTTTACCCCAAGAGATCCTTGAAAACATGCATCCGCATATCATGCATTGCATCATGACAGTTTTTCCTTTTCAGGTTTCCTTACTCTCCTACTGTTTATTTCAGTAAGAGATGGCCCCAGAGAGGACTGTCAAGGATATCCAGGACCAAAATGCTCAGCTTCAAGAGATATTCTTGAACCTGTCTCTAGGACAAGAAGAAGTGAAAGCTCTCCTCACAACGGGCATGGTCCAGGGGAATTCAAACAATGCCAGGAGTGATCAATTGGGGGAACTGCAGTTTGATTTGGCAACATTAAGGATCCAAGTGATGGGGCAACTGGTGGGCCAGATGTCTCTCATCCAAGACCTGTCTCAAATACAAGAGGAACTCAGAGTTCTCGTCAGCCAACTACTTCGGGAAAACCAAGTGGGGAAAACATCTGAGGTTGAAGAACAAGTCACCACTCAACCCCCCTCCAGACAAGAAGACAAGGGGAAGGCTCCTCTGCTTGCTTCAGGGTCACAAGCCTAGCAACAACCTCGCCAGCGTCAACGGGGTAATCGACGTAAGCAAAATACATCGGGGAGACAGTTCACTGAGACTGACATACCGTCATCTCTGATACTGGAGCGTTTGTTGGAAGTCAATCTGACTGCTTTAAGGGATCCTATTCGGAAGCCCAATACCTCCGCTCCTAACTATCATCCCGACGCATTTTATGTATACCACTCCTATAGCCCGGGACACGACACCGACGACTGTTGGGCCTTGAAGAACAAGATTCAAGATCTGATTGACATTGGAGTGCTGAGGTTCATGCCAGACGGCGAGATGAAAATCTTTCGTTAAGGGTTTCTCCACCTGAAGTGACAAGGCTCGAACTGAGAGACTTTTGCTTCTTTGAATTTTCAAGTTGTAATTTCTTTGTCATTCAAACAATTATCTATTAATGTCAAACTTTGTTTCATTAATGCATTGCATATGTTTGTCTTGAATTCATCCATTCGTTTTCACTACTCTTATGCTTTCTTTATGATATTTAACTCTTGATAAAAAGCTGCAAGCCTTTAGAGGGAGGATGACGAAACAATACCGTAATCTCATACAGTATGCTTTTGAACAGACCTTGCTGATGATGTACAGACATTTCTGTCAATTCCCAAACACTGGAGTTATAAGGAAGATAATCCCTAGTCAACCCCTTCGAGCCAAAGAAGTAGGAGTTTTCTATTCTAAACAATCAAAACCTTTGATATAAACCTGGGGCAGGGTAGTCTCTCAGTTAATTCAAAAAAGATGTGCATTGAAGTCGCAAACTCTCAGTTTGTAACACAACAAACGACGTCAAAAAAAAAGAGACATTCCTTTGGAATCACAAGACAGTGATGGTTCCCTATCACATGGGCAGTCAATCTCTCAAAAAAGAAAAAACCCACTAAGTCAAAACCTGTAAAGGAGGCTTAAGAAAGCTGGGGCATCCCGCTGACTGTGATCTCGAAAATAGAGACAGTCAGGCAAAAGTTAGGGATAACAAATCAAAATAAAAATAAAGAGGTCATTACAAATCGTCAACAACATGAAAAATGTTGCAAAAGAAAAAAGGAGATGATGATTGCCTCCTAAATTCAATTGGTGTGAACCATCACCAAAAGGTCGTTCCAAACTCGAATAGAGTGCGACGCACGATTGACTGAGCTTAGGATTGAAGAACATTACGAAGAGCGGATGGGTACAAATATACTTTGAGCCTTTATTCTTTGTTTCTTAAACCGTGAACCAAGCCACGTTACAACCCTTCAAAAGTCCTAATTGAAGCATGAGTTAGTTCGAAAGCATACTGTTACAAAAGGTATCCTGACTCCTATAAGGCTTTGCTCTAAAATCTTATGTTGATTTGTCTTATAGAAAAGTTTTCTGCTAAAAAACACATTTTTCAAAACTTCGAGACAAACATAAACTTTGCATTGCTTGAATATCACTGTTTGCATTTGGCTATTTGTTTGACAGCGAAGAAATTCATACAGCGAATGTTCGGAGGAACGAAAACTCTCTCAGTGAACAAAAATCACTTCAAAAGGAATACACTTCCGTTACAAATCTCCTATCAACAAGGGGCATGACATGTCACCATCCAATTAACTTGGGGCAGTCCAGTCAAGGTTTCAACAGATCTTTCAAAGTTCAGTTAACCTGGGGCAGTCCAGTCAAGATTTCAAGAAATCTCTCAATTCGCAGAGTAATCTGATTCAAGACTCCTTCATCATCACTTGGGGCATTCGAATGTCAAAAGTGTTCAACAATTCCTTCATCACCTGCTGGAAGTTACAGCCACCAACAGAATAACGGACGATTGAAGCTCCTAAAAATCTGTTCCTCTCAAGCATGAAGATTCTCATCAACTCAGAAGATTGGTACACTCCCAATTTCTGACTCCCGACAGAATGAAGATTCTCATTCTCAAAGTGGAGTATTTCTTAAGTTCCAGATTAATACCTGTAGCAAGCTAGGAAAATATTTGTGGACGACTGATTATGGATTAACACCTGTAACAAGCCAGGAAATTATCTACATGAAGAGATTGAAGATCAATACCTGTAACAAGCCAGGAAAACTATCTTTCTTTCTCAGGTCAGAGATCAACACCTGAAACAAGCCAGGACAGTATCTCCTTGACCAACCTTTCTTAAGTTCCGGATTAACACCTGTAGCAAGCCAGGAAAATATCTGTGGACGACTGATTGTGGATTAACACCTGTAACAAGCCAGGAAATTATCTACATGAAGAGATTGAAGATCAATACCTGTAACAAGCCAGGAAAACTATCTTTCTTTCTCAGGTCAGAGATTAACACCTGAAACAAGCCAGGACAGTATCTCCTTGACCAACCTTTCTTAAGTTCCGGATTAACACCTGTAGCAAGCCAGGAAAATATCTGTGGACGACTGATTGTGGATTAACACCTGTAACAAGCTAGGAAATTATCTACATGAAGAGATTGAAGATCAATACCTGTAACAAGCCAGGAAAACTATCTTTCTTTCTCAGGTCAGAGATCAACACCTGAAACAAGCCAGGACAGTATCTCCTTGACCAACCTTTCTTAAGTTCCGGATTAACACCTGTAGCAAGCCAGGAAAATATCTGTGGATGACTGATTATGGATTAACACATGTAACAAGCCAGGAAATTATCTACATGAAGACATTGAAGATCAATACCTGTAACAAGCCAGGAAAACTATCTTTCTTTCTCAGGTCAGAGATCAACACCTGAAATAAGCCAGGACAGTATCTCCTCGACCAACATTTCTTAAGTTCCAGATTAACACCTGTAACAAGCCAAGAAAATATCTGTGGATGACTGATTGTGGATTAACACCTGTAACAAGCCAGGAAATTATCTACATGAAGAGATTGAAGACCAATACATGTAACAAGCCAGGGAACCATCATTCTTTCTCAGGTCAGAGATCAACACCTGAAACAAGCCAGGACAGTATCTCCTTGACCAACCTGATCAATACCTGCAACGATCAAAAGATTCTCGACTTCCCCAGCCAGAGAGCCTTCCAGAAGCTAACTCCCCTCAGAGTCAAGTTTCAAAATCCCCAGTGGAGCCAAAACTGTCAATCCCCAGCGAAGCTAAAACTTCCAACTATCAATCCCCAAGCAGAATGAAGACTCTCATTCTCAGGTCCTCACAGAATATTCGAATATTCTCCAGTGAAGATCCCCTCAAGACAAGAATCCCCAGTATATTGGCATACAACCCAAGCTTCGGATTCCCCAACAGCGGTCCCAGGATTTCTCACTTTCAACAATCAAAAGATTCTTGCCCTCCCCTGCAGCAGTCAAGGATTCACTTTCCCCGACAGCAGTCAAGATTCTTTTATCCCCAGCGGAGTTCATCAAATTCCCCAACATAACTTATCAGTGGAATCCCCAGCGGAGTTCTCATCAAAACCTCAGCGAAGTATCTCTTCCCACAGAGTAATTCCCCGCAGAGTAATCTCTCCAACAAGTTTATTCCCCAACGGAGTCATCTCCTCCTACCGGTTTATTCTTGCAACCATCATCCCCAGCGGAAGCGAAGAACTCTACTCTTCAACATCAGCCCATGATTTAATTTCCCGGCCTTCGTCAAGGATTTATTTTTCCTAGTCGAAAACACATTCATAGACATTTCACATTTTATACATCCTGATACATACATATACGCATCATATCACACGATCTCATTTATTTTTGAGAACATCATGACATTATGCATCTCATACATCATGACATTGCATACAACTAAGGTTTTGCCTTTTCAGGAAAAGGTCAATCCAAAGATGATTACTATCAACTATCGCAGTTCCAGATTCGATACCTGTATCTAGCCAGGGCATATCTGTGAGTGTTTGATTGTAGATTCGATACCTGTATCCAGCCAGGGCATATCTACACGAAGAGTTTAGAGATTCGATACCTGTATCCAGCCAGGGCATATCTGTAGACGACCAATTCTAGATTCGATACCTGTATCCAGCCAGGGCATATCTGTAGACGACTAATTCCAGATTCGATACCTGTATCCAGCCAGGGCATATCTGCACGAAGATTTTAGAGATTCGATACCTGTATCCAGCCAGGGCATATCTGTAGATGACCAATTCCAGATTCGATACCTGTATCTAGCCAGGGCATATCTGTGAGCAATTGATTGTAGATTCGATACCTGTATCTAGCCAGGGCATATCTGCATGAAGAGTTTAAAGATCAACCCCTGTAACAGGCCAGGAAATTATCTTTCTTTCTCAGGTACGCAAGTTCTCACTAAGGAATCTCTTACGCGATCGACACCCCGGATGGCATCTTTAAGCCCATCTCCACAACTATCCATTACACTTTTGTTGTACCCCAAAATTTGCCCTCGCATTTTTCCTCAAGAAATCACAGCTTCAGGCGTTTCCTGATTTTTCAAACTGGCTCAAGAATCGGTCAAACAGACTTTTCTCGTCAGTCAGACAAAATTAGGGTGTTCATTGATTTTCATGGCTTTAGAACAGTTCTTACAGTCGCTTAGGGTTTTGGTTGATTTTGGCTCAACTTTGATCAGGCGAACGTTTCTTTGGCCTTTAACCAGGAATTAGGGTTTTTATGCGCGGTTCTTCAGAAAGATTTAATTCTACGGTGTTTGTCAAGCTATTCTGAAATATGGATTGAAACATTTGGATTAAACTCGCAGGGTTTGACTAAATCAATGAAAAGAGACACTGGGATTGAATTTGCGTTTGCTGGATTTAATCAGTGAAAAGGGGCAGATGGACGTTTTGTTTAATTAACTGTCGCTTGGTTTGAAATTATGCGTTGCTTTGGATAATTGGAGCGCCAGGTTTGTCATAAAATCACATTGTTTATTTAATTGTTTATTATTCTGAGTTTAAATGATTGAAATTTATTTTCAATTATTATAACTTAAAGAGTTATAAATAATAAAGTAAACAATTGAAAAGAAGAAAAGAATTAATTGGATGAAAGGAATTTTTATCTTTAAATATTTGTTACAATTGTTATTTAAATATGAGTATTCATTTACAAAGTATTTATAATAATGATATTACATTTATTCAAATTTAAATAAAACTATCCTAATATTTTTCTAAGTCTTCAATTCTTCATCCTCCATCTTTTGCTATTCCTCTCCATTTAATTTTTATCTGCAAAGGAAAGAAAAAGAAGTCAGAAGTAGATAAATATTTAAAAAGCAGACAATTAAAGTTTGGGTTCATCATTAAGGGCAACTGACTGGAATCAGTTAGCCCTCTCTGCAAATCACGGGATTTCTCCCGGTTCACAAAGAGGGATGAATATTTGCTTGCTAAACTTGAAATACACAAAATTGAAAAATGCACAAGTTCAAAGTTTGTCAAAAAACTGCATAGTTCAAAGCAAGACAGCATGAGCAAGTACAAAATCCAAACTGAACCATAAAGTTCCAATTTCAAAACTAAGTCCAAGGTCAACTAGAATTGCCCAAAGCCAAAGATATCCAAAGACTGTCCAAAAGATATCAGATTGTCAAAGTATCAAAAGGTACAAGATGCAGCACAGAGTATGGAAAAGAGATATGCAAATATGCAGAGAAAAAAAAGTGTTTTGCAAGCAAGCATCAAAGCATCATTTCCCAAGCAGCTTCCCTTTCAGATTTAAGTACTAACATAAACATTGTTTAATGTTTTAAAATTGTACTGGAGAGAGAAAAAGAGAAGAAGAAATAGGCTTACAGGTTTTGGCTTTAGGCAAGAAAATATAGAAAACAAAACTGCAATAAAACAGTGAGGCTGAAGGCTAAAAGAAGCATGTATCAGTGATATCCAAAAGTAGACAGAACATATGCAGCAGAAGTAATCGCAAAAAATGAAATTCTAAAACCTTGCAAATCTGCCCATCAGTTTGACCAAGAAAAGATACCAAACCTGAGACATTCAAAATCATAGGCGCCAAAGAGCCTAAACAGATATACAAAAACATCCCAAAAGCACAAGCATCAAAACCCTCATCAAGGCCAGAACCTGCATTTTCAAAGCTAACAACCATAACCTGCAAGCTTAAACATGTTCTCAAACAACATCAAACCATAACCATTCAAGGCCATAACCTGTCAAACAAACACCACAAGCCTAAACTTGTACCAAACCAAAAAAACCCGCCTATAAGCCTGTATCAAAGCCACCAATAAACCAGCATATGCAGATAGCAAAACAGAAAACCATACAGATCCCAAACCACACGAAGCCTTAAGCCTGATTGATACAGAAGAGGCAACACTAAGGGCCCTCAGAAAAAATTCATCACAGGGCAATAACCAAGTATTCAAGCATACTAAGCAGGCATCAAGGCAGCGAGAAGAAGAAGATAAAGAAATGTACAAGGCATCAAACTAGGCAACTCAAAAGTCAGGCAACACACCCCCTCAGAACTGTGTTCATCATTGGGGCAGGCATACTCAAACACACGAATCAAACACATCAGCATTCAAGGTCCGATACCAACAACCATATTCATCATCAAAAAATGCAAGCAAGTGAGGCAACCAGAAGAAGGAGATAAAGAGGTATACATAAGCAAAGGCGAGACAACAAAGAGGCAGAGAGATCAAACAAAGGTTCTCAGGTCATAATCATCATCAAACCTAAAGACAAAGAACGAAATACCAGGAATCCAAGCGAGCTCAACGTCATCACCGTTTCTCCGCCGTTAGAGCCTCCAAACGCCTCCTAATCTCCTCCTTCTCCGTCTCCATCAGGTAGTACTCCCTTTCCCTCATTTCAAAACCTTGCGTAAACCAAGAAACAGAATCAGAACATGCAAAATCAAAAAGCAAAAAACCTAAAAAAACGTTCAAGATCGTTACTCTTTTCGCGTTTTGGTTTGATCCATCCATGGAGGAAGAGAGGAGGTGATGATGGCGTTGGTGGCTTGGGCGAAGGAGAAGCTCAGAAGCTGGCAAAAGAAAGACGAAGATGAACGGAAGTGAAAACGAAGAACGGCGCTGTAAACCCTAAGATAACCCAAATGAAACAATAATTATGAACCCTAAAAAACAATGTTATGAAATCAGTGGGCCTCGCCCCATTCACTCTGAAATTCCTGGTATGTCACAGACTCAGGATGTCTAATGGAATGTTAAGACATCTGATCTGACATTAAGCGCTGTACAGGTAGAATAGGCTGTACTTTTGATATCTGTTCTACAACAGTCACTGAACTATCATACCGGAACCTGCAACACCTTTTGACAAACGCAGGTTCTGATTTACTGAAGTTCAGAGCAGTTAAGGTTAATCATATACATTGAAGTCATGAGGAATGCTGTGACATCAAACAAATAACCAATGCAGAAAGTAAATAACACACAGAATTGTTCACCCAGTTCGGTTCAACCAACCTACATCTGGAGGCTTCCAAGCCAGGGATAAAGTTCACTATTAGTAGTATCAATTCAAAGACCCTACAGCCAACACACCCGTTGACAGCCTTCTCACTTAATCACTACCCAATGACACTTTTACCTAAGATCCAATCCTAGATATGAGACCCCTCTCACTCCCCCTCAATCACCGCAGTGATAACTTTCTACAGTACATAAACTGTTCAGAAGATACACTTCCATTACACATCTTGATCATGCTTAAAAGCTTCAATCAAGTACAATGCATACATCCTCTAACCTACAGGTTTCAAGGAGTATGGTGACCATCCCACAGCCCGGGTGGTTCACAACAAAACTAGCCCTAAATGATTACATCTTGTCAATACACGACGTCCTCAAATTAGGTTACAATACTTCTATTTATAACACTTTTTACCCAACTGGATTTGGGCCTTCATATGACAGCAATGCAGCTTTAACGACCTGCATAAAGTAAGCAGAAAACTTCTGCTGTAAGTTAGGTCTTCAATCGAGCTTTTCTCCTTATCCTTAGCTTCTGATTGAATCTTCTAGGGCTCCACATATGCCTTCAATTTTCGCTACTTGTTATGCATTCTATTTGGCAGAATATTCTGCATAACTTCAGGAACAGAACTGCATCAGACTTGACAGTTCAGTAGCTTGATGTCTGGTATGATGTTATGACATCTCTTGAGACATGTTGTTCCAGATGTTGATTTAAATCAACACAACATGTTTAGGCATTTACAATAGGATTTTCAGGCTGTTCTTATTGTACATTACATTACATTATTGTTGTTACTATTTGTTTTACAAGAAATGAGCCAATCCTAAACGAAGGCACTTACACACTCAACCTAAGCCCATGTTATTTTTCCTGAACGCACCCCCTCCCTTTTTGTCTCTCTTTTACAGTTCAGTTTGGGCCAGCATAACAAAGGCCCATTAAATTCTTAAACCAATTTTTTTACTTATTTTCTTTTCACAATTTAAACTATCATTTTCTTTTTAGATATATAAATTAACATAACATTTTGTACATTAAATTTTTTCGTTAATAATACTTTTTATAACATAATTATAATTTTGGACACAATATGTTTTTTCTCAAATTTAGAACATTTTCTTTCAATTAAAATTCTTGTATAAATATATATATTAATACTATATAAGAAATAAAACTTAAAATATTCTTTATTTGTACATTAATACCAAAAAATGCATAAAAGAATAAAATTTAAAAAACATTTTCCTTTCTCTTCATTAAAATACTTTTTGTACATATTAAAAGAATATAAAAAATACAAATTTAAAATCAAACATACAATACTTAATAATACATTTAAATTCACATCTCACACTTGTAAATAAAATACATGTACACTTACACAATACATTTCACATTTGATACATTATACATTTGATATTCTTACGCTTTGTTATACATTACATTGATTACATTTGATCGCAATTCGATGTGGTTGTAATTATTTAAGTCTCATCCCCATTTGTGAATTTGTACCCCCACTCCCGGATACCATTTGTAATAGCGTAGACTTTAAAATTCCCGCAATTTACCGCTTTCGAATTATACCATGGTTAGACCTAGGGTTTGTATGTACATAAAATCGAACGCTAGATAACCTAATACAAAGACAAATGCATGAAATCAATACACAATCACACTTGCACCCCCTAGGGTGATCCCACATGTTGCCTTCCAAAATGGGCCATGCTTGCACGTCGAGTTTCTTTGGCAAAACAAATTCAAATGATCATAAGTCCCTCGATGACGCTTTCGAAAGTCGCCTATCAAAATGATCAAGTCCCTTCAAGCAAATTGCCAAAGACACTTGGCACCATTGCATTCATGGTCCATACGATGACCCGCGCCCGTCCCGTTAAACTTCCTAAACGCAAGATTGCCCACCAAATTCAATGGTGGAACAAAATTGTTAAAAAGGGGTTGAAAACATAGAGAAAACCTTTGAGTACAATAGGGGTAGACAAAACTCTTAGTTACTTGAGATCAACTTGCAAAAAAACACTTGCCTCCTTTTCAAAAAAAACCACACCTCACAAACACTTTCAAAACAAACTCTTAAAAACATTTGAAACATCTTTTCGAAAAGATACACACTTTTGTAAAACACTCAAACACGAGTCAATTACATTGGTTGCCGAAACAAAGGCGTCTATTTCAAAAAAACATTTTCAAAACACACACATACACCACAATTTCAAGCAATCAAAAATCAAGGCAAGTGATCTAAAACCAAGTAACTAAGAGCCCATGGATAACCATGGATGAAAAGGGTGCTAATACCTTCCCTTTTCATAATCTACCCCCCGAACCCACGAAACATCTCAAAAAGGTTTTTCCTGTGATTTTTAACCTTTCCTTTAGGATCAAATAAAAAGTCGGTGGCGACTCTTGCTCAACCGAACAAGTGCGAATACAAACGCAAAACTCAAGTCAGTTCTCCCACCGTATCACAGAACTGGCGACTCTGCTGGGGAATTTTCAAAAGTGGGGTTACCTTAGGATTTAGATCACCTTTGTTTTCAATTGATTGCTTTGTTTGCTTTTATATTTGTGGGCTTTGCATCGGAGTTTCATAGATCCTAACCCGGATCTGGGGAATACCCTTTTAGGTAGCATAATCTGTGAGGGACCTGTCCGGCGTAGACCGACATGGGTGAAGCAGTGGCTACATTGGTGTGGCACCTTAGTCTGTACCAATATCCCTTGTGTGGCAACAAGGAGAATATGGGTCTTCTAAGGAGTCATCAAACACCAACCGACCTTAGAACCCTAAATTGACCAAACTTGGCCATAGAATAGTAGCAGTATGCTACACTCATTGAGGCTAAACTCTCGCGATGGTTCTGGCCGCAAGAAAAGATTGCGATGCTGGAGTTATGACCGATTGAGGATAGTCAAGGATTTGAGATCCTCTAGAACCCGGTTACTTTTGATAGGACAGGTTTTAACCAACGAAACTAAAAAAGGGTAATACCTAAACTACATGCTGGCCTAAAACCTAAGGGTTGTCTTGTGTGACTTGTGTGCCTTATCATTGTGAATACTTGTGGTGTGTTTCGTCATAGCATCATACCATCATACCATTGCATGCATCCTGTATAAGGACTGACCCATTTCAAAGACAAGAGGGTTTCATCTTTGCTCTGTTTTGTAGGACATCATGATGCCCGTGCGTAGGAATACTATCCGGCTCAACTTTGTTCAACCACCAACTTTGCTCAAGGAATTGGTTGGTAGGATTCCAAACACTACTTCCTTCATCGAGAGGCATGGTTCTCTCCTCGGTTTGATCACTTCAAAGTGGGACCAACAACTGATAAGTGTCCTGACCCAGTTTTATGATCCCCTGTATCATTGCTTCACCTTTCAAGACTTCCAGCTGGTCCCTACCCTGGAAGAATTATCTGACTTGCTTGGTATCCCTGTTTTAGAGCAAACTCCATTCACTGGTTGGGAGAAGACTCTTAGGCCTGAAGAGATTGCTGCAGTCCTGCCCTTGACCAAAGAGGAGGTAATGGCTAACTGGGAAACTAGAAGTGGAGTTAAGGGCTTTTTGGTTAAGTTTCTGGTTGGCAAAGCTAATGATTTTTGGAATGACTTAGACTTCAAGGTGTACGAAGACATTCTGGCTCTTTTAATCTATGGTCTGGTGTTGTTTCCAAATCCTGACACCTTTATCAGTATCTATGCCATAAGGATCTTCATGTCTCGGAATCCTGTACCCACTCTTTTGGGTGATATCCTGCAACAACTCTATGCTCGTACTGCCCGAAGACGGGGAACTCTGTGGTGTTGTGCTCCTTTGCTAGTGAGGTGGTTTATTTCGCACCTTCCTAAGTTCGTGTTGAAGAATGAAGAAGGAAAGGGTTGGGCTCATAGGTTAATGTCTCTCACTGATAACGACATCACTTGGACTCTCAGAGGTTTGGATGAGGTAGCTGTTATTGATCGTTGCGGAGAATACCCTAATGTTCCCTTGATCGGCACCCAGGGAGGAATCTCTTATAATCCATGTTTAGCTCTCCGTCAGTTTGGAAGAGCCAGACGAGTAGGGCCTCATGAGATGTTGGTTCCTCACTTCCATTTTAAATTTCAGGTAGACAGTGACGAACTACGCCATGGATTCATTAAGGCTTAGGGCAGAATTCACAAAGTTGACCCACATGAGTTGGGACCAAAGACTTCTCTACCAATGGAACCCTATTGCAGATGGGTCCGCATCCGTGCTCAGAAGTTAGGTATGCCGTATGAAGTTGTCAGACCTGTCATTCTTGAATCTCTTGGTGAAGAAGGAGTGCCTCCAACTGTCCTCCCTCCTCAGATACCCACTGATGTTGATACACTGAAGAGATCTTGGGCGCAGCTAAAGGAAGAACGGGATTTTTATCGGGAAAAGTTCAACAAACAGGAACGGAAGATCCAGAAGCTGACTAAGCAATTGGAGGAAGAGCGGACCCTGAATGACTATATCCGCACTGAGAAGAGGAGGCCATGGGAGCACTGATGGGCTTTGGATGTTTCTTTTACAGCTTTTATTTCCTTTTCAGTATTTTCATTCTTGTAATGCCTAAGGGCCGATTGTTGAACAATTTAAAGTTTGAATCTAATGAAGTGTGTTTCCTTTTTGTCTACAAAGTTGAATCCCGATTATCTTTGAAAACATAAATCATACGCATTTCATTGCATCATGTGCATAACAGGTACCCTTCTTCTACAGGTTGCTTAATCTTCTTCGCTGTTTATTTCAGCACTCAATCATCATGTCTTCCGAGCCTACTACCGAACAAGCTATCAAGGCCCTCCAGGCCCAGAACGCCCAGTTTCAAGAGATGGTCATGAGCTTAGCCCAAGGTCAACAAGAGTTGAAGGCTCTGCTCCTGAAGAAGAAGAAGAAGAAGAGGAGGACTGTGTTGTTCAACATTGGACCCAGGTTTGGGAACACACTCCATAATGAGGCCGATCAAGCTACTTCCTCTGCAGAGAAGGACAGTCCCCAAGGGGGAAGGGCTCCTAGTCCTGCAGTCTCCGACAACGAGACGGATTACAATGACGAACAGTGCCCTCCTGCTGCTGACAGATACAAAGAACTAGAGGACCGTTTAAGTGCCATGGAGATTCAAAAGGTGCCGGGGTTGGATTTCGGAGATTTAGGTTTATCTTCTGGGGTGGTGATCCCACACAAGTTCAAGGCGCCTGCCTTTGCAAAGTACGACGGGGCTTCCTGTCCCAAGCTGCATCTCAGATCATATGTAAGGAAGATCCAACCTTACACTGCAGACAAGAACCTTTGGATCCATTTCTTTCAGGATAGCCTTTCGGGGTCTCAACTCGAATGGTTCTATCAGTTAGACGGAGCCAGTATCCGAAACTGGGAGGACTTGGCTGCTGCGTTTTATAGACAGTATCAATACAATTCTGACCTCGCTCCCACACGTACCCAACTTCAGGGTATGTCGCTGGGAACGAACGAAGGATTCAAGGAATATGCGCAAAAGTGGAGAGACTTGGCTGGCAGGGTGCAGCCTCCTTTGACTGACCGTGAACTTGTTGACATGTTTCTAGGGACCCTGTCTGGTCCATTCTTCAATCATCTGATTGGTAATTCCTCCGCTGAGTTTACAGATTTGATCTTGACTGGTGAAAGGATAGAAGTTGGTATCAAGTCAGGGAAGATACATAAAGGTGCCTCCGCGAGTACTGAGAAGAAGCCTTTCAAGAAGGAAGCTAGTGCGGTTTATGGTCCTAGAAGACAAGTTAAGCCGGAACACCGCCAAGCTGTCAATGCATTGGTCATTTCAAAGCCTGTTGCTGCTCCTCCGCAGTATAATCAACAAAGGGGTGAGAGGCCCAAAAGGCAGTACACTCGGCTTAACATGACCCTGTCTCAGATTTTGCCGCAACTATTGTCAACCAACCTGGTAACTGTCAAAGAAGCTCCGAAGGTGGTGAATACAGCTTCTCCAAAATACAACCCCAATGCCCGTTGCGCTTATCACTCTGATAGCCCCGGGCATACTACAGATGATTGTTGGGCCCTAAGAAATAAGGTTCAAGACCTTATCGATACCAAGGAAATACAATTCGAGGCGCCCGAGAGGCCAAATGTTGTGACTGCTCCTATGCCCCAGCATGGAGTAAATGCCGTTGAGGAAGACTTGTATGCTGTTTCGGTGGATGGTGTTGCTACCCCTCTATTGACTGTTAAGAGGAACCTGTTGCTAGCCGGTTTATTTCCGGGTTGTAGCAAGGGTTGCCTCCTGTGTGCTGTTACCCCTACCGGTTGTCCGCTGCTGAAGTCAGGCATCCAAAGCCTGATGGATAGCAAGGAGATTCTGTTCAAGAAGACCGCTGTTCATTTTGTTCCCGCTGAAGAAGTATTTTTCGTCACAATTTTCAATAATCCTACCAAGGCTCCCCCGAGGAAGCCAGTCAAAATCATGTCTGTTGCACCCATTATTATTACTGTTCCGGGGCCCCTCCCCTATGAATCTGACAAGGCTGTCCCATGGCACTATGGGGCAGATGTGTATGTGCTTGGAGTAAAGCATGAGTTCAACACCGGTACCAGTATCAGTAACATCACTGGTCCCGCCAAAGTTACTCGCAGTGGCAGGCTCTTCTCGCCTGACATTGCACCACCAGTTATCCGAAAACCTCTTATCATCACACCCGCAAGTGTGCATGTTTCCCTTCTAAATCAAGTTCCTGTGTCTACCCCTGCCGCCGAGTCCTCTGATGCTCGGGGCAAAGGAGTTGCTACCGATTTGCCTGCCCGGACGGAGGCACCGAAGACGACCGCTGTTGAAGCCTCCCAGCAAGAGATGGAGGAGATCCTCAAGATTATTAAGAAGAGCGACTTCAACGTCGTTGAGCAGCTGGGGAATACCCCCTCCAAGATCTCCATGCTATCATTGCTGCTATGCTCAGAGGCCCATGCCAAGGCCCTGATTTCATTTCTGAAGACGGCCCATGTGCCACAAGAGACATCTGCAGATCAATTCACTGACTGTGTGGCCAATTTGACAGTTAACAATGGGTTGGGTTTCTCGGATGTTGATCTTACCGCCAAGGGAAAGAACCACAATGATGCCCTGCATGTCTCCATAGAATGCAGGGGCACTACTCTGGCACACGTGTTGGTGGACACCGGTTCTTCCCTGAATGTATTGCCCAAGAAGGCCTTAGACCGGTTGGATTGTGAGGGCCTGGAATTGAAGCCTAGTAACATCATTGTTAGAGCCTTCGACGGTTCTAAGAGGATGGTGCATGGTGAGGTAGACATTCCTATTCGTGTGGGTTCCCAAGTCTTTGACTCAACGTTCTATGTGATGGATATTCGTCCATCTTATTCCTGTTTGCTGGGACGACCTTGGATTCACAAAGCGGGGGCTGTGACCTCCACTCTACACCAGAAGCTCAAATACCCTGTCAGAGGGAAGATTGTTACTGTGCAGGGGGAAGAAGAATACATGGTTAGTCATCTGAACTCCTTCTGGTATATTGAGATGGACGGGGAGTTTATTGAAACCCCCTTTCAACATTTTGAAGAGGTACCTCCAACATTTGCGTCAGCTGAGACAGTGATTGAAGAAGACTTTCCTTTGAAGATGGCTTCCTTGAAGGATGCCCGGGCTGTGATTGAGAAAGGCGAGTGCGCAAACTGGGGTCGACTTCCTGACTTCACTCCAAAGACTGACAAGTTTGGGCTGGGCTTCACTGCAGAGGCTCAGAGGACTGTTCGCAAAGCAAGGATCGGAAAACCTCCGGTATTCATCACCAACCCAGGAGTGAATGCTATTGAGGACGACGTAGAGGAAGCGGAATTTGACAGCTGGATCTACCCAACAACCGACAATGGACCAAGCAACTGGACGGAAAAAGATTTTACACCTATTACTTTTATCACTCAGTAATGAACTTTTTTGTCTTCTATTTGTAACAAACAATATGTTGAAACTGTTATGGCTCGGTGTCCTACCCGAGGCACCGTGGCTCCATTTGTGAGGGCTTTTGTATGACATTTTCATATATCATTAATCAAAACATTGGACGTTTGTTGCATTTCAAATCTTGTGCTCCATTTCTTTCTTAATCATATATTGCGAAACAGCTATATTTACACACACTCACTTATACAGGTTCCAATCAACTCTGGATCTCACTGGTAACGACTCTGCTACTGCCAGTTATGACTTCGAAAATCCGATCAACTTAGCCGAAGACGAAGGTGAGGATGATTGCGAAGTGCCTGGTGAACTGGCAAGACTGCTACTCCAGGAAGAGAGGGCCATTCATACGCATGAAGAGCCAGTGCAAACGATAAATCTGGGTACTGAGACAGATAGAAAGGAAGTCAAGATTGGTGCCAATCTGGAGCTCAGTGTGAAACAACGATTGATTCAGATGTTGCATGACTACATGGAAATCTTTGCTTGGTATTACGAAGACATGCCTGGTTTGGATGCCGACATCGTGGTTCATCACCTGCCTACCAAGGAAGATTGCCCTCCGGTAAAACAGAAGGTCTGTCGCATGCGTCCAGAGATGTCCGAGAAAATCAAAGCTGAGGTTATGAAACAATTTGATGTCGGGTTTCTAGCAGTGACTTCTTACCCTCAGTGGGTTGCCAACGTGGTGCCGGTACCGAAGAAAGATGGTAAGGTCAGAATGTGTGTCGATTATAGGGATCTGAACAGGGCCAGCCCCAAGGATGACTTCCCCTACCTCACATTGACGTTCTTGTTGACAATACCGCACAACATAAGGTCTTCTCCTTTATGGATGGGTTCTCCGGTTATAATCAGATCAAAATGGCTCCTGAAGACATGGAGAAGACCACTTTCGTTACTCAGTGGGGCACCTTTTGCTACAAGGTCATGCCATTTGGGTTGAAAAATGCTGGGGCAACCTACCAACGTGCCATGGTTGCTTTATTTCATGATATGATCCATCACGAGATAGAGGTGTACGTCGACGATATGATTGCAAGGCCCAAATTGAGGAGGAGCACCTTGACCATCTGCAGAAACTTTTTGACCGTCTGAAATTGTACAAGCTGAGGTTGAACCCGAACAAATTCACCTTTGGGGTAAGATCTGGAAAGTTACTAGGCTTCGTCGTAAGTGACAAGGGTATTCAAGTGGACCCTGCCAAGGTTAAAGCCATTCAAGAGATGCCAGTTCCTAAGACAGAGGCTTTCTAGGACGTCTGAATTACATCACTCGATTCATCTCGCACCTAACTGCTACTTGTGAACCAATCTTCAAGCTGCTGAAGAAAGATCAGGTAGTACGTTGGAACGATGAATGTCAAGCCGCTTTTGAAAAGATAAAAGAGTATCTCCAAGAACCACCCATCCTCATGCCACCAGTGGAAGGGAGACCTCTAATACTATACATGACAGTGCTTGACAACTCAATGGGGTGTGTGCTGGGGCAGCATGACGAGTCTGGCCGAAAAGAGCACGCTACTTATTACCTGAGCAAAAAGTTTACCGACTGTGAGACTCGGTACTCACTGCTCGAGAAAACTTGCTGCGCTCTGGTATGGGCTGCTCGTCGGCTGAGACAGTATATGTTGACTCACACTACTCTGTTGATTTCAAAAATGGATCCAATCAAGTACATATTCGAAAAGCCTGCTCTGTCCAGAAGAATAGCAAGATGGCAAATGATCTTGACGGAATATGACATCCAGTACACAACTCAAAAAGCAATCAAAGGAAGTGTATTGGCAGACCATTTGGCACACCAACCTGTGGACGATTACCAGTCGTTGAACTTTGAATTTCCGGACAAAGATATCATGGTAGTAACTGATTGTGAAGTACCTGGACCGGATGAAGGACCTGAGGAAGGATCCCGATGGTCTATGCACTTTGACGGAGCCTCAAACGCTTTGGGTAATGGTATCGGCGCTGTGATCATATCCCCTAAAGGCACTCATACTCCACTCACTGCCCGACTATGTTTTAACTGCACCAACAACATGGTGGAGTATGAGGCATGTATCATGGGTCTTCAAGCTGCAATCGACTTAAGGATCAAGTTTCTGAGTGTATTCGGAGATTCCGCTCTCGTGATCAATCAGGTCAAAGGCGAGTGGGATACGAAACACCCAAATATTATTCCTTACAAGGAGTATGTGCTGACATTGCTTCCCCACTTCGAAGAGATAACTTTTGTACACTTCCCAAGAGAGGAGAATCAGTTGGCGGACGCGCTGGCTACAATGTCTTCTATGTTCAAAGTCAAGTGGTACAACGAAGCGCCCCGGATCATTATCTGGAAATTGGACGAACCTGCATATTGATGTGATCTTGAGGCCGAAGAGGTAACGGAGAAACCCTGGTATCATGAATTAAAGAGGTACTTGGAAGCTCAAGAATACCCCGAAGGTGCATCTGTTAATGACAAGAAATTCTTGAGAAGGTTTGCGGCAAAGTTCTTTCTCAGTAATGGCATTCTCTACAAGCGAAACCATGATTCAACTTTACTGCGTTGTGTGGATAAGACTGAAGCAGAAAAGATCATGGCAGAATTACATGAAGGTACATTCGGAACACATTCCAGTGGACATACCATGGCGAAGAAAATCCTTCGGGTGGGGTATTTCTGGTCCACAATGGAAGCCGACTGTTATCAACATTCGCGAACTTGTCATAAATGCCAGATCTATGTGGATAAGGTGCACATTCCTCTGGTACCTCTGAACGTCTTGACAACACCTTGGCCTTTTGCAATGTGGGGCATCGATATGATCGGCGAGATCCGACCTACGGCATCCAACGGGCACCGTTTCATCTTGGTAGCGATTGATTACTTCACAAAGTGGGTTGAAGCAGCTTCCTACGCCACTGTAACCAATAGTGTTGTGGCACGATTCATTCGACACAACCTGATCTGTCGATACGGCGTACCTGAAAGGATCATTACAGACAATGGTACCAATCTTAACAACAAAATGATCACTGAGCTCTGCGAGCAATTCAAAATACAGCACAACAACTCTTCACCCTACCGGCCGAAGATGAATGTGGCTGTAGAAGCAGCAAATAAGAATATTAAGAAGATTGTGCAGAAGATGACAGTGACCTATAAAGATTGGCACGAGATGTTACCGTTTGCTCTTCATGGGTACCGTACCTCAGCAAGAACGTCAACCGGGGCAACTCCCTTCTCCTTGGTCTATGGCATGGAGGCAGTCTTGCCGATTGAAGTCCAGATACCCTCTCTCCGGATAATGAAGGATGCAGGCTTGAGCGAAGATGACTAGATCCAGACTCGACTTGATCAATTAAACCTGATTGACGAAAAGAGACTCACTGCCATCTGTCATGGTCAAACGTATCAGAAACGGATGATCAAGGCATTTAACAAGAAAGTCCAACCACAAGAGTATCAAGTTGGGGACCTGGTAATCAAGCGCATCATTCTTCCTCAAAGTGATCCCAGGGGCAAATGGACCCCTACGTACGAAGGGCCATTTGTGGTTAAACATGTGTTCTCAGGAGGAGCCATGATTCTAACCACCATGGATGGTGACGACCTTCCTCACCCCGCTAATGCAGACATAGTAAAAAGATACTACGTGTGAACTAAGGACCCGCTAGGTTGACACACCTAGGCAAAAATAAGGGCTTCCCGGCGAACCAAAAGGGTTCGGGCAAAAATAAGGGATGAAATTTAAAAAAAAATCTGTACACCCGGCAAGTCGAAAACCTGAAAAGGCGGCTTGGGCAAAAATGGGTATCCCGGTGGACTGAAAACCCGAAAGGGCAGTCCAGGAAAAAGTTAGGGATGAAGCGTAATACTATGTCTCATTAGATCGCCTTGCATCCAGAATTCGGCATCAACTATCAGGGCTCAGACTTTGGCATCGATCAACCAGCCTCACCTTCAACTAAGCGGCAAAATGATGAGACGCTTGAAGACATAGAGGCGATAGCAGAGTCGTTACCCTGTGGGATTAGTTTTTCACATAGCTGTTTTGTTTCCTTTTCAAAATTGTATAAACTTTATGTTGTTCGACGGCGTTCTCTTACTAGGACGTCAGCCTCCTGTACATAAATGCCTATTTACAGGCAAATTTCAAAATCAATACAAGTTCGATTTTTCAGACAAATTATCCATTGCTTTTCCTTTTTTGTTTTGTTTTGCAAAGAACGTCCAATGCTCATTTTTGATATATGCATTTGACGTCAAATTGCTAAGATCATAAATGTTTACATACGAAACAAAGGATTAATGACAGGTGACATCAGAAAACAGGGGGCAATTATGAAGTGACCAAGCGGTCTAGTTGCTTTGTCCGCCAAGGTACCAAGGTAGGTTCGGCTGAAGAACCTGACCAAGCTACCTCAATAATCTCCAGCGGAGTTCATCAAATTCTCCGACATAATTTATCAGCAGAATCCCCAGCGGAGCTCTCATCAAAGCCTCAGCGAACTATCTCTTCCCACGGAGTACTTCCCCTCAGAGTGATCTCCCCAACAAGTGTATGCCCCAACGGAGTCATCTTCTCCTATCGGTTTATCTTGCAACCATAATCCCCAGCGGAAACGAAGAACTCTTCTCTTCAATGTCAGCCCAAGATTTGATTCCCCGGCCGGTCATCAAGGATTCATTTTCCTAGATGAAAATACATTCATTGACGTTTCATATTTCATACATCCTATTTACATACATGACAAAGTGCATACAACACTAACTCATTTTGAGCATCATGACATCATGCATCTCATACATCATGACATTGCATACCATTGATATTTTGCCTTTTCAGGAAAAAGATCAATCCAAAAGATGATTACTATCAAATATCACGAATCCAGATTCGATTCCTGTATCTAGCCAGGGCACATCTGTGAGTGATTGATTGTAGATTCGATACTTGTATCTAGCCAGGGCATATCTACATAAAGAGTATGAAGGTCAACCCCTGTAACAAGCCAGGAAATTATCTTTCATTCTCAGGTCAGAGGTCTACGCCTGTATCCAGCCAGGAAAGCTATCTCTACCAACCTTTTGCAATTTTAGATTTGATTCCTGTATCCAGCCAAGGCACATCTGAAGACAACAGTTCCAGATTCGATACCTGTATCCAGCCAGGGAACATCTGAAGACATTTCCCATATTCGATTCCTGTATCCAGCCAGGGCACATCTGTCGACAACAATTCCAGATTCGATTCCTGTATCCAGCCAGGGCACATCTGTGAGTAACATTTTCCAGATTTGATTCCTATATCCAGCCAGGGCACATCTGTGAGTAACATTTTCCAGATTCGATTCCTGTATCCAGCCAGGGCATATCTGTATGAAAGGACTGAAGATCAACACTTGTAACAAGCCAGGAAACATCTTCCTCTCTCAAAGTACGCAAGTTCTCGCTAAGGAATCTCTTACGCGATCAACACTTCCAAATGGCATCTATAAGCCCATTCCCGACAAGGTTCTGTCACACTTCCAGATGGCATCTATAAGCCCATCCTCCTATCAATCCTATCTCCAAATGGCATCTATAAGCCCATTCTCACCATCACATTGCTGATACTCCAGCATGCGAGTGCAAATTTCCGGGCACTCTAGTGTCCAATCTCCTTTTACCCTCGAGTCGCGAAAGGCAAGCTTGCCCTTCTAACTCTTCAGGTCCAAGAAGATTGAACAGGGGCAACTGTTGTACCCCAAAATTTTCCCTCGCATTTTTCCTCAAGAAATCACTGCTTCAGGCGTTTCCTGATTTTTCAAACTGGCTCAAGAATCGGTCAATCAGACTTTTCTCGTCAGTCAGACAAAATTAGGGTGTTCATTGATTTTCATGGCTTTAGAACAGTTCTTACAGTCGCTTAGGGTTTTGGTTGATTTTGGCTCAACTTTGATCAGGCGAACGTTTCTTTGGCCTTTAACCAGGAATTAGGGTTTTTATGCGCGGTTCTTCAGAAAGATTTAATTCTACGGTGTTTGTCAAGCTATTCTGAAATGTGGATTGAAACATTTGGATTAAACTCGCAGGGTTTGACTAAATCAATGAAAAGAGACACTGGGATTGAATTTGCGTTTGCTGGATTTAATCAGTGAAAAGGGGCAGATGGACGTTTTGTTTAATTAACTGTCGCTTGGTTTGAAATTATGCGTTGCTTTGGATAATTGGAGCGCCAGGTTTGTCATAAAATCACATTGTTTATTTAATTGTTTATTATTCTGAGTTTAAATGATTGAAATTTATTTTCAATTATTATAACTTAAAGAGTTATAAATAATAAAGTAAACAATTGAAAAGAAGAAAAGAATTAATTGGATGAAAGGAATTTTTATCTTTAAATATTTGTTACAATTGTTATTTAAATACGAGTATTCATTTACAAAGTATTTATAATAATGATATTACATTTATTCAAATTTAAATAAAACTATCCTAATATTTTTCTAAGTCTTCAATTCTTCATCCTCCATCTTTTGCTATTCCTCTCCATTTAATTTTTATCTGCAAAGGAAAGAAAAAGAAGTCAGAAGCAGATAAATATTTAAAAAGCAGACAATTAAAGTTTGGGTTCATCATTAAGGGCAACTGACTGGAATCAGTTAGCCCTCTCTGCAAATCACGGGATTTCTCCCGGTTCACAAAGAGGGATGAATATTTGCTTGCTAAACTTGAAATACACAAAATTGAAAAATGCACAAGTTCAAAGTTTGTCAAAAAACTGCATAGTTCAAAGCAAGACAGCATGAGCAAGTACAAAATCCAAACTGAACCATAAAGTTCCAATTTCAAAACTAAGTCCAGGGTCAACTAGAATTGCCCAAAGCCAAAGATATCCAAAGACTGTCCAAAAGATATCAGATTGTCAAAGTATCAAAAGGTACAAGATGCAACACAGAGTATGGAAAAGAGATATGCAAATATGCAGAGAAAAAAAAGTGTTTTGCAAGCAAGCATCAAAGCATCATTTCCCAAGCAGCTGCCCTTTCAGATTTAAGTACTAACATAAACATTGTTTAATGTTTTAAAATTGTACTGGAGAGAGAAAAAGAGAAGAAGAAATAGGCTTACAGGTTTTGGCTTTAGGCAAGAAAATATAGAAAACAAAACTGTAATAAAACAGTGAGGCTGAAGGCTAAAAGAAGCATGTATCAGTGATATCCAAAAGTAGACAGAACGTATGCAGCAGAAGTAATCGCAAAAAATGAAATTCTAAAACCTTGCAAATCTGCCCATCAGTTTGACCAAGAAAAGATACCAAACCTGAGACATTCAAAATCATAGGCGCCAAAGAGCCTAAACAGATATACAAAAACATCCCAAAAGCACAAGCATCAAAACCCTCATCAAGGCCAGAACCTGCATTTTCAAAGCTAACAGCCATAACCTGCAAGCTTAAACATGTTCTCAAACAACATCAAACCATAACCATTCAAGGCCATAACCTGTCAAACAAACACCACAAGCCTAAACTTGTACCAAACCAAAAAAACCTGCCTATAAGCCTGTATCAAAGCCACCAATAAACCAGCATATGCAGATAGCAAAACAGAAAACCATACAGATCCCAAACCACACGAAGCCTTAAGCCTGATTGATACAGAAGAGGCAACACTAAGGGCCCTCAGAAAAAATTCATCACAGGGCAATAACCAAGTATTCAAGCATACTAAGCAGGCATCAAGGCAGCGAGAAGAAGAAGATAAAGAAATGTACAAGACATCAAACTAGGCAACTCAAAAGTCAGGCAACACACCCCCTCAGAACTGTGTTCATCATTGGGGCAGGCATACTCAAACACACGAATCAAACACATCAGCATTCAAGGTCTGATACCAACAACCATATTCATCATCAAAAAATGCAAGCAAGCGAGGCAACCAGAAGAAGGAGATAAAGAGGTATACATAAGCAAAGGCGAGACAACAAAGAGGCAGAGAGATCAAACAAAGGTTCTCAGGTCATAATCATCATCAAACCTAAAGACAAAGAACGAAATACCAGGAATCCAAGCGAGCTCAACGTCATCACCGTTTCTCCGCCGTCAGAGCCTCCAAACGCCTCCTAATCTCCTCCTTCTCCGTCTCCATCAGGTAGTACTCCCTTTCCCTCATTTCAAAACCTTGCGTAAACCAAGAAACAGAATCAGAACATGCAAAATCAAAAAGCAAAAAACCTAAAAAAACGTTCCAAATCGTTACTCTTTTCGCGTTTTGGTTTGATCCATCCATGGAGGAAAAGAGGAGGTGATGATGGCGTTGGTGGCTTGGGCGAAGGAGAAGCTCAGAAGCTGGCAAAAGAAAGACGAAGATGAACGGAAGTGAAAACGAAGAACGGCGCTGTAAACCCTAAGATAACCCAAATGAAACAATAATCATGAACCCTAAAAAACAATGTTATGAAATCAGTGGGCCTCGCCCCATTCACTCAGCCTAAGCCCATGTTATTTTTCCTGAACGCACCCCCTGCCTTTTTGTCTCTCTTTTACAATTCAGTTTGGGCCAGCATAACAAAGGCCCATTAAATTCTTAAACCAATTTTTTTACTTATTTTCTTTTCACAATTTAAACTATCATTTTCTTTTTAGATATATAAATTAACATAACATTTTGTACATTAAATTTTTTCGTTAATAATACTTTTTATAACATAATTATAATTTTGGACACAATATGTTTTTTCTCAAATTTAGAACATTTTCTTTCAATTAAAATTCTTGTATAAATATATATATTAATACTATATAAGAAATAAAACTTAAAATATTATTTATTTGTACATTAATACCAAAAAATGCATAAAAGAATAGAATTTAAAAAACATTTTCCTTTCTCTTCATTAAAATACTTTTTGTACATATTAAAAGAATATAAAAAATACAAATTTAAAATCAAACATACAATACTTAATAATACATTTAAATTCACATCTCGCACTTGTAAATAAAATACATGTACACTTACACAATACATTTCACATTTGATACATTATACATTTGATATTCTTACACTTTGCTATACATTACATTGATTACATTTGATCGCAATTCGATGTGGTTGTAATTATTTAAGTCTCATCCCCATTTGTGAATTTGTACCCCTACTCCCGGATACCATTTGTAATAGCGTAGACTTTAAAATTCCCGCAATTTACCGCTTTCGAATTATACCATGGTTATACCTAGGGTTTGTATGTACATAAAATCGAACGCTAGATAACCTAATACAAAGACAAATGCATGAAATCAATACACAATCACACTTGCACCCCCTAGGGTGATCCCACATGTTGCCTTCCAAAATGGGCCATGCTTGCACGTCGAGTTTCTTTGGTAAAACAAATTCAAATGATCATAAGTCCCTCGATGACGATTTCGAAAGTCGCCTATCAAAATGATCAAGTCCCTTCAAGAAAATTGCCAAAGACACTTGGCACCATTGCATTCATGGTCCATACGATGACCCGCGCCCGTCCCGTTAAACTTCCTAAACGCAAGATTGCCCACCAAATTCAATGGTGGAACAAAATTGTTAAAAAGGGATTGAAAACATAGAGAAAACCTTTGAGTACAATAGGGGTAGACAAAACTCTTAGTTACTTGAGATCAACTTGCAAAAAAACACTTGCCTCCTTTTCAAAAAAAACCACACCTCACAAACACTTTCAAAACAAACTCTCAAAAACATTTGAAACATCTTTTCGAAAAGATACACACTTTTGTAAACACTCAAACACGAGTCAATTACATTGGTTGCCGAAACAAAGGCGTCTATTTCAAAAAAAACATTTTCAAAACACACACATACACCACAATTTCAAGCAATCAAAAATCAAGGCAAGTGATCTAAAACCAAGTAACTAAGAGCCCATGGATAACCATGGATGAAAAGGGTGCTAATACCTTCCCTTTTCATAATCTACCCCCCGAACCCACGAAACATCTCAAAAAGGTTTTTCTTGTGCTTTTTAACCTTTCCTTTAGGATCAAATAAAAAGTCGGTGGCGACTCTTGCTCAACCTAACAAGTGCGAATACAAACGCAAAACTCAAGTCAGTTCTCCCATCGTATCACAACTTCCAAATGGCATCTATAAGCCCATTCCCGACAAGGTTCTGTCACATCTCCAGATGGCATCTATAAGCCCATCCTCCTATCCATCATCTCTCCAAATGGCATCTATAAGCCCATTCCCGACATCACATTGTTGATACTCCACTATGCGAGTGCAAATTTCTGGGCACTCTAGTGTTCAATCATCTTCCACCTTCGGATCACGAAAGGCACGCAAGCCAATCTACATCCTCAGGTCTAAGAAGATTGAACAGGGGCAATTGTTGTACCCCAAAATTTGCCCTCCCATATTCTCCAAGATTTGTCAAGAATCAGTCAAACAGAATTTTTCTCGTCAGTCAGACAAAATTAGGGTTTCCATTAAATTTTTTGAAGCAGTTCAAACAGATTGCTAGGGTTTTGTTTGAGTTGGCTCATGTTTTTATCAGGCGGGCGCTTATTTGACATTTAACCAAGAACTAGGGTTTGTGCGCGCAGAAAGAATTAATTCTACAGTTCTTTTCAGTTTACTCTGAGATTTGGATTGAGGCATTTGAATCGAGAACTTGCAGTGTTTTGTTTAATCAATAAAGACAAAGGCATGTGGACGTTTTGTTTGATTAACTGTGCATTGCTTTGGATAATTGGAGCGTCGGGTTTATTATTGATTGATGCTAAGACCACAGTGTTTATTAATTGTTTATTTATTCTAAGTTAGGATAATTGGGATTTATTTCCATTTATTATAATTTAAGAATTTATAAGTAATTAAATAGACAGCTGAAAAAAGAATTAACTGATCAAAAGTAGATTTTATTCATCTTTAATTATTTGTTACAATTATTATTTGTACACTGTAAATTTATTTACAGATGTTTACATTAATAACGTTACAATAGTTAAAAGTAAAATAAAGATACATCCTAAAAAATTCCTAAGTCTTCATCTTCTATACTGCTACTCCTCTTTTGCTCCATTGATTTTTATCTGCAAAACAAAGAAAAAAGAAAAAGTCAAAAGCAAATGAAATGAAATTAAAAGCAGACAGAAAAAAATGGACTCATCATTAAAAGCGATTGGCCGGAATCAGTTTGCCCTCTCTGCAAATCACAAGATTTCTCTTGGTTCACAAAGAGGGATGGAATGTCTTGCAATTAAAGAATGAAATGCACAAATTTACAAATTGCACAAATTCAAAGTTTGTCAAACATACTGCATAAATCCAAAATTCCAAACCAAGGATAAAAGGCAAACTGAACTAGGCCTAACCAAATCAAAAAGGCAAACTGAAAGTTACAATTTCAAACTGTCCAAAGCTGTCCAAGAGATATAGAAAGATATCAAACTGTCCAAAGGCTATTCAAGCTATCAAACAAGTACAAAATATTGTCAACAAGATGCAAGAAATATGGAAAATATGCAGAGTAAGGAGACTAATGCAAGCAACATCCAATTTCATCACTTTCCAAGGCCAGTTACCTTTTTAGTAAAGTACAGATTTTAAACAATATAAAATTGTTGTTTAAATCTGTAGAGAGAGAAAAAGAGAGAAAGAAGAAAGGCTTACAGGGCTTAGGCTTAAGAATATAAAACAAACTGTTATAGAACAGTAAAGGGGGGCAGAATAACACAAAGTAAAAAAAAACTCTCCAAACTGTAACATTGAAACATACAGTCCTGCCTCCAACACAAAAACAAAAAGCCATAACCTGCTTCTCACCACAAGCCTAAACCTGCCTCAAACAACACAAACTAACAGCACAGGCCTGCAAACAGAAGCTCAAAGCCAAACCTGTAATCATTCAAAGCCTTCACCTGTCCTAAACTATCCAAACCTGCTATAGCAACAAAACAAAAACATGAACCAGCAAGCTAAAGCCTATACCAGATAAAAGCTTCAAACCTGTTCAAGCCTAAATCTGCATTAAACACTCAACCTGTGAACCAGAACAGCAAGCCAAAGCCTAGCCTGCACAAACAAAAGCCTAAAACCATACAAGCCTGAACCACTATAAGCTTCAAACAAAAACTGTATCAAGACAACCATCATCCTGCATAAACACTTGCCTACAAACCTGCTTAAGCCATACAAGCTTACAAGCCTCATAAACCAAAAGAGCAAGCGAGCACACATGCCACCCTCAGAGCTAACCTCATCATAGGGTTGGCAAATCAAAGATATCCAAAATCAACATCAACAAACAATATTCTGAATCATAAACATCATCAAGGCCATCACTCAGAAGCATATCAGAGAGGCAAACGTATCAAGCATTCAAGGCAACTTAGACTCAAGCAATCCAAACCCTCCGAATTGCTTCATCATAGGGTGCAACAACATCAATATTTTTCAAAAGCGAGGCAAAGAAGCAGAAGAAGAAAAGAAGTGATATGAACTAGGTTTTCAAGCAATCATCATCAAACCTAACAAAGAGCGAATACAAGATACTAGACAAACCGGAGCAAGCCTTGTCATTGTCGCCCTCGCCCTTGGCCGCCTGAAGCACCTCCGATCCACCCCTCCTCCATCTCTAAAAGCCTCCGTCTCCAAGAAAGGTATAAAACTCTTTCCTTTCGTTAAATACCTCAAACAGAAACAATGGCAACATAAAATCAGAACATAAGTAACACATAAAAGAATGTTAAGACCTAAAACAGAATCAATACCTTGTAAACCTCTACTTGAATAATCCATGGAGAGGAGGAGGTAGTGATGGCGCTCGGTGGCCCTAGGCGGAGGAAAGCTCAGTGGCTATGGCGAAGGAGATGAAGAAGAACGAAAACGAAGCAAACGGCGCCGCTCTTAAGCTCTGAAACCCTAATCCAAATGAAACAAACAAATGCAACCCTTACCAAAACATTGTGGGAAACCCTTGGGCCTTGCCCTTTTCAGAAGCCTTAAGCCCATTGCAAAACCTGGCCTGCACCCCCCATTTCTCCTGACTATTCGTTTTGTTTGGGCCGGTCCTCACAATTTCCTTTGAGCCCATTCACTTTTTTTTTCTCTTCTTTTTTTATAGAACTAATCCTTTTATTTATTTTTCTATAACTTAACTCTTTCTTTTTTTAATAGATAATACACTAATTTCTCATATATATAAAATGTTGTTAATATTTTTCATTCTAATTAAAAAATACATAGATACTAGATTTTTATTAAGACAAAACATTTTCTTTTTCTTTTATTAAAACCTTCTTTTCTATTAAAAACCTTTGTATATAAATACATAACTTTAATTTTTCTCAAACTTAAAACTTCTTTCTTTTAATTAAATCTCTTGTATAAAATATTCATATTAATACATAAACAAATAGAACTTAAAACACTTTTCCTTTCTTTAATTAAATTTTGTACATAAAAACATCAATACATAATTTTATTTAAGTTAAATACTTTTCTTTTATTAAAATATTTTATTTTGTACATATTTAACAAAAACACAAAGAAAATACAAGAATACAAAAAAGAATAAATAAATACTTAATTATTGCATTAAGTTAACATTTCTCACTTGTAAATAAATCACATACACTTACACAAATACATTGACACATTTACATTGCTTTATTCTTGTACATTTGATACATTTTGCATTGCGTTTGATTCGATTTGGTTGTAAATTATTTGGACACTACTCTCCTAATAAGTCTCATCCCCATTTGTAAATATTTGTACCCCCACTCCCGGATACTTATTTGTAATAGCGTAGACTTTGAATTCTCGCAATTTTATCGCTTTCAAATATACCATGGTTAGACCTAGGGTTTGTATGTAAATAAAATCAAACGCTAGATAACCTAATACAAGACAAAAGCATGAAATCAATACACAATTCACACTTGCACCCCTAGGGTAATCCCGCTTGTTGCCTTCCAAAATGGGCCATGCTTGCACGTTGAGTTTCTTTGGCAAAACAAAACAAATCAAAATGATCATAGTCCCTCGATGACGCTTTCGAAAGTTGCCTACGAAATGATCATAGTCCCTTCAAGCAAATTGCCAAAGACACTTGGCACCATTGCATTCATGGTCCATACGATGACCCGCGCCTGTCCCGTTAACATCCTAACGCAAGATTGCCCACCAAATACAATGGTGGAATAAAATTGTTAAAAGGGTTAAAACATGAGAAAAAACCTTTGAGTAAATTTAGGGGTAGACAACTCTTAGTTACTTGATCAACTTGCAAAACACACTTGCCTACTTTTCAAAACACACTTCACAAACACAATTTCCAAACAACTTTCAAAACAAACTTTCAAAAACATTTGAAACATCTTTTCAAAAAGACAAACACCTTTGCATATACTCAAACAAGAGTCATTTCAACGGTTGCCTAGACAAAGGCACCTTTTTCAAAACATTTTCAAAACACACACACACACACCACAATTTCAAGCAATTGAAAATCAAAGGCAAGTAATCTAAACGAGTAACTAAGAGCCCATGGATAACCATGGATGAAAAGGGTGCTAATACCTTCCATTTTCATAATCTACCCCCCGAACCCACGAAACATCTCAAAAGGTTTTTCCTGTGCTTTTTAACCTTTCCTTTAGGATAAAATAAAAAGTCGGTGGCGACTCTTGCTAAACCGAACAAGTGCGAATACAAAACGCAAAAACTCAAGTCAGTTCTCCCACCGTATCACACTACCCAAAAAGCTATAAAGGGGGGTGTACTAGCTGATCATCTAGCTCATCAAGCCGTCGAAGATTACCAATCTATGAGATTCGACTTCCCTGACGAGGACATCATGACATTGGACAACATTGAAGGTAACAGACCGTATGACAGACCTGAACAAGGATCCCGATGGACCCTGTACTTTGATGGTGCTTCAAATGCACTTGGCAACGGTATCGGTGCGGTACTCATTTCTCCGGAAGGTTGCCATACACCCTTCACTGCCCGACTTTGCTTCAGTTGTACCAACAACATGGCTGAATATGAATCTTGCATCTTTGGTCTCAAGGCTGCTATAGACTTGGGAATCAAATCTTTGGTCGTATTTGGGGACTCGGCTTTGGTTATCAGTCAAATCAAAGGCGAGTGGGACACCAAACATCCTAATCTTATCCCATACAAAGAACATGTCTTGACATTGTTGCCTCATTTCGAGCAGATTACCTTCGAGCATTTCCCGCGAGAAGAAAATCAGTTAGCTGATGCTCTGGCTACAATGTCTTCCATGTTTAAACTCAACTGGGATAACGAAGCTCCTCAAATTACCATCGAGCGAAGGGACGAACCTGCGCACTGTCACGATATTAACACCGAAGAAGTAGTGGAACAACCCTGGTTTCATGAAATCAAAAGGTATCTCCAGACTCGAGAATACCCTGAAGGAGCTTCCGTCAATGACAAAAAGTTCTTAAGGAGATTTGTTGTCAAGTTCTTCCTAAGCAATGGCATCCTTTATAAGCGCAACCATGATTGTGTTTTACTTCATTGTGTGGACAAGGTTGAAGCAGAGTTGATCATGACCGAGATACATAGTGGCACATTTGGCACCCATTTGAGCGGACATACGACGACTAAGAAGATTCTAAGGGCAGGCTACTATTGGTCTACCATGGAAGATGATTGTTATCAACATTCCCGCACTTGTCACAAATGCCAAGTCTACACCGACAAGGTACATATTCCTCATGTTCCTCTGAACGTTCTAACAGCTCCTTGGCCATTCGCAATGTGGGGCATTGACATGATTAGAGAGATCAAGCCTACGGCATCCAATGGACATCGCTTCATCTTGGTCGCTATTGATTATTTTACCAAATGGGTCGAAGCAGCTTCCTATGCCTCAGTTACAAAGAATGTGGTTGCCCGCTTCATCAAGAAGAACCTCATATGCCGGTATGGTATCCCCGACAGGATTATCACGGACAACGGTACAAATTTGAACAACATTATGATCACCGCTCTATGCGAACAGTTCAAGATTTATCATCACAATTCATCTCCCTACCGGACAAAGATGAATGGTGTTGTTGAAGCTGCGAACAAAAATATCAAGAAGATCATTCAAAAGATGACAGTCACCTACAAGGACTGGCATGAGATGTTACTGTTTGCTCTGCATGGGTATCGTACCACGGCACGTACTTCAACAGGGGCAACCCCATTTTCTTTGGTATATTCATGGAAGTTGTTCTGCCTATGGAAGTTCAAATTCCTTCCTTAAGGATTATGAAGGATGCCGGTTTGAGTGAGGACGATTGGATTCAGACTCGGCTTGACCAACTTAATTTGATCAACGAAAAGCGACTTACTGCTGTTTGTCATGGTCAGATGTATCAAAAACGGATGATCAAGGCTTTCAACAAGAAAGTCAGGCGTCAGGTATATCAAGTCGGAGATCTTGTAATCAAGCGGATCATCTTGCCGCAAAGTGATCCCAGGGGCAAGTGGACTCCTACTTACGAAGGACCATTTGTGATCAAGAGCATCTTTTCTGGTGGGGCAATGATTCTGACCACCATGGATGGCGACGACTTTCCGCACCCTGCGAACACAGACATAGTCAAAAGATACTACGTATAAAACGACCCGACAAGTTGAAAACCCGAAAGGGCAACTTGGGCAAAAATGGGCATCCCGGTGAATCGAAAACCCGAAAGGGCAGTTCAGGCAAAAATTAGGGATAAAACAAAAAATATGTACACCCGGCAAGTTGAAAACCCGAAAGGATGACTTGGGCAAAAAAGGGTTTCTCGGTGGATCGAAAACCCGAAAAGGCGGTCCAGGCAAAAGTTAGGGAATTAAAGCGTATGACTATGTCTCGTCGGATCACTTTAAGAACAATCTCTTCACCAACAAAACTCCAAGCTACTGATCAATCCAATCATCGGCGGATGAAGCAGCGAATGGACAAGATACTCAGAGTTGCGAAGGCTATAGCAGAATGGGAACCCCATGGAATTATTACACATAGCCATCTTTCTCTTGTATAAAATTTTTCAATTTTTACGACAACATTCTCTTACTAGGATGTCTGTCTCCTTTGTACAAAGATACTTACAAAAGTTAATATAAAGATACTTCAAAGTGCAGAAATTTGCTTGCCTTTCTTTCTTTTTACACTTATGTTTTTATTTGAAAACGTCCAAAGTTTTGTTAAATAGGCATATGCATTTGAATATAATCACTGCTTACAAATAAAGCAAAATTGAGAAAGGATAATTACTGGTAGGTTGAAGGTGTAGGAAGATATCTTTGTGCCGTTCCAGAAGAAATCCCCTGCAATACATTGTTCAGATCCTCAACAAAGCCAAAGTCTTAAAGTATGTGTCCCCAGCGGAGTTAAAATTCAAGATCCCCAGCGGAGCCCGAAAACCCTGAAATACCTATCCCCAGCGGAGCCATAATATTTTAAACCTTCTTCCCCAGCGAAGTCAAATTTCCAACTATCAACCCCCGGTGGGAACTGTTTAACTTCCCACAATTTCCCCAGCAGGCTATCTTAAAAGTCTGAGAACCAAGCAAATAACAGTTAATTTCTTGGCTTACCCCAACTAGGATGATTCCCCAGTAGTTTGGCATACAACCCAAAACTCCTGATTTCACCGGCCGAGAAAACATTCTCCCCACAAAGTTATCTCCCAGTAAGATCGAAGATTCTCGGTCTCATTTCTCCAAGCATAAGCCTCCCAGGTTTTTACTCCCCAGTAGAGATTTTCAGAGTTTTCCCTATTTCCCAAGAAAGTCATGAAGGATTCTCATTCCCTGCAGAAGTTGTCAAAGGCCTTGTTAATCCCCACAAATCACCGAGGATTTTCAATCACCAGCAGTGGTCCCAGGATTTTCTCCTTCTCAGAAAACAGAGATATTTAATCCCCAAGCAGTCAGCAAGGATTTCTCATCTTCAACAATCAGATTTTTTGGAATCCCCAGCATCGGTCAAGGATTTACTTTCCCCGACAGCAGTCAAAGATTTCATTATCTCCAATTATCAAGGATTTATTTTCCTCAGCAAGACAGCCACTCAGCTTACATGCACATCCATTACATTCATATATCATAAACATTGATGAAACACAGTTCATTGCATCATACATATCATGCAACATAACTTTGTGTTTTAGCTAACATTTTATCCTTTTCAGGATAAGATTAAAAGGCCATCATTAACAATTATTCAGATACAGTACAGATACACCCCAGACACGGCGGTCATTCTACTACTCATTCAGACTTCAGCAATCTGATACAGACTAGATACGCTCCAGACACGGCAGCCATTCTATCTCTCATTCAGATTCAACTATCAACTACAAAGTTCAGATACGCTCCAGACACGGATGCCATTCTGGCCCTTACATCAGCAGTTTGATTCTCCCCAGTGCAGTCGCCACGGAAGTCATTATGTCACTTATTCAGATCCGAGTTACAGTCTCAGATACACTCCAGACACGGAAGTCATTCTACCACTCATACAGATCTCAACTTCAGATACAATACAGATATGCTCCAGACACGGCAGTCATTCTGATATTCATTCAAAGTTCAAATACAGTTACAGCTCAGATACGCTCCAGACACGGACGCCATTCTTTTTCTCATACAGACTCAGTCTCCAGATACAGCTCAGGTGCATTCCAGACACGGATACCATTTTGATGCTCATTCTTCTGACCTACAACGTTGCAATTCAACAAACATTCTTGGATGGCATATTTAAGCCCATCTCCAGCAAGATTCCACCATCTCCAAATGGAATCTTTAAGCCCATTTCCTCAGCTATATTTTGACGAGTGCAAATTTACGGGCACTCTAGTGTCCAATCCTCTTTTACCTTTGAGTCGCGAAAGGCAAACTTGCCAATCTAACTCTTCAGGCTCAAGAAGATTGAATAGGGGCAACTTTTGTACCACAAAATTTTCCCTCTCATTTCATCAACATTTCTCATCACAAGACTCTTGGAATTCAAGATCAAGCTAGGGTTTGCTCTGCTCAAGACACCTCCTTGCACTGTTGACCTAAATTAGGGTTTGAGTTTGCACAGGGATGTTTTGACCTACAATTCCCAAGATGACTTTCATACTTCATGTTAGACTCACAAGTTTGTCCATACCAAGTTTCAAGCCTTGATTTAAATTTTTGCCCGGTCAATTGGACAGTTGACCTAGAAATCAATTGTATTGGGGAAAAAGTCAACTGTGGCCAATTGACAGTCAAACCTCATGAATTTTGAACCACATCAACATTATGAACTCATACGAACCATTTGATCAAGTTTGGATCACAATTCCACAAAAAATTTGATTAGATCACCAAAAAGGCAAAATGGTCATTTTTAGGGTTTTGACTGCACAAGGGCAATTTTTGACTGTTTGACCTAACCAATGGCAAATCAAGATCAACCATGGACACAAGGACTCAATGACATCGTCTTGACCCATTCAACAAGTTCAAAAGATCTCAAATGCATGGGATTGACAGATGAATTTTTCAGTCAACTCATCAAAATTTGATTGTACACTGAAAGGTCAAACTTTGACTATTTGGTCAAAATCAAGTTCCAAGGGTCATTTCTCATCAAGACATGTCAAATTATGAAACTTGTTCATCAAGAAACCCAAAATTGCAAATTAGGGTTTAAAATGAAAAAATTTCATAACTTAGAAATTTTCTAAGTTATAAAATTTTCTTGTTTTTTCCTAACTTTGCCCCATATTTTCACCAAGATTCAAATGGATTCAAACAAAACTTGCAACATGAAAGTTTTAGTACATCACAAATTCTACAACTTTGATTCACAAAGTTTTCTCAAAAGAAGCTTGGATCTCAAGTTATGATTTTTGGAACAAGGGTACCTAAAACTTTTAACTAAGAAAAATTTTGCCCTAGTTTAGGTAGGATTTTGACCCATCTTCTTGGCCATTTTTCACATAGTTCCACTTGGAGTCTTAAGTTTCATTTCAAAGATGTATTATAGTACATGTTTCAAGCTTTCCAAATTGTCTAATAACTCCTTAAACACATTTGTGGTTAGGGAGAATCGAATGCTTGAAGTTGGCAAAAACTCACTTTGTAACCATGGCCAATACATGTTCATACCAAGTTGCAAATCTGACCAAACTAGCTTAGTACATGATTACAGACCTCTAAATCAATTTACACTCCAAAATTGAATGCAAATACATTGGACATTGGCATTGTTCTGATCAAGAGAGCTTTGTACAATGAACATTACCATTTTGAGCATAAAGGCCACACTTCCATTTTCATAAAGGGCACTTTATGTCAAATTGCTTTTTCTTGAGCCTTGGACTTTCTTCCTTTGCAGTAAACAAGCTCCACAATCTCAGGCATAGTACAAGAAGTTGGTGCATGCTTGGAGATAGCCTGTACAGGCCTATCTCACTTCACTTCCAACTTTGCTTTCAAAACAAGTCAAAGGGCCAAAAGCTTATATCACACATATCTAATAAAACCAACTCAAGCAAAGTTTTAAAACAAGTTTTGTATACCCTAGCAAGCCAGAAGCACGAGCCCTTGACCTCTCAAACCCCCTCATACTCAAAAACCTCATTTTCTTGCAAAACAGGGCCAGTTCTGCAAATCATAAGCCACCATCAAATCCCCTCGTGCGTTTTGTCCAAATTCACTTCAAACACATTCCAAACCATATACCTAAGCTATCCAGACCATTCACAAGTTGATGTAACTCCCTTAACACACATCACCATTTTTGTTTGGAAGCTTTGCAGGTTGAGTTTTATAGCACGATTCAGGCCACTTCAAAACAAACTAAGCATTGGGAAAGATTCAGTGGACATCAGGCAAGCTCAAAAGAACCTCAGGCACCCTTGAAAGTTGTTGCATTGTCCAGCTCGAACTCAACTGAAACAGGTATTTCATGAACTTCTATCTCTCTATTTAGGAATAGTTAGACTTAGGTTTGTGAATGAAAGATGTTGTATTCATTGCCCTGAAACCATACATATGCTTAGTTTTTATTTATATTAATCGTGCTAGGAGAATTTCATCCATGAACTTTTTGAAAAAACTAGGTTAGAAATTAGGGCCAGAGAAATTCTCTCTGGTCTTTGAGAGTTAGCTTAAGTTTTTTATATGGTTAGATTCGTTGTTTGATGCTCTACAAGTTTCATGTTTTGAGTTTTGTCAAAAAAGCACTGAATCAGGAGATACAGGTTTGAACTAAGAAGGCGCGTGTTTTGTTTGAACAGAGGAAGAAGATGAAGTAGTTGGGATGGGCCTGGCTACTTCCTGCTTTTCACACTCCATTTTTCAGTTTCACACCCCCCCGGCCCATTTCTTGTATATTTATCATTTTTACATTTTTATTTCATTTCTGACTTTGATATTTAATTTTCAAATATAAAAAATGCCTAAAAAATATTTTCATAAATTTTTATATTTATTTGGTATTTATTTTAATTATTTCTAACATTGATATATTTAAATACTTAATATTATTTTGTTTAAACTTAAAAATGATATAAAAAATACTTTTATTTTCATTTATTATTTTTATTCACATTTAAAAATATTTTCTTGAAATATATACTTTTTTTTGTAAATAATTTATTTTATTTTTCACACACTTAATATATTATATATATATATATATATTTTTTATTTTATTAAATACTTAGAAATAAAACACAAAAATACTATATTTTATTTTTATTATTATTTATACTAAAAAATACCCTTTTTTGGATATATTTCATTTGTATACATGTTAATATATTTTTGTACATAAATAATACGTCATATTTATTTTCTTTAAGAAATTAGGGTTTTTGCCCTAAAAACAAATAAAATTAACCTTTTTTAATTTTTTCTTTACATTTCTTTCCATTAAAAATACCATTATAATAGTGTAGAATTTAAATTCTCGCACCTTTAAGCTTTCAATTATGCCATGATTAGAGAATTAGGGTTTGTATGCAAAATCAAAACCAACAAATAGTTTGACCTAATCAAAGACAAAAATGCATGAAAAACAAACACAATGCACACAAGCATCCCTAGGGTTTCATCCACTTGTTGCCTTAAAAACATGGCCATGGTATGCATGCTAGGTATCTTGGCAAATCAAAATCAAAACAAAAAGATTATAGTCCCTCGATGACGTTATCTTGGTTGCCTACACAAAAATGATCTAGTCCCTCAAAAACTTGCTAAGATACTTGGCAATATTGTTATCATGGTCATACGATGACCCACGCCCGTCCCGTTTAACATCCAAACACAAGGTTGTTTACCAAATGCAATAGTAAAACAACAATGTCAAAGGGTTAAAAATGTGTAGGAAAGATCTTTGAGTAGGGTAGATAACTTCTAGTTACTTGATCAAACTTGCAAAACATCCTTGTTATTTTCAAAAACACATCACAACACAATTTCAAAACATTTCCCAAAATAAACTTTCGAACATTGAAACATATTTTCAAAAGATAAACACCTTTGTATACATTCAAACAAGAATCATTATAAAGGTTGCCTAAACAAAGGCCTCTTTTCAAAATACTTTCAAAACCACACACAAAAGCACCATTTCAAACAATTGAAAAGCAAAAGCAAGTGATTTAAATCAAGTAACTAAGAGCCCATGGATAACCATGGATAGAAAGGGTGATAATACCTTCCCTTTCTATAATCTACTCCCCGAACCCAAGAAAACATCTCAAAGGTCTTTCCTGTGCTTTTTTGACCTTTCCTTAGGATAAAATAAAAAGTCGGTGGCGACTCTTGCTAAACCGAAACATTTGTGAACACAAACGCAAAATCCCAAGTCAGTTCTCCCACCGTATCACAGATGGCATCTTTAAGCCCATCTCCGACAAGATTCTGGCACATCTCCAAATGGCATCTTTAAGCCCATTCCCTCAACTATGCTTTGACGAGTGCAAATTTATGGGCACTCTAGTGTCTAATCATCTTTTACCTTCGAGTCGTGAACGACAAACTTGTCAATCTAACTCTTCAGGTTCAAGAAGATTGAACAGGGGCAGCTGTTGTACCCCAAAATTTGCCCTCCCTTTTTCACAAGAAATCACAACCCTGGAGTTTTCTCTGATTTTTAAGATTGGCTCAGGAATCGATCAAACAGACTTTTCTTTGGCAGTAAATCAAGAATCAGGGTTTCTCTCGCATTTCTCAGAAGAAATTGAATCCATAGAAATTCAGTTTACTGTTACATTTGTTTTCACACTTTTTCAAGCTTGCTGAAAGGTTAACTGCTTATTCTCAAGGCCTGATTATCTGGGATAAGAAATAGGAGCTGAGACTGTTATTTGGAATATCAAGACATCTGCTTGTTAATGGAATGAAAGGTTTGCCGTTTAATAGAATGCTTGCTTGTTTAATTATACAATGCGTATTGTGATTGGAATACTGATGCAAGGTTACGAGACTGCAAAGTTTTTGGATTACTTAGAATTTAAGTTATCTGGATTAGAATTGTTGAAATGCAGTTTCAATTATTTTGATTTGAGAATCTTAAATAATCAGTGAAGATGCAGAGAGAGAGAGAGTTGCAAATTATTGACAGTAGAAGAGTTTTACTGGGAAAAGATTTTTCATTCATTCCAAATATTGTTACAAAAATAATTTATTATTTTTAATATTGTAAGTTTTACAACTTATAGTATTTAAAAAATAAATGTTACAATTAATGGAAAAAGTCTATCTAATCTAAGCCTAAGCCTCCTAAGTTTCCATTGCTCCCATGCTCAAGGTCTCTTGCTTCCTCAGCTTCCTCTATCATCCAATTGATGCTCACATGAAAAAACAAAGGAAAAGAAGATTAGTACAGTTAATTGAAAAGAATTTTCAAATGAAAAAGAAAGAAAAAAGTCATCATTAAAATTTGTCGCCTAGAATCAGAATGCTTATTTTTCATCACGTTTTATTTTTCTCTTTGCAAATCACAAGAAGATTTCTCTTCTTGGTTCACAAAGAGAAAATTAAAAATACAAATTGAAAAATGCAAGCATACAAAGCAAGTTGAGTTTCAAATGCAACAGGCGCCAAAACTGTCAAACATAAGCCAAATTATACCATTGCAACTCAACCAAAACATGACAGCAAACTAAGGCAAACATTGAACCAAACTGAGTTACAAAGTTTCAAATACAACAGGCGCCAAACTGTCAAAGCATAGGCCAAAATGTAAAAGCATCACAAGCAAAGAACCTGCTGTAACAAACAGCAAGCAAGGTCCCAAACTGAGCTACAAAACAAATTGCCCAAACTGAGTTATAAAACAAATTGGATGCAAACTGTACAAATATGGCAAGCAGCATGAAAGCAGAAAAATGCAGCAGGCAAAAGTAAACAGCATGAGGTAAACCAATTGACAAGTAAAAGACTTGTCACAACTATCATCATTTTCCAGACAAAGGCAAACTTTTCAGAATATAATAAAAAAAGCAAAAATGCTTGTTTCATGGAGGGAGAAAGAGAGAAGGATATCACCTTTTGAAGTGTACAGTTTGGCAAAAGGGCTGTCACAAGTGACAAACAAGAAAAAGATATAAGACTATCAGATGACAGTTTGAAAAGGGGAGAGAACATTAGAGCTAAACCAAAAAAAAACTCAGCAGTTCAGAAAACTCTCCAACCTGCCATCTCCAAGCCAGTTACAACAAAAACTGTAACAAACTTGCAAACCTGTACAAACAGTTCTAAAACAAAATCTCCAAGCTCCAAGCCTGTAAAAAACCACAAGCTATCCAATCCTGTGAACCAAGCTGCAAGCTTGCTATCAAAAACACCAAGCTGCAAACTTGCCAAACTGAACAAGTTAGCAACAACCAACAAACTGCAGCAAACCCTCAAACCTGCACGAAATTGTACCAAAAACTCAACAAATCACAAAAGCCCTGTGTAAACAAAGCACACAACCAATCTGCAAGCCAAACCCTGCAAATTTTCCAAACTGCAGAATCAAACAGAACACAACAAACTGCCAGGCCAAACAAGCTTGCCCAAACTGTAAAACTGCACAAGCTGCAACAATAACCATAAACTGCAAACCAGTTTCAGAAACAATCAATTAAATCCTACCAAATTGCAAACCTGTCATCAAACTCAACATCTAAAAACCATAATTTGCATTACAGTTCAAATCAGAAGAGAAGCGACAACTACAAGTTTCAGAGTTGTGCTCATCATTAACATATCAAAGAGAGAGGAAAAGAGTTTCAGAAGCGACAAAAACAGAGTTTCAGAACTGTATTCAACATCAATAAAAATTAGTTTCAGAGCTGCACTCATCATCAACATCTAAAGAGAGAAAGAAAGAGAAATCATCATCAACAAATCCATCAACAAAAAACAAGTTTCAGAAAGAAATCATCACCAACAAATCCATCAACAAAAAAACAAGTTTCAGAAAGAAATCATCATCAATAAATCCATCAACAAAAATCAGTTTCAGAACATCATCATCAACAAAAAAAGAGATACCAGAAGCGAAGCTCATCATCTCCTCCCTCCTCAGCCTCTAGCAACCAGGAGCACCACCAGCTCCGGCCTCTCTCCCTCCACCTTCCAGAAAATCTTAAGGTACGTTTTTCTCTCAAACCCTTACTGCATCTCAAAGCATGAAAAGACCATAGGTTAATCAAACTAGGACATGCAAAGCGATCTAAATCAAACAAACTGTAAAGTCACATAAACAACGAAACTGTAAAACCCTAAAAAACAAGAAATGAATCATACCGTTCAAACAAGACCTTGGATCATCGTGAAGAGATGAGAGACTGAGGTGCCGCTCCAAAGTCCTAGGGCTTAAGGGAGAATCAGTGTGCTTGTTTGAGAGAGACGAAGAAGAGAACAAGAAAGCGGCGCCGCTGGAAGAGATTCGCACAAACCCTAATAATGTTGAGACCCCAACCAAAATTGAAATAAACTTTGTGCAATTGGGCCTGTCTTACACAAATGCCTTGAGCCCACGCGAATTACTCACACCCCCTCCATTCTGACTTGTTTTTTGTTCTTCTTCATTTTTGTTTATTATGGGCCCAATTCCTAAATCCCAAGCCCATTCTGCCTTTTTTTAATTTCTTTTCTTTTGTTTAAAACAAATACTTGTTTGTTTATTAACTCATTTTATTATTTGTTTTCTTTTTTAAGTTAATAATAAAACTAATAATAAAAACTTTGACTTTCTTACAAAAAATTAGTTTTATTAAATAATCTTGCTTTATTTGAAAACACTAAAAATAATAGAGATTTAGTTTTAATTAAATTTTCTTTCTTTAAAACTTTTTCTTTTCATAATTAATAAAACACAATAATAATAATACTTAATCTTTCTTTTTTAGAATAGACTTTATTTATTTATTTTTAAGTTAATAAATACATGCATTTCATAATTTATTGATTCTCTTTATTTTTATGTTTTGTTATAGCTTTATATTGGAATTGCGACAATTCGATTTGGTTGTAATCCTTAATATTTGGACATTGTTATCCTTGTGAGATTCATCCCCATTTGTAAATAATTTGTACCCCCATCCCCGGATACTTTTGTAATAGCTTAGAATTTTAATTCTCGCACTTTATGCTTTCAAATATGCCATGAATAGAGATTAGGGTTTGTATGCGAAAATCTAAAATCAATCGCTAGATGACCTAATACAAGATCCAAATGCATGAAAATGACAAACACAATGCACACTTGCACCTCTAGGGTAACCTCGCTTGTTGCTTTGGAAAATACAATCATGTCCCTCGAATATGAGACACTCTAGCAAATGCACCTTTGATAAACAAAGATCGCAGTCCCTCGATGACCCTCGATGTTGCCTTCGATAAAACGATCTCGTCCCTTACAAAATTGCTAGAGCGTCTCACAAGTTGCTTTCAATTATTGTATGCGATGACCTGCGCATGTCCCGTTTAACATCCTAACACAAGGTTGTTCACCAAATGCAATGGTGAAATAACACTGTCAAAAGGGTTAAAAACATATAAGAAAGATCTTTGAGTAAAATAGGGTAGACAACTCTTAGTTACTTGATCAAAAGCTTGCAGAACATCCTTTCTATTTTCAAACACACTTCACAACACAATTCAAAACATTTCCCAAAAATAAACTTTCAAACATTGAAATATCTTTTCAAAAAGACAAACACCTTTGTATATATTCAAACAAGAATCATTACAAAGGTTGCCACAACGATGGCCTATTTTCAAAGCATTTTCAAAAACCACACACACAAAGTACCATTTCAAACAATTGAAAAGCAAAAGCAAGTGATCTAAACAAGTAACTAAGAGCCCATGGATAACCATGGATGAAAAGGGTGCTTGCACCTTCCCTTTTCATAATCTACCCCTCGAACCCAAGAAAACATCTCAAAGGTCTTTCCTGTGCTTTTTGACCTTTCCTTAGGATAAAATAAAAAGTCGGTGGCGACTCTTGCTAAACCGCACAATTGCAAACACAAACGCAAAACCTCAAGTCAATTCTCCCACCGTATCACACAAGCCTTTTGACATTTGATGAGTAACCATGCGGCACTTTGATACTTTGTAAACACTCACAAAAACTTGTTTTCTCTTTTTTGGACAAAGTGTAGCAGGCAGGAGGAAAATATGTCTTGTTACCTATATATTGTGGAGTTAACTCTTCTCGTATGCCCATCAAACCCAAATCCAGATGAGCATTAATACCATCTTTTTTCTTGCCTTGAATGTTGAGAAGTGTTTCGATTACACTATCACATACATTTTTCTCCACGTGTATCACATCAATATAATGTCTTACATCAAGACTAGACCAATATGGAAGATCGAAGAAAATTAACCTCTTTTTCCATGTATTCTTCACAGTAGATCACTTTTGGTACTTTCCAAAGACAACATTAATGCCCTATTGTAGTTGATAAACTTCCTCTCCAGTTAAGGGCTTTGGAGCAACACCATGCTCTTGTTCCCCATTGAAAGCTTTCCGCAATCTACGATATGGATGATAACGATTTAGAAATTTTTGGTGCTCGAGATAAACAGTTCCTTTTACAAGATGATGGTAAAATGTGTCTTGTTCACATATAGGACACGCTTTATGCCCTTTAACTTTATACCCAGACAAATTGCCATATTCTGGAAAATCGTTGATGGTACAAAATAACATGGCACGCATATTGAACGGTTCGCCAGAATACGCATCAAAAACATCCACCCATTCCTCCCACAATACTCTTAAATCATCCATCATGGACTTAGATACACGTTTATGTCATTTCCTGGTTGTTTTGGGCCCGAAATCATCATCGATAGCATAATATATTTATGCTTCATGCACAACCTAGGATATAGGTTATAAATCATCAAGAGAATAGGCCAAGAAGTATGATTAGTACTTAGATTACCAAATGTATTCATTCCATCAGTAGCAAGTCCAAGTCGAAGGTTTCTCGACTCTTTGCCAAAGCTTGGAAACAAAGAATCTATTTTCTTCCATTGCAAAGAATCAACTACATGGTGAATATGTCCATCATAATTTCTTTCTTCTGCATGCCATCTAAGTTTTTTACGTCATTTACATTAGCGAATAGTCTTTTGAACCTTGAAATTACTGGTAGGTACCATACCACTCTCGCGGGAGGACCCTTTTTGACCACTTCATCTTCACTAGAATCACCATCTTTCTTTTTGTAGCGTGACACCTTGCACTTAGGACAATGATTATAGTTTACATACTCTTTTCGGTACAATATGCAGTCATTAGGGCATGCATGTATCTTTTCATACTCCAAATCCATCAGACATAATATTTGCTTTGCCTCGTAATAACGAATTGGCATTATGTTACCTTCTAGAAGCATTTCTATCAATAATTCAAGCAATTCGGTAAAACTTTTGTCAGTCCACCCGTTATTCGCCTTCAGATTAAACAATTTTAACACGACTGACAAACGTGTAAAATTTGCGTATCTCGGGTATAAAGGTTTATCCTTGTCACTGCATAAAGTATCATACACATGTGCCCTCTTAAACAAATCTTGTCCAATATCACGCATCATGTCTTCCAAACGATCATCCATATCGACACTAACATCATCTCTTTGGGACACGTTTGAATTTGCTACTACTTCACTGTGCCATATCCATTGTGTATAACTTTGACAGATCCCTACACAGATTAGATGAACCATGATTTCTTTATTTGCACAACAAACACATGGACAAAGAAAAAGTGCATGAAGACTTTTTTCAGCATTACTTTCAGCAAACCGTAGAAATTCCTTCACTTTATGTTCGTAATCAGCACTTAATCGATTAGCTCTCATCCAACTACAATCCATACCTATGTTCCAAAATTAATGAGTATTACATAGTTAAATCATTATAAAGTTTTATTTATAATATACTTTTTAATAATTAATGTTTTTTAACATTCTTTACTTGTCAGATCACTCCACAATGACTTAATATAGGAAACTTCATCACAAATAATATAGAAATAGAATACGTCCTACTTAACTGTCCTTGAATGTTTCTAGTTTGGGTAGAAATATGTCCATTCCTTTAGATAAAATGTAATATAAATATGGATAACAGTAACAATAATGTTAACTAACATGTCGGAAACGGAGGGCGGAGATAGATGATGCAATGTCCGTAGGCGAAGGGCGGAGGGAGACGGAGGAAGACGGTTTCCCAGATTTAAATCAAATAATGCGGTGTCGACACCAAAGCTCCAAAAACAACACCATAATACCAATTAAAATCCCGATCAAATTAAACTCAAATAACGTGGTATTGACAACAAAATCTCACTCCAATTTGACATAAGCAAACACCATAATCATCAATATAAAAATTTCAATCAATTATCTCAACTAACATTGTTATTGACATCACAAATCTATCCTATAATTTAACACAAATGGAATGGTATTATCAACCCAAAACCTCAACATTCAACTTCAAATAACAACCACAAAATCATTATCAATTCTCAAATTCAAAACCAATATCATCACTACCTTCAACAATAACTATTAACAATATTATTACCAATTTTTCTATTAATCAATAACAATAATCATCACTATCATTTTCAACCTCACAACAACAACAACATCACCAATTTTACCAATTAATTCAACAACAGTATCATCATTTTCATCATTTCAAACAGAACAAATTAACTAACAAAATGGTGGAAAAGTATTTACCAAAAAAAGTTTGTAGCTGGTGTTGTTGTGGTCTGCGAACAGAACAAGGGTCGCGGACAGGAAGAATGGCAGACTGACTGGTTACGACGAAGGTTGTTGGAGTATGGAGACGAGAGGCTTGGTGCTGAGAGCGAGCGGGTGTTGGGAACGTGTGGCTGGGAGGATCGGGAAAGATGAAGCGCGGCTGGGAAGATCGAGAAAGATGAAGCACGGCTAGGCAGATCGAGAAAGATGAAACGCGACTGGGAAGTAAATATCTAAATAGTAACATTAGGGTTTTGTGAAGTAAACATGGGTTTTTACATCGGTTGGGAAAAGGGCCCGATGTAAGGGCCAATCTTTTACATCGGTTGGGCAAATGGCCTGATGTAAGGGCCACTTTTTTTTAAAACAAAAACACACATTATTTACAAAGCTGCCACCGTGTTTGTATTATTTTATTATTGGACTTTTTACATCGGGGGTTAGTAACGGCCCGATGTAAAATCCCTTATAAAAATTTTCATTTTATTTACCAAACTGCCACCTTGTTATATTTTCCTCTAAATCACATATTTTTTATATCAGGGGAAATAAAAGTCTGATGTAAAATCTTTTGACAAATATTTTTTACATAATTTATTTTTATACCTGATGTAAGGGTCTTTTCTCAAATGTCATATTTTTATATCTCAAGTCGGTCAGACAACCAGGAACCGACCAGACCGCTGCCCGTAATCTACCTCCTCCTCGGAACCAACGACTAGTTACGGGCACACTTGCCCGGTTTTACAGAGTTCTGACAGTTACCTATTTTTGCGGACCCGCATATCTAGACCAAAAAATAGGAATCAATGGTCAAGCGTCAGGGGCACTATATAAACCCTCACTCATGTGAGGGTTAGGTATCGAATATCCATTATTCATCACTAAAACCATGATACTTTGCTTGTATATTTTTTACTATCACACTTACTTGATCGTCAGAGTGCCTTGCAGGTACAACCTCTATTTTCTCCTCCTCGACTTTTCATCCCGTCCGAAGATCATCATCCGACCACCTTGCAGGTTCTGATCAACCGATAAGACCAATTTTATTGAAAAATATCCGGAAACATTGCGAAAACCTTAGTATATATATGTACATGTTTTTGCAAAAAAAAAATCAAATTTATTGTAAAGTTAATTAAATAAAAAATGTTATTTTATTTTTTTCATTTATATACTTTTATAAATAATATGAAATATTCAAAAAAATAAATTCATTTGAAAATATTTATTAAATAATAATTAGACACCTATAATATTTCAACATTTTATAACACTTTATTTTATTTTATCTTTATTTCTATCTCAATGTTCTTATCCCATCACATCTATTACACCACTTTTGTATATTTTTTTCAATCAAAATAAATACACCTAAATAGGATAATCACAATCCACAAAACATTTCTATTATTTTGTTGAATAGAAAACAAAACGTTAAACAAGTGTTTATATCAAAGAAAGAAAACAACGTACGTTATATCGCGTTTGCCTTTTGTATATATCTTGTAGTAGTACTAGTTAGTAATAACTAATTCAAATCTCCTGCAACAGCTGCCGAGACACCAACAACAGCCATGTTTACCGCCGGAGCTTGTTTCTCCCCCACTGTTTTCTCCCCACTCTTCCGCCGCAAGCAGCCGTCTCAGGTGTTGAAACTGAAGTCGTGCAGTATCCTGAGCATAGCCCCCGCTCGTTTTGCCATGTCAGTCAACTGTGTTGCAGCGACAGGGGAGAAGCAGAGACGGAGGAGCGGTTGGAAGGAATATTTGAAGCAAGCGAAGGAGTTGATAGAAGCAGACGGTGGACCTCCGCGGTGGTTTTCACCGTTAGACTGTGGTTCGCAGTTGGAGAATTCTCCGCTGATGCTCTTCTTGCCAGGTCAGTCATTGTTACACTAGCTATACAATGAAGATTAATTATTTAATTAATTAAATATAAATTAACATAATTAATTATTAATAAATTAATAAATTATATTATAATTAAAATTTTAATGAAAAAGTGTTAGAATCTGTTTGTTTGTTTCATGGATTAAAAGTATAATTCTGAAAATATTATTTTTGAGAACTTTATTCTCATATATATGTTTGGTGAAAATAATTAATTTTTTTGAAATATTTATAAAATATATTTAATTTAAAATATAAAATAAATGAAATAAAATATATAGGTGTGATAAGTTATAAATTATTATTTTTTATTTTCGTGAGAATATAAGATTCTTACTCTATAATATGAGAATAAAAAATAATAAAATTATATGTAAAATAATTTCTTAAAAATAAAAAAATCTTAGATATAATTTAGTAAAACTTAAAACAAACCGACATTCTTGAAAATAAATTTTCAATTCATGAAACAAACTGTTCCTTAGTTGTGTAAAATATTTTTATATTTTATATTATAAAAATAGAAAAATACATAGATATAATTTTATAAGTGTGATTTATATTTTTCTCTAATAAAAATATGATAAATATATATAATTTATTTTAAAAAAAATAAAATTATATATATATATATATATATATATATATATATATATATATATATATATATATATATATATATATATATATATATATATATATATATATATATATATATATATATATATATATATATATATATATATATATATATATATATATATATATATATATATATATATATATATATATATATATATATATATATATATATATATATATATATATTAGCACAAAAAGACTATACTGCCGCATGAATCAAGTCGTAGTCACATGCATTGGCTACTATGTTTCTATATCAAGTGATTCTATCAATTCCACATTTATTTGACACCTAAGTGTTTTATTTCTTTTTTTCTTTTTTTTGACAAAACATGAGTATTTTATTCGGATATCTATTAATAGTTGGATGACAAGTCAACAAAGAAAAAATAGACCATTTTTTTAATTATAGAAACGAAAACTTTGAAAATAAAATATGGAGATTAAAATCTTACCAAACAAAGTATTGGGGGAGATACACCGTCGAAAATATTTTAAAGACGTTGGTCCATGCATATCAATTTTTGATAATAAATTTTTTTTGTCAAATTGATTTTAAAAGTGTATAATTTAGTTTTTTATTATTATGATATATTATATTCTATATTACTTGTTAGTTTTAAATTTTCTAATAATATTTATTATTTTTATTTATTTATTCTTTAATACGTTTAAACCTAATAGTTAAATATTGTTATTCTATATATAATGTTAATTTAGTATATTACATATTACATAGTATTTTGCATCATTGTTTTCTCTTGATTTCAAAAAATTAATATTAAAAAAATATATATAAATGTAAATTCAACTGAAAATTTGATCAATTTAAGATACATTTAAGATTTTTTTTTTTGGGAATAATCATGTTTTTAAAAAAAATCGCAAATAACCATGTTTCGAAAAAAATTACACAAATAATCATGTTTCGGAAAAAATTACGCAAATAACCATGTTTCAGAAGACTCCCCAAAGGAGGAGCCATCTCACTTGGCGCCTACACCTACTTTTTAAGGAGAGGCGCCATCTCACTTGGCGCCTAGGTGCTTAGGGCTTGCCCGAACCAAGTGAGATGGCGCCTTAGTGCATTTGCTAGGGAAATTTTTGCGTTTTTTTTTTCAATGCGGTGCGTTACGTATTCGATTTAGGATCAACAAAATTGACTTTTTATTTACAAAATATGATTGCACACATAACCATTACATAAAAAAAACAGATTAATCAATGGTCCCCCGGAACCCGGTAATAACCCCCGGTTCCGCATCCTCGTCCTCGCCTTTCCCGTGCTGGGTTTCGTCGCATTTCCTGTTGTGGCAGAGTCGATGGCTCAGTGAAGTCAATGTATTTCGGATCCATGAAATCAGTCAGATCTCCATATCTAGAAGATCTGCTTTGGTACAGTCGGTTACCCATACCCTCAAAGTTTGGTCGTGTTGGCGGTGGGTGGGGTTCCATGGTTGGTTTGTAGCACTGGTCGTCTGAGTACGGGGGGTAGAAAGGAAATGGATCTTGGGGTGTTTGGTATTGAGGATGTTGGGTGGTTTGGTGATATTGTGGTTGATGGTAAGTTTGGTTGGTTGGTTCATAATCTTCGGACAATCCCAGATCAAGACTAAGGTTGGATGTTGAGGGGCTCATATTGGGATATGCAGAAGATTGAAATTGTGTGTGGGGTATGCGGGTGTGTTGGTATTGTGATTGATATTGCGGTTGAGTGTGAGGCATATGGGGGTATTGGTACTGAGGTGGTGATTGTGGTTGGTTGTGGGGCATGTGGGTGTAATTGTATTGTGGTGGTGATTGTGGTTGGGTGTTTGTGGTTCTGTTTCGCCTGGGGGGTTGGTGGGAGGTTGATGTGTGTTGGGTTTGTTGTTGGGGAAATGAGGGTTGTACCCATTGTGTTCGTGGGTCAACCAAATACCTTGGATGAGACACGTGCATTTCAGGGGTACTAACCGATCTGTACCAAGATAAATACTGATCTGTGTGTCGCATATTACCATGGTTAAGGAAAACTGGGAATTGCAAGACATGTCGGTGATGCCTCTGCCACATCTTACACCATTCTGGAGCAAAGTCTTTCCAGTTGGTAAGACCCCATTGGGCGTCGACCCTTTTGAGATGCCATGAGGACAGACAAGTCAGATCGCTGGGTATCTCTTAATGCATTCCAAACTGCATCTTCACACGGTCGTTGTGGTGCATCTCCACAACATTGAATCGTATGATTACAGTCTTTGCGCTCCAAATTGCTGCATCCTCGGGGTTTGGTTCATGGCCCAAACCCAAATATGATCTCCAGACAAACTGCAGATAAAATTAAATTAGGTTAATGAAAATGTAATATATAAATAATTTAAAAGTAGAAAAGTTGAAAGGTACGACGTACATCATCCGGACCAAGGTGATCCAATAGATTGCGGTATAGTGCGACATTGAATCTTAGATTCTTGCTGTAATCCATACCCCTCACGCAATACCTAAAGGAAATGAAAAATATTTTATTTTTATCATATATTTAGTGAAGAGATGAATAGTAATAAATGATATAACTTGATGACTTACTTTGTTACGTATCGGAAAACGAATGTGTTGTTGTTGACGGGGTTTAGAGACTCCATCCTCCACCAACCCCAGGCTTAAAGTAAAAAAGCGTAGCCATAAAATGTACATTTTTCCTTGATTGCATTTTTACACAAGGAACTGTATAGGTGGGCTAAAACAGCATAACCCCAACTATACTTTCTAGTTTTTTCGAAGTCTCTAAGTAAATTTAAGTACATAAAATTTACACTATTTCCTGTACTTTCGGGAAATAAAAAGGTTCCAAATAGTATCATTATATAAGTTCTAGCTTTTATTACCTTGGCTAGCTCGGAGGAGTTTTCGTTCAATTCCAGAGTCGCATAATGATTTTTTAGCTCAGTTAGTAGTATACCCTGACCTCTCGCACCACCACCTTCAACTATATCCCTGCCCAACAATTCTTCACACAGAGAATTGAGTTGTTGAACCGACCCGTTAACTGCCTTACCATCGACAGGGAGACCCAATAACATGTACACGTCCTCTAGTGTGATGGTACATTCACCTATTGGTAGGTGAAATGTATGGGTTTCTGGTCTCCACCTTTCCAACATTGCAAGTATAAACTTTGAATCAATTGTGCAGTTGGAGATCTTTATAACATTTCTGAAACCTGCATATTCCAGATATGGTACGATCAATGGGTCGGGAGCAAGGTAGTTGTGTGACCGAATTCTGAACCTTTTGGTATCCTAAGTTAATAATGTAAAAGGTGTAAGAGTAAGTAAGATGAACAAAGCATTACTAGAAGTATGAAAAATGTATAATTATAAAAGAAACTTACAAATGCTGCAATGTTGTCCCTTGTGCCTCTGTGAGAATCGCCCATTGTGAGAAGAGCCATTGTTGAAAATTCCTGAGATTATGAAAGAGTTTGAAATTGTAAGAGATTAAGAAAGAGTTTGTAGCAGAGAGTGAGACGATTGTGGATGCGAGAGAAATATGTAATGCTCTGTATTTATAGGCAAAAAAATTCATAGAGTAAGTGAGGTGGTAGGTGGGTGCATGCATGCATGATAAGTGTCACTCTTGCAGTGTAGGCGCAGGCTAGGTGGCAGCCTTGGAGAAGGAATCTCTGAATGCATGTAACATTATTGGACGTGATGGGAGGCGCCTTAGAGGTTACAATGCAGGTGTAGTGTAGGCGCAGGCTAGGTGGCAGCCTTGGAGAAGGCATCTCTGAATGCATGTAACACTATTGGACGTGAAGGGAGGCGCCATTGGACTTGGCAAAAGAGTACAAGAATGAAAGGTGTCGCCATCCCTATTGGCGAATAAGAGGTGGCATGGGTTGCAGAGTAGGCACGGGCTAGGTGACAACCTTGGAGAAGGCATCTCTGAATACATGTAATACTATTGGACGTGATGGGAGGCGCCTTAGAGGTTATAGTGTAGGCGCAGGCTAGGTGGCAGCCTTGGAGAAGGCATATATGAACGCATGTAACACTATTGGACATGAAGGGAGGCGCCATTGGACTTGGCGAAAGAGTACAAAAATGAAAGGTGTCGTCATCCCCGTTGGCGAATAAGAGGTGGCATGGGTTGCAGAGTAGGCGCAGGCTAAGTGACATCCTCGGAGAAGGCATTTCTGAATGCATGTAACACTATTGGACGTGATGGGAGGTGCCTTAGAGGTTACAGTGTAGGTGCAGTGTAGGCGCAAGCTAGGTGGCAGCCTTGGAGAAGGCATCTCTGAATGCATGTAACACTATTGGACAACCTTGGTTAATTCAAATTCAGTATGACCTATTTAGTCTTACATTCATCAAAACACTGATACACTTAATCTCTCAAACACTAGAACATTCAAAAATTCCAGAAAATAACTCTTAAACTTCAAACCTTCCAACCTTCAAACCTTCAAACAGTCATACACAATGGCCTCTGCACCCCAATATGTGATCAGTGCACATTTCAACGGTGAGACATACATTTGTCCCACCTCTGGGTTTTTGTTTAGAGACACAGAGAACATTCGATTTTGTTTAAACTGGAAAACTAATTTCTTGTACTTCAAAAAACGATTGGAGGCCAAACTTGGACGAGGCCCCGTGACACAAATATTTTATCAGAATCCGATTTTTTTTTGGTAACAGCCAAATAATATTTTATAAGGTTGAGGTTCAAGATGACGAGGATCTTTAGAATATGTTTTCCAGTCATGAGTATTTTGGGTATGACTCTATTGAGTTGTACATTATGCTGCGAGAGCCTCAACTGTCACAAGTGGTTGATCCTTGGGAGACCGAACAAGCAGAAGTAGATGCAGTTGATGAAGAAGAAGAAGATGACGAGTTGGAGTTTGACGAAATGGTCAATGACGATTCCAAAGATGATGGGATACCTGGTATTCCTGCAAACGAGATCTACACACCACCTCCGCACATGACAAACTTCAAAATGGGCGGAGATGAACCGTCTTCTGATTTATTTTTCAATCCGTATATGCAGTCGAATGAAAACTTAAAAGAGAAAGACAAATTTCGTAACAGAGAAGAATGTATCAGAGCCATCAAAAAATTCTACATGCTTAACTCGGTCGATTTTAAGGTGGACCGTGTAAATCCAGAAAGGTACAAGATCAAGTGTGTCCACCATGATTGTATGTTCAAGCTCACTGCATCATACAGATTAAGAGGTGATTGTTGGATCATAGGTTCCATGTCTACCCACACTTGTGCCAGTTCTACTCAATCACAGGATCATCGAAAACTTAATTATGATCTCATTTGTCAAGAAATCCTACCACTCGTCAGCAACGATCCATCATTGAAGGTGAAAACCATAATCTCCCATATCACTACGATATTTAACTATACTTCGTCTTACCGAAAGGAGTGGTTAGCAAAGACCAAGGCGATTGAAAAGGTATATGGAAACTGGGAGGAGTCATACCAAGAACTTCCTCGCTACCTGAATTCACTCCAAACTTATTCTTCGGGTACTGTTTACATTCTGGAAACAGTGCCAGCATACGCCCCGGATGGTAGTCAACTCAACGGAAATGGAATATTCAGTCGAGTGTTTTGGTCTTTTCAACCTTGCATCACAGGGTTTGCGTCATGCAAACCAATTATACAAATTGATGGGACTTGGTTATATGGGAAATACAAAGGCACGCTACTGATGGTAGTTGCACAAGATGGCAACAACAACATTTTCCCAATTGCCTTTGCCCTGGTCGAGGGGGAGACTGGTGGTGCTTGGAGTTTTTTTCTCAAAAATCTGCAAACACACGTGGCTCCTCAACCAGATCTCTGTTTGATCTCGGATAGACATGCATCCATTGAAAGTGCATACAATAATCCTGCAAACGGTTGGCATGACCCTCCTTCTACGCATGTCTATTGCGTTAGACATATCGTCCAAAATTTCACGAGGGAGATCAAAGACAAAGTACTTAGGAAAGCGGTTATGAATGCGTAATATGCATTGACACAACCCACATTTAAATATTATCGCAACGATATCCGTTTGTCAAATCCGAAAGCTGGTAGGTGGATCGACAATATTCCAGTAGAAAAATGGACAAGGTCATACGACAATGGCCAAAGATGAAGCCACATGACAACAAATTTAATTGAATTGATGAATTGGGTATTCAAAGGCATATGAAACCTCCCGGTCACTGCTTTGGTTAAATCAACATATTTTAGGATGACTTCGTTGTTTGCCAAAAGAGGTGAAATATGGAATGCGGTGTTGCAATCTGGACAACTATGGAGTGAAAGCTGCATGAAGTACATTAAGGCAGAAAGTGCCAAAGCCAACACCCATATGGTTATACAGTTTGACCGACACAGCCACAACTTCATTGTCAAAGAGACAATCGACCATAACGAGGGCCTGCCAAGACAAGAATATAGGGTTGTACTACCTTCTCGTTGGTGCGATTGTGGCAAGTTTCAAGCCTTTCGTATGCCTTGCTCTCATGTCATTGTCGCGTGTGCCTATACTTATCAAGACGCGCTACAACTTCTGTCACACATTTACAAGTCTGAAACGTTGCTCAATGTTTACAACAACAGCTTCCCTTTGGTAGCAAAACCAGATTATTGGCTTGTATACGACAGTGAAATAGTATGGCACAATGACCAAATGCGAAGGAATAAAAAGGGTCGTCCCAAAAGTAAGTGCATCACAACCTAAATGAACTCCCTTGACAAGCTGGAAAGAAAGTGTGGTTTATGTCGTCAGGTCGGACACAATCGCAAAAATTGTCTGAATCGGGCTACTACCTCAACCGCATAAAAATTGTATTACAAAAAATCTTTCCTTTATTATGTTGTAAACATTAGGGTTTTTCGTTAACGGTATTTGTTACAATAAACATTGCACGAACAACAAAAAAACACGATAAAACGTCTACAAAATTACAACCGTTAAAACAATTTTATATGACCCATGCATCATCAACATTACGTCGCTGTCTATTTTGACTTCCTCCAACCAAACATTAGGTCTTCCTATCGCAAGTGAGATTGTTGTTCGTCTTCGCTGGATCCTTCTAATTTTTCCCCTCCGCGATGTCTCCATCTAGCCATCGCATCAAATCCCGCTTCAGACGCTCCATGGAGTGAATGTGCCAGAATTTCATTTTTATCGGAGGTTTTGTGGCGGAGAAGATAACGTAACCATCTCTGGTAAAAATCATGGGCGATGTCACGACGCAAATAACAGAGTAAAAAAATAAGAAAATAGTGCGATAAAGTGTGAGAAATGACGGAGAAATGGATGAATTATTTATAAAAACAACATTTTGCCCTAGGAGCCAAGTGAGATGGCGCCTCCTCTCACTTTTAAAGTGCATACGCCATCTCACTTGGCTAAAAGTGAGAGGAGGCGCCAAGTGGGATGACGCCTAGGGTATAATGCTGAGTGGAGGCGCCAAGTGAGATGGCTCCTTCCTTGGGGAGTCTTTTGAAACATGGTTATTTGCGTAATTTTTTCCGAAACATGGTTATTTGCGATTTTTTTTAATACTTGGTTATTCCAAAATAAAAATCTACATTTAATTAGATTAAATTGTATTTTTTTTTAAAAGTAGTTATTCTAACTAAAACCTATTGCATTTGATTTTAATCTTTGAACTAACTTTTTAATTTGAGAATTGTTTCAAACCACGTCACAAAGTTCAAATTACACTAGACATGACATGACAAGAGGAATGTGTCCTCTTCTTCAGTAAACAAGAACAACAACAATTTGAATAAACGGTTGGATTTAATTTAAATTAAATTATAACCTAAAGATATAAATAACATGTTATATATTAAAGAGTAATAATAAAAATGGTGTAGTTTGTAAGATTGGAGAGACGATGATTGAAAATGTGAATAAGAGAACATCATTATTTTCATTGTCGTCTAGAATTTTCAGAAAATGTTAATCGTCTAATGAGACAACGTTTAAGTAATTAAACGACTGAAGGCAGAGACATCTCATTGAGTTTAATTAGCTATATAAAATATATGAGATATTGGATCAAAATCTAGTATGGTTCGACAATTCGACCAAATCTTAGCATGTCGTCGAAGTCTTCTCACATGTTGTAGTCGAAGCCCTGCAATTTTGTAGTCAAAGTCTGCTCAAGTATGCAGTAGTCGAAATGTTAGGTTTATTAGCATATGTCGAATTGGGCATGTCTGTTATGCCCAATTGTTTAAGTTAGTGTGTTCTCTAAGTTAGCTTCTAATGGGTCTGTGTATAAAAGCTCATTAATTTAGTGTGCTAGATTTATTATAAATAGCATACTAGTCTCTCATCATTGCAACACTACAAATCCTAATAAGGGTAAGAGATGCTATTTGTTATTCTGTAACACTTGTAATCTTTTTTCAAAGAGAAAGTAAAGAATAACAGTTTATAACCAATTCATTGTGTTCTTATTGTTTTCTTCTTTTCTATCCTTGTGGATTTCTTGCCGTCAAAGAAACCTGTTATACTTTGTTCTTGATATCGTTTTAACAACAAATTAGTGTGGTGAGCATGGAGAATATCCCGTCAACAAAGTATGAGAATGAAAAATTCACCGAAGTGAACGATTTTGGTATGTGACGCTTGAAGATGAAAACCCTACTAGTTCAGCAGGGTTGTTTAAAAGCGTTGAAGAGAGCCACAACCATGGATGATGCATTAAAGGATAAATAAAAAATAACTATGGTAGAGAAAGCCCATATCGCCATCTTATTGAGCCTTGGTGATAAGATTCTTCGACGGGTTTTGAAGGAGACGATGACGTCGGGTCTATGAGAGTAATTACCCTTACCCACTGATCATTATACAAATCATTAGATAGTTAGAACTCCACCCTTACCTTAGATTTCTTAGCTTTAGTTCTCTCCTCTTCTACAATGGAATCTTCTTCAAGCCCTACTTTCCTCTTCTCTCTTTCGTTCTCTTTTCTCCAATTCTACGATCTTAACAAATGACAACCAACTCTCTAACTTGGGCTTTAAGATTTAATCTGGCTAAACAATCTGTAAATCAAATCTTTAGCAAAATATTCTGGTGCAAAATATAATGTTTCCCTAAATGTTACGACATACAATCTCGATAAATAAAACAAATCAGATCAATGTTTCACTTGAAACAAATCTTCAAAGAATCAAATCTTCATAGGCGTATCTTGGTCCACACGAAAGGTAAATCAAATCTTCAATGATCTTGCACTTAAACCAAATATTCACAAAAGAAAAAAATATCTTGAGCTATGATGGTGTACCAACATGTCAGGACATCTTGTTCAACATCTTGCTGAAATACTTGTTTTAACATAATGCAGCCAACACAACAAAACCTAACAAATACATACAAAAACAGTTGTTTAATATAACTGTTGTTGTATGTAGTGCATGATCATGGTTTGAATCTTGTTGTTGTTGTTGTTTTTCTACTGCTGTATTTTTTATATTTTACTCTCTTTGTCCCAAAATAATTGTCATAGTTGACACTTTCTCACAGATTAAGAAATCATAATAAATGAAAGAGAGAGAATAATGGTTTTACCAAATTATCCTTATCAACTATTGGTGATTCAAATTAACATTAATGTTAAGTGAGAAAACAATAAAGTAAAAGTATTTATTAGATGGTACAATTGGAAGATTAAAAATAAAATTGCATTGGTAATGTAAAGTGACAAGTACTTTGGGTCAAATAATTTTTCTAAACGTGAAAATTATTTTGGGATTGAGGGAGTATTAAAAAACATACAACAACGGTTTTTTAATGTAGTCATTGTTGTATGTAGCGTGTTTATTGAGTTTCTTCATCGTCCTTAAACAAATTATTGTCGTCTATTTAGTTATTATCAACCCTCAAGACACCTTCATTAGTGATATGCGTAAAACCTAAAACTTAGATGAACTTCCAACTTAAACGAACTTCATCTTCTACCTCCAAACATCATCTTTCATTTATGAAACACTATTTCTCAACTAAACCAAGCTTGAAAATCTCATTTCTTCCATAAATAAAACTTGAAAAAATTGTATATTTCATTAACGGATTTTAGAACTTCATCATCTCTTCTCCAACTTGAATGAGACAAGGAAAATATAGATTTAAGTTAGCAATGTTATTTGTTGTTGTTCTTGTTGTTCTTTTTTTTGGTTATTTTTGTAGTTGTTCTTGTTGTTTTTGTTGTTGTTATTGTTGTTTTTGTTGTTTTTGTTGTTGTTATTGTTGTTCTTGTTGTTGTTTTGTTGTTGTTCTTGTTATTGTTATTGTTATTGTTGTTTCTGTTGTTCTTGTTGTTGTTGTTGTGTTGTTCTTGTTCTTATTCTTGTTATTATTGTTATTGTTGTTGTTGTTGTTGTTATTGTTGTTGTTTCTATTATTGTTGTTGTTGTTGTTTATATTATTGTTATTGTTATTGTTATTGTTATTGTTGTTGTTCTTCTTGTTTTTGTTGTTCTTGTTGTTCTACTGCTGCATCTTTTTTATTTTATTAAAAGACATACAATAATGGTTGTTTAATACAATTCTGGTTGTATGTAGCACACTATCTAGTTTACTTCCACGAGAAATAGATCGTTATTGTAAATAACCCACTTACAACCACACCATATCTAACAAAGTTTGTTTAACTATTATTATAGATCTTTCACAATTGTTGTTATATGTTTTTTTTGTAGTAGTGTTGATTTAAAAGATTTAGTTATAGGCAAGGTTTAACTCAATAGATATTGGTATAAGGTGGCTTATGAGGATTTTCTCATCATTTGTTCAAATTATGGAAGTTATAAGTACCATACCACAAATTATATCGAGGTTAAGGAGACGGTGTTGGAGCAGGAGATGCATAAAAGAGAGACTTCCAGAGCAGTTAATACAGTCACATCATTGGTGGTAAAAATTGAAATTTTTAAAACCATCAATTATCAAGCAATTAATGAGAAATCATTAGCAAGAGTAAACAATGAAAATGACAATAACGAGGTGCATGTGATTGGATGGAGTTGACATGTAGAAATAGAAACACAATTAATTCCCTTAAAAAAAGCAATGATTTTGTTGACAAAGGTTAATGAGTTTAAAGTCTGACAAAAAAGTTTCCAACAAAAATGTTGAGGAGTTAAACCATGTTCCTAATAAACCAAGCTCAACCAGTTCAATGTAGGAAGTGATGATAAATCCCCTCAGTATTAGAGATAGACAAATAATCGAAGTCGTGACATGTTCGTAATTAGATTGAAGGAAGATGATGGATCCCAATGACAGATCCAAGGCCAAGAAGATATAATAAATAATATGTTTTAAGCATCAATTGCAACATCGGATGAGGCTTAGCAAAGGTGCAAAAGGAAAATATAGACTGAGTGGGATTGGGGAAACTAACAGACTGATCATATCCAACTTAACCACATTAGTAACCACATAAATAATACTAAAATCTAAAGGAAAATTAGTATCCACTCACTCCTTAATATTACTAGTGGAAAAAAAAGCCCCTCATATCCAACTTAACCACATTGGTCAAAATAGCAAAAACCAAAGGACGGTCATGTAAGGCATGTATAATGGATTCCATCTCTATTCCATTGTGAGTACAAAAAGGCCCTCCTAGTCACATTTTATTCTCTCTCTCATTGGTCATTATTCTACCATGATACAACAACCAAATAGAGGACCTTATTCGTTCAAGGACTTTAAGCTTCCATATCAACCTTCAACTATCCTCACCATCATTTTTCCTACCAAAATTACACACTAGTTTATAACTTGATGAAACAATATACTCACTTTTTTATCGCTTGGTCAACAATAATCTTCCACTATTAGCATTGAGAGGGAGAATAACTCAAATTTTAGTCACCAAATTTTAAGGAAACATATGCTTTAAAAAATCCATGTTCCATTGATCTATTGATCTAATAAGTCCTCTAAACCCTGATAAGAAGTCCTATTAATGCAATTTGTATTAATATCCATCAATTTTATACCAGGTTCAACCCAATAATGAGACCAAACATCTATATTGACACCATCTCCTATAGACCAATATACAAACTACGTAAAATTAGGCCACAAGTTATCAAGATTCATCCACAAACTAGAATCATTTGCCTTAACAATCAAATCCTTATAATATACATTACTCCTCATATATTTATCACATGTAACTTCACAGCAAAAGATTATTCGTTACTGTGAATGGGCTAACCGAACTTCAAAAGAAAAGCATTATTCATAATATCCAACCGTCTAATACCCAATCCTCCTAAGAACTTTGGATGCGTCATCACATCTCACTTCACCCAACGAACTCTTATATTCTCCTCACTATTGTAGATATGTCAAGTGTGAGTATGAGTCTCACATCGGATAGAAAAGTGAATGTTGAACACTTTATAAGTGAGAAGACTCATAGATCCAATGTCTTAATGTTTTCGATTAATAAATGGTGTCTCTATCACCTTTATGGTTGCTCCTAAGCCTCTTGTGAAGATCCCCTGACCCTATCATGATCCAACAGCTATCACCGCAGATTAAAGTACGATGCAACTTTTGAATCTCATGCAAATAAGTTTTAGAAATACTAGTAGTTTTCATAATATAGATATGAAGAGCTTCAATAACAACCTTAGAGAGAGGTACCCGACCTGCAAAAGAAAGGTGTAAAAATTTTCAAGAGGCCAACTCTGACTTAACTTGCTCAAAGATATAATCAAAATAAGATCTTCTTGGTGCTCTACCGAGGAAAGAGACACCCAGATACTTGCCAAGCGATTGTGTTTTACAAAAGTCAGACATAACAACCAATTTACATCGAACAGACACAAGTGTTTCTAGAAAAAATAATGCTTATTTTATCAATACTCACTTGCTGCCCAAATAATAGGTAAAATTGATTAGCTTGACAAAACAATAAGAGTGTGTTTGGATGAGGTAATTAGAAAATTTTAAGAAATTCAAAATTCTGAACAATTCAAATGATTCAATTGAAATTCATTTATTTCCAAATTCTTTTGTTTGGATGGAGTATTAAATGATTCTTTGTTAAATTTTGAGGGTTATTTTCATAAATTTTAAAATTTGAAAGGACCAATTTATAAAGTTTGAAAATTATTAAGGACTTATTTGCAATTTTTTGAGGGTGAACTTGAAATTTTTATAAAATATAAGGACCATCTTGCAAAAAGTTGGAAAATTAATAATAAACAATTTAACATTCAAATTATATATAGCGAAGAAGCAATTTCGAATTCTTTATTTTTCGGTGTCATTCGAAATTCCTTAAATTTAACTTGAATAAAATATTTCATAAATTTAATCATTTTAACAATTCTTCATATTTTGTATCTAAACAATGGATTTTAGTTAAATAATTTTAAATTTCTTCAAAAAAATTACTTTCCCTCGTTAAATTGTTTCATCCAAACATATAATTTATAAAGAATTCAAAACACACTCTAAAAGAATTTAATTGTAAATCTATCCTCAAATTTTACGATATTTAGGATATGTTTGGATGAATAGAAAGAGATGGAATGAAATAGAATAGTGTTATGTTCCATTATTTGGTTTTTAAAAAAATGAATGGAATGTTATGAAACTCGTTCCGTCTGATATTACTATTTTAGCCAATTTTCCATTCTACCCAAATTAAGGTGTATCCAATAGAATAGAATAAATGGTTAATACTATTTTACCCCTGTCATATAGGTGATTTCTGGTTTATCCTCATGTAATTTTTTTTTATAAAACTAACTTTGCCACTTGAAGATTATGTCGTTCTAAACCTTGTAAATTTTTTGTTTTTTAAACCAACCTTGTCACTTGAATATTCTTTCATTTTAAAGCTTGTAAATTTGAAGATTATGTTATTTTAAACCCTTTGAAATATGACTAAGCAAGGTTGATTTTACCAACAAAAAAAAATTTACGGGGTTTAAAATGACGGAATTCTTCAAGTGGCAAGATTTGTTTTAAAACCAAAAATCTTATAAGGTTTAAAACGGCAGAATATTCAAATAGTAATATTAGTTTTACAAAAAAAAATGATACGGGGTAAACCAAAAATCACCTATATGACATAGAGTAAAATGGTAATTCCTATAATAAATTAATAACACAATTCTAATTTCTTCATACGAAATTTCACATAATTTCGTCATCTAAATTTTCATATTAATCATGTTAATGTTTTTTGAAGTAAAGGATAAAAATGAAATAAAAACTTATGATGCTTTCCACTCAATTTAATTTTCAAATAGTGGAATGTGATATTAATTTCACTTACATTGTAAAATATTCAAACAATAGAATAAAAATTGCGTTCAGTTCATTTCTTGTCCGCTCTGGTATGTTCCGTTAATTTTTAAATTATCCAATCAGATCTTTAGTCTTCGTTTGAGAGTTTGAAGGGAAATGGAGGTCAGAGCTTTTGAAAAATAGGAAGGATTGAATAAAAAGAATAGAAAGATTTTAGTTGAGATGATTTGTTTTTCTTCGTAACACTTAAAGTTCTTTAATTTGTATTGGACGAGGGTTTTAGAAGATTTAGACAAATTATTCAAATATAATATTTGTTATCATAATATTTTAAAAACTAAACTAAAAACACACAAATGATAAACATTATTTTATTATTTTGGCTAAATTACAGTTTTGGTCCCCCTATTTTGTCTTATTCACGAAATTAGTTTCTCTATTTTAAATTCAAACAGTTTTGGTCCCTCTATTTTAAATTCAAACAATTTTAGTCCTACTGTCATGTTTTTTCATAGAAAATCGATGAGATTTTTTGTTTTTTAACTTATACTTTTGGCAAAGTACCATTTCTGGTCCCGTATGTTAATGTCAAGGTTCATTTTGATCTTTTAACTTAAAAACATTCATATTGGTCAATTAACTTTTCAAAACGCTTCATTTTAGTTCTTTTTGTCTAATTAGCGACAGAAAAGCTCAGAAATCGATCGCTAAATTCTTCGTTAATTAGACAAAAATGACTTAATGAAGCGTTTTGAAGAATTAATGGACAATTATAATTTTTTTTAACTTAAGGGACCAAAATAAACTTTAAGTTAACATACGAGATTAAAAATTATATTTTGCCTATATTTTTATCTACAAAGCTCAATAATAGGTTTATATAAGATAATTTGTCATATTTTACAAGTAATTTGTCATTTAAAAAGTGAAAATATTGTTAATTTTAAGTACAAAAATATGAGAGGAGGCCAAATCTGTTTAAATCTAAAATAAGAGATCAAAAAGTTGAAATTTTAAATATAGAGATCAATTTCATGAATAAAAAAAATAGGAGGACCAAAACTATAATTAAATCTATTATTTTAAACAAAATTATTTTTTTAAATATTAAAAAAACAATTTAAATTATTTTTCAAAACCATTTCTTTCTCTGCCTTGCAGACTCCTAAATACTCGGAGAGTTTGAAGAGAAAAGAGGAGAGAGTTTTAAAAAAGAATAATTTAATAAAAAGAATAGAAGGATGTTGGTCCAGAGTTTTATAGGATTAACTTTTATTCATAACACTAAAACTAATAATTTTAAATCTTATATAAATGTTCTAAATATTTTTTATCTTGTTATAATATTCTAAAAATTAAAAATATAATAAAGATAAATATTCTTTTATCATTATAAAGAAAATTATTTTAAAAAAAAAAATTATTTTCAAAAGCTTTCTTTTTCCCTCCTTTCAAACTCGCCTTAGAATTTCAAACCCCTTTCTCTCTCTCACATCTTCTCTTTCACTTTAGTCTTTGGTTCCCATAATATTTATTCATCTAATCTCATGCAGTATATATCAAACAACAAGCTTATTATTAATCTAATATAATTCCATAAATTTATCATATATTTATATTCCAAATTTTACAGGAATTGAAGGCGTGGGATTGGGACTTGTTTCACATCATCACAAATTGGGAAGGTTTGTCTCTATTTCATTCATTTCAGGAATATTGCACCTTTTTTTGACCTACTAATATATGTAATTATGAAATATTATTTTTGGTCATTCAAGGTTATTTGATTTGTGGTGCTTGCATATTCCAGTTGCAGATCGAACACCATTTACAGGTTCTTTTTCCTTGTATTGCTCATGTTGAATTCCCTTACAGTATAGTATACATTATGTTTCTTTTTCAGTAGTGTATTCCATCATTATTTTTTTTTCTTTTTGTAGACCTTGTGAAATTAGTCGAGACAACAATTAGGCTTGAGTATCAACGTTCACCAAATAGGCCCATTTATCTTGTTGGAGAATCTCTTGGAGGCTGCCTTGCGCTGGCTGTTGCGGCTCGTAACTGTCATATTGACCTTGTACTAATTTTGGCTAACCCAGGTAACTTTTTAGGTTTTAGTGATATAAATAAGATTTAATAGATTTCCTTTTATTGATCTTGTACTAATTTTGGCAAATCCAAGTCACTTTTTAGGTTGTAGTGGTGTAGTAAGGTTTAAATAGCTTTTCTTTTGTTGTTTGAAAAAAAGCTCAATTAAAAAAATTCAGGATCATAACCATGACTAAGGTGAGACTTGGACTTTAAGGAATCTACGGTAGCCATATTGAATAACTTATTAAGTGTTGCACTAGTAATCACTATTCTGACAAAGGAGAGCTGTGACTGTGCGAGTCTCAGAGTTGATCACATGCGAGTGAGAGGATGTTGTAGAAATAAGTTGCATGTTAATTAGAAATTTACTTGAATAAATATATCTTGCGTTGCATGACTTGAGAGTTTAAAGTTTGGAATTTGGATCAGGTTTATGTTAGTTAGTTTTAGTTAGCACAATTATATCATACTTCTCATGCTACCCAACAATCACAAGTCTGATAATTAACGCAGCCAAGATTTAGCCCTGGACTAAGATGTCTATTATTTCCTATGAATACGCCAGAGATTAGTGTTTTCAGAGTGATGCCATTTATTGGAAATGGTTCAGTGAAAATGCATTTCATAGCTAGAGCTTTGAGTGAATATTCCTGAACAATATCCAAGTTGTTTTTGCTGTAACAGCAAATCAGTTAAAGAATCACAAAGTACCTGATCTGACCATGACCTTCCTATTTGGCAGCTACCTCTTTCGGTAGGTCCCAGGTGCAACTTCTAACATCATTGTTGGACGCTTTTCCTGCTCTGCCTAACATTCTCAGTTTCAGTGCAGGTTTGCTCATTTTTCTTTACTGTTTTTCAATAACTTGTATTCCGTCTTTATCTTTTACCAAAGAAAATGATAATTTTCTCTATTTATGACTTCAACTTTTCTTTTAACATTAGGAGACATTCTGAGGACGTTGTTCGATAAGGCTGTGAAAGGTCTTCCACTACTAAATGCAGCAAGAGGGCCACTAGGGGACTTTACTACTTTTGCATCATCTCTTCCTGTAAGGTTCTATTATTGTTTTATTAAAAAATTAAACAAAAACAATTTCAAGCATGTTGTGTGAGTGTGAGTAATAGTGAGTGAATGCCATTGACAGTGCTTATAGCATAACTCTGAATAAATATTAAGTGAACAATGGCTAAATTTAGAACTTTGGAAGACCATGGTTGCGAATCACTGCATTTTCTTTGATCGGGCTGGTTGTTCCTCATTTGAGCTTTCACTTCATTTATTTTCAATATTGAAAATCTATTGTTGATTGAATTCTCAGGTTCTTGCTGACATATTACCAAAAGAAACATTTTTGTGGAAACTAAAGATGCTTACGTCTGCTTCAGCATATGCTAATTCACGCCTATATGCTATCAAAGCTCAGACTTTGATACTTTGCAGGTTCATCTCCGTGTGATTGTATATCTTACATTGGTCATTATATCGAATCATATGTTCTATGACATAGCAGAAATGTGATAGAACCAACTGGTATATTATAACCGAAAATGGGGAAGAATCCCCTTTGATTACAAACAACGGCAGCACTTCGAGGGTCTGCCAACCTCCCAATGCCGAAAGGCCCTATTCCTCTCCTATGATAAGATAATCCCCTCTCTATTAATGGGCAGCATGCCTTATTTAACCTAACTACCTCACATCAGAACTATTAACTATCATTAACTAACTAACTAACCAACTATTTAACTAACAAATAACTACCTTTTTAACTAACAATAACAGGATCTATCAAAATGCTATTGCAAAAGAGTTTTAGTGCAAACAACCAATTTAATGAAAATTTATTACTTCCAAACCTTTTATTTCATATACATACCATGTTTTCCTTTTCATAAACACATGACACTTTCCTTTTTCAGTGTATGACTCTTTCTGCATGATGAAGCTGAGTTATTTCATTTGTTCTTTTAGTGGAAAGGACCAGTTACTACCTAGCCAACAGGAAGGTGAAAAACTATATCACTTACTGCCTAACTGTGAACTCCGTAAATTTCATGACAGTGGCCATTTCCTATTCTTGGTATTCTTTTCTTCTTTTCTTTTTTTCCTGCTGGAATGCTTCTCCTTAAGTTTCCATCCAGGAATGCATTGTGTTCTTATTTGTCTGATACAGATGATATCAAACTAGTAGGAGGTTAACTGACCCTAGCTTTGGGGCCTTTGCAGGAAGGCAGCCTTGACCTAGTAACGATAATCAAGGGAACTTCTTACTACCGGCGTGGCAAGTATCATGACTATGCTTCGGATTTCATACCGCCTACACGAGATGAGGCCAATAAAATAATAGAATCATACAGGTAAAACTTACTGAATACATTTGACTATTTAAGCTATTAACACAAAGCAAGAGAATTCATATTAAATAAACATAGAAGAGTGCAGGGAAAGCTTAACCTGCAGCTACCATGATGTGTTGTTTGATAATTATGTCTTGATGACATTGTATGCCTGTCAATTCATATTTGTTTATTCTTGTTAATTGAATTGATTTGTAATCAACTAATAGCATTTAACACTTTTCAATTATAATGGTTCCAGTTTGTTTAACCTCATCACTAGCTCTGTAATGCTTTCAACTTTGGAGGATGGAAAGATTGTAAAGGGCCTTGCTGGAATTCCTTCAGAGGGGCCTGTTTTGTTAGTTGGGAACCACATGCTGCTAGCAATGGACAAAGTTTCCTTGGTTTCTCAAATTTATACTGAACGAGACATCATTGTTCGAGGAATGGCACATCCCTTAATGTTTAGGAGACAGAAAAGGGGAAGATTGCCAGAAGTATCTTCTTATGACGGGTTAAGAGTTATGGGTATTTTTCCCGTAGCAGCAACTAACCTTTTCAAGCTTTTTTCTTCTAAGTCACATGTCTTATTATTTCCTGGAGGGGTTCGCGAGGCTTTTCATAGGAAGGTAAATCCATTAAGTTGGCTCTTTATTTTGAGTTTAATCTTTCTCATGGAATCTAGATTTGGTCACTTGACTCTTTCTAAAGTCTTTGACTTGTTCTTCTTGGACAGTGATAATAAACTCTCACACTTGGTCACCTATAACTATGCCTAATACACCACTAGGATTATTCTCATGTAATCCACCGAGTATTTATGATCTAAAATATACTAGGATTATTAAACTCTCCATCATTTTGTTATACGTATCAGGGTGAAGAATACAAGTTATTCTGGCCTGAACAATCTGAGTTTGTCAGGATGGCTGCTAGATTTGGAGCCAAAATTGTACCTTTTGGTTCTGTTGGAGAAGATGATCTTGGTCAAGTAAGTTTAAGTATTTAATCAGCCAATGTTTTCCTTTACAAAGTAATTATTTTCCTCAAAATGCTGGCATTGAAGGCAAACCCTTTCCAATTTTTATGGGAAGCATAATTCTACAATAGTTTCTTATTCAGTAACTTATTATGAACTGTAGGATTTAATTTTTGTTCACTACTAGTGTAATGTTCTTGTAAGCTGTCATCAAGAGTTTGCGGGTGCATTGTGGTCAAGGCAGCATTACGGCCTATTGCATACTTAAGTAGATGAGTAGATCAAATTTGTATCCATTTTAGGCATTTGGATGAAAGTTACATGTACTTTAGCATTTAATTTTTCCATTCATAAGATATGGGAAAGGTTCAGCAACTAGTAGAAACAACATATGTCGTGACATATTTTTACCACCGTCTCTCCCACAAATGCAATTAAACAACCATCACCGTCATGTTCTTTAAACCTGCTAAGCAGTGGTCACAACACCATATCTCATTGTTCTATTCAGGTTGTGATTGATTATGATGACTTGGTGAAGATTCCTTACCTTAGGTCTGAAATAGAAAACCTTACCAATGAGGCTGTGCAGTTGAGGTATCTATCTTTGCCTTTTGTTGATTCATACCATTTTGTATATACTTTCCTTTTTCCATCTTTGCTACATTGTTAAACTAGGGCTGGTGTTGGTGGTGAGGTGGAAAACCAACAAGTGTATTTGCCTGGAATTTTGCCTAAAGTTCCGGGCCGGTTCTACTATTATTTTGGAAAACCAATTGAAACTGAAGGTATGCCCAATGCATATTTCTCAACTTGGAATAAACTAAAATGTGGTGGTAAAATTTGAGATATTGTTTGACAGGAAGGAAACAGGAACTTAAGGACAAGGACAAATCTCAAGAATTATATTTTGAAGTGAAAGCCGAGGTAGAGAGATGTATTGCTTATTTGAAGGAGAAACGAGAAAGGGATCCCTATAGAAGTATATTGACTCGGTCATTATACCAAGCTACACACGGTCCTACACCAGACATTCCAACATTTGAAATTTGATTGTTCAGTACAGAAACCGGTATGTTCTAAATTATCCAGAAAATTTAGGTTAGAAAGGCAAACAATGTAAGCTGTGAATAGTTTCAGGAATTGTTTTCTGGCTGGAAGGCATGATAGCTCATAGAAGGTTGGACCATTGTGCAAATTTCCCTGTAATTTAAATAAAAAAGAAGCAAATGAATAAATTTACATGATTGATAAAGGAACATAACTACTCAAGTTACATGTAAATTTGTAAATTTTTATTCTAGGTATCAATCTATCATTCCCTACCATAGTGAAACTATATGTCTCTAGTCTATACTCATATACACCAGAAGTGTTTGGATTGCATTCTATGGCTTTCTGTGGTTGGTTTTTAGTTTGGATAATTGTTTGCGTTGAAAACTCTGATACTTTAATGAAACCTATTTGAACCTGGTTTGTGTTTATGCCATTTTCTCCAACTCAGATCAGCTTGAGATTTTTTTTTTTTTTAATTTTAAAAAATATAAGCTAAGGCTCCGTTTGCTTTATAAAAATGTTCTTATTTTTTAAAACGAATCTTCAAATAGTCGGTAGAAAAACCAAATAATCAAATTATAACAATAACAATCATCATTAAAACAAATTCGACATACAAGACAACACCAGAGAAAAATATACCTGAAAATAAGTAGTTGAAACACTTGTCTTAATTGACACATGATCTATGGGTGTTCAATGAGTGTCAGAGACTGATTCAAAGAGTGTTAAAGAAAAAAAAGAGACAATTTTTGAGACACTTTGTTGAATTTTTCGATACATTATCATGTGTCATATAAATGTCAAACCTTTGATTCCCACACATTATCTACTATGTCATTTCTGTTTCGGCTCGTTTTTTTTTGGGCGCGTGCATTAACATAAGTTTTTGCAATTTTTAGATTTTAGGAGTGCATAGTTTATCAGGTTCGACCCGCTCTCATTTTTTCGCAGGCAGACTAATGTTTTAGAGCCACACCTCTACTATGTTCGTCTAATTCCATTTTTTTAAAGATTTTTATAAAGCAAAGAAAAATGAGGTGGACATACCTGTTTACCACTCATACTCAAAAATATAATGTAGAGCATATAGACAGACACTAAAACAACTCGACACAAAATGAAAAGACGATGAAAAAAGAGAAAGAAAAGTTAAATTTTAGATTCTTTTAAGTAGTGTCTCTAAAATAATTTAAGATTCTTTCAATTTTAAAAAATAAAATGGTGTAGTTCTTCTTTAATTTTTTTTATTAAATTGTTCACTACACTCCATTTACTACTCTCAAACTTTATGAAAAGTTGAAATTACCCTTCATACTGTCTGGAGATTGAAAAACCTAAAATACAATAATATGAGGATATATTGGATTGTATTAGGTATATATGCATGTGATAAATCCGAATTTCAATCTTTAGATACATCACATGAATAATGTATTTGACACGTTCCTTGTATATTTGATAACAAAAGGTTCATTCGAATTCCAATCTTCGGATACACTTTTGAGCAATGTGTTTGAAACATTTTCTCGTATATTTGATATCAAATGGTCAATCCGGATTCTAATCTTCGGATACACCCCTGAGACAATAATGTTGGTATAATTTTATGGCAATTTTGGATAATATAAATCACAATTCATTCATAAGTCAAATGTTATTTCTAACAAAAATTCGAGAGAGTCAGGAAAGGACAAGTATAAGACAAGCCCAACGCGGAAGGTTCTACTATTGCTAATACTGTCTTGTCCAATAATCCGCTAGAACGATGAAGCCAGTGTCCTCACTGATGAATCTCGCGGGAAGAAGATCTCTAGTTGAGCCTTTATTATTCAGAGTCCCACTCTTGGCACACAATCTCTGGGATATGTTCCTAAACGTGGTATATCTAGGTACATAACAAGAGTCCTAAAGAAAGAGGTAGGGCGAAAAGTGACCAACCGAGAGAGGCTATGTGCACTTAACGTGATCGGTGGATCTGTCAAAAGATTTTTTGAGTTCATACCCAGTAGAAAGAAGGGTAGTTGCTAAGATCCCAAGTCGAGATTGGCTAGATGGGAGTAGCTCATGCTCGACTCGGGAAATGATGCTTGATAAGATGGAGTCGGGTGACTAGTGGTGTGGTGGACAATGACGAGCGTGACTGGCGTTTGTCCCATACATAATAACTTATAGTGGAAGTGAGGCGAGGAGGCAATAGATTTACCTTGTCATGGAAGATAAACATGAAGGATAAGGCTTTGTAAGAGTGACCATAGGACCTAATTGTAACACCCTCTAAAAATATTATAACCAAATACTAAGGAAATAAACGAGTCTGACTAAAGCAGCTCGACAAACAAACGTTCCCGGAGTTACAACTATCAGAGCATGACCCGGACAATACTAAAACGAAAAATAAACTAGAACGACAAGCCTTCGCCAAGCACCTGAACGAAGCTCCTCAATCTGAAATATTCAACAGTAAGGGTGAGCATCTCAATTATACATTTGATTATACGTTCATAACAATCAATTCAGGAAATCATAAACATCACCCAATAATTAGCATATTTCGTAGGTTACCAAAAACCTTTACAATTCATATACCCATAATATATTGCTTTTCATATTTGCAATTAACGTCAAACATCGTCAACCATTTAGCAATCATACGTGCATACAACAATCAAATACAACATTGGAAAAATCATCCATTCATGTTATATTCAAGGTAATGCAACACACCCATGCATGTGGTACCACTTTACCGCCCCATTAAATCTCGGGTCACGGATAACTCACCGTTCCATTATATCGCGGACACGGCTACCACCTCAACGTTCCATTAAATCGCGGACACGTATATTGGCCACTATGTTAATTCCACACAATGGGAATTAACAAATGCAACATGATATGTAAGTATGTAACACTCAGCATACTATGAACATCAATCAACATATCATGCACATCAACAACGTCAATCATAACAAGATACAGATAGCATGTAATCACTCAGCATACTATTTAAACATCAATCATATCATAATTCATGCTCGATAACATTATCCAAAAGCATGACAATAAAATCCACAGTAACGCACAACAAAACAAAATTCAGAAAAATCAACACAGAAGAGCAACACGGGTGCCCGTGTTGTGCAACACGGCCCGTGTTGCAGAGCGCGTCCAGAAAACACACATTTTCTTTTTCTCATTACAGGGGACCTAACACGGGTACCCGTGTTGTGCAACACGGCCTGTGTTGTGCAACCAGAAGCACACCATCTCCCAACACAGAAAAGCAACACGGGTGCCCGTGTTGTGCAACACGGCCCGTGTTGCTGAGCGCGTACAGGATTTTCCTGAACCTGCAGCAGCTCAGAAACAGCAGCCAAACGCGGGAAAATGCCGGCTAAACGCGCATTTCAGTACCTAACAACATCGAGTTTGTATAATTCAAAACAACACCTCAATTTCCTAAATTTCAACAATCATTATAGTAACCGTAACCGGGATTAATCGTCCTTTTTAGGGAATTTCTGACAACATTAAGGTTATCCCTAAACCTCTAAGGTAAATTCACGATCATGCAGATATACTCCCAATCCACCATTTGGAACCTAAAATTCCTAATCGATTCATAAAATTGGGAACCTAACCATTTTCTACAAGGTTCAATCCTAAGGGTATCGATTCCCACTAACATCTAACAATTGGGGTTTTTCCCTACGATTACCCAAATCAACCGTACATAAACCCATAAACAAAGGTAAATCGAGTAATAGCCCCCCTTACCTTATCAATTAGCAGCTTTGAACTTTTTGAGCGATGTTCTTCGTTCTTCGTACCTTCAGAGCTCTATTTCCCCAAATTCCCAACTTCTGTTTATCGTGAAAAATGAGAAAACTAACTTGAGTTCCAAAACATATCTTTACTTCTTTTGCACCCCCACTCTTTACTAACAACATCCAAGCCCAATAACTTAAAACTCAGTATTTTTCTTATTTCTTTTATTTTCCTCCATATTTCAAAATAAATAATTCCTTTTTATTTTATTAATTCTAATAAAATGATTTCCCAATTTAATTAAATCAAAAAAAATGAAACTGGGGTGTTACAACTCTCCCCCACTAAAAGAGTTTTCGTCCTCGAAAACGTACCTTAGACGAACAGTTCCGGATAAGCCTCTTTCATCTGGCTCTCCAGCTCCCAAGTGATATTTCCATCTGCTGGACCTCCCCAAGCAACCTTCACTAATGCTATCTCTTTACTTCTTAACTGTTTCACTTCCCGATCTTCTATCCTCATAGGCAATGTTTCTACTGTCAGGTTATCTCTCACCTGTACATCATCTATTTGGATTACATGAGATGGGTCTGGAATGTATCTCCTCAACTGAGAAACATGAAAAACATCGTGCAAATTCGCAAGTCTCGGAGGTAAAGCAATACGATAAGCAACTTCTCCAACTCTCTCCGTAATCTGAAACGGACCAATAAAACGCGGAGTCAACTTCTTAGATTTCAACGCTCGACCAATACCCGTCATCGGAGTAACTCTCATAAACACATGATCTCCAGCACTGAATTCTAAATTCTTTCTCCTCTTGTCATGATAACTTTTCTGACGACTCTGAGAAGCTCTCATCTTCTCTTGAATCAATCTGATCTTTTCAGTAGTCTGCTGGACAATCTCTGGCCCAACTACCGAACTCTCTCCAGATTCATACCAACACAAAGGTGTTCTACACCGTCTACCATACAATGCCTCGAACGGAGCCATACCAATACTCGAATGGTAACTATTGTTATAAGTAAATTCAATCAATGGCAAATAGCTATCCCAAGCTCCACCCTGCTCTAAAACACAAGCACGCAATAAATCTTCCAACGATTGAATCGTCCTCTCCGTCTGTCCATCAGTCTGAGGATGGTAAGCTGAACTCAACCTCAATTTAGTACCCAAAGCTTTCTGCAATCCTTCCCAAAATTTCGAAGTGAATCTCGGATCTCTATCCGACACAATACTAGAAGGAACTCCATGCAAACTCACTATTTTCTCAATATATAACTGTGCCAATCTCTCCATTGAGTAATCCATTCGCACCGGTATAAAATGAGCAGACTTAGTCAACCTATCCACAACGACCCATATCGCTTCACAACTCATAGGAGTCCTCGGCAACCCAGATACAAAATCCATCGAAATGCTATCCCACTTCCATTCTGGAATAAACATTGGTTGCATAAATCCAGACGGCTCCTGATGCTCAATCTTCGATTTCTGACAGATTAAACATGCATACACAAATTCAGCTATTTCCTTTTTCATTCCCGTCCACCAAAACAATTTCTTCAAATCATGATACATTTTCGTGGCACCCGGATGAATACTCATCCCACTGCGATGTCCTTCCTCTAATATACTCTTCTTGATTTCTGCAACATCAGGAACACAAACTCTATCGCCAAATCTCATAACATTATTTTCATCAATTCTAAACTCACCACCTTGACCTTGGTTGATCAATGTCAATTTATCAACTAAATTAACATCAGATTTCTGCCCGATCCTGATCTCTTCTAGAATACCACTAGTAAGTTTCAACATACCCAAACGAACACACTTCGGAGTACTTTCACAAACTAAACTCAAATCTCGGAATTGTTCAATTAAATCCAATTCACGAACCATCATCATAGACATATGCAAGGACTTCCTGCTCAAAGCATCCGCAACCACATTTGCCTTACCAGGATGGTAATTCAAACCAAAATCATAATCTTTGAGAAATTCCAACCACCTTCTCTGCCTCATATTGAGCTCTTTCTGATCGAAAAGATACTTCAAACTCTTATGATCACTATACACTTCAAATCTCGAACCATACAGATAATGTCTCCACAATTTCAAGACAAACACAACTGCTGCCAACTCTAAATCATGAGTAGGATAGTTCCTTTCATGAACCTTCAACTGTCTCGAAGCATACGCAACTACCTGCTGATTCTGCATTAAAACACCACCTAAACCCAACAGAGATGCATCACAATAGACCACAAAAGATTCCACCGGATTTGGCAAAATCAGAATAGGAGCACTAGTCAATCTCCGCTTCAATTCTTGGAAACCTTTCTCACAATCAGAATCCCAAATAAACGCTTGTCCTTTACGAGTCAACTTCGTCAACGGCAAAGCTAACTTTGAGAATCCTTCGATAAACTTTCTGTAATAACCTGCAAGACCAAGAAAACTTCTGATTTCAGAAACAGTCTTCGGCGCTTCCCACTGAGATACCGCTTCTACTTTTGTAGGATCCACGGCAATACCATTCTTAGAAATCACATGTCCAAGAAAACTAACTTCATTCAGCCAGAACTCACATTTGGACAACTTGGCATACAACTTCCTATCTTTCAACAACTCTAACACAATTCTGAGATGTCCCGCATGCTCTTTGTCATTCTTGGAATAAATCAGAATGTCATCAATAAAAACCACAACAAACTTATCCAGATACGGATGAAAAATCCTATTCATATATTCCATGAAAACACCAGGTGCATTAGTGACTCCGAACGGCATAACAGAATATTCATAATGCCCATACCTCGTTCGAAAAGCAGTCTTTTGTATGTCTTCCGCTTTCACCCGAATCTGATGATATCCAGATCTCAAGTCAATCTTACTGAATACACTGGCTCCAATTAGCTGATCCATTAAATCATCAATCCTCGGTAACGGGTACCGATTCTTAATGGTTACCTTGTTCAATTGCCTGTAATCAACACACAGTCTCATAAAACCTTCTTTCTTCTTAACCAACAATACCGGGGCACCCCAAGGCGAAACACTTGGACGAATAAACTTCTTCTCCAGTAAATCTTCCAACTGACTCTTCAATTCAGCCAACTCAGACGCAGACATACGATATGGCGCCATCGACACCGGTCTCGTACCAGGAATCAAATCTATAGAGAATTCCACTTCTCTCTCAGGAGGTAACTCGCCAACATCGTCCGGAAAGACTTCTGGAAAATCACACACCACTGGCAATTCTACACTCCTGACCTTTCTTGTTGCATCTAATGAAGCAAGTAACATAAACACATTAGCACCGTCTTCCATTGCTTCTTGTACCTGCCTAGCAGTCATAGTCAAATTCTCGACACCAACTGCTTCTGGAAAAATCACCGTCTTAGCAAAGCAGTTCAGATGAACCCGGTTGAATTCCAACCAGTTCATCCCAAGGATAATATCAATTTGTTCAAGCGGTAGGCACACTAAATCCATACCGAAACCTCTACCAAAAATCTCAATAGGACAATTCCTACATACAAGTGAAGTTGTCACTGAACCCGATGCAGGAGTATCAACAACCATGCTACCTCGCATACTAGATATGTCCAGTTTCAACCTCTCAGCACAATCCAAAGAAATGAAAGAATGAGTTGCACCAGTATCAATAATTGCAACTAAAGGTGTGCCATGAATAAAACACGTACCTTTAATCAATCGATCCTCTGGAGTAGTCTCAGATCCAGACAAAGCGAACACTTTTCCACCTGACTGATCCTTCCTAGGCTTAGGACACTGCGGACGAATGTGACCTTCTTCGCCACAATTGTAACAAGTAACAGGCTTCCCTTTGCAATCAATAGACAAATGACCAGCCTTTCCACATTTATAGCACTTCTTCTCATCACTCTTGCAATCTCGGATATGATGACCAAACTCACCACACCTGTAGCATCTGATAGGAGCCTTAGAATCTCCCCCACTAGGCCTTTTCCAACCGCCTGATCTCTGGTTATCTCTACCATATGGCTTGCCACGGTCCATATGTTGCTTTCCTCTTTTGTCAACAGCCCCACGAGAGTGAGACGACCTATTCTTGGTAATATCTTCTTCCAAGATTCTGCTACAATCCACCAGATCAGAAAATCTACGAATACGCTGGTACCTGATTCCCTGCTTAATCTCATCTCGGAGACCATTCTCAAATTTGATACATTTAGAGAATTCTCCAGCCTCATCATTGTTGTAGTGTGCATAATACTTTGCCAGCTCAGTGAACTTAGTAGCATATTCACTAACAGTCAGATTGCCCTGCTTAAGCTCCAAAAATTCAATTTCCTTTCTTCCCCGAACATCTTCAGGAAAGTACCTCCTCAGAAAATCCCTTCTGAAGTTAGCCCAAGTCATTGCCTCTCCATCCTGAACCATTTCAGCCCTGGTTGCAACCCACCAGTCGTCGGCTTCTTCTGCCAACATATGCGTGCCATATCTGACTTTCAGATCTTCAGCACAATCAATCACACGGAAAATCCTTTCGATTTCCTTCAGCCACTTCTGAGCACCTTCAGGGTCATGTGTACCTTTGAACAACGGAGGATTGTTCCTTTGGAAATTTCCCAATTGCCTATCAGCACCCATCACGCCTCCAGTTGGGTTTCCAGCAAGTACACCAGCTAACATCCCCAAAGCCTCAGCGAGTGCAGCATCATTTCGTCCGTTACCTCCTCCAGCCATATTCCTGAGAATTAAAACATACTCCACATTAGAATACAGTATCGACAGTGTTATCTTACACTAATCGCATACAAAAGGGATGACTGACTCAAGACTCTGGTCGCAACGACCGACTATGCTCTGATACCACTATTGTAACACCCTCTAAAAACCCCGAATAAATTTTCGCAATTATTAAAATCATAAATTCAGAGTACATGTATAATTCGAGGATGCCACAATTCTCTTTAAATAACACAAATTCCCGTCATGCATAATCTTAGTAGTAACTCATACATGTTTACGCAGCGGAATAATTTATTTAATAAAACCAAAGTTATAATATTCTCAATCATCAGGGATTAACACCTGGAATATATCAACATCATATTATAACCAAATACTAAGGAAATAAACGAGTCTGACTAAAGCAGCTCGACAAACAAACGTTCCCGGAGTTACAACTATCAGAGCATGACCCGGACAATACTAAAACGAAAAATAAACTAGAACGACAAGCCTTCGCCAAGCACCTGAACGAAGCTCCTCAATCTGAAATATTCAACAGTAAGGGTGAGCATCTCAATTATACATTTGATTATACGTTCATAACAATCAATTCAGGAAATCATAAACATCACCCAATAATTAGCATATTTCGTAGGTTACCAAAAACCTTTACAATTCATATACCCATAATATATTGCTTTTCATATTTGCAATTAACGTCAAACATCGTCAACCATTTAGCAATCATACGTGCATACAACAATCAAATACAACATTGGAAAAATCATCCATTCATGTTATATTCAAGGTAATGCAACACACCCATGCATGTGGTACCACTTTACCGCCCCATTAAATCTCGGGTCACGGATAACTCACCGTTCCATTATATCGCGGACACGGCTACCACCTCAACGTTCCATTAAATCGCGGACACGTATATTGGCCACTATGTTAATTCCACACAATGGGAATTAACAAATGCAACATGATATGTAAGTATGTAACACTCAGCATACTATGAACATCAATCAACATATCATGCACATCAACAACGTCAATCATAACAAGATACAGATAGCATGTAATCACTCAGCATACTATTTAAACATCAATCATATCATAATTCATGCTCGATAACATTATCCAAAAGCATGACAATAAAATCCACAGTAATGCACAACAAAACAAAATTCAGAAAAATCAACACAGAAGAGCAACACGGGTGCCCGTGTTGTGCAACACGGCCCGTGTTGCAGAGCGCGTCCAGAAAACACACATTTTCTTTTTCTCATTACAGGGGACCTAACACGGGTACCCGTGTTGTGCAACACGGCCCGTGTTGTGCAACCAGAAGCACACCATCTCCCAACACAGAAAAGCAACACGGGTGCCCGTGTTGTGCAACACGGCCCGTGTTGCTGAGCGCGTATAGGATTTTCCTGAACCTGCAGCAGCTCAGAAACAGCAGCCAAACGCGGGAAAATGCCGGCTAAACGCGCATTTCAGTACCTAACAACATCGAGTTTGTATAATTCAAAACAACACCTCAATTTCCTAAATTTCAACAATCATTATAGTAACCGTAACCGGGATTAATCGTCCTTTTTAGGGAATTTCTGACAACATTAAGGTTATCCCTAAACCTCTAAGGTAAATTCACGATCATGCAGATATACTCCCAATCCACCATTTGGAACCTAAAATTCCTAATCGATTCATAAAATTGGGAACCTAACCATTTTCTACAAGGTTCAATCCTAAGGGTATCGATTCCCACTAACATCTAACAATTGGGGTTTTTCCCTACGATTACCCAAATCAACCGTACATAAACCCATAAACAAAGGTAAATCGAGTAATAGCCCCCCTTACCTTATCAATTAGCAGCTTTGAACTTTTTGAGCGATGTTCTTCGTTCTTCGTACCTTCAGAGCTCTATTTCCCCAAATTCCCAACTTCTGTTTATCGTGAAAAATGAGAAAACTAACTTGAGTTCCAAAACATATCTTTACTTCTTTTGCACCCCCACTCTTTACTAACAACATCCAAGCCCAATAACTTAAAACTCAGTATTTTTCTTATTTCTTTTATTTTCCTCCATATTTCAAAATAAATAATTCCTTTTTATTTTATTAATTCTAATAAAATGATTTCCCAATTTAATTAAATCAAAAAAAATGAAACTGGGGTGTTACACTAATAGTTTTAGTTTAACCACCCATGTTGATCTACCAAATTTCAAAGACTTACTTTCTGCTGACACCTAGTTGTTTCATGCGGCTCGTCTCACGACCGAGTTAAAGCGTGGTCTAACCTATCTATGCATAAAATAAAGCAATCGAAAATCGAAACATAAAAACAAAGGTAAAAAGAAATTTTAACCATCTTTGAATGTACACCCAATAGATTATTTGTGAATTTTCACAAGTCATTCACACATCGCTCATTTGCATGCATCATTCACTCATCACTCATTTGCATAAGTCATTCACACACCAATCATTTGTATAAATCATACATAATTTATAACTTAGTCATTCAAAATGATAACATTAAAATACAAATTAAAATACAACTATTTTTGGGTATATCTAACACCTTGTTCATCCTCTTCCTCCTATAATGCAGCGTAAATCGTACCTCTGATAATATCGCATTCAAAGTTACCCGCTCAACGATGCCTTCCCAAAACTCTCCCCTAGATGTGACATCTCTTCCAAGCGCAACAATACAATAACATATAAACAATACATTTGGGAAATGGTCATCCCTTACATGTTCATCTTCTAATAACTTCTGATGAACTGACTTAAGAGGATCTCCTTCTAGCACTATTGTCATATAAGAATGAGACACTTTATAAAACCATTGGATGTATCCATCTACCACTCCATTGACGGGGATTTGACACACTACATATATTATCTAGCACCATATGCTCATGGTAGTTGACATATTATTAGCAAACACAAACAGAACGAGAAAAATAATAACAAGCATAAAAATCCATATTTTGTTATCCGTAACTGGGTTCGGATTTTGAAATATGAATTTTAAAATATGTAAATACAAATTGAATTCCGGATTTCTCGTATAAGAGAGAAACCCTAACAATAACCCTACAACCTCCATTGCATAATGATGCAAACGAAGGATGTAACCTAATGTAGCTGTAAGTAGTTTCTACTGGATATAACTCAATGGATTTTAATTAAAATCATTTATGGAATTTGTATTGCATGCATCAAAAGAAGAAAAAACAAGATTGAATGAGAAGTTTACCAAATGTGAGAGATAAATTTGCTTGTCTTGAATGAAGAGGAGTAGAAGTTGATAAAGTTGTTTAGTTTTAAAGCACGTGAGTAGGTATTGAGAGAAAAGGTTGCAAAAATGTTAAACCCGAATTTGTGAGAGCTCTGGTGTTCTTTAGAGAAAAATGTTCTTCAACCTTTGTCAAGAATTATTATGGATCTCAAACTCTAAAGATTGTGTGAGAGGTAGAATAAAGGTACATTAGGGAATCTAATGTTTTTCTTTGAAGTTGTGTTTTTGTGTATCAGGTGGAAGAATTGTTTCTTAGATATGAATTTTGGTTATGTGCCATTCATAAAGAGATAAGAGTTTCTCTATACTCTATTTAAGACTTTGTTGAAACCTTGTGAAGGTTGTCACAAAACCAAGTTGGGAGTTATCCAATTATTTGAGGATAATGACAATCTCTCATACAAGTCTTCGTCAAATTCAAGGAAAAAACGCTGCAGAAATGAAGCTTGGAACAGGTTATTATCGATATCAAGATTATTGAATCAAGATCATTGAGAATCTTATATGTAGCAGTTGAGTATTCTCATCAACAGAAGGAATTGACATTTTATATGAATGTAGGCTAATGCATTGTGGCTATTAGCATTGTATAAAATTACTTGTATCTTAACTCTTGAAAATAGTGGAAGACATGATTATTTACCAATGGTTTTAAACCATTGAAGACTGGAGTATATACCTACGAGAACGATAACATCAAACCAATATATCTCCATGTACTTTCCTTATTCCCTATATCTCTTTAATTTTCTGCATTCGTCATGTAAATGTTAAATCATAACATAGTTTGTATGTCATATAAGTTAGATCATACTTGTAGTGGTTTGTTATATAACCATAGTTTTGTGTCTCATCAAACCTATTGAACCCTCTTTAAGTCAATCATGATAAAGAGCATGACTATGTCGGGATATTAAATTTCTTAGATCAATCATCTTGAATTATACTATTTTGTTTATGTCCTTGAAAGGAACGTGTTTTTAGTGACACCACTGAAATACATTGGTTATAATAATTCATATTGATGAGATTCCAAGCTTCAATCTTATTTTGTTTTTTCTTCCTCCCATTATACTATAATTTTCTAGACCTTATTCATATTTATATTCCCAACCAACACTAAGAACACCTTAATATATTCCTTACTTCTCAATAACAAATGATCCTGATAGCTACTGCAATGTTTGTTCTTGTGCAAACCTAAGCATAAAATAGACTTCCAAAAATAGAACTAGAAGTATGTGGAATACCTCTTATGTTGCTATTGTTAAAAATAGAGACAACGTCGAAAAATGGAAAGATAGAAATGCAAAGGAAGGTAAATATAGATAAAGTTAAGAGAAATTGCACAAGGATTTATAGAGGTTTGATTGATCTCTTTGCCTACTCCTTTCCCTGAGAAAAATTCTTAAGAGTCCCACTGATAATTTTTTGAGATTTTACCAAGTTATGCTTAAGAACCTTATTACAATTGGTTGGGATATTTTCACATGCTGATCCCTTAAACCAAATGGAGCTTTTTCACAGACTAAGCTCACGAGCCAATAACGAGATTTTGAGTGGAAGATCTAGAAAACAAAATAGAGGTTTTACCAGGATAACCTCAACATCCAAATAAGAGAAACTTCACGAGAATCACATTATTGATAACATAGTTGAACACCAGTGCAACTAAATTATTTCACTTACAAAGGCACTAAGGAAACTTTTAGTGAAAGAAAATATAAGAGAGAGAGAGAGAGAGATAGAGATTAAAGTGAGAGAAAAATGATTTAACATTGAATTCTGGTGTGTGAGATAGTGAATAGGTGTCCTCCTTATATAAGAGAAAATGTAGCTCAAAAAGGAAAACAATCCATGGGCTTTTTAATGCTCATAATCGATTATACCATAAGTATAATCAATTAGTGCAAAAATGGAAAAGTTTCCAAATACGTCGTTACTAATTAACTATCAACCTTAATAATCGACTATGAGACATTACAACTAAGATAATCAACTAGAAGTAATGGATAATAGATTGTTAAGTGTAATTTTCACCCACAAGGGATTATTTGGGATTGTAATTAATTAATTATATGCAAAAAAAACATTTTTTTAGTGATTCTATCAAAAAAGAGGGTCCTGAATAGCATTTTATGATAATGTGAGAGTTGTCTTAGTAACTTATGAGTTACTCTAACACTTTTACAATACTCTAGTCACTCAGTACTCCGCTAAGCACACGACCAACCAGGCAAGCTTTCATACTTCCACTCTTTCAAAACTTTGAATCTTTAGGATCCTTGCTACACTATCTTTGACTTTACCACTTCACTGGGATCTTGAATGTTCTCCATGATTAGGCTTGATATAACTTCAATGAAATTCTGGTATGACAGAACTCAAATGTCCTATGACATGTTGGGACATCTGGCCCGATATAAACAAACAGACAAGGTAACAACGATAAAAGTAGTACTGAAAAGAATTAAACAACACACATAAATTGTTAACCCAGTTCGTAACAACCTTTCTACTTTGGGGGCTACCAAGCCAGGGATAAGTCTAAGAAAATAGTATCAATTCATAGACCCTACAACAAACTTCCAGTTTACGGCCTAATCACTTAATCACTACCCTTGCTAGAATTCTATCTAAGACTCACCTAGATATGAGGCCCTCCTCAATCGCTCTTGAATTACAGACAACAATTGGACACAAATAGGAAGACACACTTCTATGACAGCAAAACAAAATACACACTTCTATGACAATCACTAGCCAAGAATGTTGACTAAGAACACAACTTGGAGTTGCTTCAAAGCTTCCTCCAAGAACAATACTCACTCTTTCACTCTTGCTTCACAACTTCGAGGAGAACATAGTGACCACCTCACAACCCGAGTGGTTCACACATACCAACTCTCCTAGAGAGTGGGTAACAGACCCAGCTCTAATGATTACATCTTTTAAGTTCTTGGATGGTGAAATTTATAGGTTACAAAGCTTCTATTTATAACCTATACCCAATTGGATTTGGGCTTTCAAAACACAACTATTTGACTGTTACAAACAGTAGAAAATTCTTCTACAAAATAGGTCTTCAATCAAATCTTCCTAAATTATCTCCATATTTAGAAAGTTAATATTCTTCAATATTCTTCTTGATTATTCTTGACCTAAAAAATAGCATCACATAGGATAATATAAATACTTTATTACCCTCAAAGTATATTATGTTTTTGTGACTTAACATAATATAACAATCCATTCCAGCTCAGGAGCGATGCCGTATGCTTCCTCATAGGACATCTCATCCGATATGTTGTTCCAGATGTTGAAACACTTAAACTTAACATGTCCCAACATAAGATAAGACTTCTTTCTCAACCTGTTCCTATTAGCAAGTTAAAAACATCTTATCTAACAAATTGCTGCTATATTAGTTTTACCAAACATAAAGCCAATCATAAAAACAAAGAATTAACATTTAGGATGAACCAACATGATTCCATTGAATATAAAAGTCATCATTAAAACCATTTTGTGTTAGAACAATGTTTGAATCTACTACCCTATATTTGAGTTTTGATGATAACAAAGTGAAAAGATATAGTATTTATATGTTTCATGTTTGAACTATATGCTGCCTAAATATTACTATGCTCTGACTTGCAGATACTCTGAAGAAACTCTTATGGGACTTGTTTCTCTGATTGAACCTTCTTCTATTGATGAAGCACTTCTGGATAATGACTGGATTCTGGCAATGCAAGAAGAGCTGAATCAATTCACCAGAAACTACGTATGGGATCTCGTTCCCAGACCAAAAGGATTCAACGTCATTGGAACAAGATGGGTGTTCAGAAACAAGCTTAATGAACAAGGTGAAGTCATCAGAAACAAGGCATGACTGGTTGCACAAGGTTATAGTCAGCAAGAGGGGATAGACTATACAGAAACCTTTGCCCCAGTCGCCAGGTTAGAATCTATCAGACTTTTAATCTCATTTGCTGTTAATAGAGGCATCACTCTGTATCAGATGGATGTCAAAAGTGCATTCTTAAATGGTTATATAGAAGAAGAAGTGTATGTTCACCAACCCCCAGGTTTTGAAAATACAAAACATCCAGAACATGTTTTCAAACTAAAGAAGTCACTGTATGGTCTGAAACAAGCTCCCAGAGCTTGGTATGAAAGGCTAAGTAACTTTCTGCTTGAAAATGAATTCACCAGAGGGAAAGTGGACACTACTCTATTCTGTAAAACAGTTAAGAGTGACATTTTAGTCTGTCAAATTTATGTTGATGATATCATTTTTGGTTCTACTAATCCTTCTCTTAGAAGAAAATTTGCTAAGTGTATGCAGGCAGAATTTGAGATGAGCCTCATGGGGGAACTGAAATTCTTTCTAGGAATTCAGATTAATCAAACTCCAGAAGGAACTTACATTCATCAGAGCAAATACATCAGAGATCTTCTGAAGAAATTTGACCTCTCAGAATGTAAGCCATCAAAGATTCCAATGCATCCCACGTGCATTCTGGAAAGAGAAGAGGTAAGCAAAAGTGTAGAACAGAAAGTCTACAGAGGTATGATTGGTTCTCTCCTCTATCTGATTGCTTCAAGACCTGATATCTTATTCAGCGTATGTATTTGTGCTAGATTCCAATCAGATCCTAGAGAATCTCACTTAACAGCTGTTAAGCGAATTTTCAAGTATCTGAAAGGTACTACTAATCTGGGTTTGTTTTATAGAAAATCTAGTGATTACAGCTTAGTAGGCTACTGTGATGCTGATTTTGCTGGAGACAGAGTGGAACGTAAAAGCACTTCTGGAAGCTGCCAGTTTCTGGGAGAAAATCTGATCTCGTGGTCCAGCAAAAGGCAATCAACAATTGCTCTGTCAACAGCAGAAGCTGAGTACATAGCAGCAGCAGGATGTAGCACACAAATGCTCTGGATGAAAAGTCAGCTTGAAGACTTCCAGATCTTTGAGAGTAACATTCCTATTCTTTGTGATAATACTTCTGCTATTTGCTTAAGTAAGAATCCCATTTTACATTCTAGAGCTAAGCATATAGAAATTAAGCATCATTTCATTAGGGACTATATTCAGAAAGGTATTTTGAACATGAAATTTATAGATACAGACCATCAATGGGCTGATATCTTTACTAAACCCCTTTCAGAAGATAGGTTTAATTTCATTCTGAAACATCTCAGCATGAAAGTATGCCCAGAATGAAAATGTTTTAATTCCATATATTTATCTTCAGAATGTAATTATATTACTGTGAACTTCTGATCAATCTTCTTTCAGAAAGATAGAACATGCAGATTGTATCAGATGCAAGTCTAAAGATCTGAGAGTCTAATCTCAAAGACAGACGTGCTGATCACTACATCAAACAAGTGTCATCCAATCATCAGCAAATCTCTGAAGCAGAACGCGTGCACGCTTCTGAGAAGGCAAAGCGCTGATTGGGTGCATTGAGACACATGTCTGGTAACCGTTTTTAAGTATCTTTCTCAAATCCCCCAAAATCAGCAAGCATTTAATGAAAAGTAATCACGCTTGTTAAATGGCAATCATTATTTTTTTCTCTCTCTCTTAAAAACGTTTAATTTTTCAAAATAATTTTTGAAACCTCTATTTAAGCACATTAATCCTTCATTTTTATTCTTTACGCTTTCTCACAAACATTCAAGTATTTTCTGCATATTTCTGAGTTTATCTCCTACAAACCTTTTTCTCTCAAATCATTCTCAAAGCTTTTTTAGTGTGAACAATGGCATCCTCCAGCATTTCTGCAGGCAATCAGAAGAAAGAAACCTCTGAACAATATCAGGTGCCCCTCAGAACTCTTCTCACACCGGTAAAGAACCTTGAAGTTCTCTCTGAATTAATCATCGACTTTGAAAGCTTGAAGGAAAATGGATTTGACCTAACTGAAGAAATTAGGGCTCAAAAGTGGGAGAGGTATTTCGATAGGTTGGTTGGACCAACATTCCCAGCGCTTGTCAAGGAATTTTGGATTCACGCCAAGATTTCTAAACATCTAGTCATCTCTTCTGTCATGGGAAAGAAGATAGTGATTTCTGAAGATCTCATTGCAAAGCTAATCGGTCAAAGTGGTGGTGGAGTCCGTTGTGTGGACATGGCTGAAAGATGCCCTGATGTAGGTGTGGTAGCCAATAGCATTTTCACTCTTGGAATGCCCAGCAGCAAAATTAAGGATCTGAAGGATCACTGCAGAGTATGGGCTAAGATTGTTCTTGGATGCTTCAATCACAGGAAACCAACAAGTTCTCCTGATTATATAAACGTGGATCAGCAGTTTCTGATCTACTTTATTGATCAGAGGGTAAAGATCAATCTGGCACACTTCCTGTTCAACCATCTCAAGACCAGTGTCAAAGAAACAAGAGAAGAAGAAAGGACCAAAAGGGACTGGATACCGTTTGGAAGGCTTATATCAGATATTCTGACAGAGAATAAGCTGATAGAGTATCTGAGCGAAGCTCAAGTGCTGAGCACTATTGAACCAACTGTTGGAAAACCGCTGAATGCTAAGAACCTGAAAAAGATGAAGCTGATAGAAAATATTAAGAAGGAACCCAGAGCTACTTCAACTACTGACATCTCCAGCAGAAGAGTGCCTCTGAGTGATTTTCCAAAATTTTCTGAAATGGAATCCAAACCAGAGATGTTTCTCAAGTATCCAGATTCATACAAGGAAGAAGATACAGGTTCAAAGCTGAAGATCAAAGATCTGAGTCAAATCCAACCAGAAGTGACTCAGAAGAAGACAAAGAAGAGGAAAGCGCCAGCAGAAGGATCATCTCATCAGACTCCAAAGAAAAGAGGTATTTCATCTGCTGCCCCTATTTCAATTTCATCTACTATTCCAACATCTGCTGCCCCTCCTCAAATCTCTCACAGAATATCAATCCCAATCCTTACCATTGATGAAACCATACCAGAAGACCCTTCTGAGGCCTTACAACTCAGAAGAACTAGAACTAAGATTCCCAAACAACCAACTGTTTCAACAACACCAGCACTTGATCGAGTGCTAGCTGATATTGAGCGTGAACATGCTTCTGCTCAACCAAATTCTGAACCACCAAATATTCCTCCTCCACAACCAGAACCACAACCTGAACCAGAAATACAACAACAACCTGAACCAGAAATACAACAACAACCAGAACCAGAACCACAATCACAACAACCACTCACAGAAGAACCTCTGATCCCTGAGCAATCAGAGATTCCACCTCCTCAACCAGAAAATAATCCACCTTCACCACAAACAGAGTTTCACCACTATGAAACCCCTTCTCCTCATCATTCTGACCCTCACTCACCTCAACCTTCACCGCTGGCAATCCAGTTGCCATGTGGAACCACTATCGTCAGGCCCCAGTTGCCATCCTCATTAGAATCGACACCTCCAAAAACTCCTACCACTCCAATCGAAATATCTGACTCTGATACCCCTCCTCCAAAACAAACAGCATCTCAGCAAACATCTGAAAACCAATCCTCTGAAAACCCCAGCAGGATCTTCATTGACTTAACCAGTCTTGAACGTCTTGCTGATCTAAGACACAAAATTGCCATCCCCAAACCAAAGCAACCAGATGTTGGCTCTGGTATTTTGAATTTTGAAACAGGTATGCTGCAATGGATTGCTTCTTTGAAGCAAATCTGTCCTGGGATGATTGACCCAGCTGCTTCTGATCAGCTCTGGTCACAGTTCAGACTATGGGTACGTGCTGAAGCCCTCAAGTTGCAGGATGTCAACTATGAGCAGGCTCAACAGAACTTCAGCAAGCTGCTGAAGGAAGTTGAAAGTCAGCTGCCTCAAGAAGTTGTGCTCCCTCTGGACAGTGAATCTTGGTCTGAGAAAGAGCAAGCTGCAAAGGTGCAACCATCAGAAGAAGACAAGACCATTCAGGCTGAAGAAAATCCAGCAGAAGATGTAGCTGAAAGTTCTGAGAAGCTTCCTCCTTTTGATACTTCTCAAGCTGCCTTGGACAGGCAGGCTCTCGAAGAATTAAGGCTGAATGACTTGCGTCTACAGCAGCGGATGGAAGAGAATGATCAGAAGATGAAAGCACGAATGGATGTGCAGGACAGCAAGATTGACACTGTTGTCAACATGGTTCAGAAGCAGAATGAAACTTCTGAAAAGATTCAAGCAATGCTGGAAAGCCTGTTCTCACGCATGCCCCCTCAACCTTAAATCTTTTTCATGCATAACTTTTTCATGCTTTCTTCATTTTCTGATGTACTGTTTTGACCATGTTTTGTAATGTTCTTTTGCTCTGATTATGAACTATTTTAATATAATATGTTTTTTCTGATCTTAAGTGTTTTAACACATCACCAACACTTTTTGATTGCTGACAAAAAGGGGGAGAACAAGAATGATATTTAAAATCAATAACGGCTAACTAGACAGAAATTCTCAAACATTCTAACTCTATTACTTGAAATGTTTTTCCGTTTTGTTTTAAGTCTACAGGCACAAGGAAGCTCCTGAACACTATGAAGACTAGAAGCTCTGATCAAAATGTAGAAGCTCTGATCAATGTTGCTCTGATCAAATATGAAGTTCTGATCGACCAAATACTCTGATCCAAAGCAAAGCTCTGACAGGAAAAGCTCTGAAGCTCTGCTCTCTGATAAGTCAAAGACTCTTATAATCTGATGTTCAAAGAAAGAAAAAGATCTGATCCTGAAGAACATGTATCATCAAAGGGAAGTAATCAACTCAGGGGGAGTATTTCTTAACTCTGACTTCTCCGTACTTCTTATTCTGATACATATCCAGATACCTTTTCACGTTATTTTTTCATTTAAAATATCTAGTTTTTGTCATCATCAAAAAGGGGGAGATTGTTAGAACAATGTTTGAATCTACTACCCTATATTTGAGTTTTGATGATAACAAAGTGAAAAGATATAGTATTTATATGTTTCATGTTTGAACTATATGCTGCCTAAAAATTACTATGCTCTGACTTGCAGATACGCTGATTAAAATAAGCAAGATCACTTATTCAGCATCAGAACTTGATTTCATACACCAGCATCAGAAGTTGCTGAATCAGAACGTCAAGATCAGATGATCAACTCACGTACATGTTGAAGCTTGATGAACAGAACTGCGCGTAAACACTCTGATACAAAAACAATAGTTCATCAGCAGCGAAGCAGAATCAGAATGAGCCAAGCCAGAACGTGCATTGAAGAAGCAACGGTATTGTGCATTGAACGCTAATTAATTCCAACGGCATCATTCTAGACAAGATCTGCTCAAAAAGGAAAGCTTGTTATTAGCATTGAATCAAGAATATTTGCATTCAACGTTCATCTTCTCAAGTGCTATATAAACAAGGCTTCGAAGATTATAATGGCTAATGCTCTCCAAATCTCTCCACGCACAAAGCTGAACCATAATCTTCATCTACCAGTTTTGCTAAACCAACAAACTCTGATACTTCATTAGTGTTTAGCAATCTAGTTTCTAAGCTTCATTTGTGTATACATCACAGTTGTGATAAAGTTTTGTAGAAAACATTCACACACATTGTTTTATACCTTTGTAAGAAAGTGTTGCCTTGACAAACCGGATTGTGGTTTGAATCAAGAAGGCTTTAGCAGTTGTTAAAGCAGTCTGTAATATTCAGTTGAATATAGTGAATTAAGACCTCGTTGGAGAGAGGCGAAATCACCTTGACGGGTGGACTGGAGTAGTTTGAGATCAAACGAACCAGGATAAAAATATCTTGTCAATTGCTTTAAGATTTCAGTTTTACAATTCAACCCCCCCTTCTTGTGTTTTTCACCCCTTCATTTTGATCACTCAAAGAGTCAAGACATCATCCGTTTTAGTACCTGCAAATACATAGATCCACACGACATACCTTTCTCTCCTATAGGAATGATGTGTCAGTGTCCTATGACGACTGTGAGATTTAGGTGCAATATGGATCCCTCCTATTGCCTCAAATATGGGATGAGGAGTTTAATATCCCCTACTTCAATGACGACTTAGGGATCGTGGGGTAACTTTATGTGGTGTATGTGAATGCATTTGCCTTCTAGATAAATGTTTTTTAAGATGTCAAAACTAAGATAAATTTATCTTTTCTGTATATTGAGCGGTGTCTCTGAGTTATTGTATGCACCCTTGCATTATGGATCTTAGAATGCATCTAGAAAAGGTTGTTAATTGGTATCATGCATCAAAAATAATTTTCTGCATAAAAATCAGTTGGATGTGTCAACACATCCATACTATGTACTGACACATGTAGTTCAATAATAAAGCCTATATATTTTGTAACTATGTGTCGACGCAAATACCTCATATGTGTTGACACCTGTCATTAAAAATATATTTTTACTTAAAAATCATTTATATGTGCCGACACATCAAGTCTATGCACCGACACATGTACTTATATTTTAAAGCATGTAGCTTATGTAACTTCGTGTCGACACATTAACCTCATATAGGTCGACACATGTCATTACATGTTTTGACACATAAATTACATGTGTCGACATAAGTGTCAGAACTTTGAAAAAATTACTTTCCTTTTCAAACTTTTAGATTTCCCTTTTGCCTCCAACTTGCACACCTATATATACTTCATACATGTATCATTTTTAACTTGTTAAAACTATAAACACATACTATGATTTCTCATCATCTTCAACCTTGCATCTATGTATACACAAAAATAACATACACACACTACTACAAAACGTGCAAACAACAATGTCATGTTTACAACGAATTTATATACACCATAGTAATAGGTTAAAATTTTCCCGCCCAGTGAGTTGTTAGATTTATAAACAGTAATTTAATGATGGTTGTCTTTAAACACGGTAGTAAAAAATGACATGTAGCACGCTTTGATTCCCATTAACTACATTTTTTAGAGTATATTAAGCGTGTGTCACTTAAGTCCATTATTTAAAAAATAAATTGTAAATGATTTAACAATGATGAAGTACACCAAACATTGTTAGAGGACTTAAGTTTCCACTATGATTGCTTTGTCCAACCGCGATTAAAGGGTTTATTGATAAATTAAAACAAAACTTATTTTTTATTTCTTTCATAAGACGCCCTAGGCGAACAAGCGAGCCAAAGACAACATAAGTGGCATAATATTTACCCTTTTCGTATCCATTCATTTGGAGCTCAAATATTCACCACTTTGTTCATTTGATTCTTCAGCTTCGAAGTACGGTACTCTTCAACCTCTTTATCCCTTTTTTCTTGATTTATGTTGTATATGCTCAAATATTCACCCTTTGTTCATTTGATTCTTCAGCTTCGCAATATGATACTCTTCAACAGCTTCATTTCTTTTTTCTTGGTTTATGTTGTATATGCTCAAATATTCACCCTCTTTGTTCATTTGATTCTTCAGTTTCGAAGTATGGTACTCTTCAACATCTTTATTCCTTACGTGCATAAGATTCTTCAGCTTCGGAGTATAGTACTCTTCAACATCTTCATTCCTTTTTTCTTTGTTTATGTTGTATATGCTCAAGTCAGTATGAGAGTACATTTTTCATATGCTTTAGGTTTAGATTTGCATATGCATATACTTTAGTTTTTGGATTAGATTTTGGTGTGTCATTCACATTATTATACGTGTATAAATTTCAGAAGTTGTTATGGATCGTAGTTGGAAGAAAACTGATAGATTAGGTCCGATTTATGAGAATGAAGTTCTTAAATTCCTTGAATACGCTGATAAACATCTTCCCTAAAATAATGGTATCTTTTATTGTGTTGTGTTATTTGCGCGAATATCAATAAGGGTACAAAGAAAGAAATATTTCAGCATCTTTGTTATGATGGTATATGTCAAAATTATATAATATAGACGTGGCACGGTGAGGTGGATAAAGAGGAAAGTCGGGTATCACAAAGTCAAAGAGTGGATGAAGATGAATATATGGAATATCAATTAGAGGATATGTTCCGTGATATTGGGGAATCTTCTTTTAAGAATGCTCATATTTATGATACTTTATGTAGTGATAAAGACACCCTTTTATATAAGGGATACACAAATTATACACGATTGTCGGTGGTGTTAAAGTTGTTTAATCTGAAGACAAAAAATGGATGGTCGAATAAAATTTTCACGGATTTACTTGAATTGCTAAAGCAAATGTTACCAAAAGATAACAAATTTCCAAACCGTTGCTATGAGCCCAAGAAGATATTGTGTCCAATGGGTATGGACTATATAAAAATACATGTTTTCCCTATATTGCATATTATATAGGAAAGAGTAAGAAGACTTATATCAATGTCTGAAATATGGTGTATCGTGTTACAAGCTGAAGGCCAACAATGGTGATGACAATGACTACGACAATGTTAGTAGCAAGCATCCTCCTGTTAAAGTGTTATGGTACTTGCCAATAATCTTACGATTTAAGATACTTTTTGATAATTCTAATGATGTAAATAATCTTAGATGGCATGCAGATGAAAGGAATCGTGATGGAAACATTCTCCATGTAGCTGATTCGTTGCAATGGAAGAAAAATGATTCGTTGTTTCCGGATTTTGGAGTTGAGCCATGAAACCTTAGGCTTGGTCTTGATGTTGTACCCCAATTTTTGCCCCTAAGATCCCTTCATCACATCATATTAATTCAATCACAACAAGGTCACACACTAGGCTTTGGTTCTTCTCCATATCTTTAGCTTTTGCTCTAGGAAGAATCACCAAACACCCTGACTTGTATTTTATGATCATCTATGTTTTGTATTTATTATCCTTTAACTAATAGATACAATGAGTGTTTGTCCCAATTGTTGATATTGTAGGTGAAAGCATAAAACATTCCATCAAGATTGATCTAGGGATTCATGAGTTCATTTATGTGCCTTCCTTAACAAGGCTTCATTGAGATTAAAGCCTCATCATCAAATATGTTTTGAAGTGATATCATGACAAAGTCTTTTATGATTCATCGATGTACAACGTGAGCTAAGGATGACACATACTAGAATGCATTGAGGTTGGCTACTAACCCTTTCTGTTTTTCTCCTTTTGAGGACTTGTCATCTGTAGTATATGCGAGCACAAATTTTAAACACAACTGCAGAATACCTACTTCAAAGGTAGGGTTTTAAACAAACCACACACAAGTAGAACACAATGGCACATAATGCATAATTTCCCTAAACAGGTCTTTAAATAAACTAGAGGGGTCCCTGACATGATCAGCAACGGAGACCCCCGTCATACATCTCTATTCCTACTTCTCATGGCAAGGAAAACAGTAAAATCCTTATTTGACATGATCTCTAGAAAGCAATTAGATGCAGAAAGAAAATAGAAGGGAAATGTACCAAACGGATAACAATCCGTAGATGCTAAGCAATAAAAAATAAACCCGGAAAACTTCACGAGCTGCTATCACCAACAAATAAAATACCATCAGCATAAGCGTTAAAGCATCAACAAATCAAGATCGGAATGCGTAGCAGACACATTCGAATATAAAAAATACACCTGCACGAAACACAGCTCATACAGTATACGCAAAGAACAATCACACAGTGGAATGTGTCGCAAACACATCCGTGTGATGCCAGGGTACTTGCACAAAATACAATCCTTACAATATATGAAATAACAACCACACGACGAAATATGTAGCAGACACATCCGTGTGATGTCAGGGTACCTACATAAAAACATGATTTATACAAGAACAATATCGTCTTGCGCATCATACGCCAATTCTAACTAACAAGTGATTAGGTGCCTTTCAACCAATAATCATGTAATAATTAAAGTTTGAAAGCCTAACAATGTATCTTGCAAAGCATTCACAAAAGGAGTTAGAAGTAACAAGGCAATACGTGCAAACATGCAATAAAGCAAAGCAAAAATTAATATTTCTGTCTGGGTAACCGATTACCATAATAGGGTAACCGGTTACCATAACTAAAAAATTTGAGAAAATGGCTACAAACATGAGGTAACTGGTTACCATAACTGGTAACCGGTTACCTAAGCCAAAAAAGCTGGGAAACGCCATTGTAAGTCGGGTAACCGGTTACCATAACTGGGTAACTAGTCACTGCATGTAAATTTTCAAATTTCAGTTACTGGAAATGATGGTAACCGATTACCGTAATTGGATAACCGGTTATCCGCGGGCAGGAAGCAATTTTTTCAAGTTTTTTAGGTTTGACTCATGGCTTGGGCATTTGATTAAACACAACACATTCAATACATGATTTTGCATAATTCAAGGTCTAGGTTCAAACTACACATGATTGATTAAGATCAATAATTAAACCTCATGAAACATCATCAATTTGTTTCATTAATTAGGCACTTTCATGAGAATCAACTTAATTCAATAAGCACTTAATTCAACTATCCAATTCCAAATTTACACATGATGATCAAATAAAATCACAATTCTAATATTAGATCTGAGTTCTTAATTCAAAATTTAACCTAGATTCAATTCATACTTGATTAAAAAAGTGCTTTATCAAATAATCACTTATTTCAAAAGTGCTTAATTCAAGAAAACTCACCCATAGAAGTGAAGAGGAGGCTTAGGTAGAGATATCGCAATGAATGGATCAACAATCGGAGAAGAATTACTCTTGATCTTGACTTTTTAATCTTGATGAAATTGTTGTTGTGTTCTTGATGAAAAAAGTATAGAACCTTGATTTGATCTTTGAGCAACTTGTGAGAAAAGATTAGAGTGTGTGTGAAATTTTTGTCAATTATGAGCCCACTCCTTCCTGAAAAATCTGATTTCAAGGTTATATACATGGGCCAATTGGACCTTGGATGAGAAATTGAGTTGGATCTCCATTTGAAAGTGTAAGCTCGACACGTACCAAAAAGTGCCACGTCATCATACATACGAAATCTTCAAAAGTTCCAACATAAAAAATGAAGATGATCTAATTTGTGACATATTGCCGAAAGAGCAGGCTCAATCAAATAAACGACGAGGAAGTTATAAAATTTTGAAGTTTCACTGATGCTGTATCAGACAAAAATAATTTCCTGTGCAAAAATTTATTGCATCATGCGCAAAGAAGATAAAAAACAAGAACTTTCGGCTCACCGTTTACTTTTAGCATTTGAAAATAAGTTGTAGTAGATGAAATTTTTGAACCGCTGCCAACGGACTCAGCTCAATACGACAACAATCGAGTGAGATATGAATTTTACCGTATCAAACATTAATACAAATGAATTCTGGTTCACCACAAACATGTCTTCAAAAACTCAAAATTCACGGGTCCTTCGTTCGTGAATAAGCTTTTAGCCTCCAAAGATGACATCGAAACATAATTTTAGCAATCAAAATCGCGCGCATATGACATTCCATCCGAGAGTTATGAATTTTTTAGTGCATATGAAATAACGGTTCAACCCACTTTTCCTTTGTATTTTTCACTGTATAATTTCCAAAAGAATGACGTATCCGGAGACCTTCCTTTGAGATTTAGCTTTTGGTCCGAACACGAAAGTTGAAGAGAACGTCGAGACGGTTTAAAAACCACAAGAATCAATCCAAAATACCGTTCCAAACAGAAGATATGAATTTCCAAACTCAAATCAGCTGAAAAACTATTTGTTATTCGCACAGCCTAAAATTCACTGAAAACACCAAAATATTCTGCAACTCGACATGCGTTTGAACAAATATGGGAGCTTTGTTGCGTTGATCAAAATACCTTGATCCTGTGAGCACGGATCCAATGACATGCATGTATGTGCATGTTAACAAACTATAAGCCAAATAGAGATAGAAAACAAAAAGGACAAATTTTAGAGTACAACACTATCTTGTAATGTAGCTTGAGTTTTCCATTTTGGAGATGCGCGGAGAGAACGAAAATTTACAATGACGATTTAGGATTCTTAGGAAACATATGAAGAGAGATGAACAAATGCAGAGAGTAGAGCTACTGGTGTTCTTGTTTTGGAAAATAATTTTTGAAAAATAATATTTTTATTATGCATTTTAATTATTTATGCAAATTAAAATATTTAATAATTAATTTAAAATAATTATTTTAAATGGACAATAAATTATGTGGACATATAATTGTACAAAGAGAAACTGGCACATCATCAAAAATAATACTATATCATATAAAAACACATCCAAATTAAAAAAAAATCAAAATTCACTTGAAAACTTAAAAAATAAACTAAAATAATACATTTTAACGTCAAAAGATTAAAATAAAAAAAGTTAAATCGAGAAAATAAAATTACAATTAAATCTTTTTCTTTATCTATCACATTTTGAATACATGCTTAATTATGATATTTATTTTGCGTGTCTAAATAATTAACACATATAACATGTGTACAAAAGAACTATACTTTTTCCAAAAATTGATAAGAAAACATTTTATGTAAAGAAAACAAAAAAAATTAGGCAAAGCAAAACAAAACAGAAAAGTCAAAAGTGGTAGACATTAGACACACGCATCCCGAAAATTCTACACCAAGCGCATTATCTACTCATTTTTAATATATACTCCCGCCTTTCTCTATTATCGAATATAAGTAACCTAATTTTTTTTTATATAATTTTAAATATAAGTAAAAATTATTTATAATTATTATATTCAATTCGATGTCATTATTTAAAATATAACTTTACTTTTTATATTTTTATGTTTTTAATAATTTCTAAATCAAAAAATAAGGATAAAGCTAGAAAAAGTGAAAGGTTTAAATATATTTAAACATTTTTTTAAAGGATGAATATATATAGGATTTTCATTTTATTTTATAAATCATTGGATCCCGAAGTCTCTTTGCTACTAACACTAATCAGATTGGAATCCCCGTCACCGGCCACAAGCTACTAACCGCCATGGCGGCAGCCGGGACTTGTTTTCTCCCTGGCGTTTCCTCGCCGCTTTTCCGCCGGGAGCCACCTCAGCTTCATGGGAAACTGAATCCAGCTCGGACTCAGAGCATGTCCCCGCGCTTCGCCATGTCCGTTGACCGAGTGCCGGCAACACTGGTGGCGGCGGAGAAAGGAAACACGGTGGAGTTAAAACGAGAAGAAGGTGGTGCGGAGGAGATAGATAAGCGTTGGGAAGAAAAGGAAGAGAAGCAGAGACGGAGTGGTTGGAAAGAGTATTTGGAGCAAGCGACGGATTTGATAGTTGGTGACGGTGGACCGCCGCGGTGGTTTTCGCCGTTGGAGTGTGGCTCGCGGTTGGATAATTCTCCTCTTATGCTCTTCTTGCCGGGTCAGTTCCTTTTTCATTTTATCTAATTATTCTGTTAATTGTAATTAATTAGTTGAGTTATTATATTTATTATTATTATTGGGATTTTTCCCTGAATGCTTCGATTTCTTTTCACCCATTATACATTTTGTCTAGTTTGTATCGTTGATTATTAACCATAAGGTTACTTTAGATTTAGTTTTTGGAGATTTTTGGAGGGTCGTGTCTATCTCTAAAATGTGTTTCATATTTTTAAAAAATTTTAAAAATGATATAATTTTATATGCTAACGTACCATATTATTTTTTATTTAATCGCAATTTTCTAAAGACTTTCCCTCTAAAACTAACTCTCAAAATAAATCCTTCTTAAAGACCATTAAGACTTTGCAACTAGATTTCATCTATTTTAGAAATTTTTATGGTCATATCAAATTCAAACTTTTAATTTTTTTAAAGTTAATTTTTTACACCATTAATAAAAAATACTTTTATAAAAATATTCATAAATTTATTCTAATTTCTGTAAAATGTTAATTATATTTTTAACTTGTGTGAAATTATAAGAATAATATTGGGAGTATATAGAGTAAGTGAAAATAGGATATGCTAAGATGTAAATTATTTCTATATTGTCGTACATAATTATTAAACTCATAGAATAATATAAGTACATAATTTATTACTATTATCCGTAATATCTTATTTATTAAAGTAGCTATTTATTTATTAAAATAGTGATATTGTTTTAATTTTAATAGACTAGTCTTTCTATATTAAAATAATTATCGTTTTAATCAATTTTTTTCTCCAAATAAGTGATATTCTCAAAACATAGTAATAATTGATAAATTTTCACTTATTCTCTTGAATTATTCTCTATTATATCATTTTAATAAAGTTAATTTAGTAAAAATATATATATTTTTTACATTTTATCTTAATTAATTAATAAAATTAATTCTAAACAAATTTTGTTTTTTTTGTTTGTTTAAGGGAACATTTAATTTAATCCAAATTATTCTATTAATGATTTTTTTGCTCAAAAAAAAAAAGAATGATTTTTGAATTTACTTAATTCGGTAGATATCATATCAGTGTCGACATGCAAAGTGCTTTCTTTTTAAAATTATGATTCCTCGAAATTGCACATAAGTGATATATTAGTTTAATAGTGGTAGTTGCTTAAAAACACAAATCAAGGACCCTACCTATGAATCATGATACGAGAGAATGCAAACATTTACTGTACTATGTTATTTTAATCACATGTCGTGTTAATAGTGTTAACTAGTGTCTTAAAATACTTGTTGAGGATTTCAAATAAAAAAGTTCATTAAAAATTAAATATTTCAATTTTGACGCATTGAACATTCAAATTTTTATAAAAATTCTCTTTTAAAATTTTTCAATAGTTCCTTTTTAACATCTGATAACATTTGCCTTTAATAATGCAATCTTCAACTGAATTTAATACTTTAAAAAATGATGTACTAACTTGTAAGCTTGTAGTGAAATCAGTAAGTTGTACTATAAACATAAATATATGTAATTCTTCATTTCTAAACATTTAATTTCTGTGAATTTTGCTATCGAGTTCTTGAAAAAAAACTTATTTCAAAACTGTTAATTGACTGTGTAATTTTTTTTACATTGAATGGGTGTATAAATGTATCGAATCTCTGTGACATTAACATAAATCATGGGTCTATAAATGAAATTCAAAACAATTACGCATAATTGTAAAAATATTAGATAAAGATAAAAATGTATATATAATTAAGCTTATTTTTGACCAAAGACGTTAACTTATGACTCATTTTTGTTTATAATTAAGAAGGTAGTACTTAATTAAGTTATTCTCTAATTTTAATATGTAATTATTTGTATGATTTTCACCCTTAAAATATAGGAAAAGATACTTGTATTAACAATGTTGTTACCGTAACAAATTTTTAATCTCTAAGATATTCCTCGTCTTTCACACCCTCAAACACAATCATGAATATATTAAGGTTAAATATTTATCTTTTTGAATTGTCTCCATGTAATATATATATATATATATATATATATATATATATATATATATATATATATATATATATATATATATATATATATATATATATATATATATATATATATATATATATATATATATATATATATATATATATATATATATATATATATATATATATATATATATATATATTATTTTTTATAAATAAAAAAATATATTACAAGAAGTAATTTATGCAGTACACAAAAGACATTTTAGGATTGACACTTATTTCACGATCCTTCAATTGTGTGTGGGAATTTCTTTTAGTTATTGTCATTTCGTTTACTCCAAAAAAGTGAAATGTATGGCTTTCCGCTTTGAAATATTGAGCTCTCATTTTATATAAACTCTTTTTAAATAATTCTATATGTAACCAATGTGAAATTTGAAAAATTTCCAATATTTTTAATTCTTACTAAAGAAAATCGGTTTTAATCTAAAGTAAATTTTACAAAAGTAGTTAGTTCATCACATATTTTTTTTCCAATGCATAAACATGTTAAAGATTTTTTAAGATTAAACTAGCAAGATATCCGTGCGTTTGCACGAGTTCTATTAATTTGATACAATATAAAATATATTTAGATACACATAGTTGTTTAATTATAAAGTGAACAATAATCATATAAACTAAATTGTATTAAATAAGTATTGTGTTGATAGTGATTATTGAGATGAAAAATTAATTGTTTACACGATGGTGGAGTATTATCCAATTTGATACGATATAAAATATATATAGATATACATGTAAATTTGAAATAAATTACTTAATTGTAAAATGAATGATGATCTTATAAACTCAATTAATATTGATTAAAAATAAATGGATATTATACTGATAGAGACCTGCGAGATGGAAAGTTAGTTGTCTGCACAACTATGAAATGTTATCTAATTTGATACGGTATAAAATGTATTTAGTTATACATATAAATTTGAAATAAATTAGTTAATCATAGAATGAACAATGATCATATAAACTCAATTGTATTAAATATTTATGTTTGGCTTTCGGCTTTAAAATATTGAGCTTTAAAATGAGAGATGTCACTTTATATAAACTCTTTTTAAATTCTATATGTAACCAATGTGAGATTTGGAATTTTTTCAATATCTTTAATTCTCATGAAATAAAATCGGTTTTAATCTAAAGTAAATTTTAGAAAAGTAGTTAATTCTTTACAATTTTTTTTTCCAATGCATAAACATGCTAAAGATTTTTTAAGATTAAAAGTATATGCACTTGCAAAACATATTCTGAGTGATTGCAACATTTATTCTTGCCTTTCTTTTTCCTTACTGACTATTTAGGAGCCAAATCCAGATAAACAGATATTCTTTTGTCATGGATGGTAACATGAAACCAGTCACTAATAATTTTAGTTTTACGAATTACTTGCATTCCAAACTTTACAGGAATTGATGGCTTGGGACTTGGACTTATTTCACATCATCAAAAACTGGGAAGGTTTGTGTTCATTTAATTTCATTTTAAGGCCTAACTAGTTTCTTCTAACTAAATGGTTTTCTTGAATAATCATTTAACTCACATGTAATTAAGAAATACTGTTTTTGTTCCATTTTGTTCATTGAAGGATTTTTGATTTATGGTGCTTGCATATTCCAGTTGCGGATCGAACATCATTTACAGGTCCTTTTTCCCTTAGCCCGTTATAATGTTTAATGCTCATGTTGAACTCCTTCACACTATCGATTTATTCATTCTTAATGTTGACAATGAGATCACTGTGTATATCTTCCATGCATTTGTTTCAGTTGTGTATTCCTGCATAATTTGTTGCTTCGAAATTTCCTTGTTGCAGACCTTGTGAAATTAGTCGAGACAACAGTTAGGTCAGAATATCAACGTTCACCGAATAGGCCCATATATCTTGTTGGAGAATCTTTAGGAGGGTGTCTCGCATTGGCTGTTGCTGCCCGTAACGGTGATATTGATCTTGTACTAATTTTGGCAAATCCAGGTAACTCTTTAGTAATGCAGATATGCTTTTCGACTGACAGACGCATAAAGTACATAATCTGACCATGGATATCCAATTTACAGCTAGTTCGTTCAGCAAGTCCCAATTGCAACTTCTAATACCATTGTTGGAAGCTTTGCCTGACTCGTTCTCTCCTGCCCTGCCGAGCATTCTCAGTTTGACAGCTGGTTTGGTCATCTTGCTTTCCCGTTTTTATTATATGAACTATAGTTTCAATTTTGGAGAACTTGCATTGTGTCTTTGTCTTTATCTTTTACTGAAGAAAATGGTACCTTTCTCCATTAATGCCTTCAACTATTCTTGTTACATTAGGTGACCCTCTGAGGATGGTGTTGGATAACTTCGTGAAAGGACTTCCTCTACAAAATACAGCTAGAGAGCTAATAGAGGACTTTACTACTTTCTCATCATCGCTTCCTGTAAGGTTCAATTATTGTTTTTGTTCAAAAATAAAGAATTTCAATTGGAAGAGCTGTGTGTGACTTTTTCTTCACAGAAGGCTGTTGTGAGAGTAATAATGAGTTAGTGGCATTCACAGTGCTTAAAGCATATTTCAGAAGAAATCTTAATTGAAAATTGGCTAGCTTACTTTATTTCCTTTATTTTAACAAAAACTTTGTAAAAGTGGAACATGTTAGACTTTTGAAGAGCATGGTTGGACATGACTTCATTTTCTTTGCTCTGGCTTATTTGTGCTCATTTGAGCTTTCACTTCATTTACTTTCAATATTGAAAATCTGTTGATTGAATCCACAGGTTCTGGCAGACATTTTACCAAAAGAAACACTTCTGTGGAAACTAAAGATGTTTAAGTCTGCTTCTGATTATGCCAATTCTCGTCTTTATGCTATCAAAGCTCAGACTTTGATACTTTGCAGGTTCATTCTCTTTATAATTGTACATCTTACATTACTCATAATATGAATCCTATGTATTTAACTTTTCGATGCCGTCACTTAGCAAACATGCTATTAAAAAAGAAATGGAAATAAAGATTACTAAATGCTAATAATCAATTTCTTCAAACTTCATTACTTCTAAACCATGGTCTGTATGATGGAAACTGTTGAAGGGTATAGAAACAAAAAAACCATATGAAATTTGTGTCAATTACACACCAGAGGATATTATCTCAGAATGTAAATTATTGCATTCCAATCTCCTTCGCAGGTAGAGAAAAATTGTCTGATCACATAAATCACAAAGGCAATATTAGGACAGGTTACAATTACAGTTACTGAATTCAGCTTCCCAACTAGTTGATGTATTTTTTGGGTCTAAAAGTGATTGCCATTGAATCTGTAGATGTTTGGCTTGGGATCCGTAGGAGTATCAAACAGGGTTAGTGTTAATCAACCTTGCTTTGCTTAAAATTCACCTACATACTTCATTTGAAAAATCACAGTACCATTTTTGGATTGCGCCACCTCTATCCTCAAAAAGTAATGAAATCTAACAAAACCCTTGGTCTGAAAATGGTGACAGTTTTTTTTCTTCTTCGTGTGTGACGCCATGGTATTCGCCGCCTATGAGGGATTCTCCACGTACACAACCATGTAAGCGCACCCTGCAGTTTAATGAAGATAGAATTTGAAGTCAACTTCACTCGGAGTCATACCAAACTGTTGAACCACAATGATGAATTTTACAAAAACCATCTCCTATGACACTGAAATCATATAAAGACCCGAGGAGATGATAGACTAGTTATGAAAACTTCCTATAAATAATATATTCAAGAGGTTGCTCCATGTAAATCTTTTATGTGAGGTTGTGATGAAGGAAAACATTCTTGATATCAAGCAGGTATAAATGCCAGTGTCCAATAATCCATGGACAAGAATAACCTTAGAGAAGCTACTTTAACCGATAATGACATGGAAGCACAGATTCAAAGTTTCCATAACTTTCCCACATTGTTGAGAAGAATTTCCATTATAGCAATACCAATATATATTATTAAACCATATTTATTTTGTTTTGTTACTAGCCGTTAGGGCTCTGTACTAGCCGTTAGGGCGCTGTACTAGCCGTTAGGTTTAGCATGTTTATAGGTGTGTCTGTTACATTACTTGCATCTCAAGCCATCTCCCATATAAGCATGGCTTTTGTTACTTTGTATTCTCAAGTTCAATAATACAATAATATTCCTATTATATATTTCCAGTATTATCAAATATACACATGTTTACCTTTTCAAGTTTACGACTCATGAAAAATGAAACTTGTTTTTTTTCTTTATGCTTTTAGTGGAAATGATCAATTATTACCCAGCCAACAGGAAGGTAAAAAACTATATAAGTTACTGCCTAATTGCCAGCTCCGCGAATTTGATGACAGTGGACATTTCCTATTACTGGTATTATTTCTTTTCCATTTATATTCAAACATGCATTATCATTTGATGCAAGTTTTAACAGACTCTAACGCGATAGCTGGTTCACTGCTAGCAGGAAGGCAGCATTGACCTTGTAACCATCCTCAAGGGAGCTTCCTACTACCGACGTGGCAAGTATCTCGACTATGTTTCTGATTTCATACCGCCTACACCTTATGAAGCCAAAGAAGTAATACAATCAAACAGGTAAGGAAAGCTTAACCTATAGCTTATCATGATGGCATTCATGATATATTGATGTTTTTATGACATGTTATATCTTTCGACTTATCTGTGTTGTTTCAGTTAATTGAACTGTACTCTAATCAAACTAATAATTTACATTTTCCACCTTTTAACTTAAAATGCTTCCAGTTTGATTACTGCTGTCACAAGTGCTGTAATGCTTTCAACTTTGGAGGATGGAACGATTGTAAAGGGACTAGCTGGAATTCCTTCAGAAGGACCTGTTTTATTTGTTGGGTACCACATGTTGCTAGGATTGGAATTAGTTCCCTTGGTTTCTCGAATTCTTTTGGAAAGAGATATCCTCGTAAGAGGAATAGCACATCCTATGATTTTTAGGAAAGAAAAAAATGGAAGATTGCCAGAAGTATCTTCTTTTGACACATTCAGAATTATGGGTGCTGTTCCTGTGGCACCATCTAACCTTTTCAAGCTTTTATCTTCCAAGTCACATGTCCTGTTATATCCTGGAGGGATGCGCGAGGCTCTTCATAGAAAGGTAAATCCCAATAAGTAAGCTCTTTATAATGAGTTTCATCTTTTCTCATTTAATCCAAATCCGTTCATGTTAGCTCTTCTAAATGAACCTAAATTCTGACATTTAGTGTGAGCATTTCGACACATGGTTACATTTTAGGTGGCACTGTGCATCTCCGTTTCTATATTTAAATGTACTTCAAGGCTCGCTCAAAATCTCCACCATTTTATAATAATTATCAGGGTGAAGAATACAAGTTATTTTGGCCTGAACAATCTGAGTTTGTCAGGATGGCAGCAAGATTTGGAGCCAAAATTGTACCTTTCGGTGCTGTTGGAGAAGATGATCTTGGCGAAGTAAGTTTCATTATTTACAATGCCAATCATTTTCCTTTACAAAGTTATTCTTTTTCTGAAAATAACATGTATTGAAGCAAAGTGTCTGTGACCAATTCTTATAGTGGAGTATAACTCAGATGCTTAAAAACTTTTTTATCTACGTTCTTTAGGATTTAATTTGGGTTCACTACTAGTTTTCTACTCTTGAAAACTTTCATCCAGAGTTTTCAATTGTGTTGCGGTCACAGATGCATTATGACCATTGCATGCGGAAGTGGTTGTGACAGTCACCGTAACCAAGATACAAGCTGCATCACCCGAGTCCACAATTTGAATCCTTGTTGTCCTCCAATCACGTGTTGTGCAATCATTTAAAGATTTTGACTTTTCAGTTAGTGGTTAGTATTGTCAACTCAAGTCATATAAGTGATGTGATAACTCATAATTAGGAAACATTTAGACAGAGAAGAGGGGGAGAGAGAGAGAAAAGGAATAGGATGGATACACTGATGAATTTTTTCACCTCAACAGTCAGATTTTCTACTTAGAGATTAACTATGGCTTTCTAAACGGAACATATAACACTGGATGCCCTGACCTGGATTTGAATACCATATTAACAGCACGTCACCTTGTTCTTTTCAGGTTGTGTTTGATTATGATGACCTGATGAAGATTCCTTACTTTAAGTCCGAAATAGAAAACCTTACGAAAGAGGCTATGCCGTTGAGGTATCTAAATTTCCTCTCTGTTGATTGATTCATACATGTAGCCGACCCCACTTAGTGAGATAAGGCTTGGTTGTTGTTGTTGTTGATTGACTCATACCATTTATTTTCATAACTTGTTGATTTATACCAAAAAGATATACCAAATCACGAAACATACAACGTTTCATATACTTTTCTTTTCCATTTTTTTGATGTGTTATACTCCATACACAGATGTATTATTTTATGCCTCTTTGTATACTTTGAAATCTAGGGCTGATGCTAGTGGCGAGGTGGCGAATCAACAAGTGCATTTGCCTGGAATTTTGCCTAAAGTTCCGGGCCGATTCTACTATTATTTTGGAAAACCAATTGAAACAAAAGGTATGTCCTTTCCCTATGCTTATTTCACTGTTAGGAATACCTATGAAATGTGGCAGTAAAGTTTGTTTTGCCAACATCAATTTATTGGGATATTGTTTGACAGGGAGGAAACAAGAACTTAAGGATAGGGAGAAATCTCAAGAATTATATTTTGAAGTGAAATCTGAGGTTGAGAGATGCATTGCTTATTTAAAGGAGAAACGAGAAAGCGACCCTTACAGAAGTATACTGTCACGGTTATTATACCAAGCTACACATGGTTTTACATCTGATATTCCAACATTTGAAATTTGAGTGTTCTGTTATAATTTGATCCTGAAAATTCCCTAGGTTAGAAAGGCAAACTTTGTAATTTGCCAATAGTTTTTCAGGCATTGTTTTCTTGCCAGAAGGCATGATAACTCATAGAAGGTTGGACCATTTTGCAATTCTTCCTATAGTTTAAATAAAAAAGCAGCAAATACAAAGAATAAATTATTGGGAAAGGAACATTACTATTCAAGTTGTATGTAAATTTGTCAAGATGGACAATGGAATCTTGAAACATGTAAAGTGGGAAGGGAGGTATCAATGTATTACTCCCTACCATAATGAAACTATGTCTATATAGTTTATACACACGACTCAAAAAAATTATAAAGTCTGGGCAAAAAATTCAAAGACTGCAAATTCATATTATATATAATATATAAATAGTCATCAATCAAAATAAAAGACATTCATCATATTTTTTCAACAAAAATATAGTTTAAAATAAAAGAGATGAAACATAACCTTATAATAGCGTGTTAAATAAAATCACGAGGCAAATGTTCTTTTTGAGACTTTTTGCGGTGAATGTTTGGATAATATCAATATCATCAAGTGACTTGAATATTTTTCGCTCGATGTTGCTGTACCCCAAATTTTGTCCCTAAGATCCCTTCATCATACCATATTGTTTCAATCACAACAAAATCACATTAGGGCTTTTTGTTCTTCTCCCTATCTTTAGCCTTGCTCTTCTGAGGAATTACCAAGCACCTTAACTTGTTTTCTTTTGTGATCATGGATATTTTGCTTTGATTTTCTCTCTAATTAACAAAATGCAATATTGGTTTGTCTTACTTGTTAATAATGTAGGTAAAGGCAATGAGGTTTAGCAAGTTGCTTTATGGATTCATGAGTTTATTTCTATGCCCTAGTCAAAAGCTTGAGAGATTTAAACCTCACCATTGAAGTTGTTTTGAAATTGGTATGAAAGTGGTTTTGGTGGCCATGAGTCCTCATCATCATCCTCAACAATTTCTATTCACAAAGGAAGAATATTGGCACAAAAAGTTTGTTCAAACTTGGCAAAGTTCCACCAAGCATTCTCTTGATCTAGAGGCTAGGGTTTTGAACTTCAAAGGGGCATATCTTGCTCATCTTTTGGTATTTTTGAGTGATTCTAAAAACATTCTTCTCTTAAAAGAGTTACCAACAAATCACTTCAAAAGTTCCAAGGAGTTTTCATGTGGAAGGAACTTGGTGAAGAGGGAAGATTACAAGTCATCTAGATGAATTCTCAATTTTCTATATGTGACTTCAAATGGTCATAACTTGGTCAATTTTTATCACCTTGAGCCCATTCTTTTTTCATGATGATCTTAAGGATGTGTACTTCATGCATTCTTTTATGTGCAAAGTAAGAAAATGGATGGAAGTTGCTTTAAGAATGCAAGAGATTATAGGTTATTTCATGATTTTTGGCCAACTTCAACAAGTCATAACTTACTCAATTTTTGGAGATTTTGAGTGGTTCAAATTGTAAAGTGTCATTCAAGAGATCTGCTTCATTCCATATTTTTTGGTCAAGAGCAAATTCTAAGTGGAAGGCCATGTTTGGATGCAAGAGATTATAGGTCATTTTTAAAGAAGAATTTGAAATATTTCTATGTATGGAAAGTCAACTCTTTTTCTTCAACTTTGACTCCATGTAACTTTCAGCTCAAACATCCATTTGATTCCATTCTTTTTCCATTGCAAAGCTTGTTATCTCATCTTTCCAAAGCATCAAGAATTTTGCCCTAAGACCTCCTGAAGTGGAAATGCCATTGGATTGATCTTGGTAACTTGGAACTGAAGTTTTCCCATAAGTCAGAATTTGAAATTCATGTTTTGGCTTTTAAACATCAAATTAGCACGCGTTTGTGATCTAAACATGTTTAACCAAGTTGCCAAATTGGATTAGAGCCTTGAAACGCAAGGATTATATGAGTTTTAATGTAAATCAAATCACACTTTGCTCGTGCATCAGGTTCACACGACTTCCCTCCAATTTGCATCATTCCACACGTTTGAACATTTCATTTGATTCCCTATAAATAGAGGGACATCCCCCATTCAATTTCCCAAGCTTAGATAGCCAGAATCACCCGGCCAAACTTGCTTCACAACTCAGAATTCAGCTACTTCGAATCCTATTCTCAATCATTTTTTTCATCAATTCACCTTCCTTGATCTTTCTTGAAGCTAACGATATAATCACATTCAAGAATCGTGTCCTATATTGTTCCATAGAAGTTCAGTTTCAGAGCTCTGCAACTCAACTTTAATAGGTATATTCCTTCATCAACTCTTCAAAACTTTGGTACCATTGTGTTGCTCTCATTGCCCTGGTTCTAGTCGCAACACTTACTTTTATCTGAAAATACGTTTTGACCATGAATTTTCAAATCCCTTTTCAAAACTTTCTTTCCAAATTGTTTGAGTTACAATTTATATAAATTTGGCGCGAGGGTGTGGTTGTCTTCGTCTTGAAGAGATGAAGCGAATGGCATAGGTCTGAGCTTCTGATTTTACAGTTTGAGAGACCTGTAATTCGTGAAGGCTGGAGGTTGAAGATGACCAACGTGTCATCTTCTAACCAATGAAAGCGTGTGTTATTTTTAAATTCTGATTTTATTAATGATTTTGTACATTATTCATTAAAGACCATGATATGTACAACGCGCCAGATCCTTTGGATTTGATTACTATCGCGTTTTGACTCTCATCCAATGGTCCACATCTTTTTCTTTTATTTTCTTTTTCTGATTTTTATATTTTAATTGTTTTAAATTTCAAAAAATCATAGAAAATTCATTTTTAGTCCAAAAAAATCTGAAAAAAGTTATGAAAAATATTTTTGATTATTCCCTTTCTAATTTTTATTTTTTCACAATTTAATTTTGTGTTTTGGCATTTTTTTATGAATTTTACACTTATTTGATTTGTTTAAAATGTTTAAAAATACTTTTACACATTTTTAAATTCTGAAAAAATTATGGAATGATCCAATGATATTGTGACAAATATTGGTGACCTTATTTTATTTTTGTTTTTGACTTTACTATTTTTTACTATTTGTGTTTAATTTACCCATTTATTTTAATTTTTAAAAATAGTTTCTGACTTTTAAAAATTACCAAGAATTTCATAAAATTACTTGGCCTCTTTTCTGATTTTTCTATGGTCTTATTTTTCATTTCTTGATTAATTTGAATATAATTGTTATTTTCCTCATTATTTTCCTTTTTTTTATATATTTTTTAAATCCTTTAATGTATATATTAATTATATTATTATTTTGTGATTATTTTCTGGCTGTCTTGGATTAATTTTTTGATCATGACTTTATTAACATCATTGGATCTTGAGTGTTGAGTTCAACTCCACCAAAATGAATGAATGATTTTAATAATAGTTTGGTTAAATTTTTAATTCAAATGTGGTTTATCTTTTTATCCTAAATTCCCTTCATCTCATCCCCTTTTCATTGCACTAAATGTTGTTAGAGCATGATCTCTATATCATGTCTCAAAACAAATGGTGCATAGATTGCTATTGATCGGCCTCAAAATAGGTGCGACTTCTATATAAGTCCACTTACGATTGCTTAACATAGCGCTAAATTTTGTCCCAATTCGAATAAATGATCATTCGTGGTCCAAACTTAATTGCAAGCCCAAGTATGTTAATTTGATCTTTTTGATCCAATAACCTTGAGATTCATTGTGTGGAGACTTTGATTCTACCAATCCTCTAATAGATCTACAACACCTTTGGTCAACGTGGATCACTTAAACATCGTTGATCATTAAATGGTACTTGTGAAAATTCCAAATGGAAGATATACTTGACAAAAAGCAAATGTAATTTGTTGTGTGGAGGCTTTGGTTCTACCAATCCTCTAATGAGTTCCAAATGCAAGTTTCAAGATAGTCATCTAACTAACCACTAATTATTGACTTGTTTTATTTTATGCTTTTATTCTTTTATGTTTTATGCACTATTTATTTTTTAGCATTTTTCATTTCATGTCATTTTTCATCTTTGCTCATTTGAGCATTTATATTCTTGTCAATTTTACTTTGCTCACTTGAGCTTTTATTTTTCTTTTCCTAAGATACTTAACAATCAACTTAAACCCTAAAAAAACTCTTAATGGTACTTGGACTATTTGGTTACTATCCTTGGCATTATGGAGCATGAGACTATTTCTTGGACTTAGGATTAGAAACCTTGGATTATCTTTGAGACCTTGTGATCTTATCTGATTATTTTGTCTGGAGCTCTTGAGGTTTACCTCAAGACATTGGGCTGCTTGTTTGTTTTTGTGTGCAGGTTTTTGTGATTACATCCTTTGCTTGTAATATGGAATTCACCCGCATACAGCCGTTACTCTGCCCAATTTTTGTGAAGACTTAATACACTTGAAGTTTGGTTCTCTCAAGAGGTCTAATATCTTTGCTTGCTTGGTTCCAATCCAAATAATGAGAATTCTATCTTGGCTCATAATGTCAAGTTTTGGCTTCTGGTTGGTTAGATGATCCTTATCCTTAGCTTTTACCTTATCCTTTAGGGTAGCCTCTTCTTCTCCTCCCATCTTCTTTAATTTCAAAAATTTTCTCCCTCCTTTTGAAAACCCTTCTTATTTTGAAACTTAAACACTTTTATAATAAACTTGGACTTATGTCCATGCATTTCCAAAAACATTTTCATAAATAAACTTCAATCAATTTAATAATACTTTGACATTTTTTTATGAGAAGACTAAAAGTCAACCAATCTCATTTCAAACCATTTTGCGACTTTGGATTTTACCTTCTAACTTTTCTTAAAAGATTAGGCTCTTGTCAATCCTTGTAGTGATGCAAACAACTATACTTCTACAATATGTAGTGAAGAGAGATATTTTCCACTTGGGTGTTGAGTGAGGCATTGATTTTAAAATCCAAGCCATATCCTCCACTTTGAGATGATGCAAATTCTCCTTTCTCATGATTGTGGGTAGTAAGTATGTTTTCCATACAGACAATGACGATGATGTCTTATCTCATAAAATTAACCAACACACTTGTGTTTCAAACTTTTAAAAAGAGGAACTACGTATACCCCGATTCCCTATTGCACGAAAGGTGGTACGTAGGCACTAAAGGTTCGCAACCGCGGCGGGTGCAAAAATCATAAAAAATATATTTCTCTTCTCACCTCCATCATCCATTTTATATACAACACATTTTTTATAGCCAAAATATACAGATTTTACAAAGAGGTTCCTGCGGAGTACCATAGATGTTTAGGGTGCTAATACCTTCCCTTTGCATAACCAACCCCCTTACCTTGAATCTTTCCCCCTTTTTGGGTTATTCGATCTTTTCCCATTCCTTTGGAAACAATAAAGCGCGGTGGCGAATTTGATTTTGATTTGTATAAAGTCTAGTCAATCCAATGGCTTAGTCTTGAACATTTCTACCGCTACAGATGTAACATACTATCAACCATATATTGTTGATTTTATTTTGTAATTTAGATTTGGTAATCTTCATTGCAGAAAAAGTTTTTTCTACGATTGTTGTTGGCACCGGCAATATCAAAACTAGGGTTAAAAATGGGTCGTCCGTCTCGCTCCGTCTCACTTCGTCTTAAGACACTAAAAACAGAGCGGGACGGACAAGTCTGCCAAGTGGAAATGAGCATAAAAATCTAATTCGCCCTACCAAGGTGGCGGGCTGGTGAGCGGCGGACTTGCCCACTTAATTTTTTTTTCTTCTTCATTTTTTTAGTATATTAAAAGGCTTTTTTTTTACATTTTAATTAGACTTATTTTTAGAATAATTTTTTTATAAAGCATATCTTTAACAAAATTTGCTTAAAAAATATATATTCACAAATAGATGTATAAAATTAAACCATCAAGAAATGGACCTACTAGAATTAACTAAAAAATGGCGGGCTTAAGGCGAGACAAGTTAAACGAATAGGCACAGCGGGCTTTGACGGGCGGCGAGTCCAAAATCCCAAACCCGCTATTTTTTGGCGAGTGTGCGGACAGGTCTGGCGGGCGACGGATCCAAAATTCCAACCTAATCCACTATTTTTTGGCGAGTGCGCGGGCAGGTCTGGCGGGCCACGGCCCATTTTGCCACCCCTAATCAAAACTAATTTAATAAAATTATAATCCAATGGAAATACCAAATGTTTGTGAGTTTGAACCATCTTCATAGTTAAACTTTGAACATCTTCACAAGTGAAAAATAAAACATTTCTTTTCACTCGAAGAACATAAATTTTAACTTGATCTCTAATTGTTCCACAATCATGATCAGAAATGTCTGCATGATAAATATCAGCAAGACGAGCAAACTTATCAATATTAGATTTGGAGAAAGAGTTCTCGGGGTCAAGACATGAGAGGCAATCAAGGATACTGTTACTTCTTTAACTAAAATAGTGATCTATCTCCACATATATTTGTCAATAGGAACACAAAATCCTTAGACATCAACAAATAAATTATCCCAACCACTATCTCATTATGGCCAACCGAGCTTTGACAACATCAACTAATTCCATGGCAATCACAATATTAAGATATTTTCTTTGCAAGACATTTGAAAGGTCGTTTGTGATACCAAACAACTTTAACATGAACTTCAAAATAAAAACAAATTTAAAGTTCACCATTTTTTCGATCAAACCCGTTGTTTGAGATGATCCATGTTCATCTTCATTAACCATACTAAGCACCTTTAACATGGAGGACCACATTTGATCCAAACGAAGCAATGTAGTATGATGTAAACCCCATCTAGTATTCCCTGGTCTAGTGAGACTATATGATTGGTGCAAGCTCCTTCCTCTAGATATCTTACCACTCTCAAGTTTATTTAAAATATCTTGGTGTCGTGCCTCCGTCAAAGCATCCCTCATATTACAAGATGCACTTGTTATGGTCACAATCAAGAAGATATACTCAGAGAAATCATGAATAGATGAGTAACAACTAGCAACAGACACAACAACCAATTTCAAATGGTGAGCATTGCAATGGACATAGAGAACATAAGGATTTTCATCAAGAATATTTCCTTGCAAATTATTAAATTCACCTCTCATATTTGAAGCTCCTTCATATCCTTGTCCTCGTATCCTTGAAATAGATAATGTGTACTTGTTGCACCTCAAAATTCGCCCTCCTGATTTCTTTTATTTGGCTTAGACTTTTGTATTCATCTGCATATATTCCTTTAGGTCACTAACATAGCATGTATTTGCATTGAATAAGCGCCTGAAGTTCAAGAGTTCAGTGGGCGCGCAAGCTAGGGTTTTTTATAATTGACTGAGGTGTATATGTTCAATAAAGTCTGATTCTTCTGGTTATCCTTCAAGCAGTGAAATATGGAATTAGGGTTGCAACCTATGGTTATTGAGGGTTCCGTTCTCTTCAAGTTAAGGGGCTATTACTCATTCAGATGCATTCAAGGCAAGAGTTCGAGTTTTTCTCCACCAAGTTTGTGCTTGTCAGCATTTTATCAACTGAGTTTCATTAGGTTTTTAAGTCATGGCCATCTTGGTCATATTTCTTTCTATATTCCCATGTCCATTTCCAAGTTATTCTACGAGGTCATCTAAGGGCTACTAAATCAGACATTCATTATCTCTTTATACTCAACATCATCCTTTGATTAGGGATTATTTATCTAAATCATGTACCATTCAAGAGAGGTTTCTCTGTGAAGTTGTGATTATCAGGCAAGGCTATCATTAGGGGATATCGTCCATGAATAACCAGGGCTTCAATTGATATATCTTTGGCAAATAAGAAGGAAATCATTTCTTAAATCTCTAGTCATGTGGGCAACAACTCTATTCTAGAGAAGAAGATTCAATTGGACCTTCTTCACGAATTAGGGTTTGTATGCCTTATAATGCAAAGCTATTCATCTGGTTGATTGGCTTACTTGCGATATAATCTATTTTCTTCGAATTTCATTTCAATGCTTTGAGATCAAAATCTAAAAGCTTTGTGTGGAATATTAGGATTTATATCATATCGTACTTGGGTTTATCAACATCTTCAATGAAGGTTCATCGGATGATAAAGCGTGATATAAGGATGTCATTGTGAATTCATTAAAATCAAGTCGGTTTGGTCCTCTTATTGTTTGTTACATAAGATTGGTGGGGATCAAGGTATTGGATCCATTCTCTCACAAAGGACAGAGGGTGATATTAAGGACCATTTGGTTCATTGTCATCAATTGAAGATTGGACTCACTTCATGGCTTATGATATAAGGCATTTGCTTTAGGAGTCATTCAAGAAGTTTGAATTCTGATCGTGGAGTTTGCTTTGAATTATTTCAAGAAAAATATCATGTGAATTCAAGTTTTGTTAAAAAATTGGATTAAAGTTCATTTATCAAGCATGCAAGGTTAGAAAAGGGTTCATGAGGATTTCTTAAAAAGCAAGTTATTTGGAATTTAGAGCAAATATCAAGCTCATTCATGTACGAGGTCACTTGAGAATTATTCAAGGTTATTTTTAATTTCAAGATCACAAGCCCAAATTTCATTCACTGTTCAAGTGACCATAATACAAAATTGCAAGTTTCAAGTACAAAAGTTCAAAATCCAATTTCAACATTCACTATTCAAGTTTTACAATGCTTATCATTTACAAACCATAAATCCAATTTACAAAACCATGACATCATGTCTAAACATCATACAAAAAATATTATGGAGCATGGGACTATTTCTTGGACTTAGGATTAGAAACCTTGGCCTATCTTTGAGACCTTGTGATCTTATCTGATTATTTTGTCTGGAGCTCTTGAGGTTTACCTCAAGACATTGGGCTGCTTGTTTGTTTTTGTGTGCAGGTTTTTGTGATTACATCCTTTGTTTGTAATTTGGAATTCACCCACATACAGCCGTTACTCTGCCCAATTTTTGTGAAGACTTAATACACTTGAAGTTTGGTTCTCTCAAGAGGTCTAGTATCTTTACTTGCTTGGTTCCAATCCAAAGAATGAGAACTCTATCTTGCCTCATAATGTCAAGTTTTGGCTTCTGGTTGGTTAGATGGTCCTTATCCTTAGCTTTTACCTTATGCTTTAGGGTAACCTCTTCTTCTCCTCCCATCTTCTTTAATTTCAAAAATTTTCTCCCTCCTTTTGAAAACCCTTCTTGTTTTGAAACTTAAACACTTTTATAATAAACTTGGACTTATGTCCATGCATTTTCAAAAACAGTTTCATAAATAAACTTCAATCAATTTAATAATACTTTGACATTTTTTTATGAGAAGACTAAAAGTCAACCAATCTCATTTCAAACATTTTGCCACTTTGGCTTTTACCTTCAAACTTTTCTTAAAAGATTAGGCTCTTGTCAATCCTTGTAGTGATGCAAACAACTATACTTCTACAATATGTAGTGAAGAGAGATATTTTCCACTTGGGTGTTGAGTGAGGCATTGTTGATTTTAAAATCCAAGCCATATCCTCCACTTTGAGATGATGCAAATTCTCCTTTCTCATGATTGTGGGTAGTAAGTATGTTTTCCATACGGACAATGACGATGATGTCTTATCTCATAAAATTAACCAACACACTTGTGTTTCAAACTTTTAAAAAGAGGAACTACGTGTACCCTGATCCCCTATTGCACGAAAGGTGGTACGTAGGCACTAAAGGTTCACAACCGCGGCGGGTGCAAAAATCATAAAAAATATATTTCTCTTCTCACCTCCACCATCCATTTTATATACAACACATTTTTTATAGCCAAAATATACAGATTTTACAAAGAGGTTCATGCGGAGTACCGTAGATGTTTAGGGTGCTAATACCTTCCCTTTGCATAACCAACCCCCTTACCTTGAATCTTTCCCCCTTTTTGGGTTATTCGCTCTTTTCCCATTCCTTTGGAAACAATAAAGCGTGGTGGCGATTTTGATTTTGATTTGTATAAAGTCTAGTCAATCCAATGGCTTAGTCTTGAACATTTCTACCGCTACAGAAAAATAGCGACTTCACTGGGGAGAAGTATTGACCTCTTACTGGTCCATCCCTAAGTGGGTTGAGCCTATCTTTGTTTATCTGTATATATGCTATTATTTGTTGTATATATGCTTGTTTTCCGGGTTTTTCTGGTTTTTAGGGTTCAATGATCTTTGTGAGGTGAGATAAGTCCTATACCCGGACTTGAGAGCACTTATGTTTAGGACATGCGGTATAGTCATGTTAACTTTGAGGGAGTAATCCCAAAAAAGGAGGCATGAGATCCCCCACTCAGTGGAGGCCCCTTTGATTTTAGTGTCGTTTACCGAGTAATCGGGAAGACATACTGCTTTCGACCTGGGAGCCTGCCGAAGCTGAGGACCGTAGAATACCAAACCCATCTTGGCCTTTTAGGTGTAGTGCGGAAGCTATGACGGAGTAATCTGGAAATAGTTGTCACGCGATACTACACTCGGACGAGTCTTTCTTGAGAATATTACTAATTACCAAGTTAATCGGGAAGTTGGTAATATCTGTAGGAAGGATGTAGACTCTGGGAACCTCTAGAACCTTGTTCAGCAGGTGATAACTTTTAGACCAACACCTTATGGGTAGTACCTTCGACCTCATGCTCATGACGTTGAACCTATGAACCCAATATGTGTGATTGCTGCATCATGCATCCATGCACTCATAAGCATATTTTGAAGAAAATAATATTTCAAGGGATTTAAAGGTTGACTATTTGTGAATATCTCATGTATTGTTAACCATGGATTCTGGAAAGAGAAAGACCGGGAAACACAGTTTCAAGGATCCCAAGATAGATGAGTTGGTCAGTCTAATTCTAGAGATTGAGTTTCCTGCAGACTTTCCGAAGAAGTATGGATCCATCATTCCTCTCATGAAGCTAAAGATAAAGGAGGGTTTTCTCTCGACCTTGGTCCAGTTCTACGATCCGATGTATCGCTGCTTTACTTTTCCCGATTATCAGTTGATGCCTACACTGGAGGAGTATTCTTATCTATTGGATTTACCTGTTATCGATCATGTTCCTTTTACTGGTTTGGAGGGTGAGCCAAAACCACATGAGATTGCTGCTTTGATTCATCTAGGGAAGTCTGAGGTGGAAGCCCATATGACTACCAAAGGAGGGATTAGAGGATTACCAGCTCAGTTCTTATTGGAGAAAGCTCGTTACTTTGCCAGAATGAAGAGTACGGTTGCTTTTGAGGCCATCTTTGCTTTACTTGCTTATGGATTATTCTTATTCCCTAATGTGGACAAGTTTGTCGACGTTAATGCTATCGGGATTTTCATGATTGGAAACCCAATTCCTACACTGTTGGGTGATGCTTATTACTCTGTTCATCTTCGGAATTATTATCATGGGGGAATGATTATCTGTTGCACGCCTTTGTTATACTGGTGGTTCATCTCTCATATGCCTCAGTCTTATGCTTTTTGGGATGTCAAGAAGGAACCCCGTTGGGCTCCTAAGATCATGGCACTTACTCACTCGGATATTGATTGGTATCATTGAGCTTATCAGGATATATATATTATTGACAATTGTGGTAGCTTCCCCAATGTACCTCTTCTTGGTACAAAGGGAGGAATTAACTATAACCCTGTTCTTGCACGACGACAGCTTGGTTATACGATGAGGGATAAACCAAACAATATTCATTTGAGTGGTTTCTTTCTGAAGGAAGGAGAAGACCACAAGGAAGCTAGGGAGAAGATTGCGAAGTCCTGACGTCACATTCATAAGAAGAGTAGGAAGGATTTGGGACCTAGGTGTGCTGTTTCTTTGGAGCCATATCTTCAGTGGGTCCGATCGAGAGCCATCCAGTTGAAGATGCCGTATACTCGGGAGACACCCATGCCTGATATATTTGTGAAGACCACTCCTCCTTTGTTAGATGACCTAGAGGAGCTGCAACTTGCTTTGGTTAGGATGCAACAGGAAAGGGATGCTTGTAAGAACAAGTTCCAGACTTTAGAGAGTTCCTACAAGGCAAACTTGAAGGAGAAAGATGATTTGATCGAGATCCTTGAGAGTTGAGCGGTAGAGTTTATGGAGAGGAAAGAGGATTTATTTTCTCCTAAGCCTCAAACAAGCGTTGATTGCTCATTTCCTGATCCAGATGATTGGAAGGAAATTACCATCAGGCACATCGAAGAAAACCAGAGGTTGAGGGCTCAGATTGCCAGGCTCACAAGGAAGCGCCAACGTACAAATTGATCTCTATCAGTTTCTTTCTCTCAGGATTTTTAGATTGTATTTTCATCTTGTACTTGGGATCATTGAAACTTGTAATCCATTTTTGAAGTTATTATAATAAAAGTTTTTCAGTATTTCAAATGTGTTATTATTTTGATGTTTGCAATATGTCTATAAAAGTTAAATCCCTTGAAATATTAAATAATAAAGTAAAAATAAACATATGCATTGCATGTCATGCATCATATTGCATACATTTCTTTCATTTATTATGCATATCCAGGTTCCTTACCCAGCTTTTTGCTTTGTTCAGCAAGCTGACTCATCACTACAACACTCGGGCTAACTTCAAAAAGGAGATGGACAACTTGGAACAGGAGAATCGCGAGCTACGCGAAGAAGTTTCTGCTTTGAAGGCTGGTTTGGAGAATTTGACTACTCTGATGGAAGCTCTGGTGGTTGCTCAGAATCAGCCACCGAGTGTTCAACCTCAACAGACAAGGGTTACCATTGAAGTTCTGACTGTTCCTGTATTCGCTACTCCGGCTGTTGTTCAAAACCGTATGCCTCAGGGTTATCTGTGGGGAATTCCAGAGAATTTTGCACCTGAAGGTTTCAATTTGGGACCCCAAGACGCTCCAGTGGTTCAGACTGTTGTTACTCCTGCACCTCCTGTGGTGCATACTGCTCCTGTTGCACCTCCTTCAGGGAATTTTCTTCCGTTTGACGATGTGTGTCGTCCTTTCCCTCCGCCGAGTGAAGATTTGGGTCTTTATGACAGAATGGATGATTTCCAAGAGCAGTTTGATATAATTCAAAGAGAGATGAAGGCTCTTAGGGGAAAAGAGCTATTTGGGCAGAATGTGAATGAGCTGTGTTTGGTCCTAAATGTTAAAGTGTCTACTAAGTTCAAGGTCCTAGAGTTTGAGAAGTATAAGGGCAACACTTGCTCTCATGCTCGCTTGGTGATGTACGTGAGGAGAATGTCTACCCACACTGATGATCAGCGTCTGCTGATTCACTTTTTCCAAGATAGTCTGACCGGCGCAACATTAAAATGGTATATGAGTTTAGACAACGCCAACATCCATACCTTTAACGATTTGGGAGAAGCATTCATAAAACAATACAAGTACAATGTGGACATGGCGCATGACTGTGACCAGCTTAGGGCCATGGTTCAGAAAGACAGGGAATCATTCAAAGAGTATGCGCAGAGATGGCGCAAAGTGGCTGCACAAGTGATTCCTCCTATGGAAGAGAAGGAAATGACTAAAATTATTCTGAAGACGCTAGACGCTTTCTACTACGAAAGAATGGTAGCAAGTGCCCCAAGTGATTTTACAGAGATGGTAGGAATGAGTGTCCTCCTAAAAGAGGCAGTAAGAGAAGGCCATTTGACAAAGGGTGAAGGATCCGGAGGTGTGAAGAAGCCAACTTATGGGTTTACAAAGAAGAAAGAGGGGGATACAAATGCTGTCATACAAGAGAGGAGAGTAAATGCTCCTAGAAGAAATTATCAGCGTCACCAGCAAGTTGCTTCAGTGACTCCTATTATGAATTCCGCTCCGACTACCGTTGCTTATCAAAGACAGTCCCAACAGGGGAACCAAGGGAATAATCAGAGAAGGGAGAACTATGAACCTATTCCCATGAGCTATGCAGAGCTACTACCAGCATTGATTCAGAAGAAGTTGGTCCATACACAACCACCTCCGGCAGTACCATCACCATTGCCTTGGTATTACAAAGCAGACCAGACGTGTGCCTTTCATCAGGGAGCACCAGGGCATAGTGTTGAAAATTGTTATCCTTTGAGGACTGAAGTGAAAAGGTTGGTGAAGTCTGGAATTTTATCTTTCAAAGACATGTGACCTAATGTGAAAGACAATCCTCTACCCAAGCACGGAGGAGTGAATGCTGTGAATATGGTGGCCGGTTGTCCAGGTGACTTCCGAATTTTTGACATTAATATGGTTAGAGGGTATTTGGTGAAGATGCACGTAGACCTCTATGAATTCAGTTATTATACGCATGACCACTACGGTTGTTCTATTTGTAGTACAAACATACAGGGTTGCGAGAAGATAAAGGCTGATTTGCAAGAGATGATGGATGAAGGTTTAATCCATATAATCAGGCCTAGGGCAGAATATGAAGAGGAAGTGAATATGGTTTCTGGATGTCTAGGTGAATTCATAATTTTTTATGTGGAGCATTTGAATGAAGATCTCGTACAGTTGCATGCTACTTTTTACCGTACTGCTGGTCAGATGGAACACCAATATGGGTCTTTCATAGTTTGCTGTCGAGACCCCCGAGGATGTTCTATTGTGAGAGAGGGTGTTCATCTACTGTTAGACAATGGAACTATCAAGATCACAGGTCAGAGAGATGATTATCACGAGATCGATATGGTTGAAGTTTGTTTAATGGAAGAAGAGTCAGAGGAAAAGTATGCCTCCGTGGATGAGTATTTCTCTTCAGACGAACATTTGTTTGCCGGAAATGGCCTTTTGAGGGCAGATTATGTTGAGGAAGGTGTAAATGTCATTGTACCTTATTTTGGTGCACCCGTTCATCTTGAGGTGGAGTACCATAGCAAACCAGCTGTTACCCCATTGGTAATTAGTCTGCCAGGACCTGTTCCCTATAAATCAGATAAGGTTGTGCCTTACAAATACAACGCTACAATCTTAGAAGATGGGGTGGAAATTCCCATCCAGCCAATGCTAGATGTTGGAAATATAGATGATAATAGCAGGGTGACCCGTAGTAGTCGTGTGTTTGCGCCGGTTATTGAAGAGATGTTGTTGCTAGAAAGAAATTCGCTGAGAACGATGAGTCCAAGAAGGCTGCAGAAGAGACTAGTGGAGCTACATTAGAGAAAGAAGTGGATGATATCTTGAAGATGATTAAAATAAACGACTACAAAATTGTAGACCAACTATTGCAGACTCCTTCAAAGATATCCATCCTAGCTTTATTGATGAATTCCTCCGCTCACAGAGAATCACTGATGAGAGTACTAGAACAAGCTTTTGTAGAGAATGACACGCCATTAGATCAATTCAGCAGCGTAATTGGAAACATTACGTCATGTAACAACTTGAGTTTCTGCGATGATGATTTACCAGATGAAGGGAGGAATCACAACCTGGCCCTCCACATATCTATGAACTGCAAGAATGACTCGCTATCCAATGTGCTAATTGATAATGGATCCGAATTGAATGTTATACCGAGAAGTACCCTCATGAAGTTAAAGTATCAGGGGACACCTATGCGCCCGAGTGGCATCATTGTGAAGGCTTTTGATGGGTCGAGGAAATCTGTCATCGATGAGGTGGACTTACCCATCCACATAGGACCACATTTGTTCTTGATAACTTTCCAGGTAATGGACATTATTCCTGCATATAGTTGTTTTCTAGGACGGCCATAGATACACGAGGCAGGGGATGCCACTTCAACTCTGCATCAGAAGCTAAAGTTTGTGCGTGAAGGGAAGGTAGTGATCATAAATGGGGAGCAGGCATTGTTGATATCCCATCTATCCTCTTTCAGTATTATAGAAGCAAATGAGGCTGCTGTTGGAACCCAGTTCCAAGCCCTATCCATTGACAACATAAGGAAGAATGAGAATTATGTGGTTTCCCTGAAGGATGCGCAATAGGTTGTGCGCAATGGTCATAATGCAGTTTGGGGACGACTTGTGGATCCACCTGTGAACAAGAACAGAATTGGTTTGGGTTTCTCTTCGAGGAATGGCAAGGGCGAAAATTTGAAATCAAAGTCTTATGTGAACGGTTATCATGATGTTTTCCGCAGCGGAGGCTTCCTCCATCCAATCGGTTCTGGAATTAATGTTGTTGAAGAGGATGAAGCAGAGCAGGAAGTATCGAATTATGTGACGCATGGAGTCTGAGTTCAGAACTGGGTCACCATTGATGTTCCTTCTTGCATACTGATAACACAATTTTATATAGTATATTTGATTTAATTTTCATAGATAATGTTAGTATTTTTATTTAATTATTTCATTTTATTTCCATATTACGCCGGTATTTTTATTGTTTCAGGTATTTTATTTTAATTAGACAAATTGAGCAAAGTGAAGAAATTGAGAGAGTTATTGGACTAAGTATGCAAGAAATGAAGAAAAGGGGTGTGCAAAGCAATAATGATGGATCAAAAGGTTTATCATCTCCAAACTGGGCCCAAACAAATTCAGACCCACGCAAGCAAAGAACCCTAAAAGTACATGCAAGAGTGAGACGCACGTCTCAACTCTTCTCCTACAATTGAGGCGCCCGCCTCGGACTTTCCCCTTAGTGGGAGGCGCCCGTCTCAACATGGTCAATGGAGGACATGGTCAATTGAGGCGCCCGTCTCAACGTGTTCAAGTTAGAACGAGAAATTAGAGGATAAGTGGTACGAAATTATCTCAAAAGTGGTTACATTCTACCACTATAAAAGGACATCAGGAAATCAAAATTGGGACCGTTTTTACTTAGATTTTTTCCAGTTTTCAGAATTTCTACTTTCATCGCATTTACTAGTTTCCATTGTAATTCAATTTCTAGTAGTTATTTTCCAGCCAGCTCCTTTTCCTTTTTCGAATACTTAGAATTTATTTCCGTTGAAGAACCGGGATTCTGTACGAATTGATTCAAGCTTCAAGGATTGTTTCCAGCATTTATTTAATTCAGGTTCCTTATTTACATCGCTTTAATTAATTATTTGCATGATATATTTATTTAGCCATGAATTTATTTATGAATGTTAATTCCTTTAATGTATCCATGTCTGTTTTTATGAGTATGTCTGGCTAAAATTATTTAAATATCGGTATGTAACGAGTTAATTTGAATGGATCCGGAATAAACAGGCTTGATTATATTTTATAAAATAAACACTTTTTCTGATTTAGTTATCTAGTTTATTTTGTTAAAAAGGTTTAGAAACCAACAGAGCGAAAGTTTGAGGTTAATAAACCGACTAAGATTAGAAACCAATAGAGCGACAGTTTGAGGTTTAGAATCAGATAGTAGATACTAGGTATTGTTTTTAAAGACTGCGACAGCGTTTTAAAACCAATTAAACTTTATTTATTTTCAAAAAGTAATTTTAAAATCAATGGGATAGCGAAAGCATACATCAGAGTTTAAAATTATAATTTACTTCAATAGAGCGAAAGTTTGAGAATAGATTTTTGAATAAATACTTTTTGCTGAAAAAGATATTATTACCATTTTTTGAAAACAAGCCAGTGGAAAGCCGGATTCTTTAAATGTTAACGAAGTACATACCGATATTCGCATTATTATTATTTCAATTAGAATTAAGTTTTATTACCCAAAAATTCCCCTAATCAATTATTCGATAGCTATAGCTTTACACAGTAGTTTAGGTTACGTTAGTTCGATTTATAGTCCCTTAGGTTCGATATCTTTTAAAACTACACGATAGGGCTGTATACTTGCAGTCTCCCGATTAATTTAGACGATAGAGTCGCGATCAAGTTTTTGGCGCCGTTGCCAGGGATTATTTAAGTTGATATCGTAATTTTATTACGAAGTATAGACTATAGCAATTATTTCTTTTCCCTCTGTGTATGCCAAATACTCGCTCTCAAGGCGTGCCTTTGCATATACCTATATACGATATCGAGCGTTACCTTAGATTAAGGAGAAGAATTCAAGAGTATTTAGAACGCAACAACCTTCCTCCGACCAAACTTCCTGACGTTGAAGAACTCAAGAAGATGGCTGATCCTGATGCTCCTGCTCCTCGTCCTCTTAAGGACTACGCTGTTCCTTCTCAAGCAGAGCCTCATAATAGTATTGCTGCTCCTGCTATCGCTCGAAACGATTTCGAGCTAAAACCTTCGCTTCTTTCCGCCGTTCAGCAGAACCAGTTTTCTGGAGCTCCTACTGACGACCCGAATCTTCATCTGTCAGTGTTTGTGCAGTACGCAGACACTGTGAAAGCGAATGGTGTTAACCCCGAGGCGATACGATTGCGCCTATTCCCTTTTTCTCTCAGAGACAGAGCTCGCGCATGGCTCCAATCTCTTCCCTCCAACTCAATCACCACATGGGATGAGTTGAAGAAAGTCTTCTTGGCTAGATATTTTCCTCCAAGCAAAACTGCTATGCTCAGAGCCAATATCAATGGTTTCAGACAAAAAGACAATGAATCACTCTTTGAAGCTTGGGAACGTTATAAGGACATGCTTAGACTTTGTCCTCATCATGGTTTAGAAGAATGGCTGATCATTCACACGTTCTACAATGGTCTCTTGTATAATACGAGATTGACTATAGACGCCGCAGCTGGTGGCGCACTGATGAATAAACCATATACTGAAGCAAGACAACTTATCGAAAGCATGGCTCAAAACCATTACCAATGGGGTACGGAGAGAGTTAGCGTAGAGAAATCTCAAACGAAAGGTGCCATGGTTGAAGTGAATAGTCTGGATCAAGTCAACGCTAAAGTGGAAGCTCTCACTCAAAAGCTCGAGAATCTCACCACCGCTCCCGCAGCTACTGTTGCTGCAATTGCTCAAACTTGCGACTTATGTGGTATCCAATCACATCTTGCTCCAGAATGTCCACTTTTAACAGGAGTTCCAGTTGAACAAGCGAATTACGTACAGGGTAATCCTTACAGCAACACATATAACCCTGACTGGAAGAATCATCCTAATTTTTCATACAAGAGTAACAACGCGTTATACGCACCTGGACAAGCTCCTGCTACACCACCTGGTTACCCTAAGGCTATCCCAAATCATCCTAATAATGGTCCTAACACGTCTAATGCTCCTAGGAAGTCTAATTTGGAAGTCATGATAGAGCATTTCATCGCTACTCAATCCCAAACCAATAATACTCAATCCCAGACTAATAAGGATGTTCAAAATCAGAATATACACATTAATGAGCAGATTAAGCAATTATCTAACAAGCTTGATGCTTTAGCTACACATAATAAAATGTTAGAAACACAAATCTCTCAGGTAGCTCAACAACAAGCGGCTTCTGCTGCTCCTGCTGGCTCATTTCCTGGACAGCCTCAACCTAATCCCAAAGGACATGCAAATGCTGTTATCTTAAGAAGCGGAACAGAGTATGATGGACCTGTAGATCCCAGAAATAATAGCCCAGCTATGCAACAAAATTATGATAAACAATCTGAAACTAAAGATAAAGAAGAAAAGGAAAATCAGAGAGATAATAATGAAGATGCCACGCAAAAAGATGAAACTTATGTACCCCCACCACCGTATAAGCCTCGTATCCCATACCCTCAAAGGTTAGCTAAAACTAAGAATGTGGGTCAATTCAAGAAATTTGTGGATCTTCTAAAACAACTTAATGTTACAATTCCTTTTACCGAAGCTATAACTCAAATGCCCTCCTACGCTAAATTCCTTAAAGAGATTCTATCCAATAAGAAAAAGCTAGAGGATAATGAAACTGTCATGCTTACTGCTGAATGTAGTGCAATTATTCAAGACACAATGCCTCCTAAACTCAAAGACCCTAGAAGTTTCTCTATTCCATGTGTAATTGGCAAATTTGTCATAGATAAAGCTTTATGTGATCTTGGAGCCAGTATAAGTGTGATGCCGTTATCTATATGCAAGAAACTTGAAATGGGAGAACTCAGACCAACCAAAATGTCCGTTCAATTAGCAGATAGGTCAATTAAATATCCTGCAGGAGTTCTCGAGAATGTTCCTGTATGCATTGGCCAATTCTATATACCAACCGATTTCATTATCATGGACATAAGGGAGGACGAAGTCACCCCAATCATTCTTGGAAGGCCTTTCTTAGCTACAGACGGTGCAATTATAGATGTAAAAAGAGGAAAACTTACTTTTGAAGTAGGTGAAGAGAAAATCGAATTTATCCTCTCTCAATTCCTGAAAGCACCTGCAATTGAAGATACTTGTTACTTCATGGATATCATCGATGAATGTAGAAAAGAAGCTGAGCTTGAACATGAAGACAATCTCGATGAAAATCTGAGTAGTAATCTAAGTGAATGCTTAGTTATAGCACCAGATCCTACACAATGTTTAAGGAAACCACCCCTAGAACTCAAAACACTTCCTAAAAATCTAAGATATGAATTCCTAGATCCCGAACTCGAACGACCAGTGATAGTCAACGCAGAACTTGGCGAAACCGAAACTGAAAAACTTTTACAAACTCTGAGAAAATATCCAACAGCCTTAGGATATAATATCACTGATCTTAAAGGAATAAGTCCCTCTATCTGTATGCATCGCATTATGCTAGAAGAAGATTGTAAAACTTCAAGAGAACACCAGAGGAGACTAAACCCGATTATGAGCGAGGTTGTGAAAAAGGAAGTTATGAAGTTGTTAGAAGCAGGAATCATATATCCTATATCTGATAGCAAATGGGTTAGCCCTGTGCATGTTGTACCTAAAAAAGGGGGTGTCACAGTAGTCGAAAATGAGAAAGGAGAAATCATAACTAAAAGAGTCGAATCTGGATGGAGGATGTGCATCGATTATCGTAAACTTAACAAAGCCACCAGAAAAGATCATTTCCCTTTACCATTTATTGATCAAATGTTGGAACGTTTAGCTAGACACTCTCATTTCTGTTTCTTGGACGGTTATTCAGGTTTCTTTCAGATACCTATTCATCCTAATGACCAAGAGAAAACAACTTTCACATGCCCTTTTGGAACCTTTGCTTATAGAAGAATGCCATTTGGTTTATGCAATGCTCCTGCAACTTTTCAAAGATATATGATGGCAATATTTGCTGATTTTCTGGACAATATTATGGAAGTCTTCATGGACGATTTTTCCGTCTGTGGACAAAGCTTTGAAGAATGTTTAGAAAATTTAGAAAGGGTATTAGAACGTTGTGTGAAGGTTAATCTAGTGCTTAATTGGGAGAAATGCCATTTTATGGTACAAGAAGGAATTGTTTTAGGACACATTATATCCAAAAGAGGAATTGAAGTCGATTCTGCTAAAATCGAAGTTATTGAGAACCTTCAACCTCCAAAAACTGTTAGAGAAATCCGAAGCTTTTTGGGACACGCCGGTTTTATCGACGATTCATTAAAGATTTCTCTAAGATAACTAAACCCCTAACTGAGCTATTAATGAAAGACGCTGAATTTATCTTCGACGAAAAATGTTTAGAAGCATTTCAAACACTTAAGAAAGCATTAATTTCTGCGCCTATAATGCAAACTCCAGATTGGAATGAACCTTTTGAAATAATGTGTGACGCAAGTGACTATGTTGTAGGAGCTGTTTTAGGACAGCGAAAGGATAAAAGGCTCCACGTCATATATTATGCAAGCAGAACCCTGGACGAAGCGCAGATGAATTATGCTACAACCGAGAAAGAATTCTTAGCAGTGATCTTCGCATTAGACAAGTTTCGTTCCTACTTAGTAGGATCCAAAATAATCATATACACTGATCATGCTGCTATTAGATATCTCCTAACCAAAAAGGACGCTAAACCTAGACTCCTGAGATGGATATTGCTGCTGCAAGAGTTCGATTTAGAAATCAAAGATAAGAAAGGAACCGAAAACGTGGTAGCAGATCATCTCTCTAGACTAGAAAATCTTAAACGTGAACAAGTGCCGATCGATGATGAATTCCAGTATGATAAACTGATTGCCCACTTAGAAGACACAGAACCAGATAAATTCATGGAAACCATCTTAGCCGTCTCCTCGGTGCCTTGGTATGCCGATTTCGTAAATTACCTCGCTGCAGGCGTTTTACCACCTGAACTTACCTACCAACAGAAGAAGAAATTCTTCCATGATCTTAAACAGTATTATTGGGATGAACCTTTACTTTTCAAGAGAGGTCCCGATGGAATTTTCCGCCGATGTGTGCCAGAAGAAGAGATTGAAAACATTATAAAACACTGTCATTCTGCACCTTACGGAGGACATGCGAGTACATCCAAAACTTGTGTGAAGATCTTACAATCCGGTCTCTATTGGCCTAATTTATGGAAAGACGTACATGCCACCATCTTAAAATGCGACAGGTGTCAACGCACCGGTAATATATCTAGACGTGACGAAATGCCACAAAAGGCATTTTAGAAGTCGAAATCTTTGATGTGTGGGGGATAGACTTTATGGGACCCTTTCCATCTTCATCCGGTAACAAGTATATACTCGTGGCTGTGGATTATGTCTCAAAATGGATCGAAGCTATAGCTTCTCCAACAAATGACACCCGAGTGGTACTTAAGCTGTTCAAGAACATAATCTTTCCTAGGTTCGGTGTACCCAGACTCGTTATAAGTGATGGTGGATCTCATTTCATTTCCAAAATCTTTGAAAAATTATTAGGAAAATATGGAGTTCGACATCGCATAGCTACACCTTACCATCCTCAAACTAGCGGACAAGTTGAAGTTTCAAATCGCGAGATAAAACAAATCCTTGAAAAAACTGTCGCTACGTCCAGAAAGGACTGGTCCTTTAAACTTCACGAAGCTTTATGGGCTTATAGAACTGCCTATAAAACTCCCATCGGTACTACTCCTTTCAAGCTTATTTATGGTAAGTCATGCCATCTCCCAGTTGAGTTAGAACACAAGGCCTATTGGGCCATTAAGAATCTGAACTTAAGTTACACTGCCGCTGGAGAGAAGCGTATCCTGGATATTAATGAATTGGAAGAACTTAGACAGGATGCGTACGAAAATGCTAGGATTTACAAAGAGCGCACAAAGAAATGGCACGATAAGCATATATCTAGGAAGAATTTTAACATAGGTGACTTGGTATTACTATTTAACTCACGATTGAAATTATTTCCTGGAAAATTACGATCTAGGTGGTCCGGACCTTTTGAAATTACTCAAGTTTATCCAAGTGGCGCGATAGAGATTAAGGGACCTTCGGTTGAACCGTTTATAGTAAACGGGCAGCGTCTAAAACATTACCATCTAACTGAACTCGAGGGAAATTCTCAAACGATAAATCTAGACGAGCCACACGCTCGATTAGAAGCCTAGTTTTTAGTTTTATTTGTCGAGCTTACGACATAAAACAAAGCGCTTTGTGGGAGACAACCCACCGTTTTTTTTTATATTTCCTTCTTCTTATTTTTCATTTCTTCTTTAGTCTATTTTTAACAAAAACAAAAACAAAAATATATCTATTTCTTTTCTTTATCTATTCATTATATTTCTCCTCTTTGTCTTATTTCTTTCTATTCTATGTTTTTTCTTCTTATCGGCATTTTGGCCAATGCTGATCTTCTTTATTTTTCTTCTCTTCAGGCTATTTCTTGCTACTTATTTCTCTTCCCACTATGTCTCGAGTTGACAATATGCCAGTTAGTTTCAGAGGAAGAAATCAGCGCACCAAATATGGAGTTTTATCCGAGCGTGAGATGTTACCTACTATCTACCCTCATCACGGTGCTATGACTGCTCTTGGTATTCGTGATAGTGTGCTTTTTCTGCTGAATCAGATTGGGTGGGATAGTTCACGCTTGATGACTTGCTATGCCACTTATCATAACCTCACTTTGGAGTTCCTCAGCTCTTTGATATACTTTCCTACTCATGGGTCCGCTTTACGCCGTGGACTTATTATCTTCAGACTCTTTGGCATCACTTTCAAGTTTAACCATAAAGAATTGGGTGAGATTCTTGGTTTTCCTAATGGCATAGGAGTTTATCATGAAACTCAGGAGGAGTGTCTTGGATTTAGAGAGCTTGACTATTTTTGGGGATCTATTTCTGGAATCCTTAACCCTGAGCCCGAAGACTTCGTATCAGAGAATATCCATAATCCGGCCTTCAGGTATTTCCATAAGATTCTGGCCCACACCATTTTTGGAAAACCCCAGAATGTCACCACTGTTTCTAAAGATGAGCTTTTTATCATGTTTTGTGCTTCGCAAAACCGTCCGGTTAATGCGATCACTTATCTGATCCGTACCTTTGTGGATCTCATTGATACTGATCATGCACCCATTCGGATGGGAGGTCTCGTCACTATGATTGCAAATGTTGTTGGACCTCGACAATCCTTTAAGCATCTGAATGCTTTTACTGGTATTACTTGCATGACCATCGAGTTCTGTGTCAACACTGGTATAATTGGTGATCTTGGCCCGACTCAGTTTACCTTGTTGATTAATGGTCAAGTTATGCAGCTGTTTACCTTGCCTAACCCTGCTACGAGTGTGCATAACAAAGCCAACTGGCTTTTTGGTCTTGATCAGCAGCCTTCTCCGCCCCGCACTCCTGAGACTCCGCAAGATTATGAGGTTTTGGAAGATTCCGAGGAAGATCCCACTGCTCCTTCAGGTTATTATGATATGGGCCCTCCTCAGCACGATTCTACCGCTCACCCTGTTGCTCCTGACACTGTTATGCATGAGGCTCCTACCATTGATTATGCCCTTGTCATCCACGCTCTCCAGGTGGAACATCAGGCTTTGAGGGACGATTTGACTAGTTTGCAAGCCGATTTCTTTGGTTTTATGGATACTGTTTCTGCGCAATTTCAAGAAGTTTTCGCTTACTTTCATTCTTCCTCCGCTCCTAAGGCAGGACCATGTAGTGGCTAGAGCTTTTAAGTAGTTCATTTTATTTAGCTTAGTTTGATTTTGTTAGGAATCGCAATATTTTCGTTATGTTCTTTTTATTATTATTATGTTTTACTTTCCAAACACTTGATTCTTAAAATTGTAAGCAACTTTGGTCATCATTTTAAAAAGCAGTTCATGTTATTTTCCTATAATTATAATATTGCAGCTTAAAATATTATATCATATAAAAATATTTTGTTATAAGAAGACTAGTATTATTACATGCATACTGTCATTCGCGCGCTTGCCTGTTCCCAACAAGCTGAGACGCACGCCTCAGCCTAACACGCTGACAGGAGACGCACGCCTCCAACTTTCCATGCAGCTTTGAGACGCACGCCTCACGCGTGGTCTCCTATGTCAGGCGGTCGCCTCAGCTTGTGCTTCGCGCAGTAAAAGTTGGTCTCCCTGCATTTACTTGTCTTGTCCGTTTCGTTTTCCCATTCACCCTAATTAATTCAAATTCAACACTCTTTATTCTCATTCAAACTATATTCTTTCCATTTCCCACCATTAATCCCCATTCAAATTTTCCCCTCCATTTTCCAACACCCACTTATTATAATTTATCACTCTTAACTCTCACTCCACTATAAATACCATTCATCCTTCTTTCTAATTCCACAACATTTCTAACCATCTCTACCATTTCCTCTCCTACACCCATATTTTCTACTTTTTTTCTTTCTTTTACCTATATCCATCCATGGCCCCACGAAACAACCAAAGACAAGTTAAGCCCGACCGACCACCACCCGACTTATCCAATATCATTTTCCGCGACAACGACGACGGCCAACAACTACAAAAGTATAACAAATTCTATACCCGTTCCGTCGTCCCTACAAAATACATAAGTTCGGAGTGTTTGGAAACCTTAGGAATGACCGATCGCATCGTATTAATGCTCAATAACACCGGTTTAACCAGTCTCTGCACAAACCCATGTCCAACTTACGAACCACTCATGCTTGAATTTCTTAGTTCCTTCTCTTACACAACACCTGTCGACGATCCCTACACAACCGGAACCGCCAACTTCCGCATGTTCAACCAAGAGTACTCTCTTGATCAAGAAAGAGTCGCCGAACTCTTATCTTTCACTCGCGGCGAGCATGTTCATTACAAGCCTTTTGACGATGACCACGATCTTTCTTGGGATCAAGTCGGCTTCTCCTTATGGAATGATCTAACCGGTCAAATAACAGAAAGTTGGCGCGACCTCTATGCTTCTCAAATACATAACCCTGCATTAAGGTACTTTCACCGCGTTCTTGCTAACACCATCTTTGGTCGGACCAATAATCACAAGGTCAACCAAAATGAGCTGTTCATCATTTTCTGTGCCCTTAATGGTCAGGCTGTCAACGTCGCTCCTTTCATGCTCAGTCACATCCACACATGCGTGAACGCGGCAGGTACTAATCCCTTTGTTTTTGGAGGAATCATCACATCTTTAGCATTTTCTTTAGGCCTTTCTGCCGAGCTACTTTCTTTGTTACAATATATGATGCCAACCACTCTTCTTGATGTCATCTATTGCCGAGATTCCCATATAATCTCTCCAAGACATGATGGCCGGTTTACATTGGTGATAAATCGTCGTCCAATTCCTGATATTGTGTTACCTTGTCCGAATCGTATCGACGTCCGAGTCCGCGCAAATTGGCGTTATGCTCTTGATGCACCTGCCGCCCAACAACCAGATAATCCCGCTGCCAATTTCGCAGCCATGCAGGCTCATATGCTTCGTCAAGATCAGTTGTTCCATGCCACGCAACAAAACCAAGCTGAGACTTTACGTCTCGTACAAGAAGTACAACGTGATCAACAAGAGATGCGACGCGAACAACAACAATATGCCTTTCGCCATGATCGTAACCTCGAATCTTTGCAAGCTCGCATAGCAGACGCACTTCATCTTATTGATTCTAATTCTGACGTACGACGAAGACCTCGTACTAGAGGACGAAGAACAAGAAATCATGATTCTCAAAGCAACGAGTGATCGCCTTTCTCTTTTCATCTGATTCTCCTTTGTTTTTATCGCATTGAGGACATTGCTCCTTTTAAGTATAGGGGAGTCAGATCATTTCCTTGTTCATTTACATTTCCCTTGCTCTCTTTGTAGTATTTTTCCTTTTATTTCTTTTCTTGTATTGCAAAATTTCAACTCAATAAAATACTTATTTATGTAAATTTTAATCTCTTATGCAAAAATTTGTGCTTACTCGAATTCCCCCTATTTCTTGAGCCATAACGAATAAAATAAAACAATTTTAACACGCATTTATAAAACATTATTCAACTAGTATTAAGGTTGCCTATTATAAATAAGAATTCGAGCAACTTAGCAAAATTGCTATCGTCTTAACACTTCAAAACCCCCGATATGTTGGATCGATTTAAGTACTTATTATACCAAAACCTTTAAAACTTAGTTTTAGACTAGCCCCGAGTAGTTTATTAAGCAGTCGGCACCGCCATAAACACAAACTACGTGGGGAGCTGATGAATATAAGTGATTGATCAAATATTCTTAAGAAATTGCTTTTATCTGAAGATGCACTTATTAAGTTAGATGATCCTTACCAGATCATTTAATCCAACAGTTGCAGAAACTATAAATTTAAATGCATAATAATCCATTATAAATTGGTTCAGTGGTCCCTGGTGCTGAACTTGGTAGGGCGAATTACGGTTCGATCCCCCGCAATTTTTAATTGGAAAAAGGGAGTACCATATGATTAAATTACCAGAACTCCTAGCTGGCTTACTAAGATCAAATTCACTAACCAGTTACTCCACTATGTGCGTGTAAGGTAAAGGGCTTAATGTGATTGCACTAGAATGAAAACGGGTGATATAAAACATAGTATTAGGTTAAGCTATAATGACATGACTTAAATTGGTCTGCTTAAATGGGGTTATCCAGTGTTCCTATGGTAACTTTGGTGTTTAAGTTCGACTTAAATTCTCTAACGAAAAAAAAAAAAATTCAACTTGCAACCTGGTACGAAGTGATGTATGTTCTTATATCTGTATTTAATTGCGCGTCAGTGATTTTCACCTTTTCACTTTTGCTTGAGGACAAGCAACGGTTTAAGTATATGGGAGTTTGATAACACAATTTTATATAGTATATTTGATTTAATTTTCATAGATAATGTTAGTATTTTTATTTAATTATTTCATTTTATTTCCATATTACGCCGGTATTTTTATTGTTTCAGGTATTTTATTTTAATTAGACAAATTGAGCAAAGTGAAGAAATTGAGAGAGTTATTGGACTAAGTATGCAAGAAATGAAGAAAAGGGGTGTGCAAAGCAATAATGATGGATCAAAAGGTTTATCATCTCCAAACTGGGCCCAAACAAATTCAGACCCACGCAAGCAAAGAACCCTAAAAGTACATGCAAGAGTGAGACGCACGTCTCAACTCTTCTCCTACAATTGAGGCGCCCGCCTCGGACTTTCCCCTTAGTGGGAGGCGCCCGTCTCAACGTGGTCAATGGAGGACGTGGTCAATTGAGGCGCCCGTCTCAACGTGTTCAAGTTAGAACGAGAAATTAGAGGATAAGTGGTACGAAATTATCTCAAAAGTGGTTACATTCTACCACTATAAAAGGACATCAGGAAATCAAAATTGGGACCGTTTTTGCTTAGATTTTTTCCAGTTTTCAGAATTTCTACTTTCATCGCATTTACTAGTTTCCATTGTAATTCAATTTCTAGTAGTTATTTTCCAGCCAGCTCCTTTTCCTTTTTCGAATACTTAGAATTTATTTCCGTTGAAGAACCGGGATTCTGTACGAATTGATTCAAGCTTCAAGGATTGTTTCCAGCATTTATTTAATTCAGGTTCCTTATTTACATCGCTTTAATTAATTATTTGCATGAGATATTTATTTATCCATGAATTTATTTATGAATGTTAATTCCTTTAATGTATCCATGTCTGTTTTTATGAGTATGTCTGGCTAAAATTATTTAAATATCGGTATGTAACGAGTTAATTTGAATGGATCCGGAATAAACAAGCTTGATTATATTTTATAAAATAAACACGTTTTCTGATTTAGTTATCTAGTTTATTTTGTTAAAAAGGTTTAGAAACCAACAGAGCGAAAGTTTGAGGTTAATAAACCGACTAAGATTAGAAACCGATAGAGCGACAGTTTGAGGTTTAGAATCAGATAGTAGATACTAGGTATTGTTTTTAAAGACTGCGACAACGTTTTAAAACCAATTAAACTTTATTTATTTTCAAAAAGTAATTTTAAAATCAATGGGATAGCGAAAGCATACATCAGAGTTTAAAATTATAATTTACTTCAATAGAGCGAAAGTTTGAGAATAGATTTTTGAATAAATACTTTTTGCTGAAAAAGATATTATTACCATTTTTTGAAAACAAGCCAGTGGAAAGCCGGATTCTTTAAATGTTAACGAAGTACATACCGATATTCGCATTATTATTATTTCAATTAGAATTAAGTTTTATTACCCAAAAATTCCCCTAATCAATTATTCGATAGCTATAGATTTACACAGTAGTTTAGGTTACGTTAGTTCGATTTATAGTCCCTTAGGTTCGATATCTTTTAAAACTACGCGATAGGGCTGTATACTTGCAGTCTCCCGATTAATTTAGACGATAAAGTCGTGATCACATACATATTTCAAAGTAATTTGTTTTGTTAATCTGTTTCTTTCTCTTGAAAAGCTTTCACTCTGCCCAAGGTGGAAGTATTAATGTTGTAGGGCTTATCTGTTTGCTATAACTGTTAAGATCATTAATAAAAGTTGTCTTTGCTTCTAAATTATGTCTTTAACTTTCTGCTTTTTCCTGGGAAATGGTAATAAAAAAAACCTTTTCAAAATAAATAATAACTGAAAATTATTCGGCATGATCACTTGTTATATGTGTCAGTTTCTAAAACAATCATAAATCATATGTGCAAATTTATTAAAAAACCCGTTGAATACAATGATCCGGCACCCTCTCCCAACTTTGAATGTCCTGTGTTTGGGGCTGAAGAAGAAGATTATGATAAGATTCCATAAGAGGTCTCATGGTTGCTTGAGCACGAGGAAAATACCATTCAGCCATATAAAGAGCCTTTGGAAGTGGTTAATTTGGGTTCAGAAGAAGATCCGAAGGAAGTTAAGATTGGAGCATCGTTGCATCCTGATGTAAAGAGAGGGTTGATTGAGCTGTTAAAAGAGTATGTGGATATTTTTGCTTGGTCTTATCAAGATATGTCTGGTCTAGATACTGACATTGTCGAGCATCGTTTGCCATTGAAGCCAGAGTGTCTGCCAGTTAAACAAAAGTTGAGAAGAACCCACCCGGATATGGCAGTAAAAATCAAAGAGGAGGTCATAAAGCAGATTAATGCTGGTTTTCTTGTGACATCAGTGTATCCTCAATGGATTGCTAATATTGTACCAGTACCGAAAAAAGACGGAAAAGTCCGCATGTGCGTAGATTACAGAGATCTAAATAAAGCTAGTCCAAAAGATGATTTTCCATTGCCTCACATCGACATGTTAGTGGATAGCACAGAAAAATTCAAGGTATTCTCATTCATGGACGGATTTTCCGGGTATAATCAAATAAGAATGGCTCCATAGGACATGGAAAAAACAACATTTATCACACCCTGGGGAACATTCTGTTACAGAGTGATGCCTTTCGGGTTGAAGAACGCTGGTGCAACGTACCAGAGGGCTATGACAACCCTATTCCATGATCTGATGCACAGAGAAATTAGAGTATATGTTGATGATATGATTGCCAAATCCCAAACTGATGAAGGGCATATAGAAGATTTGTTGAAGTTGTTTCAGCGTTTGAGGAAGTATCGCCTCCGCCTGAATCCAAATAAATGCACCTTCGGAGTTAGATCGGGGAAATTGTTGGGTTTTATTGTTATCCAGAAAGGAATTGAAGTTGACCCTGACAAAGTCAAAGCAATTCAAGAAATGCCAGCACCAAGAACTGAAAAGCAAGTCAGGGGTTTCCTCGGGCGTTTGAACTATATCTCCAAATTTATTTCCCACATGACTGCAACGTGTGAACCGATCTTTAAGTTGTTAAAGAAAGATCAAGGTTGTGTGTGGACGGATGACTGCCAAAGGGCATTTGAAAGTATTAAAGAATATTTGCTTGAACCTCCTATCTTGCTCCCTCCCGTAGAAGGAAGAGCATTGATTATGTATCTAACAGTGTTAGATAAATCTATGGGTTGTATTCTGGGACAACAGGATGAAACGGGAAAGAAAGAGTTCGCCATTTATTATCTCAACAAAAAATTCACTGATTGTGAGTCGCGGTATTCTATGCTAGAAAAAACATGTTGTGCTTTGGCCTGGGAGGCAAAGCGTTTGCGGCAGTATATGTTAAATCATACTACTTGGTTGATCTCCAAAATGGATCCAATTAAGTATATTTTTGAAAAGCCTGCTCTTACTGGGAGAATTGCCCGCTGGCAGATGTTGTTATCTGAATATGATATCGAGTACCGCACTCAAAAGGCTATCAAAAGTAGTGTGTTGGTAGATTACCTTGCTCACCATCCAGTGTAAGATCATCAGTCTGTAGAATATGAATTCCCCGATGAAGATGTGATGTTCTTGAAAGTGAAAGATTGTGATAAACCATTTCCTGAGGAGGGCCCCGACCCTGAATCTCGTTGGAGTATGGTATTTGATGGCGCTGTGAATGCTTATGGGTAAAGGAATTAGTGTTGTGATTGTTACTCCTCATGAATCACACATTCCTTTTACTGCAAGGTTAACATTTGATTGCACTAATAACATGGCGGAATATGAGGCTTGCATCATGGGTCTTGAGGAGGCTATTGATCTCAGAATCAAGATTCTAGATGTGTATGGTGATTCAACTTTAGTAATAAATCAGATTAAAGGAGAATGGGATACTCGTCACCCTGGCTTGATCCCTTACAAAGATTATGCTAGAAGATTACTACCCTTCTTCAATAAAGTTGAATTCCATCACATTCCTAGAGATGAAAATCAAATGGCGGATGCTCTGGAAACTCTGGCTTCTATGTACCAAGTAAATGCTTGGAATGATATACCCCTAATTACAGTTCGACGGCTAGATAGGCCCGCTCATGTGTTTACGACAGAGGAGGTAGCAGATGAAAAACATTGGTATTATGATATCAAGCATTTTATTCAGACTCAGAAATACCCGTTTGGTGCGTCAAAGAAAGATAGAAAGACACTGAGAAGATTGGTAGGCAGTTTCTTCCTCAGTAAAAATGTGTTATACAAGAGAAATTTTGACATGGTCTTGCTCAGATGCGTGGATAGACACGAAGCAGACATGTTGATGCATGAGATCCATGAAGGTTCATTTGGCACTCATGCTAATGGACATTCAATGGCTAAAAAGATGCTAAGGGCAGATTATTATTGGTTGACAATGGAATCTGATTGTTACAAATTTGCTAAGAAGTGCCATAAATGCCAAATTTACGCAGATAAGATCCATGTACCTCCGACACTTCTCAATGTGATTTCCTCCCCATGGACTTTCTCTATGTGGGGTATTAACATGATCGGGATGATAGAACCCAAAGCTTCGAATGGACACCATTTCATCTTGGTAGCAATTGACTACTTTACCAAATGGGTAGAGGCTGCTTCATATGCCAATGTTACCAAAAATGTGGTTGTGCGTTTCATCAAAAACAATATTATATGCCGGTATGGTGTGCCGAGCAGAATCATCACTGACAATGGCTCAAATTTGAACAACAAGATGATGATTGAACTGTGCGAAGAATTCAAGATTGTCCATCATAATTCATCTCCATACAGGCCAAAGATGAATGAGGCTGTTGAAGCTGCTAATAAGAATATCAAGAGAATTATCCAGAAAATGGTTGTCACTTATAAGGATTGGCATGAAATGCTCCCTTTTGCTCTGCATGGATATCGAACATCTGTCCGCACTTCAACAGGAGCAACCCCGTTTTCCCTAGTGTATGGAATGGAAGCTGTACTCCCTGTTGAGGTAGAGATTCCCTCGTTGCGTGTGATAATGGAAGCCAAATTGACATAGGCAGAATGGGTTCAGAATAGGTTTGACCAATTGAATTTGATTGAAGAGAAGAGAATGATAGCTTTATGTCATGGACAGTTATATCAGAAAAGAATGAAGAAAGCATTTGACAAAAATGTCAAACCTCGTGAATTCAGAGAAGGCGACCTCGTGCTCAGAAAGATCATGTCTTTCAACACTGATTCTAGGGGCAAGTGGACTCCCAATTTTGAAGGCCCGTATGTTGTTAAGAAAGCCTTCTCTGGTGGTGCATTAATTCTTGAAACTATTGATGGTGAGGAGTTCCCACGTCCCATGAATGCTGATGCAGTCAAGAAATACTTCGCCTAAAGAAATAAAAGAACAACTCGCTAAGTCAAAAACCCGAAAGGGAGGTTTAGGCAAAAAAGAGCGTCTCGGTAGGCCGAAAACCCGAAAGGGCGGTCTAGGAAAAAATTAGAGACATAAACAGAATAAATTTCCCGCTAAGTTGAAAACCCGCAAGGGCAGCTTAGGCAAAAGTTAGGGATTTTCTTGGCAAGTAACTACGTCAGACGAGACTTGGTCGTTGAAGCAACAATCTTCTCGGATCCTCACCATACTTCAACGAAATCTGCTGCTCAGGATTTCAAAAAGTTGTTAGGGGGGATAGTGGTCATTGTATCTCAATGTATCTTTTCCATTACGTATTGCCATTTCCCAAACTTTATAATCATCCATGGAGTCTCGCCATTCGCAGACTACCATTCTATTAATGAAATTCGAGCTTTTGCCCAATTCTTTGTGTTCTTATTTTTATTTATCCTGCAAAGACTTCATTTATTACTGATAATAACTGTTAAAGAAAAAAGAATAAAAGAAGCAAAATTAACTTTTCAAAAAAAAGAGAAGAGATCTTTACAATTCAATTTACTTTGGGATTTGTGATGAAACAATGACAACAAAGATGGTGATCCCAAGAATGAACAAACTCCGTTTGTTTTAAGAAGATTTACTTCTTTCATGAAGGTTTTCTCAGGTCATTTTGCTAGTGCGCGCAATCTTTGTGTGTTTCTCAGATAGTTAAAGACGATATCAGTGGTACAAGGTGCAGTATTGGGTTTGTGACCCCACTATTCCTAGTCAAGTCTTGGTTCGCTTTTAATTTTGGGTTTGCATGGTCAGAAGCCTCCGTCCTAGATTCCTCAGCAAAGTTTTACCTCATATATTGAAAGGTTTTATTCCCTTGGTGTGTTGGGATGTCGCTCTTTTTACAGTTTTGGCATTAATGTTGACTTCTTGATTTCCCGAGAAGGTTATCCCAGGGCATCTCTTGTTGGAATGAGTATTCGTAATGAAAGTTTCAGTCTGCAGTTTTTTCTCTCCAGGGAGGTAGGCTTGAATCCCCTAGTGAGGCTTGGTTGTTTCGGTGTCAGCCTGCTTTATTTGAGGTTGGTCTTGTAATCTCCAGTAGGCATGTTACTTTTGGAAAACTGGTTATTCTGATGAAACCGGAAGAAGGATGTTCTATCCTGGTATCTGTTTGAGTTAGCTACATCCGGATTATGGTTCACCTCAACGAAGTTAAAACAATAGGTTTGTTTTCTGCAGTTGCTTTTACCTTTCTCGGATTGATCTTTCTGGTTGAAGCTTAGCCCAATGTTGTTAGCACCTGAGGCGGTTTTGTTTGTCTGTGCTGGTTATGTATCCTTTTTACCAGCATATGCACAATAGCACTCATACATTCATACATACATCATGCATTGCTAAAAAATCATCATTCATTGACATTGTGTTCTGACCTTTCCGGCATCGCTCTTTGCTTAGTTGAATTTGGTTTTCCCTCTTGAGTTTATTTCTCAAAGGATGTATCTGCATTGGCCGTCTTGCTCTAGTTTATTTCTGAATTGGGTTTGTGGCTACATGACAATATCATTTATTATGGATTTCTGAAAACTTTGAGTTTTGGTTTGTGCATTTATTTTGCACAGGAAAACTTTATCTCCTCAGCAGGAATATCATGGCATTTCCCCGAGAAGTCATATTTCTATCCCTAGAAAGTCATTTCTCTTTGCAATTCCCCTTGATAATAAGTGGAAGTCTCTTTATTTGAGACAAATTATGTATTACCCTTTCCAGGTAGATTTCCTTGGTTAAAGAAGAAGTTGAGACCCGTTCTTGGCAAAACACCATGATCTTGGGGAAACATGATATTTTCTCTTTCTACCTTCAGTGAACGTTGGTAGTACATCGGCAGTGAACGTTGGTGTTTCTTATCTTTTTGCTATCTTCAGTGAACGTTGATAGTTCATCATCAGTGAACGGCAGTGGTATGATATTTTTTCTCTTTCTACCTTCAGTGAGCGTTGGTAGTACATCGGCAGTGAACGTCAGTGTTTCTTATCTTTTTGCTATCTTCAGTGAACGTTGATAGTTCATCGCCAGTGAACGGCAGTGGTATGATATTTTTTCTCTTTCTATCTTCAGTGAACGTCGATAGTTTATCGTCAGTGAACAACGGTGGTATGATATATTCAGTGAACGTTGATAGTACATCGGCAGTGAACGTCGATGCTTGATATCCTCCTCTCTGATTCTGTTCTCGTGGTTTACCAGTGATTTATTTTCCCGGTGGGATTGCTCCTTTGTTTCTACATTTTTTTGTTGCATCCCCAATGCTACTTTGCGTCTCTTTTGTTCCATTCATATGCATTCATATGCATAAACATTTGCATGGCATCTTAGGGCCAAAAACAAGATTTGTTTTATATTTAAGTGTCTTCGATCACGTCGACACGAAGATTTTTAACCATCGTATCTCCGGATAGAAGAAACTTAAATAAGGGCAGCTGTTGTACCCCAATTTTTGCCCATAAGATCCCTTCATCATACCATATTGTTTCAATCACAACAAGATCACATTAGGGTTTTTGTTCTTCTCCCTATCTTTAGCCTTGCTCTTCTGAGGAATTACCAAGCACCTTAACTTGTTTTCTTTTGTGATCATGGATATTTTGCTTTGATTTTATCTCTAATTAACAAAATGCAATATTGGTTTGTCTTACTTGTTAATAATGTAGGTAAAGGCAATGAGGTTTAGCAAGTTGCTTCATGGGTTCATGAGTTTATTTCCATGCCCTAGTCAAAAGCTTGAGAGATTAAACCTCACCATTGAAGTTGTTTTGAAATTGGTATGGATGTGGTTTTGGTGGCCATGAGTCCTCATCATCATCCTCAACAATTTCTATTCACAAAGGACGAATATTGGCACAAAAAGTTTGTTCAAACTTGGCAAAGTTCCACCAAGCATTCTCTTGATCTAGAGGCTAGGGTTTTGGACTTCAAAGGGGCATATCTTGCCCATATTTTGGTATTTTTGAATGATTCCAAAAACATTCTTCTCTTAAAAGAGTTACCAACAAATCACTTCAAAATTTCCAAAGAGTTTTCATGTGAAAGGAACTTGGTGAAGAGGGAAGATTACAAGTCATCCAGATGAATCCCCAATTTTCTATATGTGACTTCAAATGGTCATAACTTGGTCAATTTTTATCACCTTGAGCCCATTATTTTTTCATGATGATCCTAAGGATGTGTACTTCATGCCTTCTTTTATGTGCAAAGTAAGAAAATAGATGGAAGTTGCCTTAAGAATGCAAGATATTATAGGTCATCTCATGATTTTTGGCCAACTTTAACAAGTCATAACTTGCTCAATGTTTGGAGATTTTGAGTGGTTCAAATTGCAAAGTGTCATTCAAGAGATCTAATTCATTCCATATTTTTTGGTCAAGAGCAAATTCTAAGTGGAAGGCCATGTTTGGATGCAAGAGATTATAGGTCATTTTTAAAGAAGAATTTGAAATATTTCTAAGTATGGAAAGTCAACTCTTTTTTCTTCAACTTTGACTCCATGTAACTTTCAGCTCAAGCATCCATTTGATTCTATTCTTTTTCCATTGCAAAGCTTGTTACCTCATCTTTCTAAAGCATCAAGAATTTTGCCCTAAGACCTCATGAGGTGGAAATGCCATTGGATTGATCTTGGTAACTTGGAACTGAAGTTTCTCCATAAGTCATAATTTGAAATTCATGTTTTGACTTTTAAACATCAAATTAGCACGCGTTTGTGATCTAAACATGTTTAACCAAGTTGCCAAAGTGGATTTGAGCCTTGAAACGCAAGGATTAGATGAGTTTTGATGCAAATCAGATCACACTTTGCTCGTGCATAAGGTTCACACGATTTCCCTCCAATTTGCATTATTTCACACGCTTGAACATTCCATTTGATTCCCTATAAATAGAGGGTCATCCCCCATTCAATTTCCCAAGCTTAGATAGCCAGAATCACCCTGCCAAACTTGCTTCACAACTCAGAATTCAGCTACTTCGAATCCTATTCTCAAGCCTTTTTCAATCCTTTTTTCCATCAATTCACCTTCCTTGATCTTCCCTGAAGCTAACCATATAATCACATTCAAGAATCGTGCCCTATATTAATCCATAGAAGTCCAGTTTCAGAGCTCTGCAACTCAACTTCAATAGGTAGATTCCTTCATCAATTCATCAAAACTTTAGTACCATTGTGTTGCTCTCATTGCCCTGGTTCTAGTCGCAACACTTACTTTTATCTGGAAGCACGTTTTGACCATGAGTTTTCAAATCCCTTTTCAAAACTTTCTTTCCAAATTGCTTGAGTTACAGCTTATATAAATTTGGCGCGAGGGTGTGGTTGTCTTCGTCTTGAAGAGATGAAGCGAATGACATAGGTCTGAGCTTCTGATTTTACAGTTTGAGAGACCTGCAATTCGTGAAGACTGGAGATTGAAGATGACCAATGTTTCATCTTCTAACCAATGAAAGCGTGACATTTGTTATTTTCAAATTCTGATTTTATTAATGATTCTGTACATTATTCATTAAAGACCATGATATGCACAGTGCGCCAGATCCTTTGGATTTGATTACTAACGCGTTTTAACTCTCATCCAATGGTCCACATCTTTTTCTTTTATTTTCCTTTTCTGATTTTTATATTTTAATTATTTTAAATTTCAAAAAATCATAGAAAATTCATTTTTAGTCCAAAAAAATCTGAAAAAATTATGAAAAATATTTTTGATTATTCCCTTTCTAATTTTTATTTTTTTACAATTTAATTTTGTGTTTTAGTATTTTTTTATTAATTTTACACTTATTTGATTTGTTTAAAATGTTTAAAAATACTTTTACACATTTTTAAATTCTGAAAAAATTATGGAATGATCCAATGATATTGTGACAAATATTGATGACCTTATTTTATTTTTGTTTCTGACTTTACTATTTTTTACTATTTTTGTTTATTTTACCCATTTATTTTAATTTTTAAAAATAGTTTCCGACTTTTAAAAATTACCAAAAATTTCATAAAATTACTTGGCCTCTTTTCAGATTTTTCTATGGTCTTATTTTTCATTTCTTGATTAATTTGAATATAATTGTTATTTTCCTCATTATTTTCCTCATTATTTTCCTTTCTTTTATATATTTTTTAAACCCTTTAATGTATATATTAATTATATTATTATTTTGTGATTATTTTCTGGCTGTCTTGGGTTAATTTTTTGATCATGACTTTATTAACATCATTGGATCTTGGGTGTTGAGTTCAACTCCACCAAAATGGATGGATGATTTTAATAATAGTTTGGTTAAATTTTTAATTCAAATGTGATTTATCTTTTTATCCTAAATCCCCTTCATCTCATCCCCTTCTCATTGCACTAAATATTGTTAGAGCATGATCTCTATATCATGTCTCAAAATAAATGGTGCATAGATTTCTATTGACCGGCCTCAAAATAGGTGCGACTTCTATATAAGTCCACTTACGATTGCTTAACATAGCGCTAAATTTTGTCCCGATTCGAATAAATGATCATTCGTGGCCCAAACTTATGATTGCAAGCCCAAGTATGTTAATTTGATCTCTTTTATCCAATAACCTTGAGATTCATTATGTGGAGGCTTTGGTTCTACCAATCCTCTAATGGATCTACAACACCTTTGGTCAATGCAGATCACTTAAACATCGTTGATCATTAAATGGTACTTGTTAGAATTCCAAATGGATGATATACTTGACAAAAAGCAAATGCAACTTGTTGTGTGGAGGCTTTGGTTCTACCAATCCTCTAATGAGTTCCAAATGCAAGTTTCAAGATGGTCATCTAACTAACCACTAATTATTGACTTGTTTTATTTTATGCTTTTATTCTTTTATGCTTTATGCACTATTTATTTTTTAGCATTTTTCATTTCATGTCATTTTTCATCTTTGCTCATTTAAGCATTTATATTCTTGTCAATTTTACTTTGCTCACTTTAGCTTTTATTTTTCTTTTCCTAAGATACTTAATAATCAAGTTAAACCCTAAAAAACTCTTAATGGTACTTGGACTATTTGGTTACTATCCTTGGCATTATGGAGCATGGGACTATTTCTTGGAGTTAGGATTAGAAACCTTGGCCTATCTTTGAGACCTTGTGATCTTATCTGATTATTTTGTCTGGAGCTCTTGAGGTTTACCTCAAGACATTGGGCTGCTTGTTTGTTTTTGTGTGCAGGTTTTTGTGATTACATCCTTTGTTTGTAATCTGGAATTCACCCGCATACAGCCGTTACTCTGCCCAATTTTTGTGAAGACTTAATACACTTGAAGTTTGGTTCTCTCAAGAGGTCTAGTATCTTTGCTTGCTTGGTTCCAATCCAAAGAATGGGAATTCTATCTTGGCTCATAATGTCAAGTTTTGGCTTCTGGTTGGTTAGATGGCCCTTATCCTTAGCTTTTACCTTATGCTTTAGGGTAGCCTCTTCTTCTCCTCCCATCTTCTTTAATTTCAAAAATTTTCTCCCTCCTTTTGAAAACCCTTCTTGTTTTGAAACTTAAACACTTTTATAATAAACTTGGACTTATGTTCATGCATTTTCAAAAACATTTTCATAAATAAACTTTAATCAATTTAATAATACTTTGACATTTTTTTATGAGAAGACTAAAAGTCAACATATCTCATTTCAAACCATTTTGCCACTTTGGCTTTTACCTTCAAACTTTTCTTAAAAGATTAGGCTCTTGTCAATCCTTGTAGTGATGTAAACAACTATACTTCTACAATATGTAGTGAAGAGAGATATTTTCAACTTGGGTGTTGAGTGAGGCATTGTTGATTTTAAAATCCAAGCCATATCCTCCACTTTGAGATGATGCAAATTCTCCTTTCTCATGATTGTGGGTAGTAAGTATGTTTTCCATACGAACAATGACGATGATGTCTTATCTCATAAAATTAACCAACACACTTGTGTTTCAAACTTTTAAAAAGAGGAACTACGTGTACCCTGATCCCCTATTGCATGAAATGTGGTACGTAGGCACTAAAGGTTCGCAACCGCGGCGGGTGCAAAAATCATAAAAATATATTTCTCTTCTCACCTCCACCATCCATTTTATATACAACACATTTTTTATAGCCAAAATATACAGATTTTACAAAGAGGTTCCTGCGGATTACCGTAGATGTTTAGGGTGCTAATACCTTCCCTTTGCATAACCAACCCCCTTACCTTGAATCTTTCCCCCTTTTTGGGTTATTCGTTGTTTTCCCATTCCTTTGGAAACAATAAAGCGCGGTGGCGATTTTTATTTTGATTTGTATAAAGTCTAGTCAATCCAATGGCTTAGTCTTGAACATTTCTACCGCTACAGATGTAACATACTATATACCATATATTGTTGATTTTATTGTGTAATTTAGATTTGGTAATCTTCATTGCAGAAAAAGTTTTTTCTACGATTGTTGTTGGCACCGACAATATCAAAACTAGGGTTACAAAATGGGTCGTCCGTCCCACTCCGTCTCACTTCGTCTTAAGCCTGCTAAAAAAAGAGCGGGGCGGACAAGTCTGCCAAGTGGAAATGAGCATAAAAATCTAATTCGCCCTACCAAGGTGGCGGGTTGGTGAGCGGCGGACTTGCCCACTTACTTTTTTATTTATTTATTTTTCATTTTTTTAGTATATTAAAAGGCTTTTTTTTTTACATTTTAAGTAGACTTATTTTTAGAATAATTTTTTTTATAAAGCATATCTTTAACAAAATTTGCTTAAAAAATATATATTCACAAATAGATGTATAAAATTAAACCATCAAGAAATAGACCTACTAGAATTAACTAAAAAATGGCGGGCTTAAGGCGAGACAAGTTAAACGAATAGGCACAACAGGCTTTGACGGGCGGCGAGTCCAAAATCCCAAACCCGCTATTTTTTGGCGAGTGTGCGGACAGGTCTGGCGGGCGGCGGATCCAAAATTCCAACCTAATTTTCTATTTTTTGGCGAGTGCGCGGGCAGGTCTGGCGGGCCATGGCCCATTTTGCCACCCCTAATCAAAACTAATTTAATAAAATTATAATCCAATGGAAATACCAAATGTTTGTGAGTTTGAACCATCTTCATAGTTAAACTTTGAACATATTCACAAGTGAAAAATAAAACATTTCTTTTCACTTGAAGAACATAAATTTTAATTTTATCTCTTATTGTTCCACAATCATGATAAAAAATGTCTGCATGATAAATATCAGCAAGACGAGCAAACTTATCAACATTAGATTTGGAGAAAGAGTTCTCGGGGTCAAGACATGAGAGGCAATCAAGGATACTGTTACTTCTTTAACTAAAATAATGATCTATCTCCATATATATTTGTCAATAGCAACACAAAATCCTTGGACATCGATGATAACACGAAAACGTATCGCTTTTTAGGCCTAATTTACACGAGTTATTTGTACGTTCTTATCGAATAATATGCATCACGAAGGTATTTTTATTTGTTTTCAGGTAAACTATATTTTCTAAGGCATAAGATGGAAAATTAGCTAGAAGGAGCAAAACAAGCTAAGAAATGGCAAGAAGAAAGAAGAAAACAGACATTCTGCTAAAAGCTCACACCAGAAGAGCGTTACGAGCGTAACGCCTAGCGTTACGTCCGTAACACCTAGGTGCACACTGTTACGAACATAACATAACGCGTTACAAACGTAACAAAAGGCCTAAGCTGTTACAGACGTGATGATTTGCATTACGAACATAACACCATAAAAAGTCAGTCTATGTAATAAACCACGAAGCAGTCCACACGACCTCATTCCATCAGTTGAGAATTTAGCGCACATACTGAAATAACGGAACATGACAGTTACAAGAGAGAGCCTATATATTTGTTGAAGATTTCACTTTTAGGGGGTCAGAGATTTTGCTATAGAACCATATTTTTTTCTTTCTGCATTATTTTGTTTTCTTGCTTCAGTCCCATAACTTTCCTTTTCAAGCCCCTGTAACTTTCCAGTTCCCTAAAAGTGTTAATACTTCACTTCGAAGGATTAACACACTTAGTTCTATATTTCAATTAATTATATCGCAAAAGCTACTGTACGAATTCAAGATTACCACAACAATATAATTACAGTTTTTTATGCAATTCGATCTTTATTGTTTATATGCTATGTTAATTATTTTTATGAACTGTATTTTACGTTGCATGTCTGCTAAATACATTATGTCTGGCTAATTTTGTTTGTACCGGTATGTGACTCTTAAGCACCGAAGAAATTCAGTGATAACTTGGATAAAATATTTTATAATAATTTCTGGTTTCCAATTTCCATAATTAATTTAACTACCCTTGTCACGAGAGTGAAAGGATATTTAACACGGTTTTGCCACGAGAGTGGGAAATTAATTAAGGCGAGAACCTGCATGCGAGAGCTGGGGTTCGACCCAGATAGTGGTAACGAAACATTAATTTTTAAATACACGAGAGTGTTTTAACAAATTAATTAAACTCAAGTCGTTTTCAAAAAGTTTTATTAAGTTTAAAGTGCATCCACTAGGTCTAGTAGCATAACTTATTTCATGAACACGAGAGTGTATGTCTCAGGTTTTTAAACAATTCTTTTTTACCGAAATACTTTATATGCCAAGTGACTCGCCGAGTTCCCGAAGTCTGACTATCATATACCGGTATAACTATTACTATTGTTTTTAATTAAAATCTTTTTCCCCTAAAACCAAATATTCATCGCTTAGTTAGACATTTGCAACATTAGATCGTATACGATTGGTCCTCAGTCTCTGTGGGTTCGATAATCATTTAAAACTAGAACGACTAAACTGTATACTTGCAGTTAGTATCGCGATAGACTCATAAAGTCCCGATCAAGTTTTTGGCGCCGTTGCCGGGGACTGATCAGTCAATTAAGTATGATTCTTCTGTTGCACGTTTAGACTAGGCAACAGAAACCCTTTTTCAATTTGTATGCCAAGGACTCTCTCACAAGGTGAACCTCTTGACAAATCGACAGACAAACCTGAACGCATCCTTTCCATAAGACGAACAGTCAGAGATTACTGTTTAAATCACGCTATTCCTTTACCAAAACCCGAAATCAAGATTGATTTCGAAACAGATTCTAATTCTTCCTCTGAAACCGAAACCAATCCAGAAATAAACATGGCCGAAGAACGAAGGACCCATCCACTGAAGGAGTATGCAGCTCCATCACAACAAGAACCCTACAATAGCATTGCTGCTCCAGCAATTAATCATAACAATTTTGAGTTGAAACTGTCGTTGATATCAGCTATCCAACAACGCCAATTCTCTGGAAATCCTACCGAGGATCCAAATGAACATCTTACGAAATTCGTTCAATTTTCCGACACAGTTATAGAAAATGGTGTTAGTAAAGATGCAATAAGATTACGTCTTTTTCCTTTTTCGCTAAGAGATAGAGCTTGGGCTTGGTTGCAATCCTTGCCGTCGAATTCCGTCACTACGTGGGAAGGACTTAAGACTGTATTCTTGGAACGATACTTTCCCCCAAGCAAGACTGCTGCATTAAGAGCTCAAATCAACGGATTTAGGCAGAAGGATACTGAATCACTATTCGATGCATGGGAACGCTACAAAGATATGATGCGAATGTGCCCACATCACGAATTAGAAATCTGGCTGATTATCCATACATTTTACAATGGACTTTTGTACAACACAAGACTCTCTATAGATGCCGCCGCAGGTGGTACACTGATGGACAAGCCTTACGACGAAGCTAACCAACTCATTGAAAATATGGCTCAAAACCACTATCAGTGGGGAGGAGAAAGAACACCTGTAGAGAAAACTCCAGCCAAAAGTGGGATGTACGAGATTAATAGCTTAGATAAAGTTAATGCTAAGGTAGATGCTCTTACCCAAAAGATAGAAAGCTCTAGCTTACCTCCTGCAGCCACCGTGGCTGCCGTAACCCCAAACTGCGAAGTTTGTGGAGTTCCTGGTCATGTTGGAACTGAGTGTCAAATCCTAGCAGGAATATCAGTTGATCAGGTGAATTACGCTCAAGGTAATCCTTATGCTAATACCTCCGCTGTACCTCCAGGCTATCAAAAACCCGCTGCTAATGTTCCTGACATTCCTAGGAAGTCTAACCTTGAAATCCTAATGGAAAACTTTATTGCTACTCAAGTTCAACAAAACAAAGAATTCTTCAATCAAAACGTTCACACCGGTGAACAATTGAAGCAATTAGAAAATAAGGTAGATGCCCTAGCAACTCATAATAAAATGTTAGAAACCCAAATCTCCCAAGTAGCACAACACCAAGCTAGTTCTGCCACACCTGCTGGTACGTTTCCTGGACAACCACAACCCAATCCTAAAGGACACGCTAATGCTATCACGTTACGAAGTGGGATAGCACTTGATGGACTGGTAGATCCTAGACTCAAAAACTCGACCATGTATCAAAAACCTGAAAAGGAAGCAGAGAAATCGAAGGAACAATCTGAGAATGTAGAGGAAGACGCAAACGAGAGCGGAGAGGTTTCAGAAAAAGATAAACCTTACGTACCTCCACCGCCATATAAACCACAAATTCCATACCCTTAAAGACTTACAAATCCAAAAACAAGGGACAATTCAAGAAATTCGTAGAACTTCTGAAATAACTAAACGTTACTATTCCATTTACAGAAGCTATAACTCAAATGGCGTCATATGTTAAATTCCTAAAGGAAATATTGTCTAAAAAGAAAAAAATTGTTGAAAACGAAACCGGTATGCTAACTGCCGAATGTAGCGCCATAATTCAAAATAACATGCCTCCAAAGCTAAAGGATCCTGGTAGTTTCTCCATACCATGTGTAATTGGAAAATCTGTCATAGACAAAGCTCTATGCGATTTAGGAGCAAGTGTTAGTCTAATGCCCTTATCTATTTGCGAGAAGCTCAAACTAGGTGACACGAGACCTACCAAGATGTCCTTACAACTAGCCGACAGATCAGTCAAATTCCCTGTTGGTATGCTAGAAAACATTCCTATCTGAATAGGACAATTCTACATACCTACTGACTTTATAATAATGGACATAAAGGAAGATTCAAATATTCCCATCATATTAGGAAGGACATTCTTAGCCACTGCAGGAGCCATTATCGATGTTAAGAAAGAAAAGCTTACCTTCGAGGTAGGAGAAGAAAAAGTAGAATTTATTCTTTCCCAATTCTTCAAAGCCCCTGTTATAGATGACTCATGCTGTTTCCTAGATATTATCGATGAATGTGTCAAAGAATTAGAAAACCAAGAAGACACCTATTCTGGAATATTGAAAATTCCGACACCAACTATTTTTGAGGATGATGACTGGAGACAGGAATATCACGATGCCGACCTAAGCGAATGTCTCGCTTTAACACCCGATCCTACCCCAACTGCTAAGAAAACTGGTATAGAACTTAAAACGTTACCTAAAGATCTAAGGTATGAATTTTTAGATAAAGAACTCGAATGACCAGTTATAGTCAACGCCGACTTAGGGAAGATCAAAACTAAAAAACTTCTTAATGTGTTAAGAAAGTATCCAACTGCGTTGGGATATAACATATCGGATCTAAAAGGAATAAGTCCTTCTGTCTGTATGCACCGCATTATGCTAGAAGAGGACTGCAAGACTTCTAGAGAACATCAAAGACGAATAAATCCTATTTTAAGTGAAGTCGTAAAGAAAGAAGTGCAGAAACTACTAGAGGCAGGCATCATATACCCGATATCCGATAGCAACCGGGTCAGTCCAGTTCACGTAGTACCTAAGAAAGGAGGTGTTACGGTTATAACAAACACAAAAGGCGAATCGGTAGCACGACGTACCCAAACAGGATGGAGAATATGTATTTATTACAGAAAACTAAACAAATCTACGTGCAAGGACCATTTCCCATTACCATTCATAGATCAAATGCTCGAGCGTTTAGCTAAACATTCCCATTTCTGCTATCTTGACGGATACTCAGGATTCTTTCAAATTCCCATTCATCCTGATGATCAAGAGAAAACTACGTTCACATGCCCCTATGGTACCTTTGCATACCGAAGAATGCCGTTTGGACTATGTAACGCACCTGCAACTTTTCAACGATGCATGATGGTAATTTTCGCAGACTTCTTGGACGGAATTATGGAAGTATTCATGGACGATTTTTCTGTCTGCGGAGAAAGTTTTGACGGATGTTTATCAAATCTTGAGATGGTACTAAAATGCTGTGTCAATGTCAACCTAGTGCTCAACTGGGAAAAATGTCATTTCATGGTGAGACAAGGAATTGTGTTGGGTCACATTGTATCAAACAGAGGGATTGAAGTCGATGAAGCAAAAATCGAAATTATAAAAAACCTTCAACCACCCAAAATAGTTAGAGAAATAAGAATTTTTCTAGGACACACTGGTTTTTACCGACGTTTTATAAAAGATTTCTCTAAAATCACTAAGCCACTAACTGAACTATTGATGAAAGACGCTGAGTTTATTTTCGATGATAAATGCTTAAACGCATTTGAGACGCTTAAGGAAGCATTAATTTCAGCACCTATAATGCAACCTCCTGATTGGAGCCAACCATTTGAAATAATGTGCGACACGAGCGATTACGCTGTAGGCGCAGTCCTAGGACAACACAAGGATAAAAAGCTTCACGCTATTTACTACGCAAGCAGAACACTTGATCCCGCACAAATTAATTACGCCACTACGGAAAAGGAACTCTTAGCTGTTGTATTCGCGTTGGACAAATTTCGTTCCTACTTAGTAGGCGGAAAAATTGTTATTTACACGGATCATGCTGCGATCCGATACTTGCTAAGTAAGAAAGACGCCAAGCCAAGCCTACTCAGATGGATCTTACTCATACAAGAGTTTGACTTGGAAATAAAAGACAAAAGGGGAACTGAGAACGTAGTAGCAGACCATTTATCAAGATTGGATGGAATCCAAACCGAGAGTGTTCCCATAAACGATGATTTCCCATATGAGCGCCTTATTGCTCAACTAGAGACAGCTCCTACCGACAGTTTAAGATAATGCGATGAACATTTAACAACTGCGGTAGTAGAAGCCATCTGTACCAACACCATATTACCCTGGTACGCTAATTTTGTTAACTACTTAGTCGCCGGTGTTCTACCACCCGGTTTAACGTACCAACAGCGAAAGAAATTCTTCCATGATCTTAGACAATACTTTTGGGATGAACCACTACTCTTTAAAAGAGGCGCCGATGGTATCTACCGTCGCTGTGTTCCTAACGATGAAGTGGACGACGTCATTGCTCATTGCCATTCCGCCCCTTATGGTGGACATGCTAGCACTTCGAAAACTTGTGCAAAAATACTACAAGCTGGTCTTTTTTGGCCTACCTTATGGAAAGACGTCCACGTAGCAATTATGAACTGCGATAGATGTCAGCGCACAGGAAATATATATAGACGTGACAAAATGCCGCAAAAAGGGATTCTCGAAGTCGAAATTTTCGATGTATGAGGAATTGATTTCATGGGACCGTTCCCCACATCCTTTGGAAATAAGTATATATTGGTAACTGTTGACTACGTATCAAAATGGATTGAAGCCGTCGCTGCACCCACAAATGATACACAAGTGGTACTTAAATTATTCAAGAATGTTATCTTCCCACGATTCGGTATACCAAGATTAGTAATTAGTGATGGTGGTTCCCATTTTATCTCTAGAATTTTCGAAAAACTACTTTCAAAATATGGCATTAAACATCACATAGCCACACCATATCATCCTCAAACAAGTGGACAAGTGGAAGTGTCAAATAGGGAAATTAAACAAATCCTTGAGAAAACCGTAGCCACATCTAGAAAGGACTGGTCCTCCAAGCTAAATGATGCTCTTTGGGCATATAGGACAACTTTTAAAACCCCTATCGGAACAACGCCGTTTAAATTAGTTTATGGAAAATCTTATCATTTTCCAGTAGAATTAGAACATAAAGCTTTTTGGGCTATTAAAACTCTTAACTTAGATTACAAGACTGCTGGCGAGAAATGAATGTTAGATATCCATGAACTAGAAGAATTGTGTTTAGACGCTTATGAAAATGCTAGAATCCATAAGGAAAGAACAAAAAAATGGCATGATAAGTGTATCTCGAGGAAAGAATTCAAGGAAGGAGACATTGTACTCCTATTCAACTCTAGACTGAAACTCTTCCCAGGTAAATTACGTTCCAGGTGGTCAGGACCATTCGAAATTAATAAAGTTTTCCCCAATGGTGCGATATAAATTAAAGGAAATTCCATAGAACCATTTATAGTCAATGGCCAGCGTTTAAAGCATTATTTTAACGTAGAAAATATAAACTATTCGGCCTATCTGAAATTAGGTGAGCTACCTGCCCCAATACCTAACTGAATAGGTACTGTCTGTCGAGCCATCGACATAAAACAAAAGCGCTTCATGGGAGGCAACCCATGTTTACTTTTAATTATTTTTGTTTTGATATGCTTTTTCATTTTTTAACTTTGTTTTAATCTTTCAAATTTTTATGTTGCATCCCTTATTTTTATTTATTTGAACTTCTTTTTCTTTCGATTAACTTCGGCATTTTTAACCTGAAAATACTAACTTAGTTTTTCATACATTTATTAAATATTTTGAGGGTAATTCATTAGCTTTATTTTTTTAGCTCCATGGCACGTATGAACTACATGAACATAACCTTGAGAGGTAGGCATCAGAGAAGGTGCTTTGAGGATTTAGCTGAGCGAGAGATGTGTCCAACCATTTATGCTGACGACCATGCAATGAATGCCTTAGGCATTCGTGAGAGCGTTATGTATCTGCTTAACCAAATAGGTTGGGAAGTTGCTCCAATTCGGAGACGCTATTGTACCTACCATAAGCTGACCCTTGAGTTTTTGAGCACACTAAGCTATCTGCCAAACCATGGGTTAGGTTTCAACCGCGGGCTGATCACCTTCAGAATGTTTAATATGGACTACCACTACAATCATAGGGAGTTTGTCCATCTGTTAGGATTCCCTAATGGCCCTGATGTTATCACCATGACCCAAGAAAACCTAATACTAGATCATGACCTTGATTACTTCTGGGGTAGTATTGCTGGAAACAACCATCCTGAGCCAAATGATCTTTACTCAGAGTCCATCCATAACCCTGATATTAGGTACTTCCACAAAATCATTACCCACACCCTCTTCGAAAAAGAGCAGAATGTTACATCTGTGTCACGTGATGAGCTTTTCATCATGTATTGTGCTTCGCAAAACCGTCCAATTAATGGTGCCACCTATATGATTGCTAATATGGAGCATATTATCCAAACAGAAAATGCACCAATCCTCATAGGTGGGTTAGTTACTATGATCTCCAATGCTATTGGACTCCGAAGACCTATGTTAGGAACAAATCCGCACTATGGGATTAAGCCAATGAATATTGAGTTTTGCTTTAACACTAACTTCATAGGAAACCTTGGGCCAAATGGATTTGAGCTGCTGATTAACCATGAAACTGTTCACCAGTTTGAACTCCCAAATCCTATTACTAGTGTCCATAAAAGAGAAAATTGGCTTTTTAATCTCCACAATCCTCCTACATCGCCTTCGACTCCATCCACTATTGAAATTTATGAAGTCCCAAATACCTCTCCAGCTGCTGACGAATCCGATCCTGAAACACCACCTGGATACCACCAATTTCCTGACCCATGGGATCAACCTGTAGTTTCCACTGAGTCTACCTTCCCGGTTCCTGAGATACCACCACCACATCCACCTGCTATCACACTCGACTCTTTGAATACTGAAATAACCAGAATGTGGGGTGAGCTTACCTCTTTACATGTGGATTTCCTTGGTTTTATGGATTTGGTAACTGAACAATTGGATTTCATTCACCAACATCTGTTCTCTACTCATCGTGGCTAGGACTTGCCGTAGTTATGTTAATATGTTCCATTTCTTGCACTTATGTACATAGTGAGGTCACTGTTTCGTATAAGTGTGGGGGAGGAACCTTAGTTTTAGTCTTTTTATTCCATGCATTTAGTTATTGTTTGTTTCAAATTCTAAACAATTCTATTAGTTAATGATATTCCATTTATTCATCATCAAGTTTCAATTTTACTGTCATTATTTTTTCTGTTATTACTGTCATTATTTTTACTGTTAGTGATAATATTACTGCTTTACATTACTGTTACTATATTCAACTATGCTGCTATGTGTTTTATCTTCCCTAAATAATAACAAGTGCAACTAATGATGCTAAGGAGAATGGCACGATAATAACAATATGAAAAAAATTGAGTCTGCCAGATCCTAAGTTATTTTTCCTATAAATAGAGGTGTTACGAATGCAACATCACTATTACGAACATAACAACCCCTTCCGTGTTACGAACGTAACGCTCATGCGTTGCGAACGTAACGGGGCTCCCCCTGTTACGAGACAGAAACATAGGCGTTTCAATTTTTCTTTCTTTCCCTCTCAGTTTTCCAAACGCACGCCGCAAACCCCAACTCCTACCCACGTTCAAAATTCTCCACCATTCCCATTTTCCAAACTTGCATTCATTCCCATTTAAGATCAACCCACAATTGCATCCTATAAAAAGCTTCACATAGTTTCATCCCATCCTATTCAAACACTCTCTACAAAACCTCTCCCTCACCACTTTCACAGTAGAGCCTTGCTTCAGTCAACAAATTATCAATGGAGAACAGAGAGGCTGACATGGGTGGAATCATTTTTAGGAATCAAGACGGGGGACACCAAAGGGAGCAATATTTGAAGTTTCACCGTAGGTGAGTCTTGGCCACGAGATATCTCGACAATGATTGTCTCTATAAATTGGGAATATTTGATGGAGTGGATTGGCTGCTCCATCTCTCTGGCCTCTCATTCACATGCACGCAACATCACCCGACGTACCCTAAGCTGACGCTCGAGTTCCTTAGTTCGTTCTTGTATTCAACACCGAGTGATGAAGACATGTTCCTCACGGGCACCGCATCTTTCCGTATGTTCAACACCGAATATACGTTAAACCAAGAAAAAATCACGGAGCTACTCAAATTTTCAACCAAGGAAGACGACTCCGAAATGGTGCACCACAAGGTCCCTGTTACCGAATATTGGGCCGTTGTTTTGTTTGAATTGTGGAAGAAACTCACCAATGTCTCGACAGGAAATTGGGATGAGTGTCTGGCATCTCACGTTCACAACCCCACCACTAGATACTACTTCAAGATTCTCTCCAACACCATTTTTGGACGAGCTAATAGCAACAAAGTCAACTCAAAGGAGGTATTTTTCCTTCATTGCTGTTTAGCTGGGAATACCAAGGTAAATGCTACTCTGTTCCTTCTACGTCATATTGAGTCCCTTTGTGCAAGGGGACATCAACCATTTTTGATCGGAGGACTGATAACTACATTAGATCATGGGCTTAATTTGCAAAGCCAATTGGAGACTCTTGATTCTCTACCGCCTCTTCTCATGGATTTGGATAACTGCAAATACATGCGTTTAATTAGGAATCGAGATGACGGCAGGTATAATTCGATGGTGAAGAACAAGATTGTTCCAAGTGTGATTATGCCGAATAGGTTGCTCACAAATATGGCGAATATGGATAAGTGGATTTATGATTTAAATGCCCCATGAACCCGACCTAGCTTCTCAGATGAATCAAAATCCTCAACCTGCTGATGAGGTAGAAGAAGAAATGGATGCACAGCAACAGACCGCACCTCAACAGGATATACCAAGCACTTATACTAGGCGCAGAAGAAGGCCTCGTAACCCGACTACTGAAGATATTTATGAGGCAATGATGAATCAAACCCAAAGGATGACAAACATGAATGCTCAGCTTACCCGCCAATCCCAACAGGCCACTGATATCCAAGCTCAGCAAACTGCAATGATACAACTTATGCAACAGATGCAACAGCAACAAATTGAACAAGGAGATAGGCATGAGGCCCGTATGGATACTTTGATGACAGAAATGGGTGGTTTGAGTGTCCGCATGGACGATTTTCAAGAGAGCTTGCGCCATCTCGGATTTCCTGGTTTTGATGGACAGAGAAGAGGTCATGGAAGAGACAGAGGGAGAGGGTCTGAATAAAGATATCTCCTACCATCCTTACCTCCTTTACCTTATTTTGAAACATTGAGGACAATGTTAGATTTAAGTGTGGGGGAGGAAACTCTATCATTTTATTTCGCTTTCTAGAATAAATTTAATTTTTCGCATCGTTTTTCCCTTTTTTTGTACTTTCCCTTCAACAAAACAACTTCATGTACAATTAAATCCTTAATTGCTAAGTTCTTTTTCGTGCATTATTGGAATTCCCCAAACTTTACAATTCTTGAGCCATAACGAAAAAATTTACGATTATCATCCAACACGATGTTTCCAAATAGCTAGCTAAAACCAAATACTCAATTCAGCTTAGGCCACTTGAGGAAGTTTGACAAAATCGTTACGGTTCTGACATTTTAGAACTCTACCTTATGCGATGCCATTTTGGGTACTTATTATACCGCCAACCGTGAATTTTACTTTAAATTAGCCCCTAGTAGTTTATCTAGAAGTCGACACCGTTAAAACACAAACTACGCAAGGAACCGATGAATATAAGTGAATGATCCGAAAGAAATGATGATAAAATAGCAATATTTGTCGTGAAATGCCCAAAGTAAGTTAGGTGACCCTCACTCGGTCGTTTAGCCCAAAGGATGTAATTCTCACAAGATAAAAGAAAACTTATTGTAAATTGGTTCAGAAGTATCTGGTACTGAACTTGGTAGGGCGGACTACGGACCGATCCCCCGCAATTTACGATTAAGTTTTAAAAGAAGGGGTTACCACTCATAAGTGCCAAAACCCCAAGAATCAACGGATCATAGTCGCTAACCGGTTACTTTGCTATGTGCGTGTGGAGATAAAGGGCTTAATGTGATTGCACCTGAATGAACACGGGTGAAATCTAGTTTAAAGGGTTGATTGGTGCTATAACATCATGACTCAGAACGATTTGCACAATTGGAGTACTCTAATTTCGTCACTGTACCTCTTTTGCATCAAAATCTCTTGGCCTAATAAAAAATTTACAAACTAGCTAGTTTGCGAACATTGTCACGTGTGTTTAATTCGTCGTTTTTATAAACCGCCTTATCCTTTGCTTGAGGACAAGCAAAGGTTCAAGTGTAGGGGAGTTTGATAACCCGAAAATGTATCGCTTTTTAGGCCTAATTTACACGTGTTATTTGTACGTTCTTATCAAATAATATGCATCACGAAGGTATTTTTATTTGTTTTCAGGTAAGCTATATTTTCTAAGGCATAAGATGGCAAATTAGCTAAAAGTAGAAAAACAAGCTAATAAATGGCAAGAAGAAAGAAGAAAATAGACATTCTTCTAAAAGCTCACACCGGAAGAGCGTTACGAGCGCAACGCCTAGCGTTACGTCCGTAACACCTAGGCGCACACTGTTATGCACTTAACTTAACACATTATGAACGTAACAAAAGGCCAAAGCTATTACAGACGTGATGATTTGCATTACGAACATAACACCATAAAAACCCAGTCTATGCAGTAAACCATGAAGCAACCTACACGAAGTCCACACGACCTCATTCCATCAGTTGAGAATTTATCGCACGTACTGAAAGAACGAAACATGACAGTTACAAGAGAGAGCCTATATATTTGTTGAAGATTTCACTTTGAGGGGGTCAGAGATTTTGCTACAGAACCATATTTTTTTTCTTTCTGCATTATTTTGTTTTCTTGCTTCAGTCCCATAACTTTCCTTTTCAAGCCCCTGTAACTTTCCAGTTCCCTAAAAGTGTTAATACTTCACTTCGAAGGATTAACACACTTAGTTCTATATTTCGATTAATTATATCGCAAAAGCTACTGTACAAATTCAAGATTACCACAACAATATAATTACAGGTTTTTTTTATGCAATTCGATCTTTATTGTTTATATGCTATGTTAATTATTTTTATGAACTATATTTTACGTTGCATGTCTGCTAAATACATTATGTCTGGCTAATTTTGTTTGTACCGGTATGTGACTCTTAAGCACCGAAGGAATTCGGTGATAACTTGGCTAAAATCTTTTATAATAATTTCTGGTTTCCAATTTCCATAATTAATTTAACTACCCTTGTCACGAGAGTGAAAGGATATTTAACACGATTTTGCCACGAGAGTGGGAAATTAATTAAGGCGAGAACCTGCATGCGAGTGCTGGGGTTCGACCCAGATAGTGGTAACGAAACATTAATTTTTAAATACACGAGAGTGTTTTAACAAATTAATTAAACTCAAGTCATTTTCAAAAAGTGTTATTAAGTTTAAAGTGCATCCACTAGGTTTAGTAGCATAACTTATTTCATGAACACGAGAGTGTATGTCTCAGGTTTTTAAACAATTCGTTTTTACCGAAATACTTTATATGCCAAATGATTCATCGGGTTCCTGAAGTCCGACTATCACATGCCGGTATAACTATTACTATTGTTTTTAATTAAAATCTTTTTCCCCTAAAACCAAATATTCATCGCTTAGTTAGACATTTGCAACATTAGATTGTATGCGATTGATCCTCAGTCTCTGTGGGTTCGATAATCATTTAAAACTAGAACGACTAAACTGTATACTTGCAGTTAGTATCGCGATAGACTCATAAAGTCCCGATCAATCGACAAATAAATTATCCCAACCACTATCTCATTATGGCCAACCGAGCTTTGACAACATCAACTAATTCCATGGCAATCACAATATTAAGATCTTTTCTTTGCAAGACATTTGAAAGGTCGTTTGTGATACCAAACAACTTTAACATGAACTTCAAAATAAAAGCAAATTTAAAGTTCACCATTTTTTTGATCAAACCCGTTGTTTGAGATGATCCACGTTCATCTTCATTAACCATAATAAGCACCTTTAACACAGAGGACCACATTTGATCCAAACGAAGCAATGTAGTATGATGTAAACCCCATCTAGTATTCCCTGGTCTAGTGAGACTATATGATTGGTTTAAGCTCCTTCCTCTAGATATCTTACCACTCCCAAGTTTATTTAAAATATCTTGGTGTCGTGCCTCCGTCAAAGCATCCCTCATCTTACAAGATGCACTTGTTATGGTCACAATCAAGAAGATATACTCAGAGAAATCATGAATAGATGAGTAACAACTAGCAAAAGACACAACAACCAATTGAAAATGGTGAGCATTGCAATGGACATAGAAAACATAAGGATTTTCATCAAGAATATTTCCTTGCAAATTATTAAATTCACCTCTCATATTTGAAGCTCCTTCATATCCTTGTCCTCGTATCCTTGAAATAGATAATGTGTACTTGTTGCACCTCAAAATTCTCCCTCCTGATTTCTTTTATTTGGCTTAGAATTTTGTATTCATCTGCATATATTCCTTTAGGTCACTAACATAGCATGTATTTGCATTCAATAAGCGCCTGAAGTTCAAGAGTTTAGTGGGCGTGCAAGCTAGGGTTTTTTACAATTGACTGAGGTGTATATGTTCAATAAAGTCTGATTCTTCTGGTTATCCTTCAAGCAGTGAAATATGGAATTAGGGTTGCAACCTATGGTTATTGATAATTTTTTATGTTTAGAAAAAATAAAATAAAATCAGAAATGAAAAAGAAAATAGAAAAATATGAAAATATAATGAAATGGGCCAGGGGGTGTAAATAGCAAGCTGGGGGGGTGTCAAAAATAGAAACAAGCCAGCCCAACCCATTTCCACTTCATCTTCAACCTTTGAATCAAAATAAACGCGCGCCCTGTACAAATGTCCAGATCTTGCATACGTGCTCTAAAGCAAAAACTCATAACACCAAAGTCATAGCATTTTTCAAGACGATTCCAACCATATAAAGAACTTAATCTAACTCTCAAAGACCAGAGAGAATTTCTCTGGCCCGAATTTCTAACCTAACTTTTTCAGGAAGTTCATCAATCAAATTCTCTTAGCACACTTAACTTAAATGAAAACTAAGCATATGTACAGCTTAAGGGCTATGAGTACTACATTTTTTATTCACAAACCTAAGCCTAATGATTCCTAAATAGAGAGATAGAAAGTTGACAAATACCTATTTCAGATGAACTCGTGTATGGCAATATGGAGGTTTTCAATGAGGCCTGAGATGTTTGTGAGCTTGCCTGAACTTCATCTGACCTTCCCCAATGATTTGTTTGCCTTGAGCTTGCTTGAATGAGCCTGTAGAAGTCAACCTGCACAAGTTGAAATCAGAAATGGTGAAGCTTGCAAATGGAGTTACAGTCAAGGGCCAATGGTTGGGATAGTTTAGATGGGTTATATGGAAGGTATTGGAACTGGTTTGGGACAAAACGCACGAGTGGCTTGTGAGATGGAAGTGAAACTGCAGAGTGTGCTCTGTTTTGCAAGTTTTTGGTGTTTTGATGTTCAAGAGTGTTTGAGGGATGAATGGCTCGTGTTTTTGGCTCAAAGAAATGTGCAAGACTTATTTGGAATGTTGCCAAGACTTGTTCTTATCAGATTCAAGAGTTATGGACCTTTGGCACAATGACTTGTTTTTGAAGAAAAGGTAGGAAGTGACAAAGGCCAAGGTTGTACAAGCTAGCTCAAGGTCTGCATAGGGTTGGTGAGCTTTTTCTAAAGTTTGTGGACTTTGTTTGTATCAAGAGATCAGGTCCATGGCTCAAGAAATACAAAATTGCAAAACGTATACTTTATGGAAATGGTATTGCAACCTTTATGCCATAAATGGATTTATTCATTGTGCCAAGCTCCATTGATCAGAATAAGACCAATGTCCATTGTATTTGCATTTAATTTTTGAGTGTGGAAGGGTTTAGAGACCTGTAATCAAGTACAAAGCAAGTTTGGACAGATTTTGCAACTTGTGTCAACATGAAAATGCCATGGATCAAAGTGAGTTTTTGCCAAATTCAAATCTTCGATTCTCCCTAACCATAAATGATTTTGGAGAGTTCTTGGACATTTTGGAAAGCTTGTAACATGATATACAATCCATCTTTGAAATGCATTTTGATATTCCAAGTGGAACTAGGTGAAAAAGTTACATGAAGATAGGTCAAAATCCCGCCTAAACTAGGGCAAAATTTCACTAAGTTAAAAGTTTCATGGACCCTTGTTCCAAAAATCATAACTTGAGATCCAATATTCTTTTTGGAAAACTTTGTGAATCAAATTTTTATATTTTGTGGAGGAATACAACTTTCATGTTGGAAGTTTTGTTTGAATCCAAATGCATCATTTTGAAAATGTTGGGCAAAGTTGGGAAAAAATAAGAAAATTTCATAACTTAGAAAAATTCTAAGTTGTGAAAATTTTCAATCTTAAACCCTAATTTGCAAAATTAGGTTTCTTGATGAACAATTTTCATGTTTTGACACATATTGATGAAAAATGACCCTTGGCACTTGATTTTGACCAAAAAGTCAAAGTTTAACTTTTCAATGTACAGTCAGATTTTGATCAGTTGACTGAAAAATTCATCTGTCAATCCAATGCATTTGAGATCTTTTGAACCTTGTGAGTAGGTCAAGATGATACCATCGAGTCCTTGAATCCATGCTTGAACCCAATTTGCCATTGGCTAGGTTAAAAATCAAAAATTGCCCTTATACAGTCAAAACCCTAAAAATGACCATTTTGCCCTTTTGATGATCTGATCAAATTTCTTGAGGAGTTGTGGTCCAAACTTGATCAAATGGTTCATATGAGTCTATAATGTTGATGTGGATAAACAATTATGAGGTTTGACTGTAAATTGGTCACAGTTGACTTTTTCCCCAATATAGCTGTTTTCTAGGTCAACTGTCCAATTGACTGAGTAAAAATTTGATTCAAGGCTTGAAACTTGGTAGAGGAAATCTTGTAAGTACAACATGAAGTATGAAAGTCACTTTGAGCATTGAAAGTCCAAAAATCCCTATGCAAACTCAAACCCTAATTTAGGTCATCAGTGCAAGGAAATGTCTTGAGCAGAGCAAACCCTAGCTTGGTCTTGAATCCAAAGAGTCTTGTGAGGGGAAATATTGATAAAATGAGAGGGAAAATTTTGGGGTACAACAGCTGCCCCTGTTCAATCTTCTTGAACCCGAATAGTTAGATTGGCGAGTTTGCCTTTTGTGACTCGAAGGTAAAAGAGGATTGGACACTAGAGTGCCCGTAAATTTGCACTCGTCAAAAATGTAAATGAGGGAATGGGATTAAAGATTCCATTTGGAGATGGTAGAATCTTGCTGGAGATGGGCTTAAAGATGCCATCCAAGAATGTTTGTTGAAAATCAGGAGAATGAACATCAGAATGGTATTCGTATCTGGACCGTATCTGAGTTGCATCTGTATTTGATTCTCAAATGAATATCAGAATGACTACCGTGTATGGAGTGTATCTGTATTGTATCTGAATTCTGAATGGGCGACAAAGAAACATATGTGTATGGAGCATCTCTGGACCGGGGATAAATTCCGAATGAGTGACAAAATGGCAACCGTGTCTGGCGCGTATCTGGACTATATCTGACGTTGAGATCTGTATGAGTAGCAGAATGACTTCCGTGTATGGAATGTATCTGTACTATAACTGGGATCTGGACAAGTGACAGAATGACTTCCGTGTCTGGAGTGTATCTGAACCTGAGATTGATAGTTGAATCTGAATGAGAAATAGAATGGCTTCCGTGTCTGGAGCGTATCTAGTCTGTATCTGATTGTTGAAGTCTGAATGAGTAGTAGAATGACCCCCGTGTCTGGGGTGTATCCATACTGTATCTGAACAAGAGATCCGAATGAGTAGCAGAATGACCTCCATGTCTTGGAGTGTATCCATATTGTATTTGAAATCTTGGCATATTTGTCAAAGATAACTTTTAATCTTATCCTGAAAAGGGTAAATTGTTAGCTGAAACATAAAGTGATGTTGCATGACATGTATGATGCAATAAAATGTGCTTTATCAATGTTTATGATATATGAATGTAATGGATGTGCATGTAAGCTGATTAGTTGTCTTGTTGAGGAAAATAAATCCTTGATAGCTGGAGATAATGAAATCTTTGACTGCTATCTGGGAAAATAAATCCTTGGCCGATGCTGGAGATTCAAAATCTTTGATTGTTGAGGATGAGAAATCCTTGGACCACTGTTGGGGATAGAAAATCCTTGGCGACTTGTGGGGATGTGAGGATCCTTCATGACTTTCCTGGGGATATAGGGATCCTTCAAGTCTACTTGGGAAATCTGTTTGAGGAATCCAGAGAATTTTGATGATTATGGCGGGAATAAGGAAAACTCTGACGATCTCTACTGGGGAATTGAAACCTGGGAGGCTTCAAATGGAGAAATGAGACTGAGAATCTTCGATCTGCTGGGAAATAACTCTGTGGGGAGAATGTTTATTCTGTGGAAGAGTTTTCAAGAGCTTAGGTTGTATGCCAATCTATTGAGGAATCATCCGAAGTTGTTGTCTGGTTAGTAAGATAACTTGCAGGGGAATCTTCTGGTTTTAGGACAACTCTCCTGGAAATTGGAGGAAACTAGATGGTCTTCTACCGGGGTTTGAGGGTTGAAGTTTTAGACTTTGTTGGGGAAGAAAGTTTCATCTTCACTGAGGGTCCGCATTTCAAAGTTTTGCTCCGCTGGGGATTGGGAGTTTGGAAACTTAGTTATGATGGAGATTTTGAAACTTAACTCCGCTGAGGATATGTATTTCAAGGCTTTAGCTCTGTTGAGGATTTTTCTTGGAATATCCTAAAGACGTTTTCCCATACTTTCAATCTGTCAGTAATTATTCTTTCTCATTTTGTTTTATTTGTAAGCAGTGATTATATTCAAATGCATATGCTCATTTAATAAATCATTGGACGTTTTCAAATAAAACATAAGCGTAAAAAGAAAGAAAAGGCAAACAAATTTCTGCACTTTGAAGTATCTTTATATTGACTTTGTGTAAGTATTTTGTACAAAGGGGACATACATCCTAGTAATAGAATGCTATCATAAAATTGAGAAAAATTTATACAAAGAAAGATGGCTATGTGTAATAATTCCACGGGGTTCCCATTCTGCTATAGCCTTCGTAACTCTGAGTATCTTGTCCATTCGTTGCTTCATCCGCAGATGATTGGATTGATCAGAAGCTTGGAGTTTGTCCGTGAAGAGATTGTCCTTAAAGTGATCCGACGAGACACAGTCATACGCTTTATTTCCCTAACTTTTTCCTGGACCGCCCTTTCGGGTTTTTAGTCCACTGGGAAACCCTTTTTTTCCCAAGTCTCCCTTTCGGGTTTTCAACTTGCCGGGTGTACAGACTTATTTTTTTTATTTATCCCTAATTTTTTCCTGAACCGCCCTTTCGGGTTTTCGATTCACCGGGATGCCCATTTTTGCCCAAGTCGCCCTTTCGGGTTTTCGACTTGTCGGGTTGTTTATGTGTAGTATATTTTGACTATGTCTGCATTCGCAGGGTGCAGCAGGTCATCGCTGTCCATGATGGTCAGGATCATTGCCCCACCAGAAAAGATGTTTTTGATTACAAATGGTCCTTTGTAAGTAGGAGTCCATTTGCCCCTGGGATCACTTTGCGGCAAGATGATCTGCTTGATTACAAGGTCCCCGACTCGATATACTTGTCTCTTGAATTTCTTGTTGAAGGCCTTGATCATACGTTTCTGATACGCCTGACCATGGCAAACAGCAGTAAGTCGCTTTTCGTCAATCAAGTTAAGTTGATCAAGCCGGGTTTGAATCCAATCGTCTTCACTTAAACCAGCATCTTTCATGATTCTCAAGGAGGGAATCTGAACCTCAATAGGTAAAACAGCCTCCATGCCGTATACCAAAGAAAAGGGAGTTGCCCCAGTTGAAGTACGTGCCGTGGTACGGTACCCGTGCATATCAAACGGTAACATCTCATGCCAGTCCTTGTAGGTGACTGTCATCTTTTGAATGATCTTCTTGATATTTTTGTTCGCAGCTTCGACAACACCGTTCATCTTAGGTCGATAGGGAGATGAATTGTGATGTTGAATCTTGAACTGCTCGCACAGAGCGGTGATCATAGTATTGTTCAAATTTGTACCGTTGTCAGTGATGATCCTGTCGGGGATACCATACCGGCATATGAGGTTCTGCTTGATGAAGCGGGCAACCACATTCTTTGTAACGGAGGCGAAGGAAGCTGCTTCGACCCACTTGGTAAAGTAATCAATGGCTACCAGGATGAAACGGTGTCCATTGGATGCTGTAGGCTTGATCTCTCCAATCATGTCGATTCCCCACATCGCGAATGGCCAAGGAGCTGTTAAGACATTGAGAGGAACTGGAGGAATATATACCTTGTCAGCATAGATTTGGCATTTGTGACAAGTACAGGAATGTTGATGACAATCAGCTTCCATGGTAGACCAGTAGTAGCCTACCCGTAGAATCTTTTTAGCCATCGTATGACCACTCGAGTGGGTGCCAAAGGTGCCATTATGTAGTTCAGCTATGATCTGCTCAGCTTCAACCTTGTCCATACAACGGAGTAGGACACAATCAAGATTGCGCTTGTATAGGATACCATTGCTCAGAAAGAACTTGGCCGCGAACCTCCTTAAGAACTTTTTGTTGTTGACTGAAGCTCCTTCAGGGTATTCTTGTGCTTCGAGATACCTTTTAACGTCATGAAAACAAGGTCAGTCCACTACTTCTTCGGTAGTAATCTTGTGACAATGGGCGGGTTCGTCCAATCGTTCAATGGTGATTTGAGGAGCCTCATTATCCCAGTTAAGTTTAAACATGGATGACATCGTAGCTAGTGCATCTGCTAGCTGATTCTCTTCTCGCGGGAAGTGCTTAAAGGTAATCTGCTCGAAATGTGGTAACAATGTCAAGACATGTTCTTTGTAAGGGATGAGGTTTGGATGTTTAATATCCCACTTTCCTTTGATTTGACTGATAACCAAAGCTGAGTCCCCAAATACAATCAAAGATTTGATTCCCAAGTCAATAGCAGCCTTGAGACCAAAGATACAAGCTTCATACTCGGCCATGTTGTTGGTGCAGCTGAAGCAGAGTCTGGAAGTGAAAGGTGTATGGCATCCTTGTGGAGATAAGTACTGCGCCGATACTGTTTCCAAGTGCGTTGGAGGCACCATCAAAGTACAGAGTCCATCGGGATCCTTGTTCAGGTCTGTCATATGGTCTGTTTTCTTCAATGTTGCTCAAAGTCAGGATATCCTCGTCGGGAAAGTAGAACCTCATGGATTAGTAATCTTCGACGGCTTGATGGGCCAGATGATCGGCTAGCACACTCCCCTTTATAGCTTTTTGGGTCATGTACTGTATATCATATTCGGTGAGGATCATCTTCCATCTAGCGATTCTTCCGGATAAAGCAGGCTTCTCAAAGATGTACTTGATCAGATCCATCTTAGAGATCAATAAAGTGGTATGTGTCAACATATACTTCCTCAGCCGGCGAGCAGCCCATACCAAAGTGCAGCAAGTTTTCTCGAGTAGTGAGTATCAGGTCTCACAGTCGGTAAACTTTTTGCTAAGGTAATAAATGGCATGCTCTTTTCGGCCAGACTCGTCATGTTGGCCCAGTACGCACCCCATTGAATTCTCCAGAACGGTCAGATACATGATTAACGGCCTTCCTTCGACGGGTGGCATCAAGATAGGAGGTTCCAGCAAATACTCCTTGATTTTATCGAAAGCAACTTGACAGTCATCATTCCATTTAACCACCTGATCTTTTTTCAACATCTTGAAGATTGGTTCTTAGGTAGATGTTAGGTGAGAAATGAACCTTGCAATGTAGTTTAGGCGTCCCAAGAAACCTCTGACCTCCTTCTTAGTGCGAGGGGCAGAGATTTCTTGTATAGTTTTGACTTTGGCAGGATCAACCTCGATGCCTTTGTTGCTGACGATGAATCCTAAGAGTTTACCGGACCTGACTCCGAAAGTGCACTTGCTATGGTTCAGTCTGAGCTTGTACTCTTTCAATCTAACAAACAACATTTGCAGATGGTCGAGGTGTTCTTCTTCTGTTTGTGAACGGGCTATCATGTCGTCTACGTAGACTTCAATCTCATGATGTATCATGTCATGAAACAAAGCTACCATGGCTCGCTGATAGGTTGACCCGGCATTCTTCAGTCCAAATGGCATCACTTTATAGCAGAAGGTACCCCACTGCGTAACAAAAATAGTCTTCTCCATGTGTTCAGGGGACATTTTGATCTTGTTGTACCCTAAAAATCCATCCATGAAAGAGAATACCTTATGTTGAGCTGTGTTGTCAACCAAGATTTCAATGTACGGTAGTGGAAAGTCATCTTTAGGGCTAGCCCTGTTTAAGTCTCTGTAATCCACGCACATTCTGACTTTGCCGTCCTTCTTAGGCACGGGCACAATGTTAGCAACCCATTGTGGATAGGAAGTAACAGCAAGAAAGCCAGAATTGAACTGCTTCATCACTTCAGCTTTGATCTTTTCGGACATGTCGGGCCTCATTCAGCGGACTTTCTGTTTGATTGGTGGACAATCTTCTCTTGTAGGGAGACGGTGAACCACAATATCTGTATCAAGTCCCGACATGTCTTCATAGGACCAGGCGAAGATCTCAACATATTCATTCAACAGCTGAACTAAACGCGCTTTGACATTTGGCTCTAGGTTGGCACCAATTTTAACCTCTTTTCTGTCTTCCTCTGTTCCCAAGTGGATAGTCTCTAACAACTCCTCGTGAGGTAGAATACCCTTTCTTCCTGTTGCAAAAGTCTTGCCAACTCCCCAGACCCTTAACAGTCTTCATCACCTTCGTATTCGACATGATTGACTAGATCTTCAGAGTTACTGAAGGCCATAGCAGAATTGTTACCCATGGAATCCGGAGTGGATGGGTACCTACATTTTGTGGGTGTGGGTGTACGTAAGGGATAGCCACCTTTAAACAAATAAAATGTAAAAAGAAAGAAAATGAACACACAAGTTTATATATGAAAACGTCCATGATTCATTAAAAATGGCATATGAAGATGAAAAATCAAGCCCTTACAAATGGACCTATATGCCTCGGGTAAGGTCTGATATGGTGGGAGAACTGACTTGGGATTTTGCGTTTGTGTTTGCAAATGTTTCAGTTTAGTAAGAGTCGCCACCGACTTTTCATTTTATCCTAAGGAAAGGTCAAAAATCACAGGAAAGACCTTTGAGATGTTTTCTTGGGTTCGGGGAGTAGATTATAGAAAGGGAAGGTATTAGCACCCTTTTTATCCATGGTTATCCATGGGCTCTTAGTTACTTGCTTAGATCACTTGCTTTGTTTTTCAATTGTTTGAAATGGTGCTTTGTGTGTGATTTTGAAAGATTTTTTTGAAAAGAGGCCATAGTTGTGGCAACCTTTGTAATGATTCTTGTTTGAATGTATACAAAGGTGTTTTTGTCTTTTGAAAAGTTTCCAATGTTTGAAAGTAGGGTTTTGAAATTGTGTGGTGAAGTGTGTTTTGAAAATAGCAAGGATGTTTTGCAAGTTTGATCAAGTAACTAAGAGCTATCTACCCTATTTTACTCAAAGATCTTTCTTATGTTTTTAACCTTTTTAACAGTGTTGTTTCACCATTGTATTTGATGAACAACCTTGTGTTAGGATGTTAACGGGACAGGCGCGAGTCATCGTATAGACCATGATAGCAATGGTGTCAAGTATTTTTGGCAATTTTCCTTAAGGGACTTGATCATTTTTTTAGGCAACTCAGATAGCGTCATCGAGGGACTATGATCTTTTGTTTTGTTTTTGTTTTGCCAAAGTACTTGACATGCAACCATGGCCCATTTTTGAAGGCAACAAGTGGATTATAAACCTAGGGGTGCAAGTGTGCATTGTGTTTGTTTTTCATGCATATTTATCTTGGATTATGTCAAACTTAGTTGTTGATTTTATTTGCATACAAACCCTAGGTCTAAACATGGCATAATTGAAAGCTTTTAAATGTGCGAGAATTTAAATGTTACACTATTACAACATGATATAGGAAGGGGGGATACAAATTTGAATTGGGTATATTTGACAAGAAATTAAACCCTAGATTACTATTACAACCAAATTGAATGTACAAGATACAATATTTAAATGTACAATAATTAAATAAAAATACAACAAATAAATATCAAATAAAACATGTTATAAAAAAAGGTCTTTAGGTATATTTTTTAATGTGAAATATAAATAAATAAAAAAAGTCAATTTTTTAAATTATTTTTTGTTATTTAGGGCAAAACCCTAATTTTGAATAAACAAATATCATTTATTAATTATATACAATAATATATTAATTTATGCATAAAATGAATGTGTATTATGAAAAAAGATATTTTTAGTGTAAAATATTAATAAAATCAAAAATGTAATATTTTTATATTTTTGACCTAATTATTTAATAAAACAAGTATATATATATATATATATATATATATATATATATATATATATATATATATATATATAAAATATATTAAATATATAAAAATGAAAATGAATTATTTACAAAACAAATGTGTATTTTCAAGGAAATATTCTCAAATATAAAATAGAAATAATAAATGAAACTAAGTGTATTTTTTATATTATTCTTGAGTTTTATTAAAAAAGAAAATAGTTTATTTACATATTTATACTTAATAAAATAAAAATAAATGTCAAATAAACATGAAAAATATAGAAAATAAATTTTTGGCATTTTTTATATTTTGACAAAAAATAATAAAGTCAGAATAAAAAATAAAAACATTAAAATGACAAATATTCAAACAAATGGGCCAGGGGGGTGTAAACTGAATAAAGGGGTGTCAAAAGCAAAAGGACCCAGGCCCAACCCAGAATCACTTCTTCTTCTTCCTTGGAACAAAACCTGCGCGCGCTGTGTACCAAACTGTAACTCCTGATTCATTGATCTTTTGACAAAACTCATAACATGAACATTGTAGAGAATTAAACAACGAATTCAACCATATAAAAACTTGGATTAACTCTCAAAGACCAGAGAGAATTTCTCTGGCCTTAATTTCTAACCTAGTTTTTTCAGAAAGTTCATGAGTGAAATTCTCTTAGCACGATTAATGTAAATGAAAACTAAGCATATGTATGGCTTCAGGGCTATGAGTACAACATATTTCATTCACAAACCTAAGCCTAACCATTCCTAAATAGGGAGATAGAAGTCCATGAAATACCTGTTTCAGTTGACTTCGAGCTGGACAATGCAGTAACCTTCAATGGTGTTTGAGCTTCTTTTGAGCTTGCCTGAGGTCCAAGGAAGCTTCTCCAATGCTTGGCTTGCTTTGAAACAACTTGAATCGTGCTGTAGAACTCAACCTGCAGAGCTTTGAAATGAAAATGGCAAAATGTGTTAGAGGTGTTACACCTTGTAATGGGGGCCTGGGATAGTTCAGGTGAGTTGATTGGAAGGTGTTTGAACTATCTTTGGACAAAACACACGATGGAATTTGGTTGTGGCTTGCAAAATGAAGAACTCGCCCTGTTTTGTAGAAAAACAATGATTCTGAGTATGAGGAGGTTTGAGTGATGAAAGGGTCGTGTTTCAGGCTTGTTGGGAGGTATGGAAATTGTCTACAATATTTGTCTAAGCTTCTGTTAACAGATATGAGAGATGGCTTATGTTTGGCAACTTTTCTTCTTTTTCAAGCAAGCATGTGGAAGTGATGTTATAGCTTGGTACATGCCCTCCTATCATGATGCATCTTTTGCTCTTGGTTCCTGGAATTGATAGCTTCAATCTTGCTTCAGAGATATGGCCCCATACCTCAAGGATTTTGGTTTGACATAAAGTGTACTTTTACAAAAATGACATTTTACCTTTTTCCAAATAAGGGTTAATCTTGTATGTAATGTCCAAATGGCCAAGATAACACCTTAATTCAATGGTTATGCATTAAATTATGAATTGCAAGTTGGTTTTGAGGCCTGCAAGCTAGCACCAAACATGCTGATTTGAAAATGCAAGTTTGTATGAACATGTATTGGTCATTGGCAAAAGTGAGTTTTTGCCAACTTCAAGCATTCGATTCTCTCTAACCACAAGGGTGTTTGAGGAGTTCTTAGACAATTTGGAAAGCTTGGAACATGTACTATAATCCATCTTTGAAATGAAATTTGAAACTCCAAGTGGAACTATTTGAAAAATGGCCAAGAAGATGGGTCAAAATCCTGCCTAAACTAGGGCAAAATTTCCCTAAGTTAAAAGTTTTAGGTACCCTTGTTCCAAAAATCATAACTTGAGATACAAGATTCTTTTGAGAAAACTTTGTGAATCAAAGTTGTAGAATTTGTAATGGAATACAACTTTCATGTTTCAAGTTTTGTTTGAATCCATTTTCATCTTGGTGAAAAAATGGGACAAAGTTAGGAAAAAATAAGAAAATTTCATAACTTAGAAAATTTCTAAGTTATGAAATTTTTCCATTTTAAACCCTAATTTGCATTTTTGGGTTTCTTGATGAAAAAGTTTCATAATTTGACATGTCTTGATGAAAAATAACTCTTGGCACTTGATTTTGACCAAAAAGTCAAAGTTTGACTTTTCAGTGTACAATCAAATTTTGATCAGTTGACTAAAAAATTCATCTGTCAATCCTATGCATTTGAGATCTTTTGAACTTGTTGGATGGGACAAGACAATGTCATTGAGTCCTTGTGTCCATGGTTGAGCTTGATTGGCCATTGGTTAGGTCAATCGGTCAAAAATTGCCTTTGTACAATCAAAACCCTAAAAATGACCATTTTGCCCTTTTGGTGACCTGATCAATTTTTTTGTGGAATTGTGATCCAAACTTGATCAAATGACATCTATGAGTTCATTATGTTGATGTGGGTCAAAAATCATGAGGTTTGACTGTCAATTGGCCATAATTGACTTTTTCCCCAATACAAGTTGATTTCTAGGTCAACTGTCCAATTGACTGGGCAAAAACTTGATTCAAGGCTTGAAACTTGGTATGGACCAACTTGTGAGTCCAATAGGAAGCATGAAAGTAAATTTGGGCATTGTGGGTCAAAAAAATCCTTGTGCAACCTCAAACCCTAATTTAGGTCAACAATGCAAGTAAGTGTCTTGAGCAGAGCAAACCCTAGCTTGATCTTCAGTTTCAAGAGTCTTGTGATGAGAAAATGTTGATGAAATGGGAGGGAAAATTTTGGGGTACAACAGTTGCCCCTGTTCAATCTTCTTGAACTTGAAGAGTTAGATTGGAAGGTTTGCCTTTCGTGACTCGAAGGTAAAAGAGGATTGGACACTAGAGTGCCCGTAAATTTGCACTCGTCAAAACATGGCTGAGGAAATGGGCTTAAAGATGCCATTTGGAGATTGTAGAATCTTGCTGGAGATGGGCTTAAAGATGCCATCCAAGAATGTTTGTTGAATTGTAATGCTGTAGTTCGGAAGAATGAGCATCAAGATGGTATCCGTGTCTGGGATGCCATTGAACTGTATCTGGAGACTGAGTCTGTATGAGCAAAAGAATGGCGGCCGTGTCTGGAGCGTATCTGATCTATAACTGTATTTGAACTTTGAATGAATATCAGAATGACTGCCGTGTTTGGAGTGTATCTGCATTATGTCTGGGTAACAAAGAAACATCTGTGTATGGAGCAACTGTGTGCTGGGGCTAAACTCCAAATGAGTGATAGAATAGCAACCGAGTCTGGAGCATATCTGGACTATATCTGAAGTTGAGATCTGTATGAGTAGTAGAATGACCGCCGTGTCTGGGGTGTATCCGTACTGTAACTGGGATCTGAATAAGTGATAAAATGATTTCCATGGCGATTGCACTAAGGGAATCAGACTGTTGGTGTAAAGGCCAGAATGGCATCCGTGTTTGGAGCGTATCTGAACTTGTAGTTGATAGTTGAATCTGAATGAGAGATAGAATGGCTTCCGTGTCTGGAGCGTATCTGGTCTGTATCTGATTGCTGAAGTCTGAATGAGTAGTAGAATGACCGCCGTGTCTGGGGTGTATCCATACTGTATTTTGACTTAAAGTTCTGAATGAGTAATAGAATAACCGCCGTGTCTGGGGTGTATCCATACTGTATTTGAATAATTGTTAACAATAGCCTTTTAATCTTATCCTGAAAAAGGTAAAATGTTAGCTAAAACACGAAGTTAAATTGCATGATATGTATGATGCAATGAATTGTAATCCATGTTTACGATATATGGATGTAATGGTTATGCATGTAAGTTGAGCAGCTGTCTTGCTGAGGAAAATGAATCCTTGATAGCTGGAGATAATGAAATCTTAGACTGCTACCGGGGAAAGTAAATCTTTGACCGAAGCTGGGGATTCCAAAAAATCTTTGATTGTTGAAGATGAGAAATCCTTGATGACTGCTTGGGGATTAAAGATCTTTGCTTGGGGAATTAAAACCTGGGAGACTTCTGCTGGAGAAATGAGACTGAGAATCTTCAATCTTTTGGGAAGTGACCCTATGGGGAGAAAGTTTACTCAGCCGGGGAAATCAGGAGCCTGGGTTGTGCGCCATTCTACTGGGGAATCATCCTAGCGGTAGGGGAAATTGAGATCAGTTGGAATTTTGACTTCGCTGGGGAAGGAGGTTTAGATTATTCTGGCTTCGCTGGGAATCAGGAGTTTGAACTCTGATGGGAACTTTGAAACTTAACTCGGCTGGGGAATCCAGTTTGGAATGTATTGGCCTTACCGGGGGCTCTTGAAGCTTAACTCTGCTGGGGACATGTACTCCGAGGATTTTAGTTTTGTTGAGGATCTGAACAAAGTAATGCAGGGGATCTCTTCTTGAATGGCATAGAGATATCTTCCCACACCTTCAACCTATCAGTAATTATCCTTTCCCAATTTCGTTTTATTTGTAAGCAGTTATTATATTCAAATGCATATGCCTTTTCAACAAAACATTGGACATTTTCAAATAAAACATAAATGTACAACAAAAAAAGAAAGGCGAGCAAATTTTTGCGCTTTGAAGTATATTTGTATTAATTTTTGTAAGTATCTTTGTACAAAGGAGACAGACATCCTGGTAAGAGAATGTTGTCGTAAAAATTGAGAAAAAATTTATACAAAAAGAAAGATGGCTATGTGTAACAATTCCATGGGGTTCCCATTCTGCTATAGCCTTCACAACTCTGAGTATCTGTCCATTCGTTGCTTCGTCCGTAGATGATTGGATTGATCAGAAGCTTGGAGCTTGTTGGTGAAGAGATTGTTCTTAAAGTGATCCGACGAGACATAATCATACGCTTTAATTCCCTAACTTTTTCCTGGACCGCCCTTTCGGGTTTTCAGTCCACCGGGAAACCCTTTTTTGCCCAAGTCGCCCTTTCGGGTTTTCAACTTGCCGGGTGTACAAATTTTTTTTGTTTTATCCCTAATTTTTGCCTGAACCGCCCTTTCGGGTTTTCGGTTCACCAGGATGCCCATTTTTGCCTAAGTTGCCCTTTCGGATTTTCAACTTGTCGGGTCATTTTATGCGTAATATCTTTTGACTATGTCTGCGTTCGCAGGGTGCGGAAAGTCATCACCGTCCATGGTGGTCAAAATAATTGCCCCACCAGAAAAGATTCTCTTGATTACAAATGGTCCTTCGTAAGTAGGAGTCCACTTGCCCCTGGGATCACTTTGCGGTAAGATGATCCGCTTGATTACAAGATCTCCAACTTGATACACCTGACGCCTGACCTTTTTGTTGAAAGCCTTGATCATCCGTTTTTGATACGTCTGACCATGACAAACAGCAGTAAGTCGCTTCTCGTCGATCAAGTTAAGTTGATCAAGCCGGGTCTGAATCCAATCGTCTTCACTCAAACCGGCATCCTTCATAATCCTTAAGGAAGGAATCTGAACCTCTATGGGTAGAACAACTTCCATGCCGTATACCAAAGAGAAAGGGGTTACCCTTGTTGAAGTACGTGCCATGGTACGATATCCATGCAGAGCAAACGGTAACATCTCATGCCAGTTCTTGTAGGTGACTGTCATCTTTTGAATGATCTTCTTAATACTTTTGTTCGCGACTTCAACAACACCGTTCATCTTCGGCCGGTAGGGAGATGCATTGTGATGATAAATCTTAAACTGCTCGCATAGAGCGGTGATCATAGTATTGTTCAAATTTGTACGGTTGTCTGTGATGATCCTGTCGGGGATACCATACCGGCATATGAGGTTTTGCTTGATGAAGCGGGCAACCACATTCTTTGTAATTGAGGCATAGGAAGCTGCCTCAACCCATTTAGTGAAGTAATCAATGGCCACCAAGATGAAGCGATGTCCATTGGATGTCGTGGGCTTGATCTCTCCAATCATGTCAATGCCCCACATTGCGAATGGCCAAGGAGCTGTCAGAATGTTGAGAGGAACAGGAGGAATATGTACCTTATCGGTGTAGACTTGGCATTTGTGGCAGGTGCGGGAATGTTGATGACAATCAGCTTCCATGGTAGACCAGTAGTAGCCTGCCCTTAGAATCTTCTTTGCCATTGTATGTCCGCTAAAGTGGGTGCCAAATGTGCCGCTATGTATATCGGTCATGATCAACTCTGCTTCAACCTTATCCACACAACGAAGTAGAACACAATCATGACCGTGCTTATAAAGGATGCCATTGCTCAGGAAGAATTTGGCAGCAAATCTCCTTAAGAACTTTTTGTCATTGACGGAAGCTCCTTCAAGATACTCTCTGGTCTGGAGATACCTTTTTATCTCATGGAACCAGGGTTGTTCCACTACTTCTTCGGTTTTAATCTCATGACAGTGCACAGGTTCGTCCATTCGCTCGATGGTAATTTGGGGAACCTCGTTATCCCAGTGGTGTTTAAAAATGGAAGACATTGTAGCCAGAGCATCTGCTAACTGATTTTCTTCTCGGGGGAAATGCTCGAAGGTAATCTGCTCGAAATGAGGCAACAATGTCAAGACATGTTCTTTGTATGGGATAAGATTAGGATGTTTAGTGTCCCACTCTCCTTTGACTTGACTGATAACCAAAGCCGAGTCCCCAAATACGACCAAAGATTTGATTCCCAAGTCTATAGCAACCTTGAGACCAAAGATGCAAGCTTCATATTCAGCCATGTTGTTGGTACAGCTGAAGCAGAGTCAGGCAGTGAAGGGTGTATGACACCCATCCGGAGAAATGAGTACCGCACCGATACCGTTGCCAAGTGCATTTGAAGCACCATCAAAGTATAGGGTCCATCAGGATCCTTGTTCAGGTCCGTCATATGGTCCGTTGCCTTCAATGTTGTCCAATGTCATGATATCCTCGTCAGGGAAGTCGAATCTCATAGACTGGTAATCTTCGACGGCTTGATGAGCTAGATGGTCAGCTAGTACACTCCCCTTTATAGCCTTTTGGGTAGTATACTGGATATCATATTCAGTCAGGATCATTTGCCATCTACCAATTCTTCCAGATAAAGCCGACTTCTCGAAGATATACTTGATCGGATCCATCTTGGAAATCAGCAAAGTGGTATGAGTCAACATATACTGCCTTAGCCGGCGAGCAGCCCATACCAAAGCGCAACAAGTTTTCTCGAGTAGTGAGTAGCGAGTCTCACAGTCGGTAAACTTTTTGCTAAGGTAATAAATGGCATGCTCTTTTCGGCCAGACTCGTCATGTTGGCCCAATACGCACCCCATTGAGTTGTCCAAAACAGTCAGATACATGATCAACGGCCTTCCTTCGACGGGTGGCATAAGAATAGGAGGTTCTAGTAAGTACTCCTTGATCTTATCAAAAGCAACTTGACAATCATTGTTCCATTCAACTACCTGATCTTTCTTCAACAGTTTGAAAATCGGCTCGCAGGTAGATGTCAGGTGAGAGATCAACCTCACAATATAGTTCAAGCGTCCCAAGAATCCTCTAACCTCCTTTTCAGTACGGGAGGCAGGCATTTCTTGTATAGCCTTTACTTTAGCTGGATCAACCTCAATGCCCTTGTTGCTGACAATAAATCCCAGAAGTTTACCAGATCTAACTCCAAAAGTGCACTTGCTTGGATTCAGTGTGAGTTTATACTCCTTCAACCTGGCAAACAACTTTTGCAAATGATTAAGGTGTTCTTCTTCTGTCTGTGATCGAGCTATCATGTCGTCTACGTAAACTTCGATCTCATGATGGATCATATCATGAAATAAAGCTACCATGGCGGATTGATAGGTTGCCCCTGCGTTCTTCATTCTGAACGGCATCACTCTGTAGCAGAAGGTACCCCATTGCGTGACAAAGGTAGTTTTCTCCATGTCCTCGGGGGCCATTTTAATCTGGTTGTAGCCCGAGAATCCGTCCATGAAGGAAAAAACCTTGTGTTGAGCTGTGTTGTCAACCAAGATGTCAATATGCGGTAGTGGAAAATCGTCTTTAGGACTGGCCCTGTTCAAATCCCGATAGTCCACACACATTCTGACCTTGCCGTCTTTTTTGGGCACGGGCACAATGTTAGCAACCCATTATGGATAGGTTGTAACAGCCAGAAAGCCAGCGTTGAATTGCTTCATTACTTCAGATTTAATCTTCTCAAACATGTCAGGCCTCATTCAATGGACCTTTTGCTTGACCGGTGGACAGTCCTCTCTTGTAGGGAGACGGTGAACCACGATATCTGTGTCTAACCCTGGCATGTCTTCATAAGACCAAGCGAAGATTTCAACGTAATCATTCAACAACTGCACTAAGCGCTCCTTGACACCTGGTTCCAGGTTGGCACCCACTTTTACTTCTTTCCTGTCCTCCTCTGTCCCAAGTTGATAGTTTCTAGCAACTCCTCGTGAGGCAGAATAACCCGCTCTTCTTGTTGTAAAAGTCTGGATAACTCTCCCGGCACTTCACAATCTTCGTCAACTTCGTACTCAGCGTGATTGACCAAATCCTCAGAGTTATCGAAGGCTGAAACATAACAGTTGCCCATGGAATCCGGAATGGATGGGTACCTGCATTTGTGAGTGTGGGTGTATGTAAGGGATAGCCATCCTTAAACAAATAAATAATGCAAAAAGGAAAGGAAAAATGAACACAACGGTTTATAGATGAAAAACGTCCAATGATTCATTAAAACATGGCATATGATAATGAAGAAAATCAAGCCCTTACAAATGGACCTGCATGCCCCGGGCAAGGCATGAGGTGAAAATAGTGTGCGAATTGTTTTAGTTATTACAGACCATAAAAATGGGAAATTGTTCAAAGATAAAATTACTGGTTGATAAAGGTGATGGGAACAAAATCCTTTGCTTCTCAGTTGCTTAGACCCCCTTCGACGGTCGGAAAGATCCAATCTTCGAAGTCGTTCTCTTCATCTTCATCTTCAACATCATTAATTCTGTGATGAGTGATCCTTATAGGTGGCCCTCCAGTCTTGGAACGATGCATAACCTTCTGTCCTGCGACTGTAAACCCTAGTCCAAATTTGTCCGTCTTATGGGGAAAATCTGGCAATTGCCCCCATGCTGTACTCTTCCCTTCTTTGATCACCGCCTCCGCGTCCTTGAGAGATGCCATCCTAGGCACAAGCTTGGGAATGATGGGTACCTCAACCATTGTCTTCGCAACTTCTACCTCGGGAGAAACTTCCTCAAAATGCTGGAAAGGCATTTCGATGTACTCGCCATCCAGCTCCACATAACGGAAGGAGTTGAGATGACTTATCATGTACTCTTCCTCGCCGTGCACCATTATAATTTTACCCTTAACAGGATATTTCAGCATCTGGTGCAAAGAGGAGGTAACTGCCCCGACATAATGGATCCACGGTCTTCCTAACAAACACGAATATGACGGACAAATGTCCATCACGTAAAAGGTTGAGTTGAAGACCTCTGTGCCTACCTTGATAGGAATATCAACCTCTCCATGAACCATTCTTTTGGACCCATTAAAAGCCCTAACCACGATGTTACTAGGTTTGAGAGTTAATCCTTCGCAGTCCAAGCGATCTAAGGCCTTCTTTGGCAGCACGTTCAAGGAAGAACCAGTATCCACTAAGACATGGGCGAGAGTGGTTCCCCGGCATTCAATTGAAACATGTAACGCGTCATTATGTTTCCTTCCTTTGGGAGTTAAGTCAGCATCGGAAAAGCCAAGGCCATTATCAGCAGTAAGACTGGCCACACTTTCCTGAAACTGGTCAGCCGAAGTCTCTTGGGGAAGATGTGCCGCCTTCAAGAATTTGATCAGGGCCTTGGCATGGGCCTCATAACAGAGCAGAAGAGCCAACATTGAAATTTTAGAAGGGGTTTGCCCTAATTGTTCCATAACGTCATAGTCACTTTTTCTGATTATCTTCAGGATTTCATCCATTTCTTTCTGAGTGGTTTCGGGGATAACCACAACATGAGCCTTCGTCTTGACAGGCACTTCCTGTATCCCCTTACCCTTGTCGGTAGTATCGGCAGATGGTCTAACTTCGGGAGTATCCAATTCTTCAATCAATGGGCCTTGCACAGATGGTCCAACAGGTGCAGAAGCTTTCAAGGGTCCGAAAACTGCTCGAGGGGGAGCAATCTCCGGAGAAAAGATTCGGCCACTGCGGGTTATCTTGCTTATACTTGCGATGTTCCCTATATCAGGGTCTTCCTCAGAAATCTCTTGGACTATTTCGATTTGTTTGATACCGTGGTAGAAGATTTCTCCCCCATAGTTCCACGATATCGTTTTGTTGGATTTGTACGGGACAGGTCCCGGCATGGTGATCTTTAAAGGTACACATTCAGAGTTGGGTGTAATCTTGACATGACTTTTGCAAGCCTTGGGAGGATTGTCGGAAATGGTTATGATTGCAATATCGTTGGTTGAAGTAGCAAAAGTATCAGTAGTAACAGGATTGAAAGTATCAACAGGGGTTTTCTGGAAAAGTATCTCTTAGGTATCCATCAGGCGTTGGACACTTGACTTCAACATTGGACAATCACCTCGTATGTTCAAACAGAAATAGCAGTCTTTACCACAACCAGGAAAAATCCCGACTCTTATCAAATTTTCCTTAATCACAAGTAGCGGTGTCAACAAGTCAACAACATCAGTAAGATAGAGATCTTCCAAAACAGCATGAACATTATTACCGTGCTTGGGCATCGGAGCGGAAATCACATTGGGCTTCTCAAGCGCCTCGAATTCTACTTCTTTGGCATCAATCAAGTCCTGGATTTTGTTCTTAAGCGCCCAACAATTATTCGTATCATTTCTAACACTGTTAGAGTGGTAGGCGCACTTAGCATTGGAATGGTAGTATGGAGAGGAAGTGTTAGGGTTCTTTGGCGCTTCCTTCAAACTGGTCAGATTCAGCTTCAACAAATGAGGAAGTACCTGAGCGGGCGTCATGTTGATGCGGGTGAGTTGCTGTTGTGGCCTTTCCACCCGTTGTTGATTAGGTCTCGACTGATTGTTACGAGGTTGATCATTTGACGAGTTTTGAATCATCATAACCCCTACAGTCGGCCGGCGCTCAGTTCTTCCCTGTCCTTTCTGAGAATACACAGCAGATGCTTCCTTCTTGGCTGGGAAAGGTTTTTTAATTGCTGTGGATGCGGAAGCATCCTTTTGAATCTTTCCACTCTTAATACTGGCCTCAACCCTTTCGCTGGTCAAAATCAGTTCAATAAATCCTGCGGAGGAGCTTCCAATTAGATGATTGAAGAAAGGGCCAGATAGGGTCCCCAGAAACATGTCAACTAATTCTCTATCCGATAGCGGTGGCTTCACTCTTCCCTCCAGATCACACCATTTCTGCACGTACTCTTTAAACCCTTCATTGGAAGCCATCCCCATACTTTGTAACTGAGTACGAGTGGGCGCCAAATCAGCATTGTATTGATACTGATGGTAAAAAGCAGCTGCCAAGTCTTCCCAATTGTGAACCTCTGATCTTTCGAGATGATAAAACCAGTCTAACTGCGTGCCAGATAAGATGTCTTGGAAAAAGTGTACCCAGAGGTCTTTATCGGATGAGTGGGGTTGGATTTTTCGGATATAAGATCTCAAATGCATTTTCGGGGCACGACAAACCGTCATACTTGGCGAATGTTGGAACCTTGAACTTGGGAGGGATAACAATCCTAGCTACCAGCCCCAGCTCTTCAAAATCTAAACCAGGAACCCTCTACAATTCCATGGCTGCCAGTCTATCTTCAAGGTTCTTATATTTATCATCCGCTGGTGGATACTGTTGTTCTGAGTAGTCTTCGTCTTCTTCCTCTTCCTCCTCTTCCACTTCAGATTCAGAAGGCACAACAGTCCCTTTCCCTTTGCCGACCCCTTCGTCAGACATTGAGGGGAACTCAAGAACCTTCCTAGCATTGCTCTCAAACCTTCTTCCGAAAGTAGCCACTCCAGGTCTCTTTTTCTTTTTCTCTTTATTCTTCTCCAACAAAACTTTGAGGTCCTCCTGACCCTTTGCTAAGGTCATGAGGAGTTGCTGAAACTGTGAATTTTGTGCCTGCAGATCCTTTACCGTTTGCTCCAAATCCATCTTGCTGAAATAAACAGCAGAAAGATAAGGAAACCTGGCGTGAAGACCTGTTTATGCATATGATGAATGGTATGTTATTCATTTAATGCATTCAAGGGTTCAAAAATTCAAATTTGTTGCAAACAAAAAGAACGCACGTCATATTAAGAAGAAATTTGTTAGTACATAAGTGCCCCATGGGCGAAATATTACAAAATTCTTAATGTAAAAAGACATTGCGCATCCTCTTCGGTGCGATGTAAGTGTTGAGAGTCTCCTCCTCATGAAGTCGGCGGGTAAGCTCCAAAAGCTTCTTCTCACTGGCATAGAAGCTGGCTTCAAAAGTATCCCGTTCTTCCTTGAGTTGGATCCAAATCTTTTGCATTTCTTCCCATGATGTTGGCATGTCAGGATGTAGGATGGTGTATGGAACCTCTCCTTCCGTAACAAGCTCTTTGATCAAGGGGAGAATGTGAGGGTACGACATCATAAGATTCCGGGAACGGGTTCGTACCCACTTGAGATAAGGCTCAAGGGGGATGGAATTTTTATGCCCAAGTGTCTTACTATCCACCTTGTAAGGCATCCTCCAAGCTCTGATGAACCTTTGTCGAAGTCCTTGCGCATCATTGTCGAAGTTAAAAACTAGATTAGGAATCAGCATGTCATGAGGGCCATCCCTCCGAGCATATCCAAATTGTCTCAAAGCTAGACAGGGGTTGTAGGTGATGCCTCCCCTAATGCCAAATAGTGGGACATTAGGGAATTCCCCACAACGATCAATGAGGATGACATTTTCTCTGGACCGAGAACACAAATGTACATCAGAATGTGTGAGGGTCATCAATCGTTGTGACCACCTTAAACCCTGCTCATTCTTCAGAACTGATTGTGGAAGGTGAGAAATAAACCACATTGCTAGGAGAGGAGTACAACACATGATAACACCTCTTTTCATTATTGTTCGTGTGTAAAATGAGTGTAGGATGTCTCCAAGTAATGTAGGTATAGGATTCCTGGATATGAAAATCTTGACAGCATTCACATCTATAAGCTGATCAGGGTTTGGGAACAAGACCAACCCATAGATGAGGAGTGCCACAATCTCTTCATAGGCTTGTAGATCAAGAGAATTCCAGCAGTCTTGTGCCTTCTCAAACATAAACTTTGCCAAGAAACCCTTGACACCACTTCTGGTTTCCCAATGTCCCTTGATATCAGATGGTTGCAAGTGTAATGCTTGAGAAACATCTTCAGGCTTTGGTTCTTTTTTTGTACCGTTGTAGGGTAGTTGATTAAGAATAGGAATTCTCAAGAGTTGAGAAAATTCCTCCAAAGTAGGTACCAATTGGTAGTCAGGGAATGTGAAACAGTGATGTAGGGGGTCAAAGAACTGGAAGATAACTTTAACCATGTCTTCTTCAATCTTGGTGTTGACTAAGCTGAGGAGTCTACCATGTCTTTCACTGAAGAGAGAATTCTCTGGAATTCTGGATGTAAGCTCCTTGAGTTGAGGAGGGATTCTCACAAGGTTGACTTGAATTGTTTTCCTGCAAAGAGATTCCATGACCTACAAAACAAGAACAAAGATGAAGATCCAAACCCTTGAAATGGTTAGTGGATGCATATGATGCTTTATGATGTTCATTATGAATGCACAAGCACATGTACAAGCAAGTCACACAAAACCCTAGTTTCAGGCTTGCATGAGGTTTCATAGGTAAATACCCTCTTGAGTTTAGTTGGCTCAAAACCTGTCCTATAAATAGTAACCGGGTTCTAAGGAGCTCAATATCACTGGGTTGTTTTCTATGTTCATTGTTTTGGTTTAGCCACTTAACTAGCGACCAAAATATTCCAAGAAAATAACCCTCAATGAGTGTAGTATCGAGTATCTACCAACTTCGGACTTCACCAAATCCGGTCATCTCACTACCCCTAATAAAAGGCCAAGATGGTCAAGTAAGGTTCTAGTTCACTAGTGCTTCATGATATCACTCAGCGGCCCCGTATTCTCTTTCATTGACTCAAAGGCTACCGATACTCACAAATATGTCGCACTAATATAGCTACTGCTTCAACCGTGTCGGTATACCCCGCACAGTTTCCACAATGTATTGCTATTTACCTATGAATGTTTCCCAAATCTGGGTAGAAGATTTCAAGCCCAAACAAGAGAACCAAATGTAAAGCAAACAAAGCAAACAATAATCATGCAAAGGGTGATCTAAGCCCTAAGGTTACTCCACTTTTAAAGATTTCCCCAGCAGAGTCGCCAGTTCTGTGATACGGTGGGAGAACTGACTTGGGATTTTGCGTTTGTGTTCGCAAATGTTTCGGTTTAGCAAGAGTCACTACTGACTTTTTATTTTATCCTAAGGAAAGATCAAAAAGCACAAGAAAGACCTTTGAGATGTTTTCTTGGGTTCGGGGAGTAGATTATAGAAAGGGAAGGTATTATCACCCTTTCTATCCATGGTTATCCATGGGCTCTTAGTTACTTGCTTATATCACTTGCTTTGCTTTTCAATTGTTTGAAATGGTGCTTTGTGTGTGATTTTGAAAGATTTTTTTGAAAAGAGGCCATCGTTGTGGCAACCTTTGTAATGATTCTTGTTTGAATGTATACAAAGGTGTTTTTGTCTTTTAAAAAGTTTCCAATGTTTGAAAGTAGGGTTTTGAAATTGTGTGGTGAAGTGTGTTTTGAAAATAACAAGGATGTTTTTGCAAGTTTGATCAAGTAACTAAGAGCTATCTACCCTATTTTACTCAAAGATCTTTCTTATGTTTTTAACCTTTTTAACAGTGTTGTTTCCCCATTGTATTTGATGAACAACCTTGTGTTAGGATGTTAAAGGGACAGGCGCGGGTCATCGTATAGACCATGATAGCAATGGTGTCAAGTATTTTTGGCAATTTTCCTTAAGGGACTTGATCATTTTGTTTAGGCAACTCAGATAGCGTCATCGAGGGACTATGACCTTTTGTTTTGTTTTTGTTTTGCCAAAGTACTTGACATGCAACCATGGCCCATTTTTGAAGGCAACAAGTGGATTGTAAACCTAGGGGTGCAAGTGTGCATTGTGTTTGTTTTTCATGCATATTTATCTTGGATTAGGTCAAACTTAGTTGTTGATTTTATTTGCATACAAACCCTAGGTCTAAACATGACATAGTTGAAAGCTTTTAAATGTGCGAGAATTTAAATGCTACACTATTACAATATGATATAGGAAGGGGGGATACAAATTTGAATTGGGGATATTTGACAAGAAATTAAACCCTAGATTACTATTACAACCAAATTGAATGTACAAGATACAATATTTAAATGTACAATAATTAAATAAAAATACAACAAATAAATATCAAATAAAACATGTTATAAAAAAAAGGTCTTTAGGTATGTAAAAGGTATATTTTTTAATGTGAAATATAAATAAATAAAAAAAGTCAATTTATTTTTATTTTTTGTTATTTAGGGAAAAACCCTAATTTTGAATAAACAAATATCATTTATTAATTATATACAATAATATATTAATTTATGCATAAAATGAATGTGTATTATGAAAAAAGATATTTTTAGTGTAAAATATTAATAAAAGCAAAAATGTAATATTTTTATATTTTTGACCTAATTATTTAATAAAACAAGTATATAAATGTGTATTTTCAAGGAAATATTCTCAAATATAAAATAGAAATGATAAATGAAACTGAGTGTATTTTTTATATTATTCTCGAGTTTTATTAAAAAAGAAAATAGTTTATTTACATATTTATACATAATAAAATAAAAATAAATGTCAATTAAACATGAAAAATATAGAAAATAAATTTTTGGCATTTTTTATATTTTGACAAAAAATAATAAAGTCAGAATAAAAAATAAAAACATTAAAATGACAAATATTCAAACAAATGAGCCAGGGGGGTGTAAACTGAATAAAGGGGTCCATAAAGCCTAAGCCTAACCATTCCTAAATAGGGAGATAGAAGTCCATGAAATACCTGTTTCAGTTGACTTCGAGCTGGACAATGCAACAACCTTCAACGGTGTTTGAGCTTCTTTTGAGCTTGCCTAAGGTCCAAGGAAGCTTCTCCAATGCTTGGCTTGCTTTGAAACAACTTGAATCGTGTTGTAGAACTCAAGCTGCAGAGCTTTGAAATGAAAATGGCAAAGTGTGTTAGAGGTGTTATAGCTTGCAATGGGGGCCTGGGATAGTTCAGGTGAGTTGATTGGAAGGTGTTTGAACTATCTTTGGACAAAACGCACGATGGAATTTGGTTGTGGCTTGCAAAATGCAGAACTCGCCCTGTTTTGCAGAAAAACAGTGATTCTGAGTATGAGGAGGTTTGAGTGATGAAAGGGTCGTGTTTCAGGCTTGTTGGGAGGTATGGAAATTGTCTACAATATTTGTCTAAGCTTCTGTTAACAGATATGAGAGATGGCTTATGTTTGGCAACTTTTCTTCTTTTTCAAGCAAGCATATGGAAGTGATGTTATAGCTTGGTACATGCCCTCCTATCATGCTGCATCTTTTGCTCTTGGTTCTTGGAATTGATAACTTCAATCTTGCTTCAGAGATATGGCCCCATACCTCAAGGATTTTGGTTTGACATAAAGTGTACTTTTACAAAAATGGCATTTTACCTTTTTCCAAATAAGGGTTAATCTTGTATGTAATGTCCAAATGGCCAAGATAACACCTTAATTCAATGGTTATGCATTAAATTTTGAAGTGCAAGTTGGTTTTGAGGCCTGCAAGCTAGCACCAAACATGCTGATTTGAAAATGCAAGTTTGTATGAACATGTATTGGTCATGGACAAAAGTGAGTTTTTGCCAACTTCAAGCATTCGATTCTCTCTAACCACAAGGGTGTTTGAGGAGTTATTGGAAAATTTGGAAAGCTTGGAACATGTACTACAATCCATCTTTGAAATTAAATTTGAAACTCCAAGTGGAACTATGTGAAAAATGGCCAAGAAGATGGGTCAAAATCCTGCCTAAACTAGGGCAAAATTTCCCTAAGTTAAAAGTTTTAGGTACCCTTGTTCCAAAAATCATAACTTGAGATACAAGCTTCTTTTAAGAAAACTTTGTGAATCAAAGTTGTAGAATTTGTAATGGACTACAACTTTCATGTTGCAAGTTTTGTTTTAATCCATTTGAATCTTGGTGAAACAATGGGACAAAGTTAGGAAAAAATAAGAAAATTTCATAACTTAGAAAATTTCTAAGTTATGAATTTTTTCCATTTTAAACCCTAATTTGCATTTTTGGGTTTCTTAATGAAAAAGTTTCATAATTTGACATGTATTGATGAAAAATAACTCTTGGCACTTGATTTTGACCAAAAAGTCAAAGTTTGACTTTTCAGTGTACAGTCAAATTTTGATCAGTTGACTGAAAAATTCATTTGTCAATCCTATGCATTTGAGATATTTTAAACTTGTTGGATGGGCCAAGACAATGTCATTGAGTACTTGTGTCCATGGTTGAGCTTGATTGGCCATTGGTTAGGTCAATCAGTCAAAAATTGTCTTTGTACAGTCAAAACCCTAAAAATGACTATTTTGCCCTTTTGGTGATCTGATCAATTTTTTTGTGGAATTGTGATCCAAACTTGATCAAATGACATATATGAGTTCATTATGTTGATGTGGGTCAAAAATCATGAGGTTTGACTGTCAATTGGCCACAGTTGACATTTTCCCCAATACAAGTTGATTTCTAGGTCAACTGTCCAATTGACTAGGCAAAAATTTGATTCAAGGCTTGAAACTTGGTATGGACCAACTTGTGAGTCCAATATGAAGCATGAAATTCAATTTTGGAATTGTGGGTCAAAACATCCTTGTGCAACCTCAAACCTTAATTTAGGTCAACAGTGCAAGTAAGTGTCTTGAGCAGAGCAAACCCTAGCTTGATCTTCAGTTTCAAGAGTCTTGTGATGAGAAAATGTTGATGAAATGGGAGGGAAAATTTTGGGGTACAACATAAGGCATAAGGCAAAAAGTGTACGAATTATTTAAAAATTATTACAGACCAACATAAAATGTTCAAAAGATAAATTACTGATTGATGAAAGTAATGGGAACGAAGTCTTTCGCCTCCCAGTTGTTCAGTCCTCCTTAAATAGTTGGAAAGATCCAGTCTTGTAAATTGCTCTCTTCTTCATCATCCTCTAAGGCATGAACTCTATGATGAGTTATTTTTAATGGTGGTCCTCCAGCCCGGGAGCGACGCACAACCTTCTAACTAGCAGCAGTGAAACCCAAACCGAACTTATCTGTCTTGTAAGGACAATCTGGCAGTTGACCCCATACTGTGCTTCCTCCTTCCTCGATCACAGCCTTCGCATCTTTAAGGGATGACATCCGGGACACAGGTTTGGTAATGACGGGCACAAAAGTTATTGTCTTGGCTACTGCAACTTCAGGAGAAACCTCTTCAAAGTGCTGAAAAGGGGTCTCGATGAACTCACCATCTAATTCAACATAGTGGAATGAATTCAAATGGCTTATCATATACTCCTCCTCGCCACGAACTGTCACAATTTTCCCCTGGACATGGTACTTAAGCTTCTGATGCATGGTAGATGTAACAGCTCCAGCATAATGAATCCAGGGCCTTCCTAACAAGCAAGAGTAGGAGGGACGGATGTCCATGACATAAAATGTGGAGTTGAAAGTTTCCGTACCCACTTTAATTGGGATGTCCACCTCCCCATGGACCATCCTCTTAGAACCGTCAAAGGCTCTAACAATGATATTACTGGGCTTTAGGGTCAAACCTTCACAGTCCAATCTGTCCAACGCTTTCTTTGGCAGGACATTTGAAGATGACCCGGTATCAACCAGAAGGTGAGCAAGAGTGGTCCCTCTGCACTCCACCGAGACATGCAGCGCATCATTATGCTTTCTTCCCTTAGATGTTAGATCAACATCAGAGAAACCAAGACCATTATCGGCTGTCAGGCTGGCTACACACTCTTGAAACTGATCCGCAGAAGTTTCTTGAGGCACACAGGCCGTCTTCAGGAATTTGATCAAGGCTTTGGCATGAGCTTCGGAACAGAGCAACAAGGCCAACATAGAGATTTTTAAAGGGGTTTGCCCCAGTTGTTCTACGACATCATAGTCACTTTTCTTAATTATTTTTAAAATCTACTCCATTTCCTTTTGAGTGGTCTCGGGGATGACCAAAGGCTGAGCCCTCGTCCCGACGGGCGCTTCTTGGATCCCCTTACCTTTATCAGTAGTAACAGCAGAGGGTATAGCTTCGGGAGTAATAATTTCTTCAATCACTGGAGTTCGTACAAATGTCTTGACTGGCACAGGAATAACCTTAGGAGCATTTGAGGGTCCGAAGATTGCCCTTGGAGGAGCAATCTCCGGAGAGAAGATTCTTCCGCTACGGGTGATCTTACTTATCCCCGCAATATTTCCTATGTCAGGAGTCTCTTCATTGAAACTTTCTTCCACTGATTCGATCTTCTTAACACCGTGGTAGAAGATCTCTCCTCCATAATTCCACGGTATTGTCTTGTTGGACTTGTACGGGATAGGCCCCGACATTGTTATCTTCAGAGGTACAAACTTTGGATCGGGTGTAATCTTAACAGGTCTTTTGGAGACCTTAGAAAGATTGTCGAAAATGGTGATTATAGCAACATCATTGATTGGAGTAACAGGAGTAACAAGAGTTTTCTTGAAGAGGATTTCTTGATTATCCATTAGGAGTTGGACGCCTAACTTCAATAGAGGACAATCGGATTGCAAGGTCGAACAAAGGTAACAATCTTTTTCGCAGCCCAGGAAAATCCCGTCTTTCAACAGATTCATCTTGATCATTGGCAATGGAGTTATTAAGTCATCAACAACAGTAACATAAATATCTTCTACAACAGCATGGAAATTGTGACCATGTTTCGACATTGGAACAAATATCACATTAGGCTTTTCGGGGGCGTCAAACTCCACCTCCTTGGCATCTATTAAATCCTGGATCTTATTTTTGAGGGCCCAACAATTGTTGGTGTCGTGCCCCACACTGTCCGAATGATAGGCACACTTTGCATTTGAATGATAGTAGGGAGAAGAGGTATTGGGATTCTTTGGCGCCTCTTTCATGTTTGTAAGGTTTAACTTCAACAGATGAGGGAGAACCTGAGCAGGTGTCATATTGATCCGGGTGAATTTCCGTGTAGGCCTTTCCACCCTGGCTTGGTTGGTTCTGGGTTGACTGCTTCGAGGTTGATCAGTTATGGAATTCTGAATCATCACAGCCCCTATCGCTGGTCGGCGCTCGACTCTTCCTTGATTTCTCTGGGAGTAAACAGCTGAGACCTCTTTCTTGGCTAGAAAGGTCTTCTTGACAGCAGCGGAAGCAGATGCATCCTTCTAAATTTTACCGCTCTTAATGCCAGCTTCGACTCTTTTACCAGTCAGAATTAACTCGGTGAACCCTGCAGATGAGCTCCCGATCAAGTGATTAAATAATGGACCTGACAGGGTCCCCAAAAACATATCCACAAGCTCTCTCTCAGACAATGGTGGCTGCACCCTTCCAGCCAAGTCCCGCCACTTCTAGGCATACTCCTTAAAGCCTTTATTAGAGACCATACCCATACTCTAATTGAGTACGAGTAGGTGCTAAATCTGCATTATATTGATATTGTCTGTAGAAGGCAGCAGCCAAATCTTCCCAGTTATGTACGTCAGATCTCTCAAGCTGATAGAACCAATCCAATTGCGTACCCGACAAACTATCTTGAAAAAAGTGGACCCACAGATCCTTATCAGAAGAATAAGGTTGGATCTTTCTAACGTAAGACCGCAGATGCATCTTCGGACAAGACAAACCATCGTATTTAGCAAATGTAGGCACCTTAAATTTAGGGGGAATGACAATCCCAGCAACCAACCCTAGCTCCTCGAAATCCATCCCAGGCACTCTTTGTACCTACATGGCTGCCAGACGCTCTTCCAGATTCTTATACTTGTCGTCTGCAGGAGGGTACTGTTGCTAAGAGTAATCTTCATCCTCTTCTTCTTCTTCTTCTTCTTCTTCTTCCTCAGACTCGGAGGGCACTGCAACTCCCTTTCCTTTACCAACCCCTTCATCAGATGTCGAGGGGAAATCCAAGACTCTTCTAGCTTGGTTCTCAAATCTTCTTCCCATAGTGGCCACACCAGCTCTTTTCTTTTTCTTTTTCTCCTTTTCTTTTTCCAGCAGTGCTTTAAGATCCTCTTGACCTTTGCCAAGGTCATGAGGAGTTGTTGGAACTGTGAATTCTGCGCCTGTAGATCTTTGACCGTCTGCTCTATATCCATCTTGCTGAAATAAATAGCAGAGAGATAAGGAAACCTGGTGTGAAGACCTGTTTATGCATATGATGAATGATATGTATTCATGTAATGCATTCAAGGATTCAGAATTTCAAAGTTGTTGTAAACAAAAAGAACACACGTCATATTAATAAGAAATTTGTTAGTACATAAATGCCCCATGGGCAAAATATTACAAAATTCTAATGTAAAAGACGTTGCGCATCCTCTTTGGTGCGATGTAGGTGTTAAGAGTCTGCTCTTCATGGAGTCGATAAGTAAGTTCCAAAACCTTCTTCTCACTGGCGTAAAAGCTGGTTTCAAAAGTATTCCGTTCTTCCTTGAGATGTATCCAACTCTTTTGCAAATCTTCCAATGATGTTGGCATGTCGGGATGTAGGAGGGTGTATGGAACCTCTCTTTCCATAACAGGCTCTTTGATCATAGGCAGAATGTAAGGGTAAGGCATCATAAGACTTTGGGCGCGTGTTCGTACCCACTTGAGGTAAGGCTCAAGGGGGATGGAATTCTTGTGTCCCAGTGTCTTACTGTCCACTTTGTTGGGCATCCTCCAAGCTCGGATAAACCTTTGTCGAAGTCCTTGAGTGTCGTTGTCGAAGTCAAAAACCAAGTCTGGAATCAGCATGTCATAAGGGCCATCCCTTCGGGCATACCCAAATTATCTTAGAGCCAAACAGGGGTTGTAGGTAATGCCTCCCTTAATTCCAAGTAATGGGACATTAGGGAATTCCCCACAACGATCAATGATGATGACATTTTCTTTGGACCGAGAATACCAATGAACATCAGAATGTGTAAGAGCCATCAACCGTTGTGACCACCTTAAGCCTTGCTCATTCTTCAAGACTGATTGGGGGAGGTGAGAAATAAACCACCTTGCTAGAAGAGGAGTACAGCACATGAGAACACCTCTTTTCCTCATTGTTCGTGTGTGAAATGAGTGGAGGATATCCCTAAGCAATGTAGGCATAGGATTCCGAGATATGAAAATCTTGACAGCATTCACATCTATAAGCTGATCAGGGTTTGGGAACAAGACCAACCCATAGATGAGGAGTGCTACAATCTCTTCAAAAGCTTGCAGATCTAGAGAATTCCAGCAGTCTTGTGCCTTCTCAAACAAAAACTTTGCCAAGAAACCCTTGACACCACTTCTGGTTTCCCAATGACCTTTGATATCAGATGGTTGCAAGTGTAAGGCTTGAGCAACATCTTCAGGCTTTGGTTCTCTTTCCGTACCGTTATAGGGTAGTTGATGGAGAATAGGAATCCTTAGGAGTTGAGAAAATTCCTCCAAAGTAGGCACTAGTTGGTAATCAGGAAATGTAAAGCAATGGTGTAGGGGGTCAAAGAACTGGAAGATAATTTTCACCATGTCTTCTTCAATGTTGGAGTTAACCAAATTGAGAAGTCTACCATGTCTTTCACTGAAGGGAGAATTCTCTGGAATCTTGGAAGTAAGCTCCTTGAGTTGAGGAGGGATTCTCACAAGGTTGACCTGAATAGTTTTCCTGCGAAGAGATTCCATTACCTACAAAACAGGAACAAAGATGAAGATCCAGACCCTTGAAATAGTCAGTGGATGCAGATGATGCTTCATGATGTTCATGATGTATGCACAAGTATATGTACAAACAAATCACACAAGACCCTAGTTTCAGGCTTGCACGGGGTTTCATAGGTAAGTACCCTCTTGAAGTTAGTTGGCTCAACCTGTCCTATAAATAGTAACCGGGTTCTAAGGAGTTCAATATCACTGGATTATTTTGTGTTCATTGTTTCAGTTTAGCCACTTAACTGGCGACCGAAATATTCCAAGAAAACAACCCTCAATGAGTGTAGTATCGAGTATCTACCAACTTCGGACTGCACCAAAGCCGGTCATCTCACTACCCCTAATAAGGCCAAGATGGTCAAGTAAAGGTTCTAAAAGTTCATTAGTGCTTCATGACATCACTCAGCGGCCCCGTATTCTCTTTGATTGACTCAAAGGCTACCGGTACCCACAAATATGTCGCACTAATGTAGCTATTGCTTCAACCATGTCAGTATACCCCACACAGTTTCCACAACGTATTGCTATTTACCTATGAATGTTTCCCAAATCCGGGTGGAGGATTTCAAACCCAAACAATAGAACCAAGTGTAAAGCAATCAAAGCAAACAAAGTAAGCATGCAAAGGTGATCTAAACCCTAAGGTAACCCAAATTTTAGATTTCTCCCCAGCAGAGTCGCCAGTTCTGTGATACAGTGGGAGAACTGACTTGAGGTTTTGCGTTTGTGTTTGCAAATGTTTCGGTTTAGCAAGAGTCACCACCGACTTTTTATTTTATCCAAAGGAAAGGTCAAAAATCACAGGAAAGACCTTTGAGATGTTTTCTTGGGTTCGGGGGGTAGATTATGAAAAGGGAAGGTGCAAGCACCCTTTTCATCCATGGTTTTCCATGGGCTCTTATTTACTTGTTTAGATCACTTGCTTTTTCTTTTCAGTTGTTTGAAATGGTGCTTTGTGTGTGGTGTTGAAAATGTTTTGAAAAGAGGCCATCGTTGTGACAACCTTTGTAATGATTCTTGTTTGAATGTATACAAAGGTGTATTGTATTTTGAAAAGATGTTTCAATGTTTGAATGTTTGAAAGTTTGTTTTGAAATTGTGTTGTGAGGTATGTTTGAAAATAGCAAGGATGTTTTTGCAAGTTTTGACCAAGTAACTAAGAGTTGTCTACCCTATCTACTCAAGAGTCTTTCCTACATATTTTTAACCCTTTTGACAGTGTTGTTTTACCATTGCATTTGGTAAACAACCTTGTATTTTGATGTTAAACGGGACAGGCGCGGGTCATCGTATTGACCATGATAGCAATAATGCCAAGTATCTTTAGCAATTTTTTGAGGGACTAGATCATTTTGTATAGGAAACCAAGATAGCATCATCGAGGGACTATGATCTTTTGTTTTGTTTTTGTTTTGCCAAGATACTCAACATGTATAACATGGCCATTTTAAAGGCAATAAGTGGATGAAACCCTAGGGGTGCATGTGTGCATTGTGTTGTCATTTTCATGCATTTTTGTCTTGTATTAGGTCTAACTATTTGTTTTGATTTTGGATATTGCATACAAACCCTAATCTCTATCATGGCATATTTGAAAGCATAAATGCGTAAAAGTAATCTAGGCTATTACAACATTGATATGGGGAGGGGGATACAATTTTGAATGGGGATTATTTGCAAGAGATAAAACCCTAAGGTTTACTATTACATCCAAATTGAATTCTTTGCATCAGATAATAAATAAACAAAATTTAAATAAGCAATAAATATAAATATGCAAAATATTATGAATATGCAAAAATGTTTTTGATATCTTTTATGTATATAAAAATATAATATTTAATAAAATAAAATATTATTTTTATTAAGGGTGGAAACCCTAATTTGCTTTAAGAAAGTATATATATATATATATATATATATATATATATATATATATATATATATATATATATATATATATATATATATATATATATATATATATATATATATATATATATATATATATATATATATATATATATATATATATATATATATATATATATATATTAATGCATTATTTATTTATGTATAATAAAATAAAATAAAATATATACAAAATATTAAGAAATAAAATGTATGAGAAAAATATAGTATTTAATGTATTAAAAAAAAAGAAAAAAAATATATTTCTGTTAAGGGTAAAAACCCTAATTTATTTTTAAGAAAGTATATATATATATATATATATATATATATATATATATATATATATATATATATATATATATATATATATATATATATATATATTATTTATGTACAATAAAATAAAATAATAAAATATATACAAATGAAAGAATAAAAATATATTAAAAAAAATTATTTAAGTATGTAAATAAAAATATGACATTTTTATGTATTATTTAAAAGTTTTTTTTTATTAAAGAAAATAAAGGTATATTATTTAATAATTACTTTTTATGTTAGAAAAAATAATAAAAATAATAAAATAATATGTGAAAATTTATGAAAATGATTTTGATAATTTTTTATGTTTAGAAAAAATAAAATAAAATCAGAAATGAAAAAGAAAATAGAAAAATATGAAAATATAATGAAATGGGCCAGGGGGTGTAAATAGTAAGCTGGGGGGTGTCAAAAACAGAAACAAGCCAGCCCAGCCCATTTCCACTTCATCTTCAACCTTTGAATCAAAACAAATGCGCGCCCTGTACAAATGTCCAGATCCTGCATACGTGCTCTAAAGCAAAAACTCATAACACCAAAGTCATAGCATTTTTCAAGACGATTCCAACCATATAAAGAACTTAATCTAACTCTCAAAGACCAGAGAGAATTTCTCTGGCCCTAATTTCTAACCTAACTTTTTCAGGAAGTTCATCAATCAAATTCTCTTAGCACACTTAACTTAAATGAAAAATAAGCATATGTACAACTTAAGGGCTATGAGTACTACATTTTTTATTCACAAACCTAAGCCTAATGATTCCTAAATAGAGAGATAGAAAGTTGACAAATACATGTTTCAGATGAACTCGTGTATGGCAATGTGGAGGTTTTCAATGAGGCCTGAGATGTTTGTGAGCTTGCCTGAACTTCCTCTGACCTTCCCCAATGCTTTGTTTGCCTTGAGCTTGCTTGAATGAGCCTGTAGAAGTCAACCTGCACAAGTTGAAATCATAAATGGTGAAGCTTGCAAATGGAGTTACAGTCAAGGGCCAATGGTTAGGATAGTTCAGATGGGTTATATGGAAGGTATTGGAACTGGTTTGGGACAAAACGCACGAGTGGTTTGTGAGATGGAAGTGAAACTGCAGAGTGTGCGCTGTTTTGCAAGTTTTTGGTGTTTTGATGTTCAAGAGTGTTTGAGGGATGAATGGCTCGTGTTTCTGGCTCAAAGAAATATGCAAGACTTGTTTGGAATGTTGCCAAGACTTGTTCTTATCAGATTCAAGAGTTATGGACCTTTGGCACAATGACTTGTTTTTGAAGAAATGGTAGGAAGTGACAAAGGCCAAGGTTGTACAAGCTAGCTCAAGGTCTGCATAGGGTTGGTGAGCTTTTTCTGAAGTTTGTGGTCTTTGTTTGTATCAATAGATCAGGTCGATGGCTCAAGAAATACAAAATTGCAAAAAGTATACTTTATGGAAATGGTATTGCAACCTTTATGCCATAAATGGATTTATTCATTGTGCCAAGCTCCATTGATCAGAATAAGACCAATGTCAATTGTATTTGCATTTGAATTTTGAGTGTGGAAGGGTTTAGAGACCTGTAATCAAGTACAAAGCAAGTTTGGACAGATTTTGCAACTTGTGTCAACATGAAAATGCCATGGATCAAAGTGAGTTTTTGCCAAATTCAAATCTTCGATTCTCCCTAACCATAAATGATTTTGGAGAGTTATTGGACATTTTGGAAAGCTTGTAACATTCTCTACAATCCATCTTTGAAATTAATTTTGAGATTGCAAGTGGAACTAGGTGAAAAGTTTCCATGAAGATAGGTCAAAATCTTGCCTAAAATAGGGCAAAATTTCACTAAGTTAAAAGTTTCATGGACCCTTGTTCCAAAAATCATAACTTTAGATCCAAGCTTCTTTTGGGAAAACTTTGTGAATAAAAGTTGTATATTTTGTTTAGGACTACAACTTTCATGTTGGAAGTTTTGTTTGAATCCAAATGCATCATGGTGAAAATATTGGGCAAAGTTGGGAAAAAATAAGAAAATTTCATAACTTAGAAAAATTCTAAGTTATGAAAATTTTCAATCTTAAACCCTAATTTGCAAAATTAGGTTTCTTGATGAGCAAGTTTCATGTTTTGACACATCTTGATGAAAAATGACCCTTGACACTTGATTTTGACCAAAAAGTCAAAGTTTGACTTTTCAGTGTACAGTCAGATTTTGATCAGTTGACTGAAAAATTCATCTGTCAATCCAATGCATTTGAGATCTTTTGAACCTTGTGAATAGGTAAATATGATTCCATTTTAGTCCTTGAATCCATGCTTGAACCCAATTTGCCATTGGCTAGGTTAAAAATCATAAATTGCCCTTATACAGTCAAAACCCTAAAAATGACCATTTTGCCCTTTTGATGATCTGATCAAATTTCTTAAGGAGTTGTGGTCCAAACTTGATCAAATGGTTCATATGAGTCTATAATGTTGATGTGGATCAAAAATTATGAGGTTTGACTGTAAATTGGTCACAATTGACTTTTTCCCCAATACAGCTGATTTCTAGGTCAACTGTCCAATTGACTGGGTAAAAATTTGATTCAAGGCTTGAAACTTGGTAGAGGCAATCTTGTAAGTCCAACATGAAGTATGAAAGTCACTTTGAGCATTGAAAGTCCAAAAATACCTATGCAAACTCAAACCCTAATTTAGGTCATCAGTGCAAGGAAATGTCTTGAGCAGAGCAAACCCTAGCTTGGTCTTGAATCCAAAGAGTCTTGTGAGGGGAAATATTGATAAAATGAGAGGGAAAATTTTGGGGTACAACAACATGCCTTCTTATTTTTGATCTGGGCTTTCCCTGGAAGAGAATAGTCACTTCGAATTCTCATCGTTATAATACCCGGAGCACTTCCAAGAGACATATGGAACAGATTCAAGCAGACATTGTGGCTATGGGAACTAGGATGGATACTTGAGTTGATCAATTGATGGAGATCATTCAGAATATGACTCGTCAACAAGAGGAAATGAGAGCCATGATTATGAGGCCTGTCGAGACTTTGAACAATGGAAGTGAGACATTGAATGCAAATCCGCTAGGGGTCATCATTAACAATCCTAATGGTGTTATGGGTGCTCAGAATATGGTGGAGAATCCGGGGGTAATCGGAATATGAATCTGGATTCGAACGTCAATCTGAATATTTAGAACAATAAACCTGCAAATCCCAACAATCTTACAAGTAACCAAGGCATCCCTGGGATTCAAGTTGTGGGGAACCCTCCCCCACCTAATCCTGCTAATAAAATAATGAACAACCTGTGGTACTACCAAGGCCTGTTCGCATCCCTGTTAAGCCAGTCGAGGAAGATAATTGGGAGGACTAGATGACTAATATGGAGGAACCAACAGAATCTAACAAGAATTTGCATATGCTCTAAGAGCAGATGCGCAGGTTCGAAAGCCAGGGTGCAATAGGATTTGAAATGTCTGATTTAGGCTTAGTGCCTGGGGTGAGGATTCCCCCGAAATTCAAGGTGCCTGATTTCGTAAAATACAAAGGAAATTCCTATCCGAAGACCCATGTTAAGTCTTTCTATTGGAAGATGTCTGCATATTCTAATGATGAGAAGCTATTGATGCATTTCTTTCAAGACAGTTTGATAGGTGGCCCACTCGAATGGTACATGCAGTTGGAGAGTAGTCGCGTTCGTACATGGAGAGAATTGGTTGAAGCTTTTGTTGTGCACTATCAGTAAAATACTGACATGGCTCCTACAAGAACCCAACTACAGAACCTATCCCAGAAGAGAGATGAGTCTTTTAAAGAGTATGCCCATAGGTGGCAAGAGATGGCTGCAAAAGTTCAACCGCTTATGTTAGAGAGAGAAATGGTGGAGATGTTTAGTAGTACATTGCAAGGACAATACTACACAACTTGGAGTATATCGAGTACTTTTGCTGCGATGGTAACACATGGAGAGCGAATTGAGATCAGAATTAAGTTGGGGAAAATACAAGACGTCGCAATGGGAAGCAATACTGGTAATACTAAAAAGTCTTTCGGGAGTCACCAAAAGAAAAAGGAGGGGGAGTCTAGCACGGTCTATCCTCAGAAGGGGAAGGGCAGATATCAGGATTTTGACCACCAGATTACTGCTGTAACAATTCCAATAGCTCCACCTCAACGTCCAACATATACACCCCGATAGAATAATCAGCAAAAAAACAAGAATACCCCCTAGAAAGTTTGATGCGCTTCTTATGACATACGCAGAGTTGTTTCCTCAGTTGCTCGAGCTGAAGTTAATTGAGTTACTAACGTTGAAAATTGACCCTGAAAAGTTGCAGACTCACTTTGATGCTAATGCCCGGTGTGATTTCCACTTTGGTGGACATGAGCACACTATCGAGAATTGTTATGCTTTTAAACATAAAGTTCAAGATCTATTGGACTCCCAAGCTATTAATTTCGGACCAACACCTAACATTACTAGTCAACCTCTGCCACCTCACGGAGGTGCCACTGTCGGTGCCATCATTGAAGATGAAAACTTGGATCTGGTTATGAATGTTAACCAGCTGATTACACATCTCTTATCCATAAAAGAACAGTTGGCGAGCAAAAGTATATTTTTGGGTTGTGGGATGGATTGTATTGCTTGTTTGAAACAGCCAGAGGGTTGTCAATTATTGAAAGATGCGATTCAGGGCCTGATTACAGAGGGATTCCTTCAATTCAATCGCAAGATCTTTAAGCCTGAGACCGATAATGATGAAGTCAATGTGATAACCATTCCGGTTAAGCCAAAGACTATCCGTGTGCCCGTAACAATCCCAGTGTCTGCTAAGAAATCTCCACTACTTATCATTATGCCCGGTCCAGTGCCGTACGTTAGTGACAAGGCAGTCCCCTGGAGTTATGGAGGTGAACTCTACCATCAAGGGAAGAAGGTTGCCACTCAAAAGTATGAAGAATAAAAATGTGGAAGAGAAACCCGCAATACACAACATTGTCAGCGAAAGTCGAATTACTCGTAGCGGTCGAATTTTCTCCCCATCAGAACGACCTGAAAGTAGTGCAGACGCTGCAACGAAGATCAAAGGCAAGTAGATTATGGTCAATGGCGATGAGCCGAGGCAAAATCCCCCTATTCCTATTTTTGATGATGAAACGTCTAAAGATGTAGTCAAGTTAATGCGGTACATCAAGAAGAATGACTATAAAATCATTGACCAATTAAGTCAGACACCCTCAAAGATATCCATCCTTGCTTTGCTTAGAGACTCAGAATCCCATAGAAATGCACTGATGAAGCTGTTGGGTACCTATTTTGTTCCTCAAGAGATATCTGTGAATTAATTTGAGGGAATCGTGAACAACATTTCTGCAAGTAATGGGCTGGGTTTTATAGACTTTGATTTACCCCCCGAGGGGAGGAAGCACAACAAAGCACTACACATCTCTATGGAGATTGAAAAAACTACCTTATCTCATGTGTTGGTCAATACAGGTTCCTCTCTCAACGTATTACCTAAGTCTGCTCTCTTGAAGCTGGATTACGATGGGCTTTTGTTAAGACCAAGTGATTTGATTGTTAAGGCTTTCGATGGATCCAAGAGGACGATGTTCGGGGAAGTCGACTTGCCAATAAAGATAGGGCCTTAAGTGTTTGAATCTAACTTCTTTATCATGGACATTAACCCCTCCTATTGTTGTCTGTTGGGCCGCCCATGGATCCATGGGGCTGGTGCCGTCACGTCTACTCTACACCAAAAGCTGAAGTTCGTACTAAATGGAAAAGTAGTCACCGTTTGTAGCAAAGAAGACTATATTGTCAGTCACCCATTATGAAGAGCATCGTTGATGTCTAATGACAAGAGGCCCAGGCACGACTGGCGTGAGTTTCCTTTCGGAACAGAACTACATACCCGCAACCTAAAGATACTCTTAATGAGAGCATGATGAGTATTTTTGAGCATAAATCATTCAAGAGTTGAAGTATGAAATTACCAAGCGTACTTCCTGAAGTGACAAGTCCATACAGAGACCGGTCTCCTCAACACGGAATATTCAAACTATATTTTCATTCTCATGTGTAATCTTTCTTGTTTGGTTCAGTACTTCCTTGTATGCAAAACTTGCTGATTTTTGAATGTTAATCATAATGCATTGAATATGTTTGTCTTGAATTAATCCATTCGTACTCACTCATTAATGTTTTTCTTTTCTTTTGATACTTAACTCTTGTTAAATAAAGCAAAATACCTTTGGAAGGAGGATGTTGAGTAATATACCAAAAATTTCAAACGGTGTGCTTTTGAATAAAAACCCTGCTGACGATGTACAAACCTTGTTTCAATTCCTAAACACTGGAGATATAAGGGAGATAGACCCTCGTTAACCCCTTTGAGCCTTGAAGTAGGAGTTTCTTTTCTGCTGAAAGAAAAAATAAAAACTTCACATTTAACCCGGGGCAGGGTAGATTTCAGTTAATTCGATCGAGCATTCAAAACTCATTAGGAGTATGCATTAAAGGATACAACAACAGTTATCCATCAAAAGGATAAGGATAGTCAAAAGCGCAATGGTTAACTCTCATCTATCAGCAGCGTGCATCAAGGAGAAAAATATCCCAATGGATATCTCTCTCATGTTAGGAGGTCACAAGACGATGATACCACAATGGTTATTCCTCGTCAACCAAACAGCAAGGCAGTTACACCTTTTTAGCAAGTCAAAGAATGACTCGAAGTCACATGACTGGTTCGAACAAAATGAAATGATGAAAGAAAGATACAAAAAGCCTTGCTAAGTCGAAACTTGGAAAACAAGTCTCTTAGACAAAAGTCAGGACTTCCCGCTGGACTTCAAAATCAAAATCCAAAAGGATTTGTCCAGGAAAAATTTAGGGAAAGAGAAAAAGCACGGAAAGTAAAAAGGGATTACTAAATTAAAATCCTTAGCAAGGAATTAAGTCGTGTGATCATACACCACAAATGAAAGAGGTGAGTGACTGCCATGTCCGAAAAAAAAACCTCGTTTGATTCCCCAATCATTGTAAACTCTTCTTGAGAGATGAGTGCTCGTATCAAGTTAACTGAATTTAGGACTGGAGAACATCATGAAGAGGGTGGGAACCAAATAATTTTGAGCCTTAAATCCTTTTTTTCTAAAATCGTGAACCAGGCCACGTTACAACCCTTAAAAGTCCTAACTGAAGCATGGGTTAATTTGAAAGCACACTGTAACGAGAATACGATAATCTGACTCCTATGAGGCTTGCAAAAAATTTTGAGTTAGTATCACACTATCTTTTTAATTTCTTCCGTACAAAAAATTTTGTTTGTTTAATATTTTCAATAAAGGTTTTTAAACTTCAAGACAAACATGAGTTTTGCATTAGAATTATCATTCTTAGAATAAACATTATTTGCATATGAACAAGTTCTTAAACATTAAGTAAGCTTGCATAATGAGTATCAGATGGAAGTTTGATTATCTTGAGGGACAAATTGCTTCAAGATACCGTTGAAAGGAAAATCATTTTTGAGAATGATCTTAATCTGGGTCAGAACTTCTATTAACTCCGATGAGTAAAAGAATACCAGTTTTAGAAATGATCTGAAGTAGATTGCAAAAGTTGATTGCCAAGAGTCTTTATCAAGAAGTGGAGCATTACTTTCAGTTGATCCCGAGGGGCCGATCTCTTCAAGTATCTGATGGGAGAATGAAGCAATTCAAGTCAGCAAGTATGGTTCTGAAGTAGCCTACTTTCAATACATAAGCCAGTCACCCTAAGGTTATGTTGTCTTCTAAAATCCTCAAGTTTCTCATCCCTCCATGAGCATGAGGTAAAGGAAATGGTTTATCGAGACTCTACTGAGCAGAGGCAAGCATGTTAAATACTCTGTTGAGTAAGGGTTTAGTCAATCTGGGGCATTCAGGTCAGAATTTGATCCCTCAAAGTACAGTGAAACTGGGGCAGTTATGTTAATATTTGACCAATCTCTCTGAGGATGCATTGATTAGAGGAGAATCTTTTCAGAATCTGCAGATGCATGGGCATTCACTCAAGCATGGTTGAAGCTGTTTCCAACTTTGGTCATCCAGTAGTCGTACGCTCCAAAGTTCATAACACTGGGTTACTTATCTTAATGGTACAAATCTCAGAAAGTCTTATCGAGGCAATCTTCTTCAAAAGCCTTACAGACTGGGGCTAGGAATTATGCAGGGGCATTTTCTCCTCTTCAAGGGTTAATCAGATTAAGTCCAGTCGCAGGCTAAATAACTTGTGAATTTAAAAAACATGTCGGGAAGTCAAGATCGTTATCCTCGGCTCATCAGAGACTTAAGTTCATTTATTGATGTTCCTTCATCAGAAGTCAGGATTATTATCTCCATTTGAAGTCCAGATCATTATCCTCAGTAGGATACGAGCAGTAACGCAAAGATCATTTGAGGTTGTTTACCCGTACGAGATGTGATGGAAATTTCATTCCATATGAGGACTCTTTTCCCTAGTAAAAGATCCCCTACTGTTTGAATAAAGTTTGTCTGCTAAGGGGTATCTCTTCAAAAAAAATTTATTCCCCAACAAAGCATTCCTCATTTCTCCGAAGGAGGAGAGTTGTTCTTCTCTCTGAAAATTTAGAAGCTGTTTAAAGTTAAGATGATTTCTGTCTAGTGGACTGCAATTTATTTTTGTAACATCTTCTCTAAAGTCCATTTTTTAGTGGCATTCCTCCTCGGAGCTGACACGATGAAGGTTGCAATCTTGCATCGTGGTTTTTACCCAGTGGTTGGTGGTTCAAATTGTTTATTCTTCAGTGAAGTTCGCCCTTCCAAACAAGGACATATTGCCACAATTTCTATTTTTTTGTAAGCATTGTTGGTCTTTTGTGACGAGAAGCGTGCCAGCAAATGAATCAAGAAGGGTCTGTATGCGAACAACATGAAGATTTTTGTAGAATGGGATCCAATTTCTCCAATGAACGCTCACTTTTGCTCAGAATAGAGTCATTCATCCCCGGTAAAGGCGTACTCTCGCCCAAACATAATTCCTTATCTCCAGTGAAAGTATGTCCATGCGTAATCCCCACTGAAGTCGGTAATCTCAATAAGAGTTTATTTAAGAGTGTGTCCCTTCTAAAGGGCTTATCTCCAAAGAAGTGAACTCTAGCAGGTCTTGTACAATCTTCTTCTTCAGCGCAGTCTACTTTATTTTGCACAATCTGGGAAAGATCATTTCATTGGATTGTATACCTTTGCTATACCCCCTTGAACTCGATACTCTGCGACTCTGTGGTTGGTATTTATCCCCCTCATGAGGTTGTCGTTCATCGTCTCTATGAAGTTCATATCTTTTCTCCCCAGAGAAGTTTGCCCAAGTCAGGTTTTCTTGAAAAGATGTTTGATTAACATGTCTGTTACGCCCAGTGGAGCAAGTCTCCTATTTTTCCGGAGCGTCGTGCATAGACGAATGCCATTTAGGGTTCTTTTATCCATAGTGATGGAGTATTGCTGAAATGTTTCCTCGGTGGAGTTCTTAACCTGAAGCTTATGGTTTAAAGATGCCCTCTTCTTCCCAAGATAAGATTGTTACTCTCAACGGCAGTGTTCCCCGTATGACCTGGATATAATTCTTTTATTCAAGAAATTCTGCAACTTCCTAGTCGAAGTCACTTTTATCGAGGATTTACATCAAAAGATCCCATTTCCCATCAAGATTCTCTTTATCATTGAAAAGAGATGTTAGATTTTTCCCCAGGAAGTTGGGATTTGGATCAAAGTTCAAAATTTCCTCTGAACTGCAATTTATTTTTGCAGTATTCTCCCCAATGAAGGTATACTTTCGCCCCGAGTATCCCTTTTTCTCAATGTAACCTATTTCTCTCTAGGTTTTCTCAGAAAAATCATTTTACTCACTAACCAAAGATTCTTGATATACTCCCCTTGAAGTCGACTTTATATGGCTTCCCTGGTGAGGTTCGCACTTATTCTCCCCATGAAGTATGTGTTCTCCTCTTCAGTATAGTGTGCACTCTCTCTCTCCAATGTGGTTTGCCTATATCAGAGTTCTCGAAGAGACTCATGTTTGCCTACAGGATATTCTAGTTTGTTATCCTCATGAGGATAACCATCATTTGTAATAAAGTGATTTCTTCTCCTAGTATGAAGTTCTTTCCATCTTGAATCTTACAGGGATGGCTATACCTAGTGCAATGGATATTGTTGATGTTACCATCTAAGTCTTTTGGATCCCCGGCGTAAGAGGTAGTCTTTATCCCCAGTCGAAGTCGAATTTCGAGAACCTGTCGAAGCAAGGTACCTATTATTCCTCAGTGGAGCTAGTTTTTTTCCCTAGTGGAGCAGGTGTCCTGTATCCCCAGTGTGGTGTACATGGGAGCGCCAGTCATAACTCGTTTCCTGTTGATGGAAGATTTTGTTGAGATATCCCCAGCGGAGTTTTTATCCCAAGATATTTGCTTCTTCCCCAAGTGAAGACTTCTTACCCCCCGACGAAGCTATTCCCAGTGTGGTCTGAGTATAATTCTTTTTATTTAAGAATTTCTATACCCCCCGGTAGAAGTCTTCAAAGAGATTCTACGCGAGAAGAGTTCCATCTCAGCGAAGCTCTCCTCTTTCTAACAGAAGATAAAGAATTTGTTCCTCAGGAAGTTGGGAGTTTGATCAGAATTCAAGATCTTTTTCTGAACTGCAATTTATTTTTGTAGTATTCTCCCCAGGAAGTTAATTTCCCAGTGTTATCGATCTTTAGAGGTTGGTGGTTCTGAGTCCCAGTTCCCCATCAAAGTTCAGATTTCCTTTTCTCTATAGAAGATCAGATGTGCAAGAATAATTGTTTGGAATTCCATTATCTTCTCAGCAGCCGATTATTGACGTGCTTTCCCCCAGTGCATTGTTAAACATGCATCATTACATTGCATCTACCAAAATGCGTAGCATTTCCATTGTATGGAGCATTACGCTATATAAAAAAATTCAAACATGCATAAGTACAAGCCAACAGGGTTTACTTGCAGTAATCATATTATTATGCGTTCAGATTTCTATTTCCCCAGCGGAGTCTGTTTGATTCACCACCAGTCGGGTCTTAGGTTTTCTCCATTTCCCCAGTAAGTTGTGGTTTTTTCTTGCCCTTGCAAGTCTTCGGTTATTTTACCTATGTTTGCTTTTGCCATTAGAGTGTGAGTAAGAGTCGGTGTATAGTCTTTCTTACTTATCAAGTATTTGAGTATCCATAATCGGTGTGGTAATTCATATAATTGCCACCCTTAAAGAGTTACACACCGCCTTTTTCCCGAGGGATTTTGTAGTTCTTACGTATTTGCAAACTCTTAAAGCCCAACGTGTGTTGGAAATCCCTGTTTAGAGTCCCCTTCGGTTGGGCTTTCTTCCTTTTAAGGGCCGTCTTCGCCCGACGTTCTCTTTCCTTCGGTAAGTTTACCTTCTCCCGGTGTCTTTCCATTCTAGGTCAACCTTTGCCCAATGTCCCTCCCTTTTGTTGGTTAAAGTTCGCCTTCAATCGGGGTTCATTCTCTAGAAGTCTATCTGTGTTTAGCCTTCCTTTCTTGATATCCTTGGTTATATATCCTTTCCTCCATACATATTTTCCTGATATCGTTAGTTAGAGTCCTTTCCTCCGGCCTCTTTCCTTATATATGTCCTTTCCTCCGGACATATTTTCTTGATATCCTTGGTTAGAGTCCTTTCCTCCGGCCTCTTCCCTTATATATGTCCTTTCCTCCGGACATATTTTCTTGATATCATTGGTTATATATCCTTTCCTCCGGACATACTTTCCTGATATCCTTGGTTATATTCCTTTCCTCTGGCCTCTTTCCTTATATATGTCCTTTCCTCCGAACATATTTTCTTGATATCATTGGTTATATATGTCCTTTCCTCCGAACATATTTTCTTGATGTCCTTTCTTCCAGACACATTTTCCTGATATCGTTAGTTAGTGTCCTTTCCTCCGGACTCTTCCCTTATATATGTCCTTTCCTTCGGACATATTTTCTTGATATCCTTGGTTATATGTTCTTTCCTCCGGACATATTTTCCTGATATCGTTAGTTAGAGTCCTTTCCTCCGACCTCTTTCCTTATATATGTCCTTTCCTCCGGTTATATTTTCTTGATATCCTTGGTTAGAGTCCTTTCCTCCGACATCTTCCCTTATATATGTCCTTTCCTCCGGACATATTTTATTGATATCCTTGGTTATATATCCTTTCCTCCAGACATACTTTCCTGATATCCTTGGTTAGAGTCCTTTCCTCTGGCCTCTTTCCTTATATATGTCCTTTCCTTCGGACATATTTTCTTGATATCATTGGTTATATATGTCCTTTCCTCTGGACATATTTTCTTGATGTCCTTTCTTTCGGACACATTTTCCTGATATCGTTAGTTAGAGTCCTTTCCTCCGGCCTCTTTCCTTATAAATGTCCTTTCCTCCGGATATATTTTCATGATATCCTTGGTTAGAGTCCTTTCCTCCGGCCTCTTTCCTTATATATGTCCTTTCCTCCAGACATATTTTCTTGATATCCTTGGTTAGAGTCCTTTCCTCCGGCCTCTTCCCTTATATATATCCTTTCATCCGGACATATTTTCTTGATATCCTTGGTTATATATCCTTTCTCCCGGACATACTTTCCTGATATCCTTGGTTAGAGTCCTTTCCTCTGGCCTCTTTCCTTATATATGTCCTTTCCTCCGGACATATTTTCTTGATATCATTGGTTATATATGTCCTTTCCTCTGGACATATTTTCTTGATGTCCTTTCTTCCGGACACATTTTCCTGATATCCTTGGTTAGAGTCCTCTCCTTCGGCCTCTTTCCTTATATATGTCCTTTCCTCAGGACATATTTTCTTGATATCCTTAGTTATACGTCCTTTCCTCCGTACGTATATTCTTGATATTCTTGGTTAGAGTCCTTTTCTCCGGTCTCTTTCCTGTTATGTGTCTGCTACCAACCCCAGACATGTTTTCTTGATATGTTTGTAAGAGTTTTCTTCAGTCTGTCTCTTTCGTATGTATCCGCTACCGACCCCGGATATGTATCTGTGATACCCCTTCCGTATGTGTTTGCCACTAACCCCGAAGATGTACTTTTGATATCTTTCTTGTCATTTGTTTGCTACTAACTCTGAACAGATGTCCCTTGATAACCAAGTTCTCTTCTGTGTGTCTAACTCTGGTACGACATACATTTATCCCTGATAACCCCTTTAATATAAAAAGCAAAAAATCGAAAACACAGAAAACTAAAGAATATAATAACACCTGACTGGCTTCGGAGCGCAAATTTTCGGGCTCTTTAAGTATTTAATCTTCTTCCACCCTGAAAGTTCGAAAGGCTGACGCCAATCTCACCTTCAGGTTTAAGACGATTAAATAGGGGCAGCTGTTGCACCCCAAAATTTTCCCTCCTGATTTCTTTTATTTGGCTTAGACTTTTGTATTCATCTGCATATATTCCTTTAGGTCACTAACATAGCATGTATTTGCATTGAATAAGCGCCTGAAGTTCAAGAGTTCAGTGGGCGTGCAAGCTAGGGATTTTTACAATTGACTGAGGTGTATATGTTTAATAAAGCCTGATTATTCTGGTTATCCTTCAAGCAGTGAAATGTGGAATTAGGGTTGCAACCTATGGTTATTGAGGGTTCCGTTCTCTTCAAGTTAAGGGGCTATTACTCATTCAGAGGCATTCAAGGCAAGAGTCTGAGTTTTTCTCTACCAAGTTTGTGCTTGTCAGCATTTCATCAATTGAGTTTCATTAGGTTTTTAAGTCATGTCCATCTTGGTCATATTTCTTTCTGTATTCCCATGTCCATTTCCAAGTTATTCTACGAGGTCATATAAGGGCTACTAAATCAGACATCCATTATCTCTTTATACTCAACATCATCCTTTGATTAGGGATTATTTCTCTAAATCATGTACCATTCAAGAGAGGTTTCTCTGTGAAGTTGTGATTATCAGGCAAGGCTATCATTAGGGGATATCGTCCATGAATAACCAGGGTTTCAATTGATATATCTTTGGAAAATAAGAAGGAAATCATTGCTTGAATCTCTAGTCATATGGGCAACAACTCTATTCTAGAGAAGAAGATTCAATTGGACCTTCTTCACAAATTAGGGTTTGTATGCCTTATAATGCAAAGCTCTTCATCTGGTCGATTGGCTTGCTTGTGATATAATCTATTTTCTTCGGATTTCATTTCAATGCTTTGAGATCAAAATCTAAAAGCTTTGCGTGGAAGATTAGGATTTATATCATATCGTACTTGGGTTTATCAACATCTTCAATGAAGGTTCATGGGATGATAAAGCGTGATATAAGGATGTCATTGTGAATTCATTAAAATCAAGTAGGTTTGGTCCTCTTATTGTTTGTTACACAAGATTGGTGAGGATCAAGGTATTGGATCCATTCTCACACAAAGGACAGAGGGTGATATTAGGGACCATTTGGTTCACGGTCATCAATTGAAGATTGGACTCACTTCATGGCTTATGATATAAGGCATTTGATTTAGAGTCATTCAAGAAGTTTGAATTCTGATCGTGGAGTTTGCTTTGAATTATTTCAAGATAAATATCATGTGAATTCAAGTTTTGTTAAAAAATTGGATTAAAGTTCATTTATCAAGCATGCAAGGTTAGAAAAGGATTCATGAGGATTTCTTAAAAATCAAGTTATTTGGAATTTAGAGCAAATATCAAGCTCATTCATGTACGAGGTCACTTGAGAATTATTCAAGGCTATTTCAAATTTCAAGATTACAAGCCCAAATTTCATTCACTGTTCAAGTGACCATAATACGAAATTGCAAGTTTCAAGTACAAAAGTTTAAAATCCAATTTCAACATTCACTATTCAAGTTTTACAATGGTTATTATTTACAAACCATAAATCCAATTTACAAAACCATGACATCATGTCTAAACATCATACAAAAATTATTACACCAACTTTTGTTCAAAGCCTACAATCCTAATATCCAAATATCTTCATGCTTCCATGTTTGTGCCAAGTATCCATCTTCAAATTCTCCTTCACTTAGCCCAAACTACGAACTGCTTTTCCTTGGTATTTCTTTATGCCATATATAGCCTCTCATGTTATCTTATCAATTTTAAGAGCCTTCTTCAAATTGCTAGCTATACACTACCAATTACCCAAAACAATTCAGCCAACCAAGCACATTTATACTCATTTATCACAGACAGTAGCATTTTGCATGTGCAGCCCTACAAATTGGATCATTCTATGTCCAAATTCCTAGAAACCAATTCCAAGCTTGTCCTTAAAATGTTCCATATCAGTTCATAGAGCCCTGCACCATATAAATAAATAAAAACCAGTCATAACCTAAATCCCGAATTAACAGTCAGTTTCACTAAACAGATCCTAACTGTTACTAAACTGTATCAAACTTCCTAACAAAAAAATAACCTCCTAAAAATCTCTAACATAATTCTAACCAAAGCAGTTTTTTTCTTCATCTATTAACTAACTTCATCTAACACTTTCCTAACTAACTTTCAGATTCTAACAGAATGATATAACAGGAGAAAAACTCATCATTTCGGGGGGGATTCTGAATGCTGTAGTAGAATCGTGCAAAAACTCTCATCTTCATCAATCTTTGACCTTCACTCTCCACCATTATTCTCACCGTCTTGCTCCATCCTTTATCATCATTACATCCACGGCCTACACCTGCACGTCAAGCATTGTGTGATTCAAATCGGTCAGCAGTAACACCAAAATATATCAAAACCGAATCTACAAGCCTTTTTGCGTTGACAGAAAATAAACCAAGGCAACATTTAGACCATACTAAAGCAGACCAATTCAACTCGTTGCATCATGTGTTCAAATATCATGCTAAACAACCAGTTAACAACCCTACAAAACAATCAGTCCATAATCAACATTCAGCCCATTCAAATTCGAGAGTATGCGCAGGATCAAACAAAGGGAAAAATGCCATTTTTACCAACTGACCTAACAATTTTAGATAAACCATTCCACCTCATCAGTGCAAGAAGGGAACATCAGAAAATAAAGCCTTTAAGGTCAGAAAATGAAAACAAAAAAAAGATATAAAGGAAATTGTGAGAAAATCAGGAATGTCCAGCTCAACAAATAACAAGGAAAAATCAGAAAAAGAACTCACTTTTCTTTTTTCAACCTCACTCTCTGTATAATCTCCGGAGATCCCTTGATTCATCATCTTCATATTCAATGATCAACCTTCACTATAGCCATTCTTAAATCTATGAGTACTTTCTCTTCTCTGTACTTTCTCTTCGGATCCAGGTCTTCATGGATCTTCATCTGCAACCATCAATCTTCATTCTTCCCCGATAAGCATCCTCCTCATCCAGTTCCAATTGGCATCACAACTACAATCGGCGTTTCAATATCTATCACGGATTCATCATCATTATCTTACAAAAGGATTTGAGAGAAAGAAAAAATCAAGATGCGAAATCAGAGAAGAATTAGAAGAAGAAGACGAAAGATCAATGGATGCGTAACATTACCTCACCTCTGGTTTTCTGGAATTCATCTCCTTCAAGCTACGGATCCAGGTTCTACTTTCTTTCGATTTACTGTATAATTCCTTGTATAATGTCTTTACTAGACGCACGGTGCAAGATCTTGAGATTGGTGACGCTTAAGAATCGATTATCTCCACTTCTAGGTTTTCAATCCTTTTATGTTTTTGAGTGTGAAATCAAAGATATAGTTTGGAGGAAGGAGATGTGAGGACTATGATGGTGAGATGAAGGCTGGTGGATGTGCGGCGGGATCATCGATGATGGGGAATCACATCGTTGTTGAGCTAGGTGAAGAGGAAGAAGTTGCGTAGTGACTCTCTGAACTATACTCCCCTTCCCTCTAACAAGCTATTTGTTTCATTTGGACCAGTGGGAGTTTGATGATGATCCGAACCGGTCCAGCTTAGGTTTTTTTTAGTCTGAGGAAGGTACAAAAAGAAGAACCTCCATTGGACCGCAAAGTTCTTATCCTTAGGCCCAAATTTTTTTTTGGACAAGCTGTGTAGGTATTTTTGTTGTTGAATATGACTCTTGGTGGACTGGGCCGGATGGCATCACCCCCTGGGCCTATCTCATTTTGTTTGATATTAAAGGAACATAATAAAAAAGGGGAAGCTTTATTAGACCTTGACAGTTTGGGCCCTGTACCCGAATTGCTCCCTACAATGCACCACCAAATTCTAGTCAACACCCTCCTGGATTTAATAATTCTTTGATAGGTTTAGTTTTTTTTTAGTGGTAATTTTTTTTAGTGTGTGACGAAAGTAATATAAAAGATAAAAAATAGTAAAACATAATGGAAATTTTTTAGGAATTAATTCTTTAATTTTTTAGATTTTTCTTTACAACATAATAAAGACAATCAAACAAAAATAGTAGAATATTATGATGTTTTTTTTAGAATTAATCTTTTTTTAATTTTTTTTACATAAAAACTCATAAAAAAATATACTTTCCTCTTTTAGTTTTTATCCGCATTTTCACGCCGTTTTTCCATATCATTTTTGACGTATTTATTCATTGTGCAAGAAGCATTTTTATGCTTTCGATCAGGTAATATAACAGGTAGTTACGTGATCAAAGCATACGGCTTATGCTCGCTTCTGACTGTGCTTATTTATTGGTGAAGCTTGCTTGACGCATACTCCCTGCTCCTCCTTTGCTTTCATCTGCTTTTGAAGATTTGATCACTTTGGTATTCGCCATTACTACCTTCATAATCTTTCACACTCTATTACGATTCTTTACCGTTTTTCTCTCTAAAAATCACGAGAAGTAGGGTTTTACTGCAAACTATGCATGCTAACAATAGGTAGAATTCCCCCAAAACTCAACCATAGGATCACCATTGTATAATAACATTAGGGATATATTTAGGCTAGTCTCCCTTAGGCGTTTTTTTTTCTTTCTTTTGCATCCTTGCATTAAAACCCAAAAACTATTTTTTTTGCAAAAAAAAAAAACTTCAAAACACTTAAAGATTAGTGATGAGAATCTTACCTTTGTTGAGCATGGGAAATGATAAGCGGGCCTCTTCTCGATCTTATTGTTTTTCCATAGAAAGCCTTGGCGTGGTTCGAGTCTCAAAGATTTATTTCATGAATAAGTAGAGCAGTGGCTAATGTCTCTCTCTTGAGGTCAATTAGCTGTTATCCACAAGCAAAAATACTAATCAATACAAACTCTTTTGCCTTCGGGCCTTTCTTTCAAACTCTTTTCAGAAAGAGCATGTTAATTCACTTCTGTGCTGACGCGTAAGTCTCCAAAGGTCGAGTTACGGCAGAAGGCGAAATTAATATTGTTCATTAAAAAATACAAACCAACAAAAACATTTGAAGCCGAACTACGACTGCTATGATTCCTTAAAAGGGATACGTAGGCATTGGGGTAGGGCCCGAATGAGCACAACTTTTATTTTTCCTACATTATTTTCTCCTTCCTTTTGCATGCATTCCTTGTATAGCTTAGATATAGATTTTAAACACACCCTTTGATTATAACAACAAGAGTGGATACCGTAGATTACTACGGTCGTGTCGGGTGCTAATACCTTCTCCTCGCGTAACAGACTCCCTTACCCGTATCTCTTAGTCGTTCGACTTTGATTTCACCCTTCTCAGGTTTACTCGATGTTTACATTTCCCTTCTTGTAGGATAAAAATGTTCAATGGCGACTTTATTGATTTCATTATCATTTGATTGATCAGCCGGTTGTTTCAGTACTTATCAAGAATACCATAAAGAGCATCCTTTAATGACTCAGATGTAGTATCTTTGACATGATGAGAAATAAACCGTTCAACAACAATCCCTTTGTCATTCAAAAAACTAAAACAAATAAAACAAGTTTACTTGGCAACTTAGAGAATAATAGATAATAAAAATTGAAAATTGGAAAATATAACTACTAACCTCAACATCACTGTCATTTGCTCTTTGACAGATATATCATGTGACTCATCAATAAGCACAAAGAATTGTCTATCACCAAGCTCTTCCATAATCACCATGGTAACTTCATGTGCACAACAAATTGCAAGCTCCTTTTGAATGTCACCGAATGTCATTGTGCAATTTTTTCCACCACGATCAAAAGCATCCCTCAATTATTCATTCTTAGATTTTATCTGATCTATAATCTTTCTAAAATTTCCCTTATTTAGATAAATAGAGGATTCATCATGGCCATGGAAATCCATGCCTTGTGCAATGAGATATCTTGAACAATCTACAGAACAAGTCAAATGAATCTTATACAATTTTTCTGATTCCTTTGTTTCTTTAGCAAACTTACTTGCCGCACTTTGTATTTGATTATTATAATCATTGTAGTGCTTGGCACATGAGTTGTGCAAACTATTATGACTACCAATGTGATTTTTCAAGCCTTGAGATGCATGCTTCCAATATTTATATCTGCTTTTAGTGAAGACTTTAAAACCAAAGTGCTTGGCCCTCCCAGGTTTCTTAAAAAGAAAGGAATAAAAACAATAAGATGCATCTTTAATCTCAATGTATTCTAACCATGTATAATTTTTATAGCATGCTTTACTAAATTCTCTTTTAACACTTCCAAATGGAGTATGAGGAAAGCTTGGCAAATATGATGATCATTGAACCCTTCAATATATATTCCATTCCCACTTGGTCTTGAATATATGGAGCATACTCATTAATTTGTTTCCCACGACCTGGATCACACATAATCTCATTTGGGTTAAACTTATTATTTTTAGATCTTATATGATAAGTTTCATGTAAACATAATCATAATAACAATTATTGTAAATAGGAAGAAATTTTTCCCCCAAAATTCATCATTTTTTTCTTCTTTCTTTGTCTTATAGTTAATAGTATCCATTACCTAATCCACCTTATAGGTATTTTGTCCTTTTCTTTAACCTTATGACTCATGTTCTCTCAATAACCTTTAAAAAGAAAAGACTCAGTTGAAATGTATTACAAAGAAAAGACAGTTAAAAAAACTATTGAAGAAAACCAGGTTAAATTTTTTAACAAAAATGTCTTACAAAATAAATTCTACATTCATTTAACAAAATCAAATCTTCAAATGAAAAATCCATAAATGGTATAAAACAGATGGTATAAAACCTATATTCTATTATAGATGATAGATTCACAAATTTTCAAATCATACCCAGAAATCAAAAACTAATAAAATTAAAAAGAAGTCACATGAAATGAAGTTAATAAGAATAGAGACGGAGGGAGGAGACAGAGTCACGTAGCAGTGGCGGAGGGAGGAGACAGAGCAGTGGTGGAAGGAGGAGATCAAGAGCTGATAGAAGAGAGGAGATAGAGAGTCATAGTAGAGAAGTAGGAGGAATGAGGCGCGACGACAGCGACAGACGGAGGGAGGAGACGAAACGGAGTCACGAAGAGGATGTGAGATGAGATTCCCCTGTTTCTATTTTCATGATTCGTCGATTCCCATTTCTGATTTTTTTTCCTTTTTTATTTAATTCTTTTTGCATTTTTTAACCCACATACACAAAAATAATTGGGCCCGAGCCCGAGCATGTTCCCAGTCTGGCCGGGCCTAAGAACCGCCATTGGGAGGGAGGAGACGAAGTCACGGAACAGTGGCGGAGGGAGGAGATGGAGTAGTGGCAGAGGGAGGAGACTGAGATCCGAGAGAAGGGAGGAGACATAGAGCCGGAGCGGAGAGGTGGGAGGCGTGACGACGACAACAAACATATGAGACAAAACAAAGTCACAGAGAAGATATGGGAGACGCGATTCCCCTCTTTCTGTTTTCACGATTCGTCGATTCCCCTTTTTGCTTTTTTTTTTTTTTGAAGTAAGATGGTGGAGATGAGAAAAGAAGTATTTTTTTTTACAATTTTTGCACCCGCCGCGGTTGCAAACCTTTAGTGCCTACGCGCCACCTTCCATGCAATAAGGGATCAGGGTACTCGTAGTTCACCTTAAAATTTTTAAAACACATGTGTGTTGGTTAATTTTTAGAGAAGAGACATCATCGTCATATCCGAGTGAAAAACATACTTACTTCCCATAATTATGAGAAAAAAATAATTTGCATCATCTCAAAATGGAAGATATAGCTTGGATTTTAAAATAAACAAAGTCTCACTCAACACCCAAGTAGAAAATGTCTCACTTCATTAGATATCGTAAATGTATAGTAGCTCGCATCACTACAAGGATCGACAAGAGTCTAATATTTTGAGAAAAAATTTAAAGTAAAAAACCAAAGTGGCAAAAATGGTTCGAATGAGGTTGATTGACTTTTAGTCTTCTCACAAAAAATGTCAAATTATGATTAAGTTGGTTAATGTTTGGTTAAGAAAATATTTTTGAAAATGCAAGGACCTAAGTCCAAGTTTATTATGAAAGCGAGTCAAGTTAGACAAACAAGAAAAGTTTTGAAAAGGAGGGGGAAGATTTTTGAAAGTAAAGAAGATGGGAGGAGATGAATGGACTATCCTAAAACATAAGGTAAAATCTAAAAAAAAGAACCATCTAACCAGCAAGAAGCTAACACTTGACATAAAGAAGTCAATGTAGAATTCTCATAATTTGGATTGAAACCAAGCAAGCAAAGATACCAAACCTCTCAAGAATACTAAGCTTGAAATGAATTAAGTCTTCACAAAAATTGAACAAAGTAACGACTGTATACAAAAGAATTCTCAATTACAGATAAAACATATAATCAGAATAACCTGCACATAAAGAAAATCAACCCAATGTCTTGGAGTAAACCCCAAGAACTTCTGACAAAATAACAACAGAGTCACAAGATCCCAAGGATATCAAGGCGTCTAATCCTAAATACAAGTGGTCCACAACTACATTATACCAATGACAGTAACCAAATAGTCTAAGTAAACTTTAAGGCTTTTAATGTTCAAGTTGATTATTAAGTGTCTTCAAAAAATAAAATAAAAGCTCAACTGAGCAAAGATAAAATGTCATGGAATGTAAATGCTAAAATAAATGGTACATAAAAGTAAAGACATGAAATAAAAATCATAAAGTAAAGGCAACAAATAAAAACACAAAGTGAAGTCAATTGTTAATAATTAGAAGTCAAGGTTTAGTTGAATGACCATCTTGAAACTTGCATTTGAAAACTCATTAGAAGATTGATAAAATCAAATCTTCTAAATAACAAGTCTCATTTGCTTTTTGTCAAGTATATAATTCATTTCAAATGCTCAAAGCAACCACATATGGTCAACGATGTTCAAATGATTCACTTAGACCAAAGTTCATGAAGTTCATTAGAGGATTGATAAAATCAAAGCCTACTAATAATGAACCTCAAGGTTATTGGATCAAATGTTTCAAATTAAACGTACTTGGGCTTGAAAACATAGGTTTGGGCCACAAATGATTATTTTTTCGGATCGGGACAAATTTAGCACCATGTTAAGCAATTGTAAGTGGACTTATGTAGAATTCACACCTATTTTGAGGCCGGTCAATAACAATCTATGTACCACATGTTATAGAAATGATATGTAAATTTTTCTCCAACAACATGTAGCATAAGCAAGAAAGGGATACGATGAAGAGGGATGTGATATATGAGATGAAATTAGGGTTTCAAATATCATCAACATCATTCATCCATTTTGGTGGATTTAGTTTTTTAACCTATCAACACCCAAGATCCAATGAGGTTGGGGAATTGGTCTCAAAATAACACCTAAGTCAGTAGCATATAAGTTCCAACAAACCATATTGAAATATTGGACTCAAGGTTCCCATCAATCATTAACACATATCATACATGCACTTAAATAAAAAAAGTGTGTATGTGAAGTAGGAAGAAGTGTGTGAGTGTTAAATATGGTATGAGGTGTCAAACAAGAGTGAAGTAAAAAGCATACTCATCATGTTAATATATCTTAAATCCTTTAAATGAAACATGCTCAAGCATCACACACAATACAAGTGAAAACATGCACAAACCACAAAAAAAAAAAGGTCATAAGAGGCATTCAAAGTTTGATATAAGAAAAGGAAATTAGAAGTAAGAGAAAAATTGGAGAAATGGAACATAATAGCACCAAGTCATTAGCATATGCCATGCCAAAAGTTATCCTAAAACTATGCACACAAGTTCTCAAATACAAACTTTGATGAAGGAAAAACCCTAAGCATACTCCTAAGTCAAAATTAGGTTAAAAATAGGAACATTATTTGAAGTTCTTGGATTAACTTGGAAAGGTGAGAATGATTGTAAATCATCAAGACTAGTTGGCAAAGGTCTCAAACTAGAGAGATTTGACAAAATTATTTCAAAGAAAATGTAAAGTCAGGGGTAAGAATCCAACAAAGTCATTTTTTGAATCATCCAAGAACATCAAACAAATTTTTTCTTTATTTTAAGATGTGGAGGAAGTTAGAGGATTAATTGTTTCTTTAGGCTTAAGCAAGAAGAAAGATAAAAAACAACCATTAACTTCTACAATTTTGAAAAATAAGCAAACTGAATTGCAAATTCAATTAAAAATCATAAAAAATTAGATTAATATTTAAGAAATGTTAAACATATTTTTTTGGAATTTTATCTTGAAAGAAAAATTAAAACAGAAAATATTTGCACAATGCAACAAAATTGAAAAAAAAAGAATGACACAACTAACCAATTGATTTAATTAGAGTGTCACGAATTTTGTAAAATAAGAAACAAATTATTTTCATGAAGAAGACACAGAGGGAAACTCAGAATACTTTTTGTGGGTTTTTAAGTTGGTGAAAATTAGAAAATAAAATTCCAAAACTTAAAAGATGATTAAAATCCTAATTAAGCTAATTGAATTATTTAATCATGAAAAAATGATGAAAATATGAAATAAAATTCATAATATGAAAATATACTAAAAATGGAGTTCAGAATACTTTTGTGATGATTTTTTAATTAAGAAAAATATTAAAACAAAATTAAAGGAAACAACGAACATTCAAATATATTGAAACCTATTACACCTGTTATATGAAAAATGCATTGCGAAAAGCTTTAGAACATGTTCAATCAAAAGACGCCACGTCTCTGTCTCTACCAAAACACCAACCCTAACTCGTTTTTACCGGTTAACATGTAATGTTCATGCCACAATTTCTCACTCGTTTCTCCATGAATTTGCAAAGTGTAAACACCAAACCTCAAGATCTAAATGAGTAGAACATGATAAGATCAAGAAAATCACAAAATGATGCATGTATCATAGAAAACAACAACGTGAAGATCACTGCATGAACATGATTTTAAGTTAGGCAATTCAACAAATAGTTTTCAGATTCAAATATCTCACTCGATTCTTAACCATTTTACTTGATCCAAACATCAAAATTCATCACAACAATGCACACAACACGCACACAATTATACTTCAGATCTAAGATCTGGCCAGCTAAAATCATTATGAACAAGCTCTAATGCAATGATTCGAGCTAGCATGAGATGAATTCAGATTTGAAAATTTACCTTAATGAATCAAAAATAAATTCACCATGCCTCTAAAACAGTAGTATGAAACCTAAATATTCTTGCTTCCTAAGCTTCCAATGAAGATGAAATGATGAAGAGATGAGCAATGGAGCAAGAGAGATGAGTTTCAAGAAAAAAATTGAGAACAAATAGAATTTTGATTTTTTTACTTTGGTGTGAAGTGGAATTCATGTGTTTGTAATGAGAGTGAATGACTCGCTTATAAAGAGTGGATAGAGTGAGGAAGAGTATTGAGGAAGTTTCCTTGAGGGTAGAAAGGTCAAGTTGGCAGATTTGAGTGAAGCCACATGAGGCTTGTGTTTCCTGCTTCTTTGGTGTGAGCTTGCAGTCGTTTTAGTGAGCTCAAGGTGAGTGAATACAAGCATGGGAGATGAGCTGGAAATGGTTGCACATGGGTAGAAAAATATATGGAGGGAAATATTGCTTTTTTGGGTAAGGAACGAGAAGGGCACGTGCATGCATGAGTCTTGGACTTTGCTTAGATTTTTTAGGAAACAATGAGGTAAGCAAAAATGAATCGTGGGGACTGAATGATATTGTAGTACAATGTGCACTAAATCATATAATGTGACTTCCTGCCCAACAACAATGATCAACCAATTTCTCCTGTTAATATCTCTTTTATCTCGTGGCCAAATGATGTGAGCTTTAGCTTTTTGGAAAGTTGGTAATGTGATGAACAACTTTAGTGTTAATGAGAAAATAAATTGATGCCCTGAAGATACTTAATTTTGACCATGAATTTTGTTCCATGAAGTTGCACATGAGCCATGCAAAATTCTATCATGCCATGCATTGGGTTGTTGGCCTTTTGATGATACTGACTTCCACTCAAAATATCTTGAATCGTGCTCACAAAGACAAGGTAAAATTTGAAGGAAAATTGAAGATAACAACGCCTCTCTAACATTGATGTTCATCACAACTCCAAACTAGGCCTTAATCATGGATAATTGAGCCTAAATCAACACCTTCCACCAGTTTTACAAAATTCCAAGCCTGGAACGCGCGCAGATTGGCCGGTCATGCTTGTACTTTGTCATCTTTAAAATCTCAAATCCCAAGCATGATATCTCTCTTACTACAGAACCAAATGACATGATGTAAAGAGAAAATTTGTAGAGGAGAGTTCCAATTTCACTTTTGATGTTGATGACTTTCCAAAAAAAATGAATAATTCCATAAGAAAAATAATGATGAAAATGTGCCCAAAAGGTGTTTGATAAAAGTCCTGGCCTGATGCGCGCGCGGGCTTTTCTTGCTGGGCAAGTTGACAATTTCAAACAACACAATCCTAAACTAAATATCTCCTTCTACACTGAACCAAATGCAATAATCTTTCAAACAAAGTTGGAGGGGACCAAAAAAATTCAATTCTCTAGTTGACACTTTTTAAAATTGAATTCATTTGGATCTTCAAAACTTGCCATAAAGAGAGTGGATTTTTAGGTCAAAACCTTAAATTTCTCTAAGTGTTTAGAAACTTCTAAGCTTAATAACTCAATCTCTTCACTTTTGGGATTTTAACCCACAGTGACAAAGTTGTAGATTTTTTTTCAAGCTTTCTGGATATGTATCATTTGCTCCATTTAAAAAAAAAGAGCAAATTATTAGAAGTCAAAAATCAGTACTATAGAGACTTAGGAAATTTTCAAATGATTAAATAACTTCCTCACAAGATATCTTCAAATTAATTAATTTTCTTGATTTTATGACAAAATTGATCATGAAATGTGAAATTAGGCTCTTTGAATTGATGGTTGACTAAAAGTACACTTGGTCAACTTTGACTTAGGTTGACTTTTGACAAAATGACTATTTTGCCCCCATTTGATCAATTGAATCTTTTCCAATCAAAATTGATGATCCATCCTCCAATCATAGATGCTCATGAACATGTAAAGAAGTATGGAATCAAGTTTTTCCCAAAAAGTCAGAGATTTCCTGATTAAATTCAAAACCCTAGTTTTGACCCTCTGTGCTAAGAGATGGTGAGATGAATGCAATTTTGTCATCACCTACAATATGAACATTCAAAGAGACATATATACATATTTTGATTTTAGTTAAAAGATCACATGTACAAGATACAAAATTCAAGGTGCTTGGTGATCCCTCAAGAGCAAACTTAAAGAATGGATAAAGCAGAAAGAGAGAACCAACCCTAATGGGTGATCTTGCTGTATTGATGATATGAGATGATGAGAAATCTTGGGGGGGGGGGGGGGGAAATTGGGGTAAAACAACACCTTCTATTCTTCTTCTTTCATGATATCATCTAGATTCATTTGTTCTAAATAAAATAAAGGACATAATTTAAGAAGAGTGAAAATATATGATACAAAATTAACAAATGAATAAAACTGATCTTACCGATTGATCAAAACCTACAAATGGGCCAAAGGATGATATCTGGCTTGCTGGAAAGTTTAGGAGAAAAAAGGGGTTGTACCTGCAAGGAACTCCGAAGATCAAGTAAGAATGGGTGCAAAAGGATACAAGCAAAATATTAGGGTTTAACGTTTGAATATTGGATACCTGGCCCTCACATATGTGAGGGTTTATATAAAGCCCCTGGCGCTTGGCCATTGGTTCCTATTTTCGGTCCTAGATATGCGGGTCCACAAAAATAGGTAACTGTCAGGACTTGGTCAAAACGGGCAAGCGTGCCTGTAACTAGCCATTGGTTCCGAGGAGGCAGATTACCCGCAGAGAGGTGTTCTGGATGTTTCTCGGTTGTATGCTCTGTAAGTGTTTAGTTATTGGCATGTATTTTTGGTAAAACCAGGTGTGTAAATGTCATGACTGATGTCATAACATTCTGGATTATTAGGTACTTTATGCAGAAAAAGTATGGCATACAGTAGCTACTGTTTATGAGTGTGTATCTGAGCATTTTGCAATGATCACATTTATTGCCTTCTACCAAAATCAGTAAACAGGAATTCTGATGTCATAACAAATGTTAAGACATCTTGTACTGATCTAACAGATATGCAGTTTGGTTAATTCTGAGATTTTTCAGGAAGATGGCTCATTCCTTCTAGAACAGAATCTCACGTGGACTTTGGGTTAACCTAGCTCAACCCTAATCTGGTTGATAAAGTCTTGTGACCAAGTCTTAAGGTTAAACCTAATTAACCCTAGCTTTTTGTGGAAACCCTAACTGAAGAAACAACTGCATATATATTCAACAGGAATGCTGGTTGCAAAGTAACTCTTTCGACTGAAGATCAATTAGGAGCTGTATAGTTTTAACTACTGTAATCCAAGCGAGTATCATTGTGATAAGTGACTTGGAATAGGTTTTGATTGTAAGGGTTTTTGTATCACTCAAAGCTTTGAAGCAAGAGTGTTTTGTGTCTCTTGACTAAAGCTTTGAAGCAAAGTCAAGTTAGGTTTATGTATCACTCAAAGCTGTGAAGCACGAGTGTTTGTGTTACTTGATTAAAAAGCTGTGAAGCATAATCAAGTGTATGTTCTGAAGAGTGTCTTCATTATTTCATTAGTCAATTGTTTTAAGTATCACTGCTGTGATTGAGGGGGAGTGAGTAGGAACTCAGGTTTAAGTTGAACTTAGATTGAAGTTGCATTGGGTAGGTCTTAAGTGAAGGAGATAAACTGGTTGGTTTATTCCTGAATTAATATCTCTTATAGTGGATTTCCTCCCTGGCTTGGTAGCCCCCAGAGTAGGTGTTGTTTCACACTGAACTGGGTAAACAATTGACTGTGTTCTTTACTGTTTTTATTTACTGTCTTATAGAAAGTCAGATACGGTGTCATAACATTCACTGTGACATTGAGTATCTGCTGCCAGAATTTCATGCTCGACTCAAGTCGGGCTGATGGGGAGATAACTGGTGACTAGGTCAGGCGCACGTATCGGGTGTTGCTGGTTGCACTTCTAGGGGTATGGTCGACCAAGGATGCTAGGCCAGTGTTATTGGCAAGTGCCAAGGGTATAAGCAGATTAGGCCAATTCTAACTATTGGGCCAGTCTAGAATAGGAGCCCCCTAAGTCGTTGCTCCTAGGCATAGGGGTGATAACTTAGAGTCAGCCTGCGAGGGGTTGAGGACGCTTCTGGACGTGCTTAGGGTAACTGCATCGAGGAGCTCGTCCGTGTTTCCTATTGCTTGGCGCGCAGGGAGTCGAATAGGTGATTGGACCTTCGAGAGGTGGCGTGTCATGTGTACTTCGAGCCACATGTTATCTTAAAGGCGTAATGATGGCTAGTCTAGGACTTAGGGTGTAATGATGATAGCCTTTAGGTTTCCCTAGGCGCGTGCTTGCCTACGCGCTAGTGAAATCAGTCTATAAAAGGGGAAGAGGAAGCCTTATTTATACTTTTTCGCTTACTCTCCTCCTTCCTGATGCTGGTTATTTATGCTCGACACAATTGTTCTTTGAAGCATTTCTTTCGTTCTGCCATTCGTTTCTATTTTCTCCACCGATAATTTGGTAAGTTTCTCTGTTATCCCCTGTTTCTATAGAATTTGTTTTTGTTATAGGCTAGACTTTGCGCCTATTTTCTTAGAAATGCATGCAGTTTAGGGATTGGAGTAGTTTAGTGTGAGAGTTCCTGGTGGAGTGTTGGTTGTGGACAGCGGTTCTGTCGCCTTAAGACAGTAGTTCCTCCATGCGTTAGGTAGAGATGCTTTGAACATAGTATAGGTGTTGTGATGAACTCTCCAAAGATATTGGGGTTATTTATGGGTTTATGCTATGATCTTCATGAGGGATGATGAGTCTTCCAGGAGCAGCCTCAATCCAGCAGTGTCGAGGAGATAGCCGCTCAGAGGATCCCTGTTATTTTATTTGATGCTTGACTGAGGGCTCTGATCGGGGACATGGTCATCATTCCTTTGCACCCTTTCACTTGATCAGTGGTGGAAAGGTGGATTTGATTTTGATGTCGAATTCATTTTTGTCCTATGCTTTTCAGGTATATGTCCCGTGGTACGAAAGACAAGTTTATGGCCAAACCTTGTGACTCCTCGCTAAGTGTTTATGAGCTCTCGTCAATATAAGAGAGCACTTAGAGGATGCCCATACCCGATATGGTCGTGCCAAAGCTGATCGAAGTAGAGGAGGATGCTCTCGCTGCTCAGGATGCACCTGTGGTTTGAGCCGTTCCCTTATCCTAGGTCGCACCTGATCCTTTGAAGTGGGTTTCTCATTTTTGCGAGCATTCAGACGAAGTGTTTACCGTGGTGGACACCGGGATGGAAGTAGAGGGCGCTGATCTGGATCACCAGGTGGGTTTGGAGTTTGAGTAGGATCACATTCCTATGTACGAGATTCTCTTTTGGGATATGGGTTTCCGACTTCCTTTTAGTGACCTCCAGGTGGCCGTTTTTTGGCATCTCTGCCTTGCTCCCTTGCAATTGCATCCTAATTCGATTGCCTTATTGCGGGATTTTGAGATTATGTGAAATTATCTACAGATAAGGGCTACTGTTCCTCTATTCTTCTACTACTTCCACCTCCAACGTGGTGTTTTTGATGATCGGTTTGCATGGGTCTCCCTTAAGGAGGAAAATGGGAAGCTGTTTAAAGCTTACCTAGAGTGTGTCCGAGATTTTAAGCAGAGGTATATGCTAGTTCAGCATGTGTCAGGGAAGGCATTGCTGAACATCTTTAGGAGCGTTCAACTGGTCGATGAGACAGGGTAACCTCAGCGGAATAAGAAAGGGAATCTGGTGGTGAAGCTGGTTCCAAAGTTTCACTTCATTGGTCGAGAAAACATTATGGTAATGGAACCGACCATTATATATGGAAGAAGGACCAAATGAGTGAAGAGGACTAGGCTAGATATGATTGTCTGGAAGCCTTTGTTGTGAAGGTTCCCCCATCCCAACATATGGACAAAGGGGGAAGGCCGTTAACTGATGAGGATGGGAATTTTCTTTATGAGCTTGGTCTTATACTTGTTAAGGAGCTCCTCAAGAGCGAGGAACCTGTGGCGTATCTAGGTAGTTTTCCCTTTATTTTGACCTGATTCATATGCTTGTATATTTCTTTATCCTTGTTTATTGGCCAAAGTTTTCTTTTCAATGCAGAAAGGATGAATACTGCTCAGGAGCGTATGGTCAAGACAGCCGCTACTGCTCAAAAATCGAAGAAAGGGCAAAAACATGGAAAAGGTCCTCAAGGTGATGCAGGGATGGTGCCCCAAGCGAGTTCAAGGACGTCTTAGTCTAGTCTTTTTCTCGGGAACCCTTCTCCTCATCTAGTGTCTTCGAGGTTTAAGAGAATGCGTATTGAGGAAGCCGTTGACTTGATGGGTGAGAAAGACAAGGGTATATTCAAGCTGCCTTCCTGCTTCCATGACAAAAAATTCATTAAGGGCTCCTCCTTACATCTTCCTCGAGCCGAACCGCTGATGCTTGAGGGCATGGATTGTCCGAGTAAGAGGGGGATGCTATCCCGAGATGCTGGTGCAGTGATGAGGATGTTGGGAATGGAAGTAGAGTATACCGAGGAGGGCGCTCCATTGGAACTTGAGCTTAATAAGACCCAGGCCAAGGTGACAACTCTCAAGGAGAAGTCTTCTTTGGCGAGCAAAGCGTCAAATGAAAACCTGGCCAAGCTGATCGAGGAGCTTGACACCCTTTTGCAGGAGAAGAAATCTTTGGAGGAACTGGTCGCTACTTTGAGGGAAGAGGCATCCCCTGTTGAGGACGAGCCAGAAGAGGCCAAGGGTCTACGAACCCGTGCAGAGTTAGTTGCACGCCTTCACTTACCCGTAGATGACGGCGTGGCTAATGCTGCAGGGGCTTTCCAAAATGTTGTGGTGCAACTCGGAGTCCTGAACCTAGGTGTGAAGCTTAACACGGCCGAGATAAGATTCCTCTACTACGTGGCAGATGGGAAGATCGTCTTGACAGTCTCCCTTAGGACTGGAGAAGATGGACCAGTGGAGGAGCCTGTTCCCAAGGATCGTGCAATCGAGGAGGAGTTTTAGCATGGGGTATAATCAAATTTATTATAGATCTTTTGTTTGACCTGTGTTCCATATCGTTGTAATTTATTATGTGGGATTTTGCCCGTTTTGATTTAAGTTCCAAACAACTGTGGTCCTTATGGCCACATGATTTTTTCTTAGATGGGGGCCTTGGGCCTCCTTTTTGTAAGACTTTGTACAATTATGATCTTTGTGGTCATTTTTTCTCTCTAATTTTCGACCGTGGTGGTCGTTTTATTTTAATTTACACCACTTAAGTGTTTATGAATTTATTTTGTGCATGACTCTGTTGATTATCTGAAATTTTTGCATGTCTTTGTATGCTTGTCTGTTTGAGACGCTTTATATTTATTGAGTTTGCATGGTTTTACTCGTTAGTTTATGAGTTTACCAGTGTGGGGAAATTGGACAAACGACCAGGGTGATTACCGGGCACTGGCCGAAACTCAGGTCTTATTTCGAGGACTCGAGCTCGACGGCGTGAATCTTCCATCGCGAGCTGGGTGTTCTGCCAACATGTCACAACAACGATGGATCTCTTTTGAGTTACCCATATCTGGCTAAGGATCTGCTCGTAAAAAGAGTGGAAACTTAACTCTTTGTTTAATTTCGAGTGCCATGCTTGTACCTAGGCATGCGCGTGTGATTGGACGTAGATGTGTTTGTTGTGTTGACAAGACACCCCGATTGTTCAATGATTTAACTGTAATATTGCCTTACTTTTTTGGTGTTCCAAGGTCGAGAAAGTTGTTCCCCCTACAGGTTTTCCATCTTGTAGGCTCTGTTCCCCGTTTTTGCATTAACGCAATAAGGCCTTTCCAATTTGTGGTGAGCTTGCTTTCACGAGATTCTTTGTGATTTCTCTTAAGGACTAGGATTACGACTTAGAATTCACGTCGTATGACTCTAGAGTCATATCTTATGGCAATTTTTTGTTTGAAAGAGGCTTCTCGTAAGGCCGATCCTGTTCAGATTTCCTCGACAAGGTCGAGCTCTTTTTTAATGCAACATCGGTCATCTCCTCGTCGAGAGGGGTATCAGACCGTCTAGAAGGCTCTCTGATTTCTATGGGGATGACAACTTCAGTTCCGTATGCTAGTCGAAAGGGGGTCTCTCTATTTAATGAGTGAGATATTGTCTGATAGGCCCAAAGCATGCTGTGCAGCTCCTCGGTCCATCATTTCTTGGTTTCGTTTAGTCTTTGTCCGAGGCCTCGTAGGATCACCCTATTCACGGACTCATCTTGCCGTTTGTCTGGGGATATTCGATGGAGGCGAAGTGTTGGATGGTGCCATACTTGGCAACAAATTCGTATAAGTTTTTGTCCGTAAATTGTGAGCCATTATTGGTGATAATTGCTTGTGGAATATCGGACCGAGCAACAAGTGAAATAGTCGATAATCGCTTATAGAAATGGAGGATGTTTTGGGAAGTGATTTTGGCTAATGCTTATGCCTCTATCCATTAGGTGAAATAGTCGACGACCACTATCAAATATTTGTTTTAGATTGTTCCTACCACGAATGGTCCGAGGAGGTCCAAACTCCACCAGGTGAAGGGCCAGGGGGAAGAGAGATATTTGAGCTCGTTAGGTGGCTCTAGGTGAATTTTCCCGTGGTGTTGGCATTTGTCGCACTTTTTATGTGCTCTTTGGCGTCATGCTGCATAGTGGGCCAATAATATCCTTCACGAATGCATTTCTGGCAGGGGATCTCCCGCCTAAGTGTTGGCTGTTGATTCCTTCGCGAATATCGCACAAGACTTGAACCGCGTCATTTTGGTCGACGCATTTGAGGAGGGGAATGGAAAATTCTCTCTTGTATAATTTGCCTTAAACTAGAATGTAGGAACATGCTCTTCGTCTGACCATGAAAGCCTCCTTCTGATCATTTGGTAGCTCCTCTCTCCCGAGGTAGTTGTATACTGAGGTCATCCAACAATTGCTGTCTCCTATGGCACATACCTCAAGAGTCGAGGAGGATCTCCCAATGCTCGGTCGAGGAATAATTTCATGTATTACTGATTTGTTTCCTCCTTTCTTCTTTATGATTTTCACTTTTGATAGAATGTTTGCCCGAGTGTTATGTTCGTGGGGAACGTGTTGTACATCTACAAACTTAAATGTCTTCATTCTTTCTTGGACCAGAGTCTAATACTCTGCGAGACGATCATTTTTGACCTAATACTCTCCTCGTACCTAAGACACCACGAGCTGGGAGTCTGTGAGGATTTTCACCTCCTCGGCCCCTAGGTCTTCAGCCAAGCCAGTCCTGCTAAAAATACTTTGTATTCGGCTTGGTTGTTCGAGGTCAGGAATGACAATGTGAGGGAGACTTCGATCATAATCCCCTTTTCATTCTCCAAGTAGATACAAGCGCTATTACCTATCTAACTGGAGGCTCCATCGATGAAGATGGTCCACCTGTGAATCCCGTCTGGGGGTACGGGTGAAGTTATTTTGGCCACGAAGTCGATTAGTACCTGATCCTTGAGTGCTTTCATGCTTTCATACTTTATGTCAAACTCGGTGAGCTCTAATGACCACTTGAGCATTCTGCCCGCCATGTTTGGTCCTTCGAGCAGTTGCTTTATTGGTTACTCTGCCCGGATGATAATTGTGTGGGCCAAGAAATAGTGTCTCAGCCTCCTTGCCGCATTAATAAGCACTAAGGCTAATTTCTCAATCCGCTGGTATCTTACTTCAGGGCCTTGTATGGCTTTTCTCATGAAGTAGATGGGCTTTTGTCCCTCCAGGGTTTCTCAGATGAGGGCATCGCTTATAGCTTCGCACGTGACAACCATATAGAGGTAGATGACTTCTCCCTTTTCTGGTCAAGAAAGGACCGATGGTTGTGACAACGCTTGCTTCAGGTGGACGAGGGCGTGCTTGCACTACTTTGTCCATCCATTCGAAGGTAGCCTCTTTGCAGATAAGTTTGAAGAGAAGGAGTGTGTGTTGGGCAGATTTTTCCACGAAACTAGAGAGTGAGGGGAGCATGATGTTTAGGATCTGAATAGATTTCTTTGAGTTAGGTGTTGAAAACTCATAAAATGCTCGGCTTTTGTCGGTGTTGGCTTCGATTCCTCGTTGCATTAGGTAGAAATCGAGGAATTTTCATGCTCGTATGCCGAGGTGCATTTTTCCAAGTTGAAATGCATCATGCATTTCCTCGCTTGCTCGAAAAAATTTCTGAGATGGAGGGCATGGTCGGTTTCCTCTCGGGATTTTACGATCATGTCGTCCATATATACCTCGAGCATGTCTCATATTTCTCATGGGAAAACTTTGTTCATCATGCACTAATAGGTAGCGTCCGTGTTTTTCAAGCCGAAGGGAACTACATTGTAGTAATAGTTGCCTGATTCGGTCATGGGGATCTGGTTGTATCCAGAATACGCGTCCATGAAAGATGGAAATTTAAAACCTGCAGAATTACCGACCAGTTTGTCGATGTTGGGGAGGGGGTAAGAATCTTTCGGGCAAGCTCGGTTGAGATTGGTATGTTTAATACAAATAAGCCATAACGAGTACTACATTTGAGAGCCAGGTTGTTTACTGGCCTTCAGAAAGAAAATGCACCTTTAAGAGGTCTTTTACAGCCTGTTCGGCAACCTCCATTTTTTCTGGAGACTGCTTTCGCCTATGCTGAGCAACCGCCTTAAGAGAAGGGTCTACTGTCAGATGATGACAAGCTATTTATGGATCCAGTCCGAGAATTTCAACTGCACTCAAAGCAAACAAATTAACATTCTTCTTCAGGCACGCTTCCAATTGTCTCTTCACCAGGTCGGGTAGGTCAGCATTAATCTTCACTCCTTTGGAGGGGTCTCTCTCTCGAGGGGGACGATCTCGAAGTCCCCGTCTGGGATGGGTCGCATGGGATGCGAGGGCTCCTCACTGTTTACTTCTAGGAATGAGCTCTCTTTGTTGATCATGGGCTCTTTCTCCTTTCTCTTCCGCTCTGTGAGGTCTTCTTTTGAGAAGCGGCTGTCTAGGTCGATGTGTCGACCCGTGGCAGTGATCTGGGCTCCTCGGAGCTAGAGGGCGGAGCGGCTCTGTTGGCCGTTCGGGGGAAGGACGTTAATCGATGAGGACCCTGTGGCGTATCTATGTAGTTTTCCCTTTATTTCGACCTGATTCGTATGCTCGTATATTTCTTTATCCACTTTACCGACGCTTGTTTATTTTTCGTTGTAGGGAAAATGAATTCTGCTCAGGAGCGTATGATCAAGACAGTCGCTACTGCTCAAAAATAAAATAAAGGGTAAAAGCCAGAGAAAGGTCCTTAAGGTGATGCGGGGATGGCCCCCCAAGCAGGTTTGTGGACATCTTCGTCTGGTCCTTTGATCAGGCACCCTTTCCCTCAGCCGGTGTCTTCGAGGTTCAAGATAAGACAAGGGTAGATTTGAGTTGCCTCCCTGCTTCAATGATAAAAATTTCTTTGAGGGCTCGTCCTTGCATCTTCCTCAAGCCGAATCGTTGATGCTTGAGGGCATGGATCGTCCGAGTAAGAGGGGGATGCTATCCCGAGATGCTGGTGCAGTGATGAGGATGTTGGGAATGATAGTAGCATATATCAAGGAGGGTGCTCTATTGGAACTAAATCTTAAGAAGACCCAAGCTAGTGACGACTCTCGAGGAGAATTCTGATTCGGCAAGTAGGAAAAATTGGCCAAGCTGACCGAGGAGCATGACACCCTTTTGCAGGAGAAGAAATCTTTGGAGGAAATGGTTGCTACTTTGAAGGCAAAGGAAACCTCTACTGAGGACGAGCTAGAAGAGGCCAAGGGTCTACGAACCCGTGCAAAGTTGGTTGCCCACCTTCAGTTAGTTGTAAATGATGGTGTGCCTAATGCCGTGGGGGCTTTCTAAAATGTTGTGGCACAACTCGGATTTCTGAACCTAGGTGTGGAGCTTAACACGGCTGGCATGGGATTCCTCTACTACGTGGCAGATGGGAAGATCGCCGTGCCAGACTCCCTCAGAGCTGGAAAGGATGGTCCAGTAGAGGTGCCTGTTCCCAAGGATCATGCAATAGAGGAGGAGTTTCAGCATGGTGTATAATCAGTTTTACTGTAGCTCTTTTTGTTCGTCCTGTGTGCCATATCATTGTAGTTTGTTATATGGGCTTTTTCCTGTTTTGATGTAAGTTCTAAACAACTGTGGTCCTTGTGGCCACATGATAGTTTTCTTGGGGGCCTCCTTTTTGTAATACTTTGTACAATTACGATCCTCGTGGTCGTTTATTTTTTCTAATTTTCGACTGTGGTGTTCGTTTTGTTTTAATTTGCACCGCTTAAGTGTTTATGACTTTATTTTCTGCAGGATTTTGTTGATTATCTGAAATGTTTTCATATCTTTGTATGCTTTTCTGTTTGAGACGCTTTATATTGATTGAGTTTGCGAAGTTTTGCTTGTTAGTATCTGAGTTTTCCAGTGTGGTGAAACTAGGCAAACAGTCAGGGTGATTACCGGGCACAGACCAAAACTCAGGTCTCGTTCCGAGGATCTAAGCTTGGCGGCGTGAACCTCCCATCGTGAGCTGGGTGTTCTACCAACGTGGCACGATAATGGTGAGCGTGTTTGAGTTATCCATGTCGGACTAAGGATGTGCTCATCAAAATAATGGAAGCTTTCCTCTTTGTTTAATTTCGAGTGTCATGCTTGTACCTAAGCATGCACGTGTGGTCAGGCGTAGGTCTGTTTGCTATGTTGACGAGACACGCCGACTGTTCAATGATTTAACTATAATATTGCCTTAGTTTTTTAGTGTTCTAAGGTCAAGCAAGTTGTTCCCCCTGTAAATTTTCCAGGTAGTAGGCTCCGTTCCCCATTTTCGCATGAATGCAGTAAGTGCCTTCCCAGTTTATGGCGAGCTTGCCTTCGCGAGATTCTTTATGATTTCTCTTTAGAACTAAGCTGCCAGATCCGAATTCACACCGTATGACTTTGGCGTCATATCTTATGGCGATTTTTTGTTTGAGAGATGCTTCTTGTAAGTCCGCTCCCATTCAAAATTCCTCGATAAGGACGAGCTCTTCCCTCAAAGCGATGTCGTTCATCTCCTTGTCAAAGGGAGATTCCGTTCTTTTGGAGGGTTCTTTAATTTCGAAGGGGATGATGACTCCGGTCTTGTATGCTGAATGGAACAGGGTCTCCCCAGTTGACGAGTGAGATTTTGTCTAATATACCCAAAGTATGTTGTGTAGCTCCTCGAACCATAATTTCTTAGTTTTGTCTGAGGCCTCGTAGGATCACTCTTTTCGCAGACTTGACTTAACCGTTTGTCTGGGGGTGTTCAACAGAGACAAAGTGTTGAATAATGCCCAACTTGGCAACAAATTTCTGAAAGTTTTTGTCTGTGAATTGTGTCCCGTTGTCGGTGACAATCGCTTATGGAATTCCAAATCGAGCAAGGATGTTTCTTTTATAGAAACGGAGGATGTTTTTGGAAGTGATTTTGGCTGATGTTTCTGCATCTATCCATTTGGTGAAGTAGTCGACGACCACTATCAAATATTTGTTTTGGTTTGTTCCTACCACTAATGGTTCGAGGAGGTCCAAACCCCACCAGGCAAAAGGCTAGGGGAAGAGAGAGATTTAAGCTTGTTAGGTGGCGCAAGGTGCATGTCCCCGTGGCGCTGGTATTTGTCGCCCTTTTTTATCTGCTATTTGGTGTCGTGCTGCATAGTACACCAGTAATATCCAGCATGTTACGCCTTTCTGGCAAGGGATCTCCTGCCCAAGTTTTTATCGTTTATTATTAGTTGACCTCGCGTAAGACATGAGCTGCGTCGTTCTGGTCGATGCATTTGAGGAGGGGAATGTAAAATCCTCTCATGTATAATTTTACTTTGACAAGAACATAGAAGAAGGCTCTTCGTCTGACCACAACAATCTTCTTCTGATCGGTTGGTAGCTCCTCTTTCGTGAGGTAGTTGTATACTGGGGTCATCCAGCAGTTGTTGTCTCCTATGGCACATACCTCCAGAGTCAAGGAGGATCTCTCAATGCTCGGTTGAGGAAGAATTTCCTGTATTACCGACTTATTTCCTCCTTTCTTCTTTATGCTTTCCAGTTTTGACAAAATGTATGCCCGAGTGTTATGTTTGTGGGGAACGTGTTGTACGTCTACATACTTGAATTTCTTAATTCTTTCTTGGACCAGAGTCCAATACTCGACGAGATGGTAATTTTTGACCTAATATTCTCCTCGTACCTGTGACGCCACGAGCTGGGAGTCTATGAAGATTTTCACCTTCTCGGCCCCTAGGTCTTCGGCCAGGCACAATCCTGCTAAAAATGCTTCATATTCGACTTAGTTGTTCGAGGTCGGGAAGAACAATGTGAGGGAGACTTCGACCAAAATCTCCTGTTCGTTCTCCAAGATGTATGCAAGAGTGAAAGCTTTTCAAAAAGATTAACAAAAAATTACTTTGAAACATGTATGCAAGAGGGGACATCAATGGTGATCTAGTTCTGAACCCTAACTCCGTGCATCACATAATTTGGCATTTATGGCTCTGCTTCATCTTCCACAATGGCATTAATCCAGGAAACAGTTGGATGAAGATAACCCTCGCTACGGAAGATGTCTTGATACTTGCCTGCAGCAGACTTCGGCTTCATGCTCTTTCCTTTATCATTCTTCATAGAGAACCCCAAGCCATATCTACTCTTGTTTACAGGTAGATCAATAATCTGTCCCCAAACTTCACTATGGCCATTACGCACAACCTGCTGCGCATCCTTAAACGAAGCCATAGATTTCTCACTTCCTCTTACATTATCAATGGATAAAGCTTGGAATTGGGTTCCAATAGCAGCTTCATCTGCCTCCACAATGCTGAAAGAGGACAAATGAGATATCAATAATGCATGTTCTCCATTTATAATTACCACTTTTCCTTCTCGTACAAACTTCAACTTCTGGTGTAAAGTCGAAGAGACATCCCCTGCCTCATGTATCCACGGCCGTCCCAGCAAGCAGCTATAATCGGGTACAATATCCATGACCTGGAAAGTAATCTGAAACAAATGTGGGCCTATATGAATAGGAAAGTCCACTTCACCAATAACAGATTTCCTTGATCCATCAAACGCTTTCACAATAATGCCACTTGGGTGCATGGGCGTTCCTTGACATTTCAACTTCATAAGTGTACTCCTTGGTATAACTTTCAAAGCGGATCCATTATCAATCAGCATATTGGATAGTGAATCATTCTTGCAGTTCATGGAGATGTGGAGGGCCAAGTTATGATTCCTTCCTTCATCCGGCAATTCATCATGGCAGAAACTCAGGTTATTACATGACATAATGTTCCCCACTAAACTGCTGAATTGGTCTATAGGCATGTCACTTTCCACAAAAGCTTGGTCCAATACCCTCATCAAAGATTCTCTGTGAGCAGAGGAATTCATTAATAAAGCTAAGATATATATTTTTGAAGGAGTCTGCAGTAGCTGATCTACAATTATGTAGTCTCTCATCTTAATTATCTTCAAAATGTCATCCACATCCTTTTCTAGCGTAGCTCCACTAGATTCACCCACGCCTTCTTGGGTTCAACATTTTCAACACTCATCTTTCCAGGACTAACATCTCCATGAACAACTGGTGCAAATATACGACCTCTACAGGTCACTCTGCTAGTCTCAACCATATTTACAACATCAGGCATCGGCTGGATGGGAACTTCCACACCATCCTCTAAGATTATAACATTATATTCGTAGGGTACAGCCTTATCTGACTTGTAGGGGACATGACCCGGCAAACTAATCACCAATGGAGTAATAGTTGGCTTGCTATGATACTCAACTTCAAAATGGGCATGTACGCCAAAACAAGGCACAATAACGTTTACCCCTTCTTCAACACAATCAGTCATTATGGAGTCATCTCTAGAAAACAAATCCTCATCTGAGGAGAAATACTCATATGCAGAGGCATACTCATTATCCGACTCTTCTTCATCTAAACAGACCTCAATCTCATTAACCTCATGGTAATCATCCCTTTGACCTGTAACCTTGATACTTCCATTATCCAACAACAAATGAACACCTTTCCTCACAATTGAACATCCTCGGGAGTCCAGACAACAAATTTGGCAAGATCCATACAGATGTTCCACCTGACCAGTCATGTGGTAGAAAGTAGCATGCAATTGTACAAGATCCTCATTAATATACTCGACATCAAAAATTATGAACTCTCCAGGACATCCAGAAACCATGTTCACTTCCTCTTCATACTCTTCCCTAGGCTTGATTATGTGGATGAGGCCCTCATCCATCATCTCCTGCAAATAAGCCTTTATTTTATCACAACCTTGTATAGATGTACTACAAATAGCACAACCGACATGGTCATGCGTATAGTAGCTAAACTCACAGTGGTCTTCATGAATTTTCATCAAATCTCCTCTAACCAGATTAATATCAAAAATCCAGAAGTCGCCTGGACAACCGGCCACCATGTTCACTACATTTTCTCCTCCGTGCTTGGGTAGAGGATTGTCTTTCACATTTGGGCCCACATGTTTGAAAGATAAAATACCGGACTTCAGCAATTTCTGCACCTCAGTCTTCAAAGGGTAACCGTTCTCAACATTATGCCCTGGTGCTCCCTGATGGAAAGCACATGTTTGGTCTGCTTTGTAATACCAAGGCAACGACGATGGTACATCGGGAGGTGGTCGGGTCTGAACTAAATTCTTCTAAATTAATGCCGGGAGTAATTCTGTATAACTCATAGGGATAGGATCATAACTCTACCTTCTCTGATTATACCCTTGATCCCCCTGCTGGGATGGTCTCTGATAAGCAACAGTGGTTGGAGCTACACGAACAACCGGAGTAACTGAGGCGACTTGCTGATGACGCTGATAATTTCTTCTAGGAGGATTAACTCCCCTTTCTTGCATGACAACATTTGTATCTCCTTCCTTCTTCTTGGTAAACCCATAAGATGGCTTCTTCGCACTTTCAGAACCTTCACTATTCGTTAAACGACCCTCTCTTACAGCCTATTCTAAACGGATACCCATGCCTACCATTTCAGTAAAGTCACTTGGCGCACTCGCTACCATCCTTTCATAGTAGAAAGCACCCAAAGTCTATAAGAAAATCTTAGTCATCTACTTCTCTTCCATGGGAGGAATCACTTGGGCGGATACCTCACGCTATCTATGTGCATATTCTTTGAATGATTCCCTGTCTTTATGAACCATGGCCCTGAGTTGATCACGGTCAGGTGCCATGTCCACATTGTATTTGTATTGTCTGATAAATTCTTCTCCCAATTAATTGAAAGTCTGGATATTGACGCTATCCAAACTCATATACCACTTCAGCACAACACCGGTCAAACTATCCTGAAAAAAGTGAATCAGCAGACGCTGATCATTAGTATGGGTAGACATTCTCCTTACATACATCACCAGATGATCACGAGGGAAGGTGTTGCCCTTGTACTTTTCAAACTCTGAGACCTTAAACTTTGCAGGTATCTTAACATTTGGGACCAAGCATAAATCATTCACATTCTCCCCGAACAATTCCTTTCCCCTGAGGGACTTCATCTCCCTCTGCATCTTGTCAAACTGCTCTTGAAAATCATCCATTCTATCATAAATACCCAAGTCTTCACTTGGTAGAGGAAAAGGACGACACATATCATCATTAACAACTTGAACCATATTCACCGAAGGAGGTGCAATAGGAACAATATGCACCACAGGAGGTGCGGGAGTAACTGTAGTCTGAACAACTAGAGTATCTTGAGGACCAAGATTGAAACCTTCAGGCGCAAAGTTCTCTGGAATTCCCCATGGATAACCTTGAGGCATGTGATTCTGAACAACAGCTGGAGTAGCAGACACAAGAACAGTCGGAGCTTCAGCAGTAGCCCTTGTTGGTTGAGGTTGAACACTCAGTGGCTGATTCTGAGCAGCCACCAGAGATTCCATCAGAGCAGTAAGATTGGCCATGCCGGCCTTCAAAGCATAAACCTCCTTGCGCAACTCGCGTTTCTCTTGTTTTAAGTTGTCCATCTTCCTTCTGAAATTAGCTCGAGTGTTGTAGTGGTTAGTCAGCTTGCTGAATAAAGTAAAGAAGCTTGGTAAGACACCTGGATATGCATAATAAATGCAAGAAATATGTGTAATATGATGCATGATATGTGGTGCACATGATTTATTTTTATTATTAATATTTCAAGGTACTTAAATATTTATAGACACATTGCAAATATCAAAGTAATAACACATAATAGGTTACAAGTTTCAACAATCCCAAGTACAAGATGAAAATAAAGTCTAAAACCCTAAGAAGTAAAGCTGATGGAGATCACTCTATACGCTGGCGCTTCCCTGTAAGCCTGGTAATCTGAGCCTTCAACCTCTGGTTTTCTTCAGCATATCTGGTGGCCACCTCCTTCCAATCACCTGAATTAGGAAGTGAGCAACTAGCATCTGACTGAGGCTTAGGAGAAAATAAATCCCCTTGCCTCTCCATGATATCTACAACCCGACTCTTAAGGATCTCAATCAAGTCGTATTTCTCCTTCAAATCCGCTCTATAGGAAATCTCTAAAGTTTGACACTTATTCTTCCAAGCATCCTTTTCTTGCTGCATCCCGACCAAAGCAAGTTGTAGATCTTCCACATCATCCAATAAGGGAGGAGTGATCTTCACAAACAAAGCAGGCATAAGTGCTTCTTGGGAATACAACATCTTCAACTGAATAGCCCTCGTTTGGACCCACTGAAGATAGGGCTCCAAAGAAACAGCTCCCATAGGTCCCAAGTCTTTCCTACTCTTCCTATAGATATGATGCCAGGCCTTCACAATATACTCCCTAGCTTCCTTATGGTCTTCTCCCTCCTTCAGAAAGAAACTACACAAATGAATACTATTTGGTTTATCCCTCATCAGATAACCAAGCTGTCATCGTGCAAGAACATGGTTATAGTTAATTCCTCCCTTTGTACCAAGAAGAGGTACATTGGGGAAACTACCACAACTGTCAACAATCTCTACATCCTGGTAAGCTTGATGATACCAATCAATATTCTAGTGAGTAAGTGCCATGATCTTAGGAGCCCAATGGGGTTCCTTCATAACATCCCAAAAGTATCAAACTGAGGCATATGAGAGATAAACCACCGGTACAACAAAGGCGTGCAACAGATAATCACCCCCCATGATAAGAATTCCGAAGATGAATAGAGTAATAAGCATCACCCAACAATGTAGGAACTGGGTTTCCAATCATGAAGATCCTGATAGCATTAACGTCAACAAACTTATCCACATTAGGAAATAAGAACAACCTGTAAGCAAGTAGAGCAAAGATGACCTCAAAAGCAACTGTACTCTTCATCTTGGAAAAGTAACGAGCTTTCTCCAATAAGATCTGAGCTGGTAATCCTATAATCCCTCCTTTAGTGGTCATATGTGTTTCAACCTAAGACTTCCCCAGATGGATCAAAGCAACAACCTCATGTGGTTTTGGATCACCCTCCAAACTGGTAAAAGGAACACGATCGGTAATGGGTAAATCCAACAGATAAGAATACTCCTCCAGTGTAGGAATCAACTGATAGTCAGGGAAAGTAAAGAAATGATACATCAGATCATAGAACTGGACCAAGGTCGAGAGAATACCCTCCTTCACCCTAAGCTTCATTAGAGGAATGATGGATACATACTTCTTCCGAAAATCTGCAAAACACTCAATCTCGGGAATTAGAATGATCAACTCATCTATCTTGGGATCCTTGAAACTGTATTTTCCGGTCTTTCATTTTCCAGAATCCATGGTCAAAAGGTACTTGAGATATTCATAAATGGTTAAGATGGGTTAGGTATTCTATGGTCCTCAGCTTCAGCAGGCTCCCAGGTCGAAAGCAGTATGTCTTCCCGATTACTTGGTAAATGACAATACAGTCAAAGGGGCCTCCACTGAGTGGGGGATCTCATGCCTCCTTTTTTAGGATTACTCCCTCAAAGTTAACATGACTATACCGCCTGTCCTATCTTAAAGTTTTCCCAAGTCTGGGTATAAGACTTATAAGTAATCACCAAGCACCCTGAAAACCGGGAAAATCCAAACAAACATATATACAACATATAACACATAAACAACAATAACACATATACAAATATAAACAAAGATAGGTTTAACCCACTTAGGGATGGATCAGCAAGAGGTTAATCTTTCCCCAGTGAAGTCTCCATTTTTTCTATAGCGGTAGAAATGTTTAAGACTAAGCCATTGGATTGACTATACTTATACAGATCAAAATAAAAATTGCCACCGCGTTTTATTGTTTCCAAAGGAATGGGAAAAGAGCGAGTAACCCAAAAAGAGGGGGGAAATATTCAAGGTAAGGGGGTTGGTTATGAAAAGGGAAGGTATTAACACCCTAAACATCTACGGTACTCCGTAGGAACCTCTTTGTAAAATCTTTATATTTTGGATATAAAATGTTGTATAAAAATAGATGGTGGAGGTGAGGAAAGAAATATATTTTTATGATTTTTGCACCCGCCGCGGTTGCGAACCTTTACTGCCTACGTACCACCTTTCGTGGAATACGGGATTAGGGTACACGTAGTTCCTCTTTTAAAAAATAAAAAAAAACACAAGTGTGTTGATTGATTTTATGAGATAAGACATCATCTTAATTGTCGGTGTGGAAAATATACTTACTACCCACAATCATGAGAAAGGAGAATTTGCATCATCTTAAAGTGGAGGATATGGCTTGGATTATAATATCAACAATGCCTCACTCAAAACCCAAGTGGAAAATGTCTCACTTCACTACATATTATTGAAGTATAGTTGTTTGCATTACTAAAAGGATTGACAAGAGTCTAATATTTTGAGAAAAGTTTTAAAATGGCAAGCCAAAGTGGCAAAATGGTTTGAAATGAGATTAATTGACTTTTAGTCTTCTCACAAAAAAATGTCAAAGTATTATTAAGTTGATTGAAATTTATTTATAAAATGGTTTTGACAATGCATGAACATAAGCCCAAGTTTATTATGAAATTGGTTCAAGTTTAAAATACAAGAAGAGTTTTCAAAAGGAGGAAGAAGATCTTTGAAATTAAAGAAGATGGGAGGAGAAGAAAGGACTATCCTAGAACATAAGGTAAAAGTTAGGGAGAAGAACCATCTAACCAACAAGAAGCCAATACTTGAAATTATGAGTCAAGATAGAATTCTCATTCTTTGGATTGAAACCAAACAAGCAAAGATACTAGACCTCTTGAGAACCAAACTTCAAATGTATTAAGTCTTCACAAAAATTGTGCAGAGTAACGACTGTATATGGGTGAATTCCAGATTACAAGCAAATAATGTAATCACAAATACCTGCATACAAAACAAACAAACAACCCAATATCTTAAGGTAAACCTCAAAAACTCCAGACAAAATATCAATTAAGGCCACAAGGTCTCCAACATGGGTCATGGTTTTTAATCCTATGTCCAAGAAGTCCAATACTCCATAATGCCAAGGATAGTAACCAAATAGTCCAAGTATCATTAAAGGTTTTTATGGTTCTTATTGATTATTAGGTGTCTTAGAAGAGAAGAGAAAAGCTCAAGTGAGCAAAATAAAAATGACAAGAAAGTAAATGCTCAAGTGAGCAAAATAAAAATGGCATGAAATGTAATACTTAAAGTAAATGGTACATAAAGTATAAAAAATAAAAGCATAAAGTAAAAACAATTTAGTAATTAGTGGTTAGTTGGATGACCATATTGAAACTTGCATTTGGAACTCATTATAGGATTGGTAGAACCAAAGCCTCCACACAATAAGTTGCATTTGCTTTTTTGTCAAGTATATCATCCATTTGGAATCTTCAAAAGTACCATTTATTGATCAATGATGTTTAAGTGATTCGCGTTGACCAAAAGTGTTGTAGATCCATTAGAGGATTGGTAGAACCAAAGCCTCCACACAATGAATCTCAAGGTTATTGGATCAAAGAGATCAAATTAACATACTTGGGCTTGCAAACATAGGTTTGGGCCACAAATGATCATTTATTCGAATCGGGACAAAATTTAGCACTATGTTAAGCAATCGTAAGTGGACTTTTGTAGAAGTCACACTTATTTTGAGGCCGGTCAATAGCAATCTATGCACCATTTGTTTTGAGACATGATATAGAGATCATGCTCCAATAACACTTAGTGCAATAATAAAGTGATAAGATGAAGAAGGGTGGGAAAGAATATATAAACCACACTTGAATTAAAGTTTAATCAAACTATTATTAAAATCATTCATCCATTTTTATGGAGTTAGACTCAACACAATGGATCCAATGATGTTAATAAAGTTCATGATCAAAAATTCAACCCAAGATCAGCCAGAAAATATACAAAAATTAAATTGTATTTTTAAAATAAAAGAATTAGGGTTTAAAAATGATTAAAAAATGAAAATAATAGAGAAAAAAAGGAAACTATGTTCAAATTAATCAAGAAATATTAAGTAAGATCATGGAAAAATCAGAAATGAACTCAAATACTTTTATAAAATTTTTGGTAATTTTTTAAAGTCAGAAACTATTTTTTAAAATTAAAGGAAATGGGCAAAATAAACCAAAAATGATAAAAAATAACAAAGTCAGAAATAAAAAATAAATGAGGTCACCAATATTTGTCACAATATCATTGGATCATTCTATAATTTTTCCAGAATTTAAAAATGCATAGAAGTATTTTTAAACATTTAAAACAATTCAAATAAAATGAAAATTTATAAAAAATATCAAAACACAATAAAATTTTTTGAAAAAATAAAAATCAGAAAGACAAAATCAAAAATATTTTTAATAATTTCTTCAGATTTTTTGGACTAAAAATGAATTTTCTATGATTTTTTGAAATTTAAAACAATTAAATATAAAAATAAGAAAAGAAAAAATAAAGTCAAAAATATGTGGACCATTGGATGAGAGTCAAAACGTGTTAGTAATCAAATCCAAGAGATCTGGCATACTGTGCATATCATGGTCATTAGTGAATAAAGCACTGAATCATTAATTAAATCAGATTTTCAAAAAAACAGATGGCGCGCCTTCATTGGTTGGAAGATAACACGTTGGTCATCTTTAACCTCCAGCCAACGTGAATTACAGGTCTCTCAAACTATAAAATCAGAAGCTCAGACCTATGCCATTTGCTTCGTCTCTTCAAGACCAAGACAACCACACCTTCGCGACAAATTTATATAAACTGTAGCTCAAGCAATTTGGAAGGAAAGTTTTGAAAAGGGATTTGAATTTTTATGGTAAAAATATGTTTCCAGATAAAAGTAAGTGTTGCGACTAGAACCAGGGCAATGAGAGCATCACAATGATATTAAAGTTTTGAAGAATTAATGGAGAAATCTACCTATTGAAGTTGAGTTGCAAAGCTCTGAAACCGGACTTCTATGGAGCAATATAGGGCACGATTCTTGAAGGTAATTGTATGGTTAGCTTCATGGAAGATCAAGGAAGGTAAATTGATAGAAAAATTGGATTGAAAAAGGCTTGAACACTGATTTCGAAGTTACAGAAATTTGAGTTATGGAACAAGTTTGTCAGGGTGATTCTAGCTATCCAAGCATGAGGAAATGAATGGGGGATGACCCTCTATTTATAGGAGAATGAATGGGATCCTCAAGCATGTGAAATGATGAAGTTTGGAGGGAAACCGTGGGAGGTCTGCATCATGAACAAAGTGTGACTTGTTTAGCATCAAAACTCAGCCAAATCGTGCGTTTCATGATGCTAAACATCTTTGGAAAGTTTCTAAACATGATTAGAAGCAAAAACGCGTGGAAAACTTGTGATTAGAAGACAAAACAAAGATTTCAAAATCTGACTTGTGATGAAACTTCAGTTTCAAGCTACCAATTTCAAAATAATGACATTTTCAACTTAAGGAGTCTTAGGGCATGATTTTTTATGCTTTAGAAACACGAGGTTACAAGCTTTGCAATGGAAAAAGAATGGGATAAAATGGATGCTTGAGTTGAAAGTTGCATTGAGTCAAAGTTGGAGAAAAAATGTTGACTTTCCATACTTAGAAATATTTCAAATTTCTCTTCAAAAGTGACCTATAATGTTTTGCATCCAAACATGGCCTTCCACTTGGAATTTTCTCTTGACCAAAACAGATGGTATGAAATAGGCCTCTTGAATGACATTTTGGAACTTGAACCGTTCAAAATCTCCAAAAATTGAGAGAGTTATGAATTGTTGAAGTTGGAAAATAATCATGAAATGACCTATAATATTTTGCATCCTTATGGAATCTTCCTTCCATTTTATTACTTTTCACATAAAAGGAGGAACAAAGTTCACATCCTCAAAATCATTATGGAAAAAGAGTGGGCTCAAGGTAATAAAAATTTACCAAGTTATGATCATTTGAAGTAACACATGAGAAATTGGGGGTTCATCAGGAAGACTTGTAATCTTTCTTCATCATCAAGTTTCTTCCACATGAAAAATCCTTGAAACTTTTGAAGTTATTTATTAATAACCCTTTTAATAGAAGTATGTCTTTGGAATCACTCAAAAATACCAAAATATGAGCAAGATATACTTCTTTGAAGTTCAAAACGCTAGCTCTTAGATCAAGAAAATGCTTTGAGGAACTTTGACAATTTTGAACAACCTTCTTGTACCAACACTCTTGCTTTGTAAATAGGAGTTTTTGAGGATTATAATGAGGAATCATAGAACCAAAAACCACTTCCATATCCCGAGAATTGAGAGAAATATGCACTTGTGGCCAATAGGAACAAGACCTTGTCCAACCATGACAACTTTTTCAATCAACCCCTTGTACTTTTGAATCAAATTGATAACTTGGAAATGTAGTGAACCAAAATAATTCTTGCCATGCCATCCCTTCTAAAACAACTTCAATGGAGAGGTTTGAATTTATCAAGCTTTATTGACTAGGGCATGGAAATAAACTCATGAACCCATGGATCAACTTGCTAAGCCACATTGCCTTTACCTACATTATTAACAAGTAAGACAAACCAACATTGCATTTTATTAATTAAAAGGAAAGTCAAAACAAGACATGCATGATCAAAAAAGAAAAACAAGTTAAGGTGCTTGGTGATTCCTCAAAGAGAAAAGCTAAAGATAGGGAGAAGAACCACAAGCCCTAATGTGATATGTTGTGATTGAATCAAAATGGTATGATGAAGGGATTTTAGGGGCAAAAATTGGGGTACAACAGTTGCCCTTATTTAGGTTTCTTCTATCCGGAGATACAAAGGTTAAAAAAAATCTCTGTGTCGACGCGATCGAATATACTTAAATATAAAACAAACCCTATTTTTGGCCCTAAGATTCCATGCAATGTTTATGAGTATGAATGCATATGAACAAAATCAAAGAGACGCAAAACACCACTGGGGATGTAACAAAGGAAATAAAGATCAAAAGGGGAACCTAACAAGGAAAATAAAACACTGGTGGATCAAAAGACCCGACTCATAGAGGGTGGTACAAAGTCAAAGGATACACCAACTTCTACTAAAGGCGAAACTACCAACGTTCATTGAAGGTAGAAAGAGGAAAGAAAAATAACACCGACGTTTACTGACGGTGAACTACCAACGTTCACTAAGGGTAGAGAGAAAAAATCATCGACGTTCACTGATGATGAACTACCAACTTTCACTGAAGATAGAGAGAAAAGAAAATATCATAACATTGCCGTTCACTGATAGTGAACTACCAACGTTCACTGAAGGTAGCAAAAATAAAATATATCATAACACCTCCGTTCACTGACGATGAACTACTAACATTCACCGAGGGTAGCAAAAAGATAACAAGCACCAATTTTCACTAAAGGTGACCTACCAACTTTCACTGAAGATAGAAGAGAAAATATATCATAGCACCGCCGTTCACTGATGATGAACTACCAACTTTCAGTGAGGGTAGCAAAAAGATAACAATCACCGACGTTCATTGAAGGTGACCTACCAATTTTCACTGAAGGTAGAAGAGAAAATATCATAACATCTCCGTTCACTGGCGATGAACTACCAACATTTGCTGAGGGTAGCAAAAAGATAACAATCACCAACGTTCACTGAAGGTGACCTACCAACTTTCACTGAAGGTAGAAGATAAAATATCATAGCATCACCGTTCATTGATGATGAACTACCAATGTTCACTGAGGGTAGCAAAAAGATAACAAGCACCAACTTTCACTGAAGGTAGAAGAGAAAATATATCATAGCACCACTGTTCACTAACAATGAACTACCAACATTCACCGAGGGTAGCAAAAAGATAACAATCACTAACGTTCAGTGAAGGTGACCTACCAAATTTCACTGAAGGTAGAAGAGAAAATATCATAGCATCGCCGTTCAATGATGATGAATTACCAACGTTCACTGAGGGTAGCAAAAAGATAACAAGCACCAACTTTCACTGAAGGTGACCTATCAACTTTCACTGAAGGTAGGAGAGAAAATATATCATAGCATCACCGTTCACTGAAGATGAACTACCAACATTCACTGAGGGTAGCAAAAATATAATAATCACCGACGTTCACTGAAGGTGACCTACCAACTTTCACTGAAGGTAGGAGAGAAAATATATCATAGCACCGCCGTTCACTGACGATGAACTACCAACGGTCACTGAAGGTAGCAAAAAGATAACAACTTTTTCCCAAAATTCTGGCATTTCACCTAGAATGGGTCTCAACTTCTTCTTTAACCAAAACACTCCGCATGGAAAGGGTAATATATAAACTGTCTCAAATAAAGAGACCCGCTACTTGCTGTTGTGGAGAATTGTAAAATGACTTCCTGGGGGAAAATGTCATTGCTTCCTGGGGAAAACAAAATGGCTTCCTGGGGAAATGCCAACATATTCCTGCTGGGGAGATAAAGTCTTCTCATGCAAAATAAATGCACATTCTCAAACCAAAACTCAAAGCTTTCAGAAATCCAAAGTAATAATATTGCTGGGAAACAAAGATTCAAACCAGAAATAAATTGGAGTAAAACAAACTACCAAAATACATTCTTTGAGAAATAAACTCAAGAGGGAAATCCAAATCATCCAGACAAAGAGTTGTGTAGGAAGGCTAAAGCAAAAATCTTCCACGAGGGATAACTCAGTGGAGAAATTGAAAGAATAAACACTTTCTTCTTATGACTGACACTCTATTGGAGAGAGGACAACACAACTCTACAAAATAGGGTAATATGTCTATAAAATATTAACGAGTGTGAATGAGCAATGGTTTGCTAAATTTAACTATGTATGATGTATGTATGAGTGTATGGGTGTTATTATGTATATGCTGACAAAACAAACATATAATACTAGGAATACACAAACAAAACCAACTCGAGTGCATACAACACTCAGCCAAATCACATCCAAGACGATCATCCCAAAAGAAGAAATAAGCACCAAATGAGGAAACAAAGTCCTATTGCATGGCTTAACTTCACTGGGGAGAAACATAACATAGTGACAAAACAGTACAAATACAGGGATATAACATCCTTCTCCAGGATTCACCAGGGAATAGCACTCAGACTTCAACGGGGAAATAAATATTTGCAAATGTAACACTTCTATTGGGGATTGCAAAACTATTTTCAAATAGAGCAAATGGACACCAAATCATCAAATCATTCACTAGGGAATTCAGGCCCATTTTGAAGGAGGAAAAACATACAGACTTTACCAAAGCATACAATGCCTCATCATCGAGACATCTATTAGGGACTTTGTACTGACTCTATTGAGGAGATTAAACACCATATCATCAAAGGGGAAACCAATATACGTTCGTCATTGGGGAAACCGGAGATATGTGTTCTTCGAGAGTAATAATTGTACCAACTTTTCTGGGAAAAGAGGATTTCTATCCAATAAGCGAAACCTTCACTGGATAAAACTTGAATTGGATCTTCACGCAAACTCAGAAAAGAAGAAAAATGAACCAAACCTTGACTGGGGACACTGGAGTCACAAACCTAATATAGAGAAAATGTCCTGAGAAATCCTTCCTAGGGAGAAACAAAAATTCTCAAAACCACTGGAGTTCATCCGTTCCTAGGATCACTACTTTTTGTTTTCCTCTTGAATCACAAAATCTAAAGTAAAAGTAAATTTCAAATTCTTTTTGAAAAAAAATTTGTTAATTAATATTTTCTCTTTGAAAATTATTACCAATAATAAATGGAGTCTTTGCAAGCTAAATAAAATAAGAAATACAAAGAATTGGGTAAAAGCTCAAATTTCATTGATACAATGGTAGTCTGCGAATGGCGAGACTCCATGGATGATTACAAAGTTCAGAAAATGGTAATGTATAATGGAAAAGATACATTGAAATACAATGACCACTATCCCCTCTAACAACTTTTGAAATCCTGAGCAGCAGCTTCCGTTGAAGTATGATGAGGATCCGAGAAGATTATTGCTTTAATGATAAAGTCTTGTCTGATGTAGTTACTTTCCAAGAAAGTCCCTAACTTTTGCCTAAGCTGCCCTTGCGGGTTTTCAACTTAGCGGGAAATCTATTCTGTTTATGTCTCTAATTTTTACTAGACCGCCCTTTTGGGTTTTTGATCTACCGAGACACTTCTTTTTGCCTAAGCCGCCCTTTCGAGTTTTCAACTTAGCGAGTTGTTCTTTTTTTTCTTTAGGCGAAGTATTTCTTGACTTCATCAACATTAATGGGACATGGGAACTCCTCGCCATCCATAGTTTCCAGAATTAATGCACCGCCAGAGAAGGCTTTCTTGACAACATATGTGCCTTCAAAATTGGAGTCCACTTGCCCCTAGAGTCAGCGTTAAAAGACATGATCTTCCTTAGCACGAGGCCGCCTTCTCTGAATTCACGAGGCTTGACCTTCTTATCAAAAGCTTTCTTCATTCTCTTCTGATATAATCGTCCATGACACAAATCTGTCATTCTATTCTCTTTGATCAAATTCAATTGGTCAAACCTGTTCTGGACCCATTCAGCCTCTAACAAATTGGTTTCCATTATCACACACAAATAGGGAATCTCAACCTTTATTGGGAGCACAACTTCCATTCCATACACAAGGGAGAACGGGGTTGCTCCTGTTGAAGTGCCGACGGATGTCCGGTATCCATGCAAAGCAAAAGGGAGCATTTCATGCCAATATTTATAAGTAACAACCATCTTCTGGATGATCTTCTTGATATTCTTGTTAGAAGCTTCAACAGCCCCATTCATCTTTGGCATGTACAAAGATGAGTTGTGACGTACAATCTTGAATTCATCACAAAGTTCTGTCATCATCTCGTTGTTCAAATTTGAGCCATTGTCGGTGATAATTCTGCTCGGCACACTATACCGACATATGAGATTATTCTTAATGAAGCCCACAACCACCTGCTTAGTAACATTAGCATATGAATAAGCTTCCACCCATTTGGTGAAGTAATCAATTGCTACCAAGATAAAACGGTGTCCATTCGAAGCTTCGGCTTCTATCATCCCAATCATGTCAATACCCCACATAGAGAAAGGTCACGGGGAAGAAATAACATTGATAAGTGTCGGAGGCACATGAACCTTGTCCGCATAAATCTGGCATTTATGACACTTCTTTAAAAATTTGTAACAGTCATATTCCATTGTCAGCCAATAGTAACCTACCCTTAGCATCTTTTTAGCCATCGAATGTCCATTGGCATGATTGCCAAATGAACCTTCATGAATCTCATGCATCAACATGTCTGCTTCGTGTTTATCCATGCATCAGAGCAGGACCATGTCATAATTTCTCTTGTACAACACATTTTCACTGAGGAAGAAACTGCTGGCCAATCTTCTCAATGTCTTTCTATCCTTATTCGATGCACCAATCGGGTATTCCTGAGCCTGGAGGAAATGCTTGATATCATAATACCAAGGTTTCTCATCTGCTACCTCTTTTGTTGTAAACACATGAGCGGGCCTATCCAGTCGCCGAACTATAATTCGAGGTATATCATTCCAAGTATTTACTTGATACATAGAAGTCAGAGTTGCCAGAGCATCCACCATTTGATTTTCGTCTCTGGGGATGTGATAGAATTCAACTTTATTAAAGAAGGGTAATAATCTTCTAGCATAATATTTATAAGGGATCAAGCCGGGGTAACGAGTATCCCACTCTCTTTTAATCTAATTTATTACCAAAGCTGAATCGCCATACATATCTAGAATCTTAATTCTGAGATCAATAGCTTCCTCGAGACCCATGATGCAAGCCTCATATTCTGCCATATTATTAGTACAATTAAATGTCAACCTTGCAGTAAAAGGAATGTGCGATCCACATGGAGTGACAATCACAACACCAATTCCTTTACCATAAGCATTCACAACTCCATCAAATATCATACTCCAGCGAGATTCTGGATCAGGACCTTCCTCAGGCAATGGTTCATCACAATCTTTCACTTTCAGAAACATCACATCCTCATCAGGGAAATCAAACTTCACAGACTGATAATCATCAACTGGTTGGTGAGCAAGATAATCTGCCAACAAGCTGCTCTTAATAGCTTTTTGAGTGTGGTATTCGATATCATATTCAGATAACAGCATCTACCAACGGGAAATTCTCCCAGTAAGAGCAGGCTTTTCAAAAATGTACTTGATTGGATCCATTTTGGAGATTAACCAAGTAGTGTGATTCAACATATACTGCTGCAAACATTTTGCCACCCAAGCCAGAGCACAACATGTCTTTTCCAGCATGGAATACCGCGACTCACAATCAATAAAATTTTTACTGAGATAATAAATGGCATACTCTTTCTTCCCTGTTTCATCTTGTTGTCCCAGAATACAACCCATGGAATTATCTAACACTGTCATATACATAATCAATGGTCTTCCTTCAAAAGGAGGGAGCAAGATAGGAGGTTCAAGCAGATATTCTTTAATACTTTCAAATACCCTTTGGCAGTCATCTGTCCACACACAACCTTGATCTTTCTTTAACAACTTAAAGATCGGTTCACACGTTGCAGTCATGTGGGAAATGAATCTGCAGATGTAATTCAAACGCCCGAGGAACCCTCTGACCTGATTTTCAGTTGTCGGCGCTGGCATTTCTTGAATTGCTTTGACTTTATCAGGGTTAACTTCAATCCCTCTTTGGCTAATAATGAAACCCAACAATTTCCTCGACCGAACACTAAAGGTACATTTGTTTGGATTCAAGCGGAGACGATACTTCCTCAAACGCTGAAACAACTTCAACAAATCTTCTACATGCCCTTCTACAATCTGGGATTTAGAAATCATGTCATCAACATATACCTCAATTTACTTGTGCATCAGATCATGGAATAGGGTTGTCATAGCCCTCTGGTACGTTGCACCAGCGTTCTTCAACTTGAAGGGCATCACTCTGTAACAGAATATTCCCCAGGGTGTGATAAACATTATTTTTTCCATGTCCTCTGGAGCCATTCTTATTTGATTATACCCGGAAAACCCGTCCATGAATGAGAAAACTTTGAACATCTCAATCAACCCGCTCTTCATATCAGGATGCAGCAATGCTCCAATCTTGACTTCTTTTGGGTCTTCTTTTGAACCCAAATTGATTACTTCCAACGACTCTTTATATGGCGGAATGGAATTCTCCTCGTGCTCAAGAGACCGTGAGACCTCTTCTGGAATCTCATCATAGTCTTCTTCTTCGGCCCCATACAAAGGACATTCAAAGTTGGGAGAGGGTGCAGGGTCATTGTATTCAACGAGTTTTTTAATTAATCTGCACATATGATTTATGATTGTTTTTAGAAACTGACACATATAACAAGTGATCATGCAGATTGAATTTCAGTTATTATTTATTTTTAAAGGTTTTTTCTGATTACCATTTTCCAAGAAAAAGTATAAAATAAAGACACAATTTGGGAAACAAAGACAACTTTTATTATTGATTTTAAAAATCACAGCAAACAGATAAGCCCATACAATATTAATAATTTCACCTTGGACAGAGTGAAAGCTTTTCAAAAAGATTAAAAAAACAAATTACTTTGAAACATGTATGCAAGAGGGAACATCAATGGTGATCCATTTCTGAACCCTAACTCCGTGCATCATATGATTTGGCATTTATGGCTCTGCTTCATCTTCCACAATGGCATTAATCCCGAAAATAGTTGGATAAAGATAACCCTCGCTACAGAAGATGTCTTGATACTTTCCTGAAGCAGACTTCGACTTCATGCTCTTTCCTTTGTCATTCTTCACAGAGAACCCCAAGCCAACTCTACTCTTGTTTACAAGTGGATCAACAATCTGTCCCCAAACTTCACTATGACTATTATGCACAACCTGATGCGCATCCTTAAACGAAGCCATAGAGTTCTCACTTCCTCTTACATTATAAATGGATAAAGCTTGGAACTGGGTTCCAATAGCAGCTTCATCCGCCTCCACAATGCTGAAAGAGGACAAATGAGATATCAATAATGCATGTTCTCCATTTATAATTACCACTTTTCCTTCTCGTACAAACTTCAACTTTTGGTGTAAAGTCGAAGTGACAGCCTCTGCCTCATGTATCCACGGCCGTCCCCGCAAGCAGCTATAAGCGGGTACAATATCCATGATCTGGAAAGTAATCTGAAACAAATGTGGGCCTATATGAATAGGCAAGTCCACTTCACCAATAACAGATTTCCTTGATCCATCAAACGCTTTCACAATAATGCCACTTGGGTGCATGGGCGTTCCTTGATATTTCAACTTCATAAGTGTACTCCTTGGTATAACGTTCAATGCGGATCCATTATGAATTAACACATTGGATAGTGAATCATTCTTGCAGTTCATGGAGATGTAGAGGGCCAGGTTATGATTCCTTCCTTCATATGGAAATTCAATGTTGCAGAAACTCAGGTCATTACATGACGTAATATTCCCCACTACACATCTTAATTGGTCTATAGGCATGTCACTTTCCACAAAAGCTTGGTCCAATACCCTCATCAAAGATTCTCTGTGAGCAGAGGAGTTCTTCAATAAAGCTAAGATATATATTTTTGAAGGAGTCTGCAGTAGCTGATCTACAAATTTGTAGTCGCTCATCTTAGTTATCTTCAAAATTTCATCCACATTCGTTTCTAGCGTAGCTCCACTAGATTCACCAACTGCCTTCTTGGGTTCAACATTTTCAACATTCATCTTTCCAGCACTAACATCTCCACGAACAACTGGTGCAAATATACAACCGCTACAGGTCACTCTGCTAGTCTCAGCAATATTTCAAACATCAGACATCAGATGGATGGGAACTTCCACACCATCCTCTAAGATTGTAGCATTATATTTGTAGGGGACAGGACCCGACAAACTAATCACCAATGGAGTAATAGTTGGCTTGCTATGATACTCAACTTCAAAATGGGCAGGTGTGCCAAAACAAGGCACAATAACGTTTACCCCTTCTTCAACACAATCAGTCATTATGGAGTCATCTATGGAAAACAAATCCTCATCTGAGGAGAAATACTCATCTGCAGAGGCATACTCATTATCCGACTCTTCTTCAGCCAAAATGACCTCAATCTCATTAACCTCATGGTAATCATCCCTTTGACCTATAATCTTGATGGTTCCTGTTGTACCCCAAAATTTGCCCTCCCATATTCTTCAAGAGTTGGCAAAGTCAAGGTTCAAAATCTCTCAAAGGTTGCACAATCCAATTGCCTCCTAACACAGTCAAAATTAGGGTTTTGGTTCTGGCAAAGAAATTGAGGTTTCCAAGGGTCCAATCAAGTCCCACATGCCTATAAACATTGTCAAGCATCCATATGCCAAGTTTCAAGACTCACAGCACCAAATTGCACAGTCAAAAACCCTAAATGCTTCACAGTCAACTGCAGGGGCAAAATGGTCATTTGATAGTCAAAAGTCAAAATTTTTGGTCAACATCTTATTTTGAAGCCACAAACATTATTTGATCAATTCTTGATCATGATTCTCAAAGCATGGCTCAAAAAGTCTCAAGATGCAAAAGTTTCCATTTTTGGAAAGCTGAAAAAGTCAACTGCAAATTGACCAAGGCATAACTTCCTCATGGTTTATCAGAAAAATTCCATCCAAATCTCATTTTGAAGAGAATGACATTTCCTACAACTCATCTTCACACTTCAAGTCCAAGAAATGCTCTCACAAAAAGTTATCAATTTCAACATTATAGGTCATTTTCAAAAGTCAACAAAAAGGCACTTTAAGTCAAAGACCATAACTTGAGATTGGTAAATCAAAATGACATGGGACAAAAGGCATTGGTTAGAGGACTTCAAGAACTTCCAAAATGTCCAAGAACATGACCAAATCTTAAAAATTGAGCAAGATATGCCTTGTAGAAGTTGGGAAATTTTTGGGAATTTTGAAAAGTCAACTTTGCACAAAAGGCTTCAAAAATGCTAATGGGCCTCAATTTCTTCCATGAATCATTACCCAAAGGCTATGCACGACCCATTGACCTCAAAGGGATTCATTTTCTTATTTTTGATTAATTATTTGAATTTTTATAATTATTAATTCACTTAATTAAATTTAAATATGAAAAAATATCAAATAATATCTTTCAAATCTTTTTGTGCAGAGAATTCATTCATTATGTGCTAAGGATTTCGTTTCACATTCAAAAAGGCAATATCTCTCATGATTGGCAATAGTTTCATGGCAAAAAGATTGAAATTGATATTATTGAAAATCAAATCTCCAAATCATCAATGCATGAATTATGGGCTGGTTTTTTAACCTAATTCTATTCAAATACATATACACAACAAGACCTAATGCATTAGACACAAGAGCTGCGCAGAAAAGAGAGAACAACATTGCATTTTTTTACAAAAATATTGAAAACTGAAAACCTAGCTAGAAGGCGTCTCAAAGCTTCAAAAGGGTTCCAAAACATTGCTGAGACACCTAGGAAGCGTTTGCAATCGAAACCAAGTCTCCAGACCTCAAGAATTGGTAGAACAAAGTCTCACTTTTCCCAAAAATTTTCATAATCGTGTTTGAACTTTCATGCATTATTCATGTCTTTTAACTGTTGATTTATACTAATATGAATGTGCTGAAGATAATGGTGCCCTTTGATTGAACTAATAATGCCTGTATAGAAAGTTACCATTGACGCTTGCTAGGGTTTCAGAAGCTTGGAATTGGGGGTCTACACATATGAAAAAATTGGACAACCAAACCTATTCCATTGAAATCAGGATATCCAGACGAAATCATTCCACACCTCGCGCCCTTTTTATAATTGCCCAGGCTCTAATCGCTATTTTTATGCATTGCAATTAGTGGGGGTTTAAAACCCCCGCTATTCGTTTTTATTTACAGGCAGATGGAGAAGATGAAGCTGGCGTGTCAAAGCATAACTGGGTGGTTCAAATGTTCGCGCGTGATTTTTTGTTTTACCCCACTAACGCTTGTCTTCCATTATAATGATCACGTTCCATAATAATAACAAAAGCGCGCGTTGGCTCAGATGGTTGGACATTCGCTTGGTAAACGCTGGGACCTGGGTTCGATTCCCAGGTCCCCCCACTTATTCAATAATTTTTTCTCTAACGTGTTTCTATGCAGTATGCCCTCAAAGGTCCACCATACACCTCCACAGATAGGCTTGCCACATATGCATGATGATTCATCTGAAGGCTATGAATGAAGACTACCATGCACGCTGGTCAATCACACCACGTACAAGCATAGAAAGTCAAAAGGGCTTGGAATTCAGTGGGCCTAAATGCTTCAATTAACCTCCAAAAGGGTCAGACACCCCCTATGGTTTGCTTAATTTTTAGTTTTTATTTATTTTTCCTTTTTATTCTTTTAATTATTTTTATTTGTTTTCTTTAAATTCTATAAATTAATTTTCACAGTAATAAACATAAAAAATCAAAAAAGTGTTTTATTGTTATTAACATTAATTTCACTATTATTTTTTGAATAAACTTTAAATCATAAATTTAGTTAAATTAGGTTTTAAAATTTAAATGTTTTTTCTAAATAACTAAAATATGTAGAAATTAGGTTTTGTAGCATTTTTATCTTTTTTTAATAAATAACTTTTTCTTATTATCATTATTATTAATTACTAATTTATTTTTTAAATACTCATGTAATTAATTAATTAGTGTAAATTAGGTTAAACTTGAATATCTTTCATAAATAATTAAAAACGACTTAGAACTAGGGTTTCGTTTACCTTCTAATTTTAATTAATTTTCTTTATTTTCATTAAATCCCAAAAACATAAAAAACATTCCTTTTCTTAATTTAATAATTAATTAACTTTTAATTTCAATTTAATTACAAAAGGGTCCAACGCCCTCGAACGTTCCATTTTTTATTCTTTTCGCGCATTTATTCTTATTTTCCTTTTTTAATATTATGTAATTGCTCAAGCCTTGTAATAGTAATTAGGAAATTTATTTACTTTCCGCATTTTATTAAAAACGGGTCTTTGTTAATTTGGCGATGTATAGACCCGCGCCTTGTAATAGCGTAGGACTTTATTTTCCGCATTTAAATTTCCACACTTTTAAACTGCTAAACTTTGCATGGAAGAATGAATGGCCTAAATTAAAAACAATGCGTAGCTCACCAAATGCATGATCAAAGACAAATGTTAACATGAAAATAACACACAAATTCACACACCACTCCTAGGGTACGCCTCACCTGTTGCCTTACCTTCGAAACGTGGTCGTCGAGTATAGGACGTTTTAGTAAGTCCTTATGTCCATGACCCATGGCATAAGGGTAGCTTCTAAGGTATCCTACTGTTGCTCTGGTGACCACACTGTCCCTAACAAACGAATTGACCCGAACACCTCCAACGGTGGTGCTACCTACCTCTCAATGGTGGGATGGCACTACTTTAAGGACATTTACACAGCCTAATTCCTTAGGGTAGGTGGATGACTCGTAGATACTTGCTCTATTTCAAAAAAACAAATCAAAAACTCTTTTCACACCGACACTTTCAAAAAAGCTTTCAAAACAATTTTTCAAACACTCTTGAGGACTGATACAAGAGTCGATCTGAAATCTTTAAAACGAAACTTTTTCAAACCCATTCACAATTGAAAAGCAAACACTTTTGAAAACACAAATGAGCAAGTATCTAAGAGCCCATGGATAACCATGGATAGAAAGGGTGCTAACACCTTCCCTTTCTATAAATCTACCTCCCGAACCGAGAAACTATCTCATAAGGAATTTTGCTGTGCTTTTGTCCTGTCCATGTTGGAGAAAATAAAAGACGGTGGCGACTCTTGCTTCCGCGACATTTCGCGAACCAGCGTTAAACAATCAGTTCCAGATCCACCGATCACAGAACTGGAGACTCTGCTGGGGACTCTTACAAAGTGAGGTGTACCTTAGGACTAAGATCACTTGTGTTTTCAATTGTTATGCTTGTTTGCTTTATTATTATGGGCTGTATCTGAGTTACATAGATCCTAACCCGGATCTGGGGATACCCTGTTAGGTAGCATAAGATGTGAGGGACCTGTCCGGCGTAGACCGACATGGGTGAAGCAGTGGCTACGTTGGTGTGGCACCTTGGTCTATACCGATATCCCTTGTGTTGCAACGAGGAGAATATGGGTCTTCTGAGGAGTCATTAAGCACCAACCGACCTTAGAACCTTAAATGACCTAACTTGGCCAATAGAACAGTAGCAGTATGCTACGCCCATTGAGGCTAAACTCTCGTGATGGTTCTGGCCACAAGAAAAGGTTGCGATGCTGGAGTTATGACCGATTGAGGGTAGTCAGTGATATTGGGACCCTTAGAACCCGGTTACTTTGATAGGACAGGTTTGAGCCCACCAACTTCAAGAGGGTAATACCCAGACCCCATGCTGGCCTAAACTCTAAGGGCTGTGGTGTGACTTGTGTGCTTTCATACTTGACTACTTGCATGCTTGTCATCTGACACTTGAGTTTCTTGCAGGTTTTGTTTATAGTCCTTAATTGGGACTCATAATAGGGTTTACCTACATTACCCCATGCATAGCATAACATCATACCATTGCATGCATCCCACATAAGGACTAACCCATTTCAAGGATCTCAAGGGCTTGTGATGCAGGTCATGATGAACCAACATGTCTGGCAAGGGGCAAAGGGGATTTATTTTCCTCTAGCCAAGGTTGTCAGAGGCTACGACCCACTCGATATGGTGAGCCTTGACCCTTGAAGAAGGACTCTCAACAACATGCAGTTCCTTCAATCAAGCTATCGGGTCCCAACTCTAACAATTTTCTTGTTTACCCTGCGAGATCCTTGAAAACCTTGCATGCATACATACACGTCATTGCATCACAGGTATCCCTTTTACAGGTTGCTTACCTTCTTCGCTGTTTATTTCAGCCGATCGTCATGAATCCTGAATCATCTACTGAGCAATCCATCAAGGCTCTCCAGGCTCAGAATGCCCAGTTCCAAGAGTTGATCATGAGTTTGGCCCAGGGGCAACAAGATCTGAAGACCCTGCTTTTGAAGAAGAAGAAGAAGAGGACGGTGCTGTTCAACCCTAGACGCAAATCTGGGAATGGATCACAAAACGAAGCTGAGCAGACTACCCCATCTGTTGGGAAAGACAGTCCCCAAGAAAGGGAGGTTCCTAGTCCAGTGGTCTCCGACAACGAGACCGATTACAATGATGAACAGCACCCTCCAGCTGAGGATAGGTACAAACAATTGGAAGACCGGCTAAGTGCCATGGAGATACAAAAAGTGCCCGGCCTGGACTTCGAAGATCTAGGTCTGTCTTCTGGGGTAGTGATCCCGCACAAATTCAAGGCACCTGCTTTTGCAAAATATGACGGGGCTTCCTGTCCTAAGCTGCATCTCAGGTCTTATACAAGGAGGATCCAGCCCTACACAGCTGACAAGAATTTGTGGATTCACTTCTTTCAGGATAGTCTGTCGGGAACTCAACTCGACTGGTTCTATCAACTGAATGGAGCCAACATCCGCAGCTGGGAGGACTTGGCCACTGCATTTTATAAGCAGTATCAGTATAATGCCGACCTCGCTCCTACGCGTACCCAACTCTAGGGTATGTCACTGGGGACGGGTGAAGGTTTTAAGGAGTACGCCCAAAAATGGAGAGACCTTGCTAGAAGGGTACAACCACCTCTAACTGACCGGGAGCTCGTTGACATGTTCTTGGGGACTTTGTCTGGTCCATTCTACAACCATCTGATTGGGAATTCTTCTGCTGGGTTCACAGATCTTATCTTGACTGGGTAGAGAATTGAAGCTGGTATCAAATCAGGAAAGATTCAAGAAGCTGCACCTGCTGATGCTCAGAAAAAGCCCCACAGTGGGAAGAAGGAGTCCAATGATATACATGGTAAAAAGGGTCGTCATGATATAGGGGCAATCCAGATCTCTGATCCCGCGCCTGTTCAACAAAGAAAGAGCAATAGGCGTAGGATAAAGTATCAAGATAGGAAGTATACTGACATCAGCATGCCTTTGTCTCAGGCACTACAACAATTGCTGAAGGCGAAACTGATCACACTAAAGGATCCTCCTCAAAATCCTGACACTTCCTCTCCCAAGTACAACCCGGGTGTGAGATGTGCCTACCATTCTGACAGTCCTGGACATGACACCGACGACTGTTGGACCTTAAAGAACAAGATCCAGGATTTGATTGACGCCAAGGCGGTCAAGTTTGAACACTGATCCTACACCAAGTCATCGAGAATGTCTTTTGTTCATTCGAATGTTCAAGTTGTATTTTTCTTTGATTGTTCAAACATTTTATTCATGTCAAACTTTGTTATTTCATTAATGCATTACACGTGTCTGTTTTGAAGTAATTATGTTTACTATGCTTAAAACTGTTTTCATATTTTTGTGATGTTCAACGCTCGGTTAACAATTCTAAGCCTTTTGAGGGAGGATGACGAAAACGATACCACGACATTTACAGTATGCTTTTGAACAGACCCCACTGATGAGGTACATGCATTGTTTCAATTCCTAAACACTGGAGTTATAAGGATGATAATCCCTCGTCAACCCCTTTGAGCCAAAGAAGTAGGAGTTTTTCTTTTCGAAAATTAAAACCCTTAATCATAACCTGGGGCAGGGTAGTTTTCTCAGTTGATCCAAGTGCACAACGAATAGCACCAAAGAAGTCCTTACAAAGCAAAAGATAGTGATGGTTCCGAATAATTAAAGATAGGCGGTCATTATCTATCAAAATAAAAGCCCAATAAGTCAAAACCTATGAAGGAGACTTACAAAACTGGGGTATCCCGCTGACTGTAACTCCACAAAAGAAACAGTACAGGCAAAAAATAGGGATAACGAAATCAAAAAGAAAGAGGTCCTACAAACCCTCAACAAAAAAGGAAATGACTGCCTAATCAAAATAAATCGTCAGTATCCGAACCATCACTGGTATATCAAAGCAAAGACGCAACAAGGTCTAACGCACGATTAGCTGAGTTTAGGATTGAAGAACATCACGAAGAACGGGTGGGTACAAATAAATTTGAGCCTTTATCCTTTGTTTCTTGAACCGTGAACCAGGCCACGTTATAACCCTTAAAAGTCCTAGCTGAAGCATGGGTTAGTTCGAAAGCATACTGTTACGAAAGGTATCCTGACTCCTTAAGGATTACGGTAAAATAACGAGTTGACATCACAGTTTACAAAAAAAAAAACTCACTTGCTTTTATTGAAAAATGCATTTTCAAAAATTTCAAGACAGACATAAGCTTTGCATTCTTAAGATAACATTGTTTGCATATGATTATTTGTTTGAACAGCAGAGAACTTTGCGCAACGAATATCCGATGAACGAAGGTCCTCTCAACAAAAGAGTCACCTCCGGTGGAAGAAACACTTCCAATCAAGGGGCATGGCATGATCAGTGGCCATCATCTGGGGCTGTCCAGTCAAGATTCGGAGAATTTCTCAAAAGGCCAACCAGCTTGGGGCAAATCTCCATCTGGATCACCTGGGGCATTCCGACAACGAATCTTGCCTGATCAGACATCTTCTAGTGGTACGGCAACGCAATACTACTGACAGTGACAACTCCCTACTCTCTGAGAGCATGGATATAGTCGAAAAAATACTACGCAAAATCAAAGACCCGCTAGGTTGACACACCTAGGCAAAAATAAGGGCTTCCCGGCGAACCAAAAGGGTTCGGGCAAAATAAGGGAGGAAATGAAAAAATTTGTACACCCGGCAAGTCGAAAACCTGAAAAGGCGGCTTGGGCAAAAAAAGGGTATCCCGGTGGACTGAAAACCCGAAAGGGCGATCCAGGCAAAATTAGGGATCAAAGCGTACGACTATGTCTCGTCATCTCGTCACCTGTCTACCAGAAGATTTGTCAATTACCCCCACAGGTGCCTTCTCCCACTGAAACTGGGGCAATAATGAGTTGTCTAAGCGATCTAGTTGCTCTTCCATCAAGGTACCAAGACAAGTTCAGCTGAAGAATGACCAAGATACCCTAATTCCCCACAGAATGAGATAAGGTTCAGCCATACTCCCCCGAGCAGAGAAGGCACAATACCTCCAGCAAGTCAGCAACATTCTCCCCAAGCAGAGTTAGCTTACTGTCAGCCTTAAGGAAGTTGGATTATCCCCCGAAGATCTCAATATTCCCTGGCGGAGTACAAACATTCCTAACAAGTGTCCCCGGCAATCTGGATCTAAGATTGTTCCCCGGCGGAATATCGGACATCAAGTGGAGCCACTTCCCCAGTCCAATCTGAAAAGTCTCCCCAGGAAAGTTCAATCAATCTCCCCAGTAGATTCTGGAAGCTTATCCCCAGTAGATTCTGGAAGCTTGTCCCCTGCAGAGTACCAACGTATCTCTCCCCGACCATGTTCAGAAGTTATTCCCCACCAGAGCTTCTAACTGGGTTATCCTCAGCTAATTACCACGGAAAGATCGTCCTCGGCGAAGTTCTTCCTATCCTCCAGCGGAGTTATCATCAATCTCAGCCAAGTACATCTCTTCCCACAGAGCATTCCCCGCAGAGTATTCTATTCGCCAAGTTTATTCCCCAACAGAGTCATCTTCTCCTACCGGTATTCTTGCAACCATCACCCCCAGCAAAAATGAAGAACTCTCTTCAACATCAGCCCAGGATTCAGCTCCCGGCATTCGTCAAGGATTTATTTTCCTAGACGAAAATACATTCATAAACATCACATTGTCATACATTATGATACATGCATACACGAATCATATCACCCCAATCTCATTTATTTTTAAGAACATCATGACATCATGCATGTCATACATTATGACATTGCATACAACTAACTCGTTACTTTTTCAGGAAAGAACGATCAACAGATAAAAGTCTTTACCTTTTGAAGTAGAAGACGTCCAAGATTCCTTCATCATTCTGCTGAGGTTGTAGTCGCCTAAGATTCCTTCATCATTCTGCTGAGGTTGTAGTCGCCTAAATATTCTCTCATCATTCTGCTGAGGTTATAGTCGCCTAAGATTCTCTCATCATTCTGCTGAGGTTGTAGTCGCCTAAAGATTCTCTCATCATTCTGCTGAGGTTGTAGTCGCCTAAGATTCTCTCATCATCCTGCTGAGGTAGTAATCGTCCAAGGTTCTCTCATCGTCCCGTTGAGGTAGTAATCGTCCAAGGTTCTCTCATCGTCCCGTTGAGGTAGTAATCGCCCAAGGTTCTCTCATCGTCCCGTTGAGGTAGTAATCGCCCAAGGTTCTCTCATCGTCCCGTTGAGGTAGAAATCGCCCAAAGGTTCTCTCATCGTCCCGTTGAGGTAGTAATCGCCCAAGGTTCTCTCATCGTCCCATTGAGGTAGAGATCGCCCAAGGTTCTCTCATCGTCCCGTTGAGGTAGAAATCGCCCAAAGGTTCTCTCATCGTCCCGTTGAGGTAGTAATCGCCCAAGGTTCTCTCATCGTCCCGTTGAGGTAGAAATCGCCCAAAGGTTCTCTCATCGTTCCGTTGAGGTAGTAATCGCCCAAGGTTCTCTCATCGTCCCGTTGAGGTAGTAATCGCCCAAGGTTCTCTCATCGTCCCTTTGAGGTAGTAATCGCCCAAGGTTCTCTCATCGTCCCGTTGAGGTAGTAATCACCCAAGGTTCTCTCATCGTCCCGTTGAGGTAGAAATCGCCCAAAGGTTCTCTCACCGTCCCGTTGAGGTAATAATCGCCCAAGGTTCTCTCATCATCCCGTTGAGGGCACGTCTGAAGAGTTTGAAGATCCGATTCATGTATCTTGCCAGGGTGTATCTGTTGACGACTAATTCCAGACTCGATTCCTGTATCCTGCCAGGGCACGTCTGAAGAGTTCGAAGATCCGATTCCTGTATCTTGCCAGGGTGTATCTGTTGACGACTAATTCTAGACTCGATTCCTGTATCCTGCTAGGGCACGTCTAAAGAGTTTGAAGATCCGATTCCTGTATCTTGCCAGGGTGTATCTGTTGATGACTAATTCCAGACTCGATTCCTGTATCCTGCCAGGGCACGTCTGAAGAGTTCGAAGATCCGACTCCTGTATCTTGCCAGGGTGTATCTGTTGATGACTATTCTCCAGACTCGATTCCTGTATCTTGCCAGGGCACGTCTGAAGAGTTTAAAGATTCAATACCTGTATCCAGCCAGGGCATATCTACACGAAGAGTTTGAAGATCAACCCCTGTAACAGGCCAGGTAATTATCTTTCTTTTTCAGGTACGCAAGTCCTCGCTAAGGAAACTCTTACGCGATCGACACCCAGATGGCATCTATAAGCCCATCCACCTATCCATCACCTCTCAACATGGCATCTGTAAGCCCATCCCCCACATCATACTGCTGACACTCTACAATGTGAGTGCAAATTTTTGGGCACTCTAGTGTTCAATCATCTTCCACCTTCGGATTACGAAAGGCACGACAGCCAATCTACATCCTCAGATCTAAGAAGATTGAACAGGGGCAACTGTTGTACCCCAAAATTTGCCCTCCCATATTCTTCAAGAGTTGGCAAAGTCAAGGTTCAAAATCTCTCAAAGGTTGCACAGTCCAATTGCCTCCTAACACAGTCAAAATTAGGGTTTTGGTTCTGGCAAAGAAATTGAGGTTTCCAAGGGTCCAATCAAGTCCCACATGCCTATAAACATTGTCAAGCATCCATATGCCAAGTTTAAAGACTCACAGCACCAAATTGCACAGTCAAAAACCCTAAATGCTTCACAGTCAACTACAGGGTCAAAATGGTCATTTGACAGTCAAAAGTCAAAATTTTTGTTCAACATCTTATTTTGAAGCCACAAACATCATTTGATCAATTCTTGATCATGATTCTCAAAGCATGGCTCAAAAAGTCTCAAGATGCAAAAGTTTCCATTTTTGGAAAGCTGAAAAAGTCAACTGCAAATTGACCAAGGCATAACTTCCTCATGGTTTATCAGAAAAATTCCATCCAAATCTCATTTTGAAGAGAATGACATTTCCTACAACTCATCTTCACACTTCAAGTCCAATAAATGCTCTCACAAAAAGTTATCAATTTCAATATTATAGGTCATTTTCAAAAGTCAACAAAAAGGAACTTTAAGTCAAAGACCATAACTTGAGATTGGTAAATCAAAATGACATGGGACAAAAGGCATTGGTTAGAGGACTTCAAGAACTTCCAAAATGTCCAAGAACATGACCAAATCTTAAAAATTGAGCAAGATATGCCTTGTAGAAGTTGGGAAATTTTTGGGAATTTTGAAAAGTCAACTTTGCACAAAAGGCTTCAAAAATGCTAATGGGCCTCAATTTCTTCCATGAATCATTACCCAAAGGCTATGCACGAACCATTGACCTCAAAGGGATTCATTTTCTTATTTTTGATTAATTATTTGAATTTTTATTATTATTAATTCACTTAATTAAATTTAAATATGAAAAAATATCAAATAATATCTTTCAAATCTTTTTGTGCAGAGAATTCATTCATTATGTGCTAAGGATTTCATTTCACATTCAAAAAGGCAATATCTCTCATGATTGGCAATAGTTTCATGGCAAAAAGATTGAAATTGATATCATTGAAAATCAAATCTCCAAATCATCAATGCATGGATTATGGGCTGGTTTTTTAACCTAATTCTATTCAAATACATATACACAACAAGACCTAATGCATTGGACACAAGAGCTGCGCAGAAAAGAGAGAACAATATTGCATTTTTTTACAAAAATATTGAAAACTGAAAACCTAGCTAGAAGGCGTCTCAAAGCTTCAAAAGGGTTCCAAAACATTGCTGAGACACCTAGGAAGCGTTTGCAATCGAAACCAAGTCTCCAGACCTCAAGAATTGGTAGAACAAAGTCTCACTTTTCCCAAAAATTTTCATAATCGTGTTTGAACTTTCATGCATTATTCATGTCTTTTAACTGTTGATTTATACTAATATGAATGTGCTGAAGCTAATGGTGCCCTTTGATTGAACTAATAATGCCTGTATAGAAAGTTACCATTGACGCTTGCTAGGGTTTCAGAAGCTTGGAATTAGGGGTTTACACATATGAAAAAATTGGACAACCAAACCTATTCCATTGAAATCAGGATATCCAGACGAAATCATTCCACACCTCGCGCCCTTTTTATAATTGCCCAGGCTCTAATCGCTATTTTTATGCATTGCAATTAGTGGGGGTTTAAAACCCCCGCTATTCGTTTTTATTTACAGGCAGATGGAGAAGATGAAGCTGGCGTGTCAAAGCATAACTGGGTGGTTCAAATGTTCGCGCGTGATTTTTTGTTTTACACCACTAACGCTTGTCTTCCATTATAATGATCACGTTCCATAATAATAACAAAAGCGCGCGTTGGCTCAGATGGTAGGACATTCGCTTGGTAAACGCTGGGACCTGGGTTCGATTCCCAGGTCCCCCCACTTATTCAATAATTTTTTCTCTAACGTGTTTCTATGCAATATGCCCTCAAAGGTCCACCATACACCTCCACAGATAGGCTTGCCACATATGCATGATGATTCATCTGAAGGCTATGAATGAAGACTACCATGCACGCTGGTCAATCACACCACATACAAGCATAGAAAGTCAAAAGGGCTTGGAATTCAGTGGGCCTAAATGCTTCAATTAACCTCCAAAAGGGTCAGACACCCCCTATGGTTTGCTTAATTTTTAGTTTTTATTTATTTTTCCTTTTTATTCTTTTAATTATTTTTATTTGTTTTCTTTAAATTCTATAAATTAATTTTCACAGTAATAAACATAAAAAATCAAAAAAATGTTTTATTGTTATTAACATTAATTTCACTATTATTTTTTGAATAAACTTTAAATCATAAATTTAGTTAAATTAGGTTTTAAAATTTAAATGTTTTTTCTAAATAACTAAAATATGTAGAAATTAGGTTTTGTAGCATTTTTATCTTTTTTTAATAAATAACTTTTTCTTATTATCATTATTATTAATTACTAATTTATTTTGTAAATACTCATGTAATTAATTAATTAGTGTAAATTAGGTTAAACTTGAATATCTTTCATAAATAATTAAAAACGACTTAGAACTAGGGTTTCGTTTACCTTCTAATTTTAATTAATTTTCTTTATTTTCATTAAATCCCAAAAACATAAAAAACATTCCTTTTCTTAATTTAATAATTAATTAACTTTTAATTTCAATTTAATTACAAAAGGGTCCAACGCCCTCGAACGTTCCATTTTTTATTCTTTTCGCGCATTTATTCTTATTTTCCTTTTTTAATATTATGTAATTGCTCAAGCCTTGTAATAGTAATTAGGAAATTTATTTACTTTCCGCATTTTATTAAAAACGGGTCTTTGTTAATTTGGCGATGTATAGACCCGCGCCTTGTAATAGCGTAGGACTTTATTTTCCGCATTTAAATTTCCGCACTTTTAAACTGCTAAACTTTGCATGGAAGAATGAATGGCCTAAATTAAAAACAATGCGTAGCTCACCAAATGCATGATCAAAGACAAATGTTAACATGAAAATAACACACAAATTCACACACCACTCCTAGGGTACGCCTCACCTGTTGCCTTACCTTCGAAACGTGGTCGTCGAGTATAGGACGTTTTAGTAAGTCCTTATGTCCATGACCCATGGCATAAGGGTAGCTTCTAAGGTATCCTACTGTTGCTCTGGTGACCACACTGTCCCTAACAAACGAATTGACCCGAACACCTCCAACGGTGGTGCTACCTACCTCTCAATGGTGGGATGGCACTACTTTAAGGACATTTAAACAGCCTAATTCCTTAGGGTAGGTGGATGACTCGTAGATACTTGCTCTATTTCAAAAAAACAAATCAAAAACTCTTTTCACACCGACACTTTCAAAAAAGCTTTCAAAACAATTTTTCAAACACTCTTGAGGACTGATACAAGAGTCGATCTGAAATCTTTAAAACGAAACTTTTTCAAACCCATTCACAATTGAAAAGCAAACACTTTTGAAAACACAAATGAGCAAGTATCTAAGAGCCCACGGATAACCATGGATAGAAAGGGTGCTAACACCTTCCCTTTCTATAAATCTACCTCCCGAACCGAGAAACTATCTCATAAGGAATTTTGCTGTGCTTTTGTCCTGTCCATGTTGGAGAAAATAAAAGACGGTGGCGACTCTTGCTTCCGCGACATTTCGCGAACCAGCGTTAAACAGTCAGTTCCAGATCCACCGATCACAGTTCCATTATCCAACAACAATTGAACACATTTCCTCACAATTGAACATCCTCGGGAGTCCAGGCAGCAAATTCGGCAAGATCCATAATGATGTTCCACCTGACCATCCATGTGGTAGAAAGTAGCATGAAATTGTATAAGATCCTCATTCATATACTCCACATAAAAAATTATGAACTCTCTAGGACATCCATAAACCATGTTCACTTCCTCTTCATACTCTGCCCTAAGCCTGATTATGTGGTTGAGGCCCTCATCCATCATCTCCTACAAATCAGCCTTTATCTTATCACAACCCTGTATATCTCTACTGCAAATAGCACAACCGGCATGGTCATGCGTAAAGTAGCTAAACTCACAGAGGTCTGCATGAATTTTCACCAAATCTCCTCTAACTAGATTAATATCAAAAATCCAGAAGTCACCTGGACAATCGAGCACCATGTTCACTGCATTCTCTCCTCCGTGCTTGGGTAGAGGATTGTCTTTCACATTTGGGCCCACATCTTTGAAAGATAGAATACCAGAATTCACCAATTTCTGCACCTCAGTCTTCAAAGGATAACAGTTCTCAACATTATGCTCTGGTGCTCCCTCATGGAAAGCACATGTTTGGTCTGCTTTGTAATACCAAGGCAATGACGATGGTACAACGGGAGGTGGTCGGGTCTGAACCAACTTCTTATGAATTAACGTCGGGAGTAACTCTGTATAACTCATAGGGATAGGGTCATAACTCTCCCTTCTGTGATTATACCTTTGATTCCCCTGCTGGGATGGTCTCTGATAAGCAACGGTGGTTGGAGCTACGCCAACAACCGGAGTAATTGAGGCGACTTGCTAATGACGCTGATAATTTCTTCTAGGAGGATTAACTCTCCTTTCTTGCATGACATCATTTATATCTCCTTCCTTCTTCTTGGTAAACCCATAAGATGGGTTCTTCGCACTTCTAGAAACGTCACTCTTCATTAAACGACCATCTCTTACAGCCTCTTCTAAATAGATACCCATGCCTACCATTTCAGTAAAGTCACTTGGCGCACTCGCTACCATCCTTTCATAGTAGAAAGAACCCAGAGTCTTCAAGAAAATCTTAGTCATCTCATTCTCTTCCATGGGAGGAATCACTTGGGCGGATACCTCATGCCATCTCTGTGCATATTCTTTGAATGATTCCCTGTCTTTCTAAACCATGGCCCTGAGTTGATCACGGTCAGGCGCCATGTCCACGTTGTATTTGTATTATCTGATAAATGCTTCTCATAATTCATTGAAAGTATGGATATTCTCCATCATTCAAAAAGAAACTACTCAAAAGAATACTATTTGGTCTATCCCTCATCGGATAACCAAGCTGTCGTTGTGCAAGAACATGGTTATAGTTAATTCCTCCCTTTGTACCAAGAAGAGGTACATTGGGGAAACTACTACAACTGTAAACAATCTCTACATCCTGGTAAGCTCGTGATGCCAATCAATATTCGAGTGAGTAAGTGCCATGATCTTAGGAGCCCAACGGGGTTCCTTCCTGACATCCCAAAAAGCATCAGACTAAGGCATATGAGAGATAAACCACCGGTACAACAAAGGCGTGCAACAGATAATCACCCCCCCCCCCCCATGATAAGAATTTCAAAGATGAGTAGAGTAATAAGCATCACCCAACAATGTAGGAACTAGATTTCCAATCATGAAGACCCTGATAGCATTAACGTCAACAATCTTATCCACATTAGGAAATAAGAACAACCTGTAAGCAAGTAGAGAAAATATGGCCTCAAAAGCAACTATACTCTTCATCCTGGAAAAGTAACGAGCTTTCTCCAATAAGAACTGAGGTGTTAATCCTCTAATCCCTCCTTTAGTGGTCATATGGGTTTTAACCTCAGACTTCCCCAGATGGATCAAAGTAGCAATCTCATGTGGTCTTGGCTCACCCTCCAAACCGGTAAAAGGAACACGATCAGTAATGGGTAAATCCAACAAATAAGAATATTCCTCCAGTGTAGGCATCAACTGATAGTCATGGAAAGTAAAGAAATGATACATCGGATCTTAGAACTGGACCGAGGTTGAGAGAATACTGTTAGAACAAAGTTTGGTTCTAATCATATTTAGAGTTTTGATGATAACAATGAAATAAATTTTGTGATATACATTTTATACTCTGAGTTGTATGTTCTCTAAGCTCAGATGAAGTTCTGACTTACGCATCTTAGAAAGAAACAACATTCTACGCAAGTATAAAGCAAACTCAGAAGGAAGCACTCCAAAGCAAACTCTGATGAAGAGCAATCCTAAGAAACCTCTGATAAAGCTAGCTAAAGCAAAGATCTGATAGAAGTAAGCTGAAAGCAACATCTGATAAAATGTAAAGATTAAAGCAAACTCTGATGAACACACATTGAAGAATACTCTGATAGAATAAAAGATCAAGTAAACTCTGAAATGGAAACACTGCAAGCAAACACTTCAACTTCCAGAGACAAGCTCTGACAGTACCGTTAGTTATTAAATGCTAAGATGGATAACGCACTCAAGTGTACTACGCGCACGAGCATTGGAAACGTAAATACCAAGCCTACTCGCTACACGCAACACGCATCATCATAAACACGCTTCACTAAATGCATGCACTATCATCAAGGCATTAACGGTTAAGAATTGGAAGCTATATATAGAAGACCTTTTGTTTCAAAGAAAGGTTACTGACTTACGTGAAATATACTTACGCTCACTGTTTTCATACTTGTAAACTAATACTGTATAGTGGGTAGATCTTAAGTATTAGGCAAGAATCTTAGTGATAAATCACAGTTGTGATAAAGCTTTTTAGAAGAAAATTTGTTTCACTACTGTTAAGAGATATTTTGTAAGTGTTCCTTGAGAGACCAGTTGGGTTAGATTTCTCAAGAGGGCTAGGACTAGTTTGAGTCTTAGAGGTGTTAGTCACTTGCAGTTGACTTGTGGATTGTATTGTTAGTTACACCAGTTTGGTTTTGCATTTGTAATCAGTTTGATTATAGTGGATTAAGTCCTCGTTGAGAGAGGCGAAATCACCTTGGCGGATGGACTGGAGTAGTTTGAGTTTCAAACGAACTAGGATAAAAATACAAGTGTCCTTCCATTAGTATTACGCTAGAAAAAGAAAAACTTATTCAACCCCCCCCCCCCCTCTTCTAAGTGTTTTCTCACCCTTCAATTGGCATCAAAGCTCTAGTTCTGGGTGCAAACACCTAACAGTGTCAGAAAAAGATCCAGAAGGAAAACACTATGGCATCTGAACAAAACAATAACAACTGCACCAAACCTCCTGTGTTTGATGGAGAATACTTTGAATACTGGAAGGATAGACTAGAAAGTTTCTTTCTAGGTCATGATGCTGATCTATGGGATTTGGTCCTAGACGGGTACACTCATCCAAAAGATAAAGACGAAAACAAAATTGACAGAAAGAACATGGATAAACAATAGAAGTTAGATTTAAAGAATCACCACAGAGCCAGAAACATCTTTCTGAACGCTATCTCTAAAGATGAATATGAGAAAATCACCAACAAAGATATAACACATGACATGTTTGAATCCCTCAAGATGACTCATGAAGGAAATGCTCAAGTAAAAGAGACAAAAGCTCCGGCTCTCGTTCAGAAGTATGAAGCATTCAAAATGTAAGAAAATGAGTCTATTGAAGCTATGTTATCGAGATTCCAAACTCTGATTGCTGGCCTGAGAGTTCTGAACAAAGGATACACCAACGCAGACCATGTTAAGAAAATTATCAGAAGTTTACCCAGAAGATGGGCACCTATGGTTACTACATTCAAAGTGTCAAAAGATTTGAATGATGTATCCCTTGAAGAACTTATCAGTGCTTTAAGAAGTCACGAGATAGAACTTGATGAACATGAGCCTCAGAAGAAAGGTAAGTCTGTCACCCTTAAATCTATTAAAAAATGTGAAACTAACGCTTTTCAGGCAGAAGAAGGAAACTCTGAAGATTTTGCATCAGAAGAAGATGAGTTATCTCTTCTCTCCAGAAGGATCAATCAGATGTGGAAGCATAGACAAAAGAAGTCCAGGAACTACAAGAGGTTAGAAGATAAACCAGAATCTTCTGGACATAAGAAGTCAAGTAGAAGAGATATAGTCTGCTATGAATGTAAAGAACCTGGACACTACAGATGTGATTGTCCTAAGTTACAAAGAGAAATACCAAAGAAAAAGTTTGGAATAAAGAAAGGTATGATGGCCACCTGGGATGATTCAGAATCTTCTAAAGCTGAATCTGACTCAGAAGATGAAAACGCTAACCTAGCGTTTATGGCTACTACAACAGATGACGATGACTCAGACTCTGATTCAGAACCAAAAGAGGTATTCTCTGAATTTTCTAGAACTGAACTTGCTGAAAGCTTATCTGAACTTCTAGAAAACTACAGTCAACTCAAAATCAAATACAAGAAACTTAAAAGAATCTTGCGTCTGATTTTGAGAAACTTGAAACAGAAAATTCTGAACTTAAAGAAAACATTTTTAAACTCAAAGAGGAAGTTCAAAAATTTGAAAATATTTCCATTTCAGATTCTGCTTCAAGTTCAAAAGATATTCTTAAAGAATATGACTCTAGTTTTCAAACGTTTCTTGCTAAAAGCATATATAGAAGCAGAATGGCTTCAATGATCTATGGTGTTAGTGGAAATCACATAAGAGGTATTGGATATAAAGCTCCCAGAGGGAAAGAAATATATAAACCTAAGCCCGTTGAGGAAATGGTTATATCATATAAACTACTACACAAACAATTTAGTTTTGGGCACACACATGATATCAAATACACTTCTCACTCTGAAAATTCTTATGCAAAATCAAAGTTCAATCTGAACTATAGAAACTCTAACCAAAAAGGACCCAAAAAGAAATGGGTACCTAAGGATAAAATAATTTATGATGCAGATGTCCTTAACAACTCAGTTGAAACACAAGTCATGGTACCTGGACTCTGGATGCTCGCGACATATGACGGGAAGAAAGTCTATGTTCCAAAGTCTGGAACTTAAATCTGGAGGTGATGTCAAATTTAGAGGAAATCAAAAAGGAAAGATTATTGGTTTTGGAACCATTGGAAATGGTAACCTTCCCTCTATAACAAATGTTCTGTTAGTAGAAGGATTAACGCATAAATTGCTGTCCATAAGTCAATTAAGTGACAACAGTTATGACATTATCTTCAATCAAAAATCCTGTAGAGCTGTTAGTCAAAAAGATGGAACAATGCTTTTTACTGGCAAGATAAAGAACAACATCTATAAAATTAATCTTTCTGATCTTAAATCTCAAAATGTAAAATGTCTTATGTCTGTTAGCGATGAGCAATGGGTCTGGCATAGAAGATTGGGACATGTTAGCATGAGAAGAATATCTCAAATTAACAAACTCAATCTGGTCAGAGGACTTCCAAATCTGAAGTTCAACTCATAAGCTATGTGTGAAGCTTCTCAGAAAGGAAAATTTTCAAAACCTTCTTTTATGTCAAAAAATGTTGCTTATTCCTCTAGGCCATTGGAACTTCTTCATATTGATTTATTTAGACCAGTTAAAATTGCATCCATCAGAGGCAAGAAGTATGGATTGGTCATTGTTGATGACTATAGCAGATGGACATGGGTTAAGTTTTTAAAACACAAGGATGAGTCACATTCTGTGTTCTTCGACTTCTGCATCCAAGTGCAAAATTAAAAAGATTTTTGAATCATAAAAGTTAGAAGTGATCATGGAGGAGAATTTGAAAATCATTATTTTGAAAAGTTTTTTTTAAATTTCTCATGATTTCTCTTGTCCTAGAACTCCCCAACAAAAATGGAGTTGTAGAATGAAAGAATAGAACTTTGCAAGAAATGGCCAGAACCATGATCAATGAAACTAATATGGCTAAACACTTTTGGGCAGAAGCAGTGAACACAACGTGTTATATTCAAAATAGAGTCTCTATAAGACCTATTCTTGAAAAGACTCCTTATGAATTGTGGAAAAACATAAAACCCAACATTTCATATTTCCATCCTTTTGGATGCACTTGCTATATTCTGAATACTAAAGATAATCTGAACAAGTTTGATTCTAAGGCACAAAAGTGTTTTCTGCTTGGATATTCTGAACGCTCAAAAGGCTATAGGGTATACAACACAGAAACTCTGATTGTTGAAGAATCAATCAAAGTCAGATTTGATGATAAGCTTGGCCAGCAAAAGCCAAAGAAAAATGAAAATTCTGCAGGTACAGAAGATCATCTTACAAACTTTGAAGAGTCAGAAGCAAAAGACAACTCAGAAGATCCTCCTATTGAAAATGCTCTGGAAAATATAAGAATTTATGAACAATCCTCACAAAATAAATTACCCAGAATCACATCAGCACATCCAGAAAATGTGATTATAGGAAAGAAAGAAGATCCCATCAGAACAAGATCCTCCTTCAGAAACAATGAAGAATCACTGTTTGGATTGGTCTCTCTGATTGAGCCAACTTCAATAGAGGAAGCTCTGCAAGATAATGATTGGATCCTAGCTATGCAAGAAAAATTAAATCAATTTTCAAGAAATGATGTGTGGGATCTTGTTCCAAAACCTAAAGGATTTAATATCATTGGAACTAAATGGGTCTTCAGAAACAAGTTAAATGAGCAAGGAAAGGTTGTCAGAAACAAAGCACGACTGGTTGCTCAGGGTTATAGTCAACAAGAAGGAATTGATTATAATGAAACCTTTGCCCCAGTCGCCAGGTTAGAATCAATTAGATTGTTAATTTCTTTTGCTGTTCAACACAACGTCTCATTATATCAAATGGATGTTAAAGTGCATTTTTAAATGGTTACATAGAAGAAGAAGTTTATGTCCACCAACCTCCGGGTTTTGATGACTCAAAATTTCCAGAACATGTTTTTAAACTAAAAAAGTCTCTGTACAGTCTGAAACAAGCTCCCAGAGCTTGGTATGAACGTCTGAATAATTTTCTTTTAGAAAATAATTTTACCAGAGGAAAAGTGGACACAACTTTATTCAGAAAAACATTTAAAAATGATATTTTAATCTGTCAAATATATGTTGATGATATTATTTTTGGAACTTCTAATGTCTCTCTTTGAAGAGAATTTGCTGAGTCTATGTAGGCTGAATTTGAGATGAGCATGATGGGAGAACTAAAATTCTTTCTGGGAATTCAAATAAATCAGACTCCAGAAGGTACTTACATACATCAGACAAAGTATGTTAAAGAACTTCTGAAGAAATTATAGCTATCAGAAAGTAAAGAAGCCAAGACCCCAATGTATCCTACATGCATTCTGGGAAAAATGAGGTAAGTAAAAAGGTAGATCAGAAACTCTACAGAGGTATGATTGGATCTCTTCTCTATCTAACTGCATCTAGACCAGATATATTGTTCAGTGTGTGTTTATGTGCTAGATTCCAATCAGATTCTAGAGAATCTCACTTAACTGCTGTTAAGCCAATTCTGAGGTATTTGAAAGGTACTACTAACCTTGGATTGTGTTACAGAAGATCCAAAGATTTTAAACTAGTAGGTTATTATGATGTTGACTTTGCTGGAGATAGAATAGAACGCAAAAGCACCTCTGGAAGCTGTCAGTTTCTGGGTGATAACGTCATCTCATGGTACAACAAGAAGCAAGCCACTATTGCACTATCAACCATTGCAGCTGAATATATATCTACTGCTGGATGTAGCACTTAGATGATCTGGATGAAGAGCCAGTTGGAAGATTATCATCTATATGAAAGTAAGATTCCTATCTTCTGTGATAATACCTCTGCTATTTGTCTTTCAAAATATCCCATCCTACATTCTAAGGCAAAACATATAGAAATTAAACATCATTTCATAAGGGACTACATTCAGAAGGGAATTTTAAACTTAAATTTTGTAGACACAGACCATCAATGGGCTGACATTTTTACTAAACCCCTTGCTGAAGATAGATTCAAATTCATTCTGAAAAACATCAACATGGAATTTTGTCCTGAATGAAATTTTTTTCTTCTATATGTGTTTCCAGAATGTTCTGATTGACTGCTCTTCAGAAGTTAGAAGAGGAGTTACATCAGAAGCCATTCATCATGTTCTAAAATGTGTCTAACGTTTCATTACTAGAATGGTTAGAAGATCATTATATTAAACCAATTGTCTCACGCTACCCTCAAAAGTTGAACGTGTGTTTCAATTCTGAAAAGGTCACGCATGCGTGCACTGCTATTGAGACGTCGTTCCTAGGTAACTGTTCAGATTTGATCAAAATCACGCATTCCCTTAATGTCAAATCTCATTAATTGTTTGTAATTATTATATTTTTAAATCGTTTCAAAATTCTTAAACTGCTCATTAATTTAAAGATTCTTTTTAGCTATAAATACCCTTGCAAAATCCCTGTTCTATTTTTTACTCTCTTTCTCAAACTTCAATCGCCTCTGCATTTTTGTGCAAACTCTCTCAACTCCCTTCTCAAAATTCTAAGCCTAAACGTTCAAATGGATTCATATTTATCTCATTCCTCAAGCATTCCCGTGTCCTCAAGCAGTGCTCAACAAGCAGAAAGGTATGTCACTCCTGATACCTGTGAATAGCTTGGAAGTGGTGACTGAACTTATGGTAGATTTTGATAATCTGAAGGAAAATGGGTTTGACTTGTTCCCAGCTGTGGAATTCCAAGGTTGGAAAAACTTCTTTGATCGTCTTGTTGGACCAGTATTCCCTCATCTAGTTAAGGAATTCTGGATTCATGCCATTGCTTCCCCAAAGGTCATCCTTTCGTTTGTCATGGGCAAAGAGATTTCCATTACTGAGAATCTCATCAAGAAGCTTCTAGTTTTTGAAGGACATGGCGTTACTGGAATCTCTAGTGGACGAACGGATATGTCCAAGGTTTCTGCTGAAATCTTTACTACTGGGCAAGCTTCAAACAAGGTCAGAGACTTGAAGAACTATTATAAAATCTGGGCAAGAATCATCCATGGCTGCATTCATCACAGGAAGGAAACAAGTTCCCCTGACTACATTAATGCTGACCAACAATACCTTCTGTTCTGTCTTGGAACAAATGTGAAGATTGATCAGCCATACCTTCTGTTCAACCATCTCTGGACGCATGTGAAGGAAACTAGGGAAGCTGAAAGGGTCAGGAACCCTAAATCAAAGAGAAACTGGATCCCTCTGGGAAGACTAATCTCAGACATTCTGACAGAGAATGGTCTAATAGCTCACTTAGAAGATGCAAACTTTCTTGGAGAGATGGAGCCTACTTGTGGAAAAGCCCTGATTGGGAAGAACCTGCTGAAAAGGAAGCTAATTGAGAAACTTCTGGTGGAACCTACACCATACGTCTAAGAAACAGTCACCAGAAGGAGAATCCCCATTGAAGATTTTCCTCTGTTCAACTCTGGTGATCATCCGGAGATCATTCTGCACTTCATTGAAGCATGCAAAGAAAGTGGTATCCCCATTGACCCTACTTGGCTTCAAGGAAGAAATATCCCTGCACCAGATGTTTTCCTCTAGAAGAAGAAAAGGCAAGCTGGAGAAGGCCCCTCTGCTCGACCTCAGAAGAAGAAGAAGAAATCTGCAGGTACATCCTCTGAAACCATTTTTGTTAATGATTCTGTGCGCATGGAAACATCTGCTGAACCTCAAACCCTAGAAGATATAAAAGTTCACATAGACCTAACACAACACTCTGAGCCCCTAGATAATAACCTTGAAATTGATCAAGTATTATCTGACATAGATAATTTTGCTGCTGAAGTACCTCAACAAACTCAACCTCAACCTGACATACCTCCTTCTACTCCCCACCATCAGAATCCAAATACCCTTGCTGAAAACCCTCTTCTAACATCCCCCATCAGACCTTTATCACCAAGACCCTCCAAGTGGTATGATGGTTCTCGGAGACTACCTGGAATAAATGTTCCTCTGGCTACACAACCTCCATCCTTCATCCTACCCTCTGAAAACATTTTTGCCTTAAATGTATTACCAACACCTTCTCCTCCTTCCTCACCTCAAACCACAATCATCATCTCTCCTGATGTCACATCACCTTCTTCACCAGCAATTCCCTCACCTTCATCACCAGAACCCTCTTCACCTCCCTCTCTAGAACCAACCCTTAGTACATCCCCATCATAGCCTCCTGAACCCTACGTCCCTTCTGACTTTCTCAGGACTATAGTTGATCTTGAATCACTACGTTACCTACAAATAAAATCCACCAAAAGGGCCATTCCCAAACCAACCCCAAAACCTGATCAATCAGATGTTCCTGTACATTTTCAGAATTTTGTAACAGAAATGCAGACGTAGATTGACTTGCTGAAGGCACAAAGTGCCAGCAACCTGAGTCCAATAGCATGTGATTTTATGTGGGACGCATTCAGAAGAAAACTCAATGACGAAACCCTCAATTTGCAAGAACTGTGCTATTCTCAGGTTCTTGAGAATTTCACCAAGTATCTAAATACCTTCTTGAAAAAAGTGGTAAACATCTAGGATCAAAAGTCCCCACTACAGATTACTGGTGCTCCATTACCACCTGCTGACCCCATGGAGATATCAGAGGATGAATCTGAAGATGATGCTGAGTCTGAACCAAATCCTTTGGCCATGACTCTGTATCACCAACCTTCTGCTGACGCTGCCTCTGAGAAAGTGCCTACTCTGCTGATTGATCCTGGCACACTTCTCTCAAATGTTGTGAACTCAGGCTCTGCTACTTCTGCTCCAAAGGTTATCTCCTCTGAAGCTGTTTTAACTTCTGCTTCACATTCGCTATTGCTGGACACTCTGAATGAACTGAAGAAGGACAATGAGGCCATCCATGAACGTTTGGATAAACAAGATGAAACTAACAAGGAAATCAGATCTTGGATGCTGAAATAAGAGGATTCCTTAAATGAAATCAAGAATCTTCTGCTTTCCCTTGTTTCTTGTCGCTCTTAGATTTTCAATTTTTTTTCTTGTTGTTTTTTGTTTTGTCACTCTGTTTTCTTTTGAATCTTCAATATATGACAATTTTTGAATTTCTTTATTTTTTAATTTTTGATTATGACAAAAAGGGGGAGAAAATAAGATTTTGATCTGATCCATGAAAACAGTTATGGGACTAAGTCTCAAACATTTCTAACGAAATACAAAGTTTTTTTTCCTGTTTAAGAGATATGCAGGAACTCAAGAAACTCTGAAAGACTAAGCTATGAACATACTCAGGAAAAGAATTGCTAAAGAAACTCTGAAAGAAAAAGTCTAAAAGCTCTGAAGAACAAATCTCAGGAAGTTTCCCTTATGCTTTTAAACTCTTTAATTATTATTTATTTCAGAAGAAGAAATATCAATCTCAGGGGGAGATAATCTATCTCAGGGGGAGATCCTCATACCTGCACAAAAATTTTTAATCAAAATCTGAATTGTTTTGTCATCATCAAAAAGGGGGAGATTGTTAGAACAAAGTTTGGTTCTAATCATATCTTAGAGTTTTGATGATAATAATGAAATAAATTTTGTGATATATATTTTATACTCTGACTTGTATGTTCTCTAAGTTCAAATGAAGTTCTGACTTACGCATCTTAGAAAGAAACAACATTGTACGCAAGTATAAAGCAAACTCAGAAGGAAGCACTCCAAAGCAAACTCTGATGAAGAGCAATCCTAAGAAACCTCTGATAAAGCTAGCTGAAGCAAAGATCTAATAGAAGTAAGCTGAAAGCAACATATGATAAAATGCATAGATTAAAGCAAACTCTGATGAACACATATTGAAGAATACTCTGATAGAATAAAAGATCAAGTAAACTCTGAAATGGAAACACTGCAAGCAAACACTTCAACTTCCAGACACAATCTCTGATAGTACCATTAGTTATTAAATGCTAAGATGGCTAACGCACTCAAGTATACTACACGCACGAGCATTGGAAACGTAAAGACCAATCCTACTCGCTACATGCAACAGGCATCATTGCAAACACGCTTCATTAAATGCATGCACTATCATCAAGGCATTAACGGTCAAGAATTGGAAGCTATATATAGAAGACCTTTTGTTTCAAAGAAAGGTTACTGACTTACGTGAAATATACTTATGCTCATTGTTTTCATACTTGTAAACTAATACTGTATAGTGGGTAGATCTTAAGTATTGACAACAATCTTAGTGATAAATCACGGTTGTGATAAAGCTTTTTAGAAGAAAATCTGTTTCACTACTATTAAGAGATAATTTTGGAAGTGTTCCTTAAGAGACCAGTTGGGTCAGATTTCTCAAGAGGGCTAGGACTAGTTTGAGTCTTAGAGGTGTTAGTCACTTGTAGTTGGCTTGTGCATTGTATTATTAGTCACATCAGTTTGGTTATGCATTTGTAATCAGTTTGATTATAGTGGATTAAGTCCTCGCTGAGAGAGGCGAAATCACCTTGGCGGGTGGATTAGAGTAGTTTGAGTTTCAAACGAACCAGGATAAAAATACCAGTGTCCTTCCATCAGTATTGTTCTATAAAAAGAAAAACTTATTCAACCCCCCCCCCCCCCCCCCCCCCTTCTAAGTGTTTTCTCACCCTTCAAATACCCTCTTTCATCCTAAGCTTCATGAGAGGAATGATGGATCCATACTTCTTCTGAAAATCTGCAAAACACTCAATCTCGGGAATTAGACTGATCAACTCATCTATCTTGGGATCCTTGAAACTGTATTGCCCGATCTTTCTTTTTCCAGAATCCATGGTTAAAAGGTACCTGAGATATTCATAAATGGTTAACTTTTAAGTCCCTTGAAATGAAATTCCTTCAAAAGATGCTTATGAGTGCATGGATGCATGATGCAACAATCACACACAAGATCACAAACATAGGGTTCATAGGTTCAACGTCACGAGCATGAGGTCGAAGGTACTACCCATAAGGTATGGTCTAAAAGTTATCACCTTCTAAATAAGGTTCTAGAGGTTCCCAGAGTCTACATCCTTCTTTCGGATATTACCAACTTCCCGATTGACTCGGTAATTAGTAATATTCTCAAGAAAAACTCGTATGAGCATAGTATCACGTGACAACTATTTCCAGATTACTCCATCGTAACTTCCGCACTACACCTAAAAGGCCAAGATGGGTTAGGTATTCTACGGTCCTCTGCTTCAGCGGGCTCCCAGGTTGAAAGCAGTACGTCTTCCCGATTACTCGATAAACGACACTACAGTTAAAGGGGCCTCCACTGAGTGGGGGATCTCATGCCTCCTTTTTTGGGATTACTCCCTAAAAGTTAACATGACTATACCGCCCGTCCTATCTTAAAGTTTGCCCAAGTTCGGGTATAGGACTTATAAGTAATCACCAAGCACCCTGAAAACCGGGAAAATACAAACAAACATATATACAACATATAACACATAAACAATAATAACACATATACAAATATAAACAAAGATAGGTTTAACCCACTTAGGGATGGATCAGCAAGAGGTCAATCTTTCCCCGGTGAAGTCGTCATTTTTTCTGTAGAGGTAGAAATGTTTAAGACTAAGCCATTAGATTGACTAGACTTATACAGATCAAAGTAAAAATCGCCACTGCGCTTTATTGTTTCCAAAGGAATGGGAAAAGAGTGAGTAACCCAAAAAGAGGGGGGGAAGATTCAAGTTAAGGGGGTTGGTTATGCAAATGGAAGGTATTAGCACCCTAAACATCTACGGTACTCCGTAGGAACCTCTTTGTAAAATCTGTATATTTTGGCTATAAAATGTTGTATAAAAATAGATGGTGGAGGTCAGGAAAGAAATATATTTTTATGATTTTTGCACCCGCCGCGGTTGTGAACATTTAGTGCCTACGTACCACATTTCATGCAATAGGGGATCCGGGTACACGTAGTTCCTATTTTAAAAATTAAAAAAAAACAAGTGTGTTGATTGATTTTATGAGATAAGACATCATCGTCATTGTCCGTATGGAAAAACATACTTACTATCCACAATCATGAGAAAGGAGAATTCGCATAATCTCAAAGTGGAGGATATGGCTTGGATTTTAAAATCAACAATGCCTCACTCAACACCCAAGTGGAAAATGTCTCACTTCACTATATATTGTAGAAGTATAGTTGTTTGCATCACTACAAGGATTCACAAGAGTCTAATCTTTTGAGAAAAGTTTTAAAATGGCAAGCCAAAGTGGCAAAATGGTTTGAAATGAGATTAATTGACTTTTAGTCTTCTCACAAAAAAATATCAAAGTATTATTAAGATGATTGAAATTTATTTGTGAAATGGCGTTGAAAATGCATGGACATAAGCCCAAGTTTATTATGAAATTGGTTCAAGTTTAAAAAACAAGAAGAGTTTTCAAAAGGAGGAAGAAGATTTTTGAAATTAAAGAAGATGGAAGGAGAAGATAGGACTATCCTAGAGCATAAGGTAAAAGTTAGGGAGAAGAACCATCTAACCAACTAGAAGCCAATACTTGACATTATGAGTCAAGATAGAATTCTCATTCTTTAGATTGAAACCAAACAAGAAAAGATACTAGACCTCTTGAGAACCAAACTTCAAATGTATTAAGTCTTCACAAAAATTGGGCAGAGTAACGGCTGTATGCGGTTGAATTCCAGATTACAAGCAAAGAATGTAATCACAAATACCTGCACACAAAACAAACAAACAACCCAATATGTTAAGGTAAACCTCAAGAACTCCAGACAAAATATCAATTAAGGCCACAAGGTCTCCAACATGGGTCAAGGTTTTTAATCCTAAGTCCAAGAAGTCCAATACTCCATAATGCCAAGGATAGTAACCAAATAGTCCAAGTATCATTAAAGGTTTTTATGGTTCATGTTGATTATTAGGTGTCTTAGAAGAGAAGATAAAATCTCAAGTGAGCAAAATAAAAATGACAAGAAAGTAAATGCTCAAGTGAGAAAAATAAAAATGGCATGAAATGTAATGCTTAAAGTAAATGATACATAAAGCACAAAAAATAAAAGCATAAAGTAAAAACAATTTAGTAATTAGTGGTTAGTTGGATGACCATCTTGAAACTTTAATTTGGAGCTCATTAGAGGATTGTTAGAACCTAAGCCTCCACACAACAAGTTGCATTTTCTTTTTCGTCAAGTATATCATCCATTTGGAATCTTCAAAAGTACCATTTAATGATCAACGATGTTTAAGTGATCCGCGTTGACCAAAAGTGTTGTAGATTCATTAGAGGATTGGTAGAACCAAAGCCTCCACATAATGAATCTCAAGGTTATTGGATCAAAGAGATCAAATTAACACACCTGGGCTTGCAAACATAGATTTGGGCCACGAATGATCATTTATTCGAATCGGGACAAAATTTAGCGCTATGTTAAGCAATCATAAGTGGACTTATGTAGAAGTCGCACCTATTTTGAGACCGGTCAATAGCAATCTATGCACCATTTGTTTTGAGACATGATATAGAGATCATGCTCCAATAATACTTAGTGCAATAAGAAAGGGATAAGATGAAGAAGGGTGGGAAAGAATATACAAACCACACTTGAATTAAAATTTAATCAAACTATTATTAAAATCATTCATCCATTTTTGTGGAGTTAGACTCAACACCATGGATCCAATGATGTTAATAAAGTTCATGATCAAAAATCCAATCCAAGATCATCCAGAAAATATACAAAAATTAAATTGTATTTTTAAAATAAAAGAATTAGGATTTAAAAATGATTAAAAAATGAAAATAATAGAGAAAAAAGGAAACTATGTTCAAATTAATCAAGAAATATTAAGTAAGACCATAGAAAAATCAGAAACGAACTCAAATAATTTTATAAAATTTTTGATAATTTTTTAAAGTCAGAAACTATTCTTTAAAATTAAAAGAAATGGGCAAAATAAACCCAAAATGATAAAAAATAACAAAGTCAGAAATAAAAAATAAATGAGGTCACCAATATTTGTCACAATATCATTGGATCATTCCATAATTTTTTCAGAATTGAAAAATGCATAAAAGTATTTATAAATATTTAAAATAATTAAGATAAAATGAGAATTTATAAAAAATATTAAAACACAAAATAAAATTGTGAAAAAATAAAAATCAGAAAGAGAAAAATCAAAAATATTTTTCAGAATTTTTTCATATTTTTGGGACTAAATGAATTTTCTATGATTTTTTGAAATTTAAAACAATTAAATATAAAAATCAGAAAAGAAAAAATAAAGTCAAAAATATATGCACCATTGGATGAGAGTCAAAAAGCGTTAGTAATCAAATCCAAGGGATCTGGCGCGCTGTGCATATCATGGTCATTAGTGAATAAAGCACTGAATCATTAATTAAATCAGATTTTCAAAAAAACAGATGGCACACCTTCATTGGTTGGAAGATGACACGTTGGTCATCTTTAACCTCCAGCCAACGTGAATTACAGGTCTCTCAAACTGTAAAATAAGAAGCTCAGACCTATGCCATTCGCTTCGTCTCTTCAAGACGAAGACAACCACACCTTCGCGGCAAATTTATATAAACTGTAGCTCAAGAAATTTGGAAGGAAAGTTTTGAAAGGGATTTGAAATTTCATGGTCAAAACGTGTTTCCAGATAAAAGTAAGTTTTGCGACTAGAACCAGGGCAATAAGAGTATCACAATGATATCAAAGTTTTGAAGAATTAATGGTGAAATCTACCTATTGAAGTTGAGTTGCAAATCTCTGAAACTGGACTTATATGGAGCAATATAGGGCACGATTCTTGAAGGTAATTGTATGGTTAGCTTCAGGGAAGATCAAGGAAGGTAAATTGATAAAAAAAATTAGATTGAAAAAGGCTTGAACGCTGATTTCGAAGTTACAGAAATTTGAGTTATGGGACAAGTTTGGCATGGTGATTCTGGCTATCCAAGCTTGAGGAAATGAATGGGGGATGACCCTCTATTTATAGGAGAATGAATGGGATCCTCAAGCGTGTGAAATGATAAAGTTTGGAGGGAAATCGTGGGAGGTCTGCAGCATGAACAAAGTGTGACTTGTTTAGCATCAAAACTCAGCCAAATCGTGCGTTTTATGATGCTGAACATCTTTGGAAAGTTGCTAAACATGATTAGAAGCAAAAACGCGTGGAAAACTTGTGATTAGAAGTCAAAACAAAGATTTCAAAATCTGACTTGTGATGAAACTTCAGTTTCAAGCTACCAATTTCTAAACAATGGCATTTTCAACTCAAGGGGTCTTAGGGCATGATTCTTAATGCTTTAGAAAGATGAGGTTACAAGATTTGCAATGGAAAAAGAATGGAATCAAATGGATGCTTGAGCTGACAGTTGCATTGAGTCAAAGTTGGAGAAAAAAGGTTGACTTTCCATACTTCGAAATATTTCAAATTTCTCTTCAAAAGTGACCTATGATGTTTTGCATCCAAACATGGACCTACACTTAGAATTTTCTCTTGACCAAAAAAGATATCATGAAATAGACCTCTTGAATGAAATTTTGAAACTTGAACCATTCAAAATCTCCAAAAATTGAGAGAGTTATGAATTGTTGAAGTTGGCAAAAAATCATGAAATGACCTATAATATTTTGCATCCTTAGGGCATCTTCTATCCATTTTCTCACTTTGCAGATAAAAGGAGGAATAAAATTCACGTCCTCAAGATCATTATGGAAAAAGAGTGGGCTCAAGGTGATAAAAATTGACCAAGTTATGATCATTTGAAGTCACGCATGAGAAATTGGGGGTTCACCTAGAGGACTTGTAATCTTTCTTCATCATCAAGTTTCTTCCACATGAAAACTGTTAGAACATAGTTTGATTCTACAACCCTTAATTAGAGTTTTGATGATAACAAACACAAAGAAAAAATATGCACTCTAAATTTGTGTTATTTTTTTATACAGAAGTTCTGACTGAAACAACATCAAAAGTTAAGCTACAGAAGCTTTCAAGCTGAGCTAATCGGAATGTTCTGAAGAATGATGATCATAATCTATGTTGAAGTAAAATATACTCTGACTCTGAACCTAAGTATAATATGCCAACAGATCCTCACATTTCTGAGTCATCAAAGTTCTTAAGTAAAAGAAGCACACAAGATTCTATTGTTCTGAAGCGTTACTTTTCAATTAAGACAGTATCATATGCAACAACTTCATTCAGACAAGAATCTTCTCAGTATGGAAAGTGCATTGAGTGTCCATTATCACGCTTTATTTTGGACAAGATTTCCACGCTATATAAACAAGCTTAAAGAATAAATCGTTTACGATTTTCACCTACGGCTGCTCATACATCTTAAACGCTGCAAATACTCATATTCTCTTATACTCTCAAATTGTGTAATATATCACAATAGTGATACAGTTTTTGTAATGAAAAGAAACAGTACACAGTAAATAATTTTCTTTTGATTAAGCTAGTTTTCCTTGAGATAAATCGGGTTGCGGTTGTACTCAAGAAGACTTTGGCAGTTGTCAAAGTAGTATTGTAATTAGTTTTGATTAGTGAATTAAGTCCTCGTAGGAGAGAGGCAAAATCACCTTGGCAGGTGGACTGAAGTAGTTTAAGATCAAACGAACCAGGATAAATATATCGTGTCTACTGCTTTTGTTTTTCAGTTTCAATTTAACCCCCCTTTCTTGTGTTTTTCACTTCTTCAATTGGCATCAGAGCGCCTGGTTCTGAGTTCATACACTTAACCGTGTCAGTACAAGATCCAAGTTTAGAAAAACACTATGGTGGGACCAAGACAAAACATCAGCAATGACTATCATGAGGACAAGGACAAAATCAACCGCAAACCTCTAGTCTTTGATGGAGAAAATTTTGACTATTGGAAAGACAGCATTGAGAGCTTCTTTCTGGCTCATGATGCTGATATATGGGACATGGTAATTGATGGATACACACATCCTGTGGATGAAAGTGGTCAGAAGATAGATAGAAAAAGGATGTCTGACCAACAAAAGCGTGATTTCAGAAACCATCATAAAGCCAGAACAATACTTCTCAGTGCCATCTCATACTCAAAATATGAGAAGATCTCAAACAGAGAGACATCCAAAAACATGTTTGACTCTCTGAGAATGACGCATGAAGGCAACATACAAGTTAAAGAAACCAAGGCCCTTACGCTCATTCAGAAATACGAAGCATTCAAGATGGAAGATAGTGAATCCATAGAAGCAATGTTCTCAAGATTCCAGATTCTTGTTGATGGGCTAAAAGTTCTTGACAAAGGATATTATACTGTTGATCACGTAAAGAAGATCATTAGAAGTCTACCCAGGCAATGGAGGCCAATGGTCACTGCACTTAAGTTGGCTAAAGATCTCAACAAGATATCTCTGGAGGAACTTGTTAGCTCCCTCAGAAGTCATGAGATAGAGCTAGAAGAAGACGAGCCTAAAAAACAAGGTAAGCCTTTAGCATTAAAATCTAGCAAAAAACTTGACTCTAAGGTTTTGTAGGCTATGGAAGAAACTTCTGATGGATCCTCATCAGAAGAAGACGAATTGTCTCTTCTCTCCAGAAGGGTCAATCAACTGTGGAAGCAGAGACAAAGAAAATTCAGAAACCCGAGAAGATCAGAGAATTAGAATGAATCCTCCTCCAGATACAGAAAGTCTGAGTCCTCCTCTAGACACATAAGATCTGAAGCTTCCTCCGGTCACATAAAGTCAAATAACAAAGAAATCATCTGCTATGAGTTCAATTTACAAGGGCACTACAAAAGTGACTGTCCAAGGCTTCAGAAGGAGAAGCCCAAAAAGAAGTTCTTCAAGGAGAAGAAGAAAAGCCTCATGGAAACATGAGACGATTCAGACACATCTGATGCTGACTCAGAGTCAGATGATGAAAGAGCCAACATCGCTCTTATGGCAAATGTGACAGAAGACAACGAAGCTTCTGGTTCAGACTCAGAATCATACACAGAAGATATATTCCCTGATTTCACTGTTAATTTTACTAAAGCTGAACTTGCAGAAAGTCTGAATGGAATTCTGGAAAGGTATCAGAAGATCAGAGTCAAATTCAAGAACCTGAAAAAGGATCTTGTCTCTGACTCTGAAAGAACTGAGAGTCGTAGATTAGAAAACTCTGAGTTAAAAGAAAAGATTTTAAAATTAGAAAATGATTTACAAAACTCTCAGAAGGAAATAATCTCAGAGACTCCCAGTAATGCTGATAAGATCATCAAAGAATATGATCACAACTTTCAGAAGTTTCTGGCTAAAAACATAGATAGAAGCAAGATGTCTTCAATGATTTATGGAGTTAGCAGGAATGGCAGAAATAAAATAGGATACTAAGGTAAGGTATCTCCACCTAAGAAAGTCATGGACCTAGTTATAAAACGCACACCACTAAAATCACACTTCACATACGGGCACACACATGACCTAAAATACACTAGTAATGATTATTCTGCCAAACCAAAATTCAAACAGAATTTTGGTAAAACTAACAAACCAGGACCCAAAAAGATATAGGTACCTAAGGACAAAATTATATATGTAGCAGATATCTTTAGAAGCAAGGCTAAAATACCAGTCATGGTACCTAGACTCTGGATGCTCTCGATACATGACGGGAAGAAAGCATATGTTCCAAATCTTGGAACTTAAACCTGGAGGCTACGTGGGCTTTGGAGGCAACCAAAGAGGGAAGATCATTGGCTCTGGAACAATAGGTAATGGTAATCTTCCTTCTATTAATAATGTGCTTTTAGTTGATGGATTGATGCATAACCTGTTATCCATAAGTCAATTAAGTGATAATGGTTATGATATAATCTTTAATCAAAATTCATGCAAGGTTGTTAGTCAGAAAGATGGAACTATCCTATTTAATGGAAAGAGGAAAAATAACATTTATAAGATAAAACTTTCTGAACTAAAAAGTCAGAATGTAAAGTGCCTTCTTTCTGTTAACAACGAGCAATGGGTCTGGCACAGAAGATTGGGGCATGTTAGTATGAGAAGAATATCTTGGATTAACAAACTCAATCTGGCCAGAGGACTGCCTAATCTGAAGTTTAGCTCAGATGCTCTGTGTGAAGCATGTCAGAAAGAAAAATTTGCAAAATCTTCTTTTAAAGCTAAAAATGTTGTTTCCACCTCCAGGCCATTAGAACTTCTGCACATAGACTTATTTGGACCGGTGAAAACTGCGTCTGTCAGTGGCAAGAAGTATGGGTTAGTGATCGTAGATGACTATAGCAAATGGAGATGGATAAAGTTCTTAAGGCACAAGGACGAGTCACATTTTGTGTTTGTTGCCTTCTGGAACCAAGTTCAGAATGAAAAGGATCTTAGAATTGTCAAAGTCAGAAGTGATCATGGTGGAGAATTTGAAAATAAAAAATTTGAAACATTTTTTAATGAAAAAGGCATTTCGCATGACTTCTCTTGTCCTAGAACTCCCCAACAAAATGGAGTTGTAGAACGAAAGAACAGAACATTGCACGAAATGGCCAGAACCATGATCAATGCGACTAACATTGTTAAGATCGTCCAGGAAGAAGCAATTAACACAACGTGTTATATTTAGAATAGGATCTCTATAAGACCTATTCTGGAAAAGACTCCATATGAATTGTGGAAGAACAGAAAACCCAACATTTCTTATTTCCATCCTTTTGGATGCACATGTTTTATTCTGAATACTAAAGATCATCTGAACAAGTTTGACTCTAAAGCATAGAAGTGTATTATGTTAGGATACTCTGAACGCTCAAGAGGGTACAAAGTATACAATACAGAGACACAAATTGTTGAAGAGTCAATCAGTATTAGATTTGATGATAAGCTTGACCCTCAAAAGTCAAAGCAGAATAATTTTTTTACAGATATAGAAGTTGAATTCACAGGTGCTGAAGACAACTCATCAAAAGTTTCCAATAGAGACGCTCCAACAACTTTAGAAGAAAATGTCACAAGTGTTCCAGTACCTTCTGTTGATCAACTCCAGAAAAGGTTATCCAGAAGCATCATAGCTCACCCAGAAGATAAGATCTTGGGAAAGAAGGATGATCCAATCAGAACAAGATCAACATTCAGAAACTCTGAAGAATACCTCATGGGACTGGTCTCACTGATTGAACCAACAAAAATTGATGAAGCTCTTCTGGACAATGACTGGATTCTGGCAATGCAGGAGGAATTAAACCAGTTCACCAGAAATGAAGTATGGGATATGTTTCCCAAACCAAAAGGATTCAACATCATTGGAACAGAGTGGGTGTTCAGAAACAAACTGAATGAGCAAGGATAAGTCATCAGAAATAAGGCACGGCTGGTGGCACAAGGTTATAGTCAGCAATAGGGGATAGACTATACAGAAACCTTTGCTCCAGTCACCAGGTTAGAATCTATCAGACTCTTAATCTCTTTTGCTGTAAATAATGACATCACTCTGTATCAGATGGATATCAAAAGTGTATTCTTAAATGGTTACATTGACGAAGAAGTATATGTGCACCAACCCCCTGGGTTTGAAAATTCCAAACACCCAGAATATGTTTTCAAACTAAAGAAGTCACTCTATGGTCTGAAACAAGCTCCCAGAGCTTGGTATGAAAGGCTAAGTAACTTCCTATTAGAAAAGGAATTCACCAGAGGGAAAGTGGACACAACCTTGTTCTGTAAGACATTTAAGAATGAAATTTTAGTTTGTATTATTTACGTAGATGATATTATTCTTGGATCCACTAAACCTTCTTGGGAAGAGAATTTGCTAAGTGTATGCAGGTAGAGTTTGAGATAAGCTTAATGGGGGAACTTAATTCTTTCTGGGCATTCAGATAAACTAGACTCCAAAAGGAACTTACATTCATCAGATCAAATATGTCAGAGAACTTCTAAAGAAATTTAACCTCTCAGAATGTAAGCCCTCAAAGACTCCAATGCATCCCACGTGCATTCTGGAAAAGGAAGAGGTAAGTAAAAAGGTAGAACAGAAGATCTACAGAGGTATGATTGAATCTCTCCTTTATCTGATGGCTTCAAGGCCTGATATTTTATTCAGTGTTTGCTTATGTGCTAGATTCCAATCAGATCCTAGAGAATCTCACTTAATAGTAGTTAAGCGAATTTTCAAGTATATGAAAGGTACTACTAATTTGGGTTTGTTTTATAGAAAATCTAATGAATACAACTTAGTAGGATACTATGATGTTGACTTTGCTGGAGACAGAGTAGAGCGTAAAAGCACTTCTGGAAGCTTCCATTTTCTGGAAGACAACCTGATCTCATGGACCAGCAAGAGACAGTCCACAATAATGCTGTTAACAACAAAAGCTGAATACATAGCAGCTGCTGGGTGTAGCACTCAAATGCTCTGGATGAAAAGTCAACTTGAAGACTTCAACATATTTGAGAGTAACATCCCTATCTTCTGTGATAACACTTCTTCCATCTGTCTATCCAGAAATCCCATTTTGCATTCTAGGGTTAAACATATAGAAATAAAACACCACTTTATTAGGGATTATATTTAGAAAGGAATTCTTACTTTAAAGTTTATGGACACAGACCATCAATGGGCTAATGTGTTTACAAAACACCTTTATGAAGATAGATTCAATTTCATTCTGAAACATCTCAGCATGAAATTGTGTCCAGAATAAAATGTTTTATTTGCATATTCTAACCCTCAAAATTTTACTGTTTTCTGTGAACATCTGATCAACTTATCTTCAGAAGTTAGGAGTACAGTTACATCAGAATCTATCTATGAAGATCTGAACTTTTCATTTCAAGGATAGAGGCGTGTAGTTCACACCATCAAACATCTGTCATCCTCTCACAAGCTACCTTCTGAGGCTGAACACCTGTTCAAATTCTGAAGTGTCCAAGGCTCTGATTGGATGCATTGAGACACTTATCATTGGTAATTGTTCAATATATCACTAAATCCCCTAATTTCAGGTTTCATTAATTCAGTATAATAATTACTTATTTTCTCTTTCTTGTTGATTATGTTTTCTAAAGTACTTATATAAACTCAATTTACTATTTCATTCATTCATGTTTTACCACCTTCAATATTCTCTCTTGCTCTAGCTTTTCAAAAACCCTTTCTATCAGTTTTCTTCAAAGAATCTGTGTGAACAATGGCATCCTCATTAAGTCTCAAGAATCTCAACAGTGCTCCTGGTTCTTCGTCAACTGAATAATATGAGGATCCCATTAGAACTCTGCTCACTCTGGTCGACAACCTTGAAGTTCTCTGTGAATTGATTGTTGATTTTTGAAACAGAAATACAGGAATGGGTTACTTCTTTGAAGCAAGCAAGTCAAGAGAATTCTAATCTTGCTACTTCTGATTCTCTGTGGGATAGATTCAGAAAATGGTTCAAATTTGCATCCCAGAAGCTGAAAGAATTAAGCTATGAGATGGCTCAGCAGAACTTCAGTGATTAGCTGAAAACCTTCAAAGATCAAGTTCTAAGTCACTGGGACAAGAAATAAATTCTTCTGTTGGAAAATGCTCCCTGGAAAGAGCACCAACCTTCAGAAGCCACTGAACCAGATTCTGAGAGTCACCCTTTGACTACTACTCCAGAAAAAGAAATTGCAACATAAGAAGTTGTTCAGTTAGAAGAGGCTGCAGAGTGTTCTGAACGACATGCAACCCCTGAAGATACACCAGCTTCGTCTCTAGTCATGCAAACTCTGGAAGAGTTGAAAAAGGAGAATGCTTTAATCCATGCCAAAATGGATAAGCAAGAATACACAAAAAAAGAGATCAGGGATATATTGGACAAGCAAGAAGACACAAAAAAAGAAATCAAAGACATTATGGGAAAGCATGAAGAATCAAGCACTCAGATTAAGAGCTTGCTGGAAGTATTGTTCACACGACTTCCCCCTCATTCTTATATTTTATTTAACTTATTATCTGTATTCTTCATCTTATCCTCCTTGTTTCTGAAAAATGTCAGTGCATTCTGTTTTCAATACAAATCGTCTTTCTGACTCTGATTATATTGCTTTTGGATACCTGACAAAAAGGGGGAGAACATAAGATATTTTCAATAACAGTATACTGGGACAAAGTCTCAAACATTCTGAATATCTTAAATTCTATGTTTTTTTCTGAAAGCTTAAACAGGAACATATTCTAATAAGGATAGAAGAAGATGCATCAAAAGCTCTGACGAGAAGGAACTTCAGGGAAGTATCTCATCTCTATCTGAGTAATCAACTCAGGGGGAGACTCTCTTAAGCTTTTTGTTCTATATTTTTTATTGAAAATCCTAGTTTTTGTCATCATCAAAAAGGGGGAGATTGTTAGAACATAGTTTGATTCTACAACCCTTAATTAGAGTTTTGATGATAACAAACACAAAGAACAAATATGCACTCTAAAATTGTGTTATTTTTTTATACAAAAGTTCTGACTGAAACAACATCAGAAGTTAAGATACATAAGCTTTCAAGCTGAGCTAATCAGAATGTTCTGAAGAATGATGATCAGAATCTGCGTTGAAGTAAAAGATACTCTGACTCTGAACCGAAGTCTAATATGCCAACAAATCCTCACATTTCCGAGTCATCAAAGTTCTGAAGTAAAAGCAGCATGCAAGATTCTATTGTTCTGAAGCGTTACTTATCAATTAAGACAATATCATATGCAACGACTTCATTCAGATGGAGAATCTTCTCAGTATGGAAAGTTCATTGAGTGTCCATTATCACGCTTTATTTTAGACAAGATTTCCACGCTATATAAACAAGCTTAAAGGACAAATCATTTATGATTTTCACATACGACTGCTTATACATCTTAAACGTTGCAAATACTCTTATTCTCTTATACTCTCAAATTGTGTAATATATCACAGTAGTGATACAGTTTTTGTAACGAAAAACAACAGTACACAGTAAATCATTTTCTTTTGATTAAGCTAGTTTTCCTTGAGATAAACCGGGTTGTGGTTGTACTCAAGAAGACTTTGGCAGTTGTCAAAGTAGTATTGTAATCAGTTTTGATTAGTGAATTAAGTCCTCGTTAGAGAGAGTAGAAATCAACTTGGCGGGTGGACTGGAGTAGTTTGAGATCAAATGAACCAGGATAAAAATATCGTGTCTACTGCTTTTGTTTTTTAGTTTCAATTCACCCCCCCTTGTGTTTTTCACTTCTTCAAAAACTCCTTGAAACTTTTTAAGTGATTTGTTAATAACCCTTTGTAGAGAAGGATGTATTTGGAATCACTCAAAAATACCAAAAGATGAGCAAGATATACTTCTTTGAAGTTCAAAACCCTAGCTCCTAGATCAAGAAAATGCTTTGAGGAACTTTGACAATTTTGAACAACCTTCTTGTACCAACACTCTTGCTTTGTAAATAGGAGTTTTTGAGGATGATAATGAGGAATCATAACAACCAAAACCACTTCCATATCCTGGTAATTGAGAGAAATATGCACTTGTGACCAATAGGAACAAGACCTTGTCTAACCATGAGAACTTTTTCAATTAACCCCTTGTACTTTTGAATCAATTTGATAACTTGGAAATGTAGTGAACTAAAATAAACCTTGCCATGCCATCCCTTCCAAAATAACTTCAATGGTGAAGTTTGAATTTCTTAAGTTTATTGACTAGGGCATGGAAATAAACTCATGAACCCATGGATAAACTTGCTAGGCCACATTGTCTTTACCTAAATTATTAACAAGTAAGACAAACCAACATTTCATTTTATTAATTAAAAGGAAAGTCAAAACAAGACATGCATGATCACAAAAGAAAATCAAGTCAAGTGCTTGGTGATTCCTCAAAGAGCAAAGATAAAGATAGGGAGAAGAACCACAAGCCCTAATGCAATCTGTTGTGATTGAATCAAAATGGTATGATGAAGGGATCTTAGGGGCAAAAATTGGGGTACAACAACCCGATGTCAAACTCAGAGAGCTATAATGACCACTTGAGCATGTCGTTCAAGATTTGAATGGATACCTTCTAGCTGGGTGTTGGAAACTCAGAAAACGCCCAACATTTGTCGGGGTTGACTTTGATTCCTCGTTCTGTTAGGTAGAAACCGAGGAATTTTCCTACATGTACGCTGAAGGTGTAATTTTCCGGGTTGAACCACATTCTGCATTTTCTTGCTTGTTCAAACAATTTACTGATATGGAGGGCATGGTTGGTTTCCTCTCGATATTTTACGATCATGTCATCCATATATACCTCGAGCATGTCTCTGATTTCTCCTCAGATATTTTTGTTTATCATGCACTAATAGGTAGCGCCCGCGTTTTTCAGGCTGAAGGGAATTATGTTGTATTAATAGTTGCTCAATTTGGTCATGAATACTGTGTATTTTTTGTCCACTTTTGCCATGGGAATCTGGTTGTATCCAGAGTACGCATCCATAAACAAAAACAATTTAAAACCTGCAGAATTATCAACCAATTTATCAATGTTAAGGAGGGGGTAAGCATATTTCGGGCAAGCCCAGTTGAGATCGGTATAATCAATACACATAAACCACTTTCCATTAGATTTTTTAAAGAGGACTTTATTCGAGAGCCAGGTTGTGTACCGGGCTTCAAAAATAAAATGCGCCTTTTAGAGGTCTTTTACAGCCTGCTCGGCAACCTCTATTTTTTCTAGAGACTACTTTCGCCTATGCTGAGAAACCGCCTTAAGGACAGGGTCTATTGTCAGATAATGACAAACTATTTCTAGATCCAGTCTGGGCATTTCAACTGCACTCCAAGCAAACAGATCAGCATTCTCGAAGTCGGGTAGTTCGACGCTAATCTTCACTCCTCTGGAGGGGTCGCTCCCGAGGGGACGATCTCAAAGTCCCCGTGTGGGATTGGTCAAATGGAATGCAGGGCTCCCCGCTGTTTACTGTTGGAAATGATCTCTCTTCATCAATTATAGGCTCTTTCCCCTTTCTCTTCCGCTCTGTGAGGTCTTCTCTCGAGAAGCGGCTATCAAGGTTGATGGTGTCAACCCGTGGTAGTGATATGGGTTCCTCGGAGCATGAAGGCATAGTGGATCCGCTGGCCATTTGGGGTTGTGCGTTCATGGAACTCAGGCCCTTATTCGATGCTTCAAAATACCTTCTAGCCGCCTGGACATCCCCGTGGAGGGTGGCGACCAAGCCTTCAGCGGTGTAGTTCTTTATCTTTAGATGTACTGTAGAGGGAACCACAATCATCTCGACTAAAGTGAGTATTTCGAAGATGCACTGGTAGAGTGACAAGAAGTCCACCACCAGAAATTGGGTCCTGATAGCCCTGGCCGTTATACCCCTGTCAAAGGAAATAATCAGCATGACGTATGCCCAGGGTTTGGTGACAAATCCATTGAATCCCTAGAGACCTGTGCCTACGTATGGGGTCAAATGCATCTCATTCAGTTGTAGAATGCTGAATAGATGGTTGTACATGATGTTCCCCGAGCTTCCCTGGTTCACCAAGATGCGTCGAACGTCAAATTTTACCATGCGTGCTCGTATGAGGAGTGGTATGCTTGAGTTAGAGGGCCCTGCCCGACAATTCTTCTCAGTAGAATACGAGGGGATGGGAACTTTCTCTGAAATTGTTGAGGGTTGCGTCTATATTAGATCTGGCCTCTATCAATTGGTTGAACCTCCTCTTTACTAAACCCACTGTGAACTCGTTGAATCCCCCACTAGAGATGACCATGGCTGCTGGGAAGGATTCCCAAGGACTATGCGAGGAGAAGTACAATGAAACCTCTTCCATGTCAGGAAAATAGAAATACTCTGGTCTTGTGATGCTCATGGCGATCATGATGATACTGGTGTCGGGGACACCTTCCCTTCTTCGATATTCTTGGCCTCTTAAGTCTCCTCATAGGCGTTCTCCTTCTTCTTGTATTGCTTGAGTTGCCCGTCCTTGATGAGTATCTCAGTTGCATCTTTGAGGTAGATGTAGTCATCAGTGTTATGCCCATGGCTCTTATGGAACCTACAATACTTGCTCTTATCCGTCCCAGGCTTGGATGGTGTTTGGTGGAGAAAGCGTACCCCTACTTGCTTGAATTATGAATTAGCACATTCTGTCAGAATACGCTCTCGAGAGGCATCAAGGGGTGTAGTCGTGAAAAGGACCAGATGGGCCCCGATAGTCTTAGGAGTCTTGGGACTTCTCCTCCCGTTTCTTCTCTCCCCCTCGATGGGATGTCGAGGGCTCGTCATTCTTCGAGACCTTAGCATTCTCCCTGTGCCGTGAATCCCTTGCATTGTTTTATTCCTCCTTATCTTTGTACTGGATGTATGCTTGGGCTTTAAGTAGGAAGGAGTCGAGCATGGTTGGAGTCTCGATGCCAACAGCTTTGGCGAAGTCACCACGGGGAGAGAGCCTGCGCTCGAGGATATATTTTTTCTTGCCATTGGTCTTCGAGACCTGCACGACTTCCTTGTTGAAGCGCTCGATGTAAGCCCGAAGAGACTCGTATCTTCCTTGGATGATTGCTTCTTGTGATGCTTCCGACTAAGGATGTTGGCGAGAGGCTGTGGAATGCCTTGAGAACATCTTCCCCAGTTACTTCTAGGAGGTAATAGATTCGTTTGAGAGGCTTTTGTACCAAGACATGGCACCTTTCCTCAGGGTAGTCCGGAACAATCTGCACTTGGTGGCGCCCCTCACTCCTCAGTAGTCGAGGATGGCATCAATATTCTCTATCTTCTCATCGAGATCAATTATACTATCATATGTTCCTAGTGGGGCCGGTTTCTCCAGGCCAACTAAAGCTGGGTCTGTAATCTTTGTTGATAATGAGCCGCAGGGCTCATCATCATTGCTTCCTTTGGGATATGGAGGCAAGGAAGGATGGTTCCTTCCCTGTCAGACATCATTATCCTATCGATTATGGTCAAGTCGACGATCGCTCTTTGTCTTCTTGGAAGATAGAGAGACTTGATCTTTCTTGGGAAGCGTGTGATTACGTTCCTTGAGGAAAGAAACGTCATACATCTCCTTTCTGGCCAGATGACCACGCCTTGGAGGGGACAAGATGAGGGAGTCGTATCGTTGGTGTCTCCGAGGAGGAGACTTTGACTACTTCTCCTAGGTCCATATCCTCTTGCTCTGCTGCAGGATAAGGGCATTGGTCAGGTTAAGGGCGACGAGCAATGCTGCCATGGTCGGGTCGGCATTCTAAGGAATGGGAACTAGTTGCAAAATCTCCGGCAGTTCCTCAGTAGGGTTCTTGGGACGCTGCTCATCCAAGAACTGATGGTCGTCGCATGGGCATCACTTGAATCTGAGGAAGTATTTTGTACGTCTCTGACGTTGGAATCATCCTCGAGGTGAGGATGATCCTGGTGTGATACGGTGGCAGAACTGACTGTTAATACTGGTTTGCATTTTGTACTCATAAATGTCACGGTAAGAAAGAGTCTCCACCGACTTTTATTTCATCCAACAAAGGAAAAGGAAAAAGACCAGAAAAAACCTTTTTTCGAGATGTTTCTGAGTACGGGGGTAGATTATAGAAAGGGAAGGTGTTAGCACCCTTTCTATCAGTGGTTTTCCACGGGCTCTTAGGTACTTGCTCATTTTGAAATTGCTAGTGTGTGTTTTGAAAAGTTTTTTGTTTAACTTCGTGATAACCCTTGTATCTGTCCTCAAGAGTGTGACGAAGTTGTTTTTTTGAAAACTGTTTTGAAAGTGTTTGTGTGAAAGAGTTTTTTGTGGTTTTGAGCAAGTACTTAAGATTTTCTACCTACTCGAAAAAGGTTGTTCGATTTCTCGTTTCCTTTAGACAGTGTTATCCTACTATTAAGGAGTAGGTAGCCCTATCGTTGGAGTTTAAGGGACATTCGAAGGGACAAGTACCGTCACAAAAGCAATAGTTAGGAAACTTTAGTGATTACCCTAAAGTCCTAAAGATCTTTCCGAGGCAACATTCGAATGGGTCATTTTTTATCTTTTGGGACTAGAGGACGACAACTAAAATTCCCTATGCTTCATAACCGTTTACCAAAGGCAACCAGAGTGGGGCAAACCCTAGGAGTGAGCATGTGCAAGTATGCTTTTTTCAGTTAATTATCTTTGCACAATTAGGGTTATCTACCTTTTAATCGCTGATTTATCTTTCGCATACAATCATAATAATCATACATCTAGCAGTTTAATAGTTGTGGAAATTAAAAAGTGCGAGAAATTAAAGTCCTAACTATTACAAGGCTTTTGGGCAGTTACAGGAATATTTGACTGAAAATAAAGGTGCGGAAATTAAAACCCTAATTAATCTATTACAAACCTCGAAACAATTACAATAATTTGAATTCAAAATAAGTAAAGGCGCGCAAGACGAATTAAATACACGAATAAATTGGAAGCCTAAAAATCTAATTAAAAAAACATTTTTGTGTATATTTTAATGAGAAAAACAATTTAATTTCAAATTAAACCTAATTTCTAGTTAATTTTAGTTAATAAAAAAAAACAATCAAGTTAATCTAATTAAACTAATTTATTTTCAAAAAACTTAATTTAAATAAAAAACCTAATTCTATATTTTTTATGATTTTATATTTTTATGACTTTTTTGGTTTGATAAAAAATGATTTTTGAAATAAAATAAAATAAATAAATGAAATAGAATAATAAATAATAAAAAAATAAAAAATAAAATAAATAAAACTAGGCCTGATGTTGTTAGCAATCAGGGGGTGTGTAATACTGATTTTCGTTGAGCCCAAGATGCACAAGCCCAGTCAATTATTTGGATCCAGTGAAGGCCACGCTTGAGGGTGCACCATGGACCTTGCTTGCATGAGACATTGGATCTGGGATGCAGACGATCCAATGGTGTGGATCTTGTGGTGCATGATAGGCACTTGGTTGCGTGGAGTACGAAATCCTGCAAAGCGTGTTAAGAAAATAAATAAAATGCTTGGACCTGGGATCGAACCCAGGTCCTTTCTCTTACCAGCGTCACCCTTTGCCATATGTGCTATTTTGTTTAGTTGTTAACATAATAACAAATAATAATATAATGGAAAGACACGCCTCATGCCCAGAAAACGCGCGTAATTTTAAATCCTTCAATGGTAGTCATCCACCTCACCGTCTCTTTCCTCAGAGTGTCGTCTTTGATGCCAACCCTTTACTTATAGACAAAACTGTCACTAAAGGCTATAGTGACAGTTTTTATCCATAGCTACAAACCTACAACAATTAAAAATGCAATACAAGCCAAATAAATTCTAACTAAGGGTATAGGACAGTCAGAAATTGTGCCCTGAGTTTATTGGTACCCTTGATCTGCCCTAATTTTGCCTCTATAGAGAATCCCTAATTTGAAGCTTTCAAACCCTAGCAATGGCGTAAGTCTGTTCCTGCACTAAAACTCAAATCCAGCCATTCAAACAGATTCCAAGCATGATTATAAACACATTTATGCAAACGAATTTGATTTAAAACATGTAAAACCAAGAAAACAAATTGAAAGCATAAAGGGGAAAAACGTGATATGTATCTTACGATTCTGGAGGCTTTATGACTTGGGAGCGATTGGAATAGCTTCAATACACGCCCAGGAATAGATCGTTGCCTTTGAATCGCCTTGAATTTCCCTCTAACTCAGAATTCGAACCACACTTTTTGTAAAAAAATTTAAGTTTTGTTCTTATGATTTTCACGACCCAATCCTTGTTTTTGTGCTTTAGCTGCATTGTGTGCATATATGGGACTGATTTAGGTTAACATATATGGAAGAAATCCAAGGAATAAAGGCATGTCTTTAAGAGGAAAATCAAATCTTGAAAAGTTTCCAAATGTGTATATTTCCCCTCTTTCCAAGCTTGCACGAATCTTTTGGCATTATACAGCATATTTGGATTGTGATTCACTTCAAAACCAAATCAAAACAAATCTTCACTATATTTATATAATTTATTTGATTTAATTTGGATTTTAAATGATTAAAAATCAAAATATATCAAATAAATAAGCAAATGATGCATGGAGTGGTTCATGGGTCGTGGATCATGTTAGGAACAAGATACAAGCATAAAAAGTTGGGCCCATTTGAAGAAAAATACATTTTGGGCATGGTTGACTGTGTAAATTTCCAAAAATGGTCAACTTTGACAATGCACATCTCTCTCAATTTTGACCCTAAGAGGATGTTCTTGGACTTTTTACAAATCTTAAGATGTCCTTTAAGAAACCCTTTTAGTTTCACCTGAATTGGATCTTCCATGCTCATGTAAGAAGCTTTGACCCAAAAAGTGTTTTTGTTGACTTTTTGAAATGGCCTATAATGTCTGAATTAATATCTTTTCACGAGCACATTTCTTGAACTTGAGGGATGAAGATGAGTTGTAGGGAATTGCATCCTCTTAAAAATGAGCCTTGGATGGCAAATTACTGATAAAGTATGAGAAAGTTATGCCTGGTCAAAGTTTGGTTGACTTTTCCTATAGGAACCCTAATTTAGCAACTTTTGAGTTTTGATGAATTTGGAGCATTCCTTGAGGAATCATGATCAACCCTTGATAAAATGATGGATATCACTTAAAAATGTTTATGTTGACCAAAAATCTTGAAGTTTGACTGCATGTGGGTCATAGTTGACTTTTGACCTAACACAGTTGATTTTCAAGCATTTGAGCAGTTGACTGAGCAAACTTCTTGTGCAAGGCATGAAACATGACATGGATGATCTTGAGAACATATTAAGGCAATGGAAATCATTTGGAACCCTTGGAACCCAAACATCTTGATGAGGAGTGAAACCGTAATTTGAGGCTCATTATCTTAGGAGGAGGATTTGTCTGGTCAATCCTTAGGCATCCTTGGGCAAGTTAAGGACCTCTAGGAGTATGTTTTGTGTAAAATGAGATGGAAAATTTTGGGGTACAACAGCTGCCCCTATTCAGTCTTCTTATACCTGAGGATGTAGATTGGCTTGTCTGCCTTTCGTGATCTGAAGGTGGAATATGATTGAACACTAGAGTGCCCAGAAATTTGCACTCGCATGAAGTAATACTGATTGGTGATATCAGGAATGGGCTTACAGATGACATTTGGAAGTTGACAGAGAATCTTCGGAGATGGGCTTAAAGATGCCATCCAAAAAATATATATGTTGCATAAGAGACTCCTTTGCGAGAATTCATGTGTCTGCCGTTGAGGGGGACTTCGTCGAGGAATGTTGATTTATGTCTTGGAAGATAGAGTATACGAGCTTCGGTTATCCGCTACTCTACTGGGGAATTCTCTCTTGGTCGAGGAGGTGAAAGTAAATTGCATATCTGGTCGGGGTCAATGCTGCATAGAGACTTACTAGGGAAATGTGAAATCGACCGTTTCTGGTCGGATCCAGGTCTTATAGTGTTGTAAACTATTGTCTAGAGATAAGAGAGAAGGAACCTGAATCGTAGGGTTGCTTCGAAATGAAAGCCTGGATAGTAGGGATATGAGAAAGAACCTGGGTCGTAGGGTTACTTCGAGATGAAATCCTGGATAGTAGGGCTATGAGAAGAAACCTGAGTCATAGGGTTACTTCAAGATGAAAGCCTAGATAATAGGACTATGAGAAGGAACCTGGGTCGTAGGGTTACTTCGAGATGAAAGCTTGGATAGTAGGTCTATGAGAAGGAACTTGGGTCGTAGTGTTACTTCGAGATGAAAGCTTGGATAGTAGGTCTATAAGAAGGAAGATGGATCGTAGGGTAACTTCGAGATGAAAGCCTGGATAATAGGGCTATGAGAAGGAACCTGGGTCATAGGGTTACTTCGAGATGAAAGCCTGGATAGTAGGGCTATGATAAGGAACCTGGGTCGTAGGGTTACTTCGAGATGAAAGCCTAGATAGTAGAGCTATGAGAGGGAACCTGGATAGTAGGGTTACTTCGGGATAAAAGCTTGGATAGTAGGGATATGAGAAGGAACTTGGGTCGTAGGGTTACTTCGAGGTGAAATCCTGGATAGTAGGGCTTATGGGAAGGAACCTGGATAGTGGGTTACTTCAAGATGAAAGCCTGGATACTAGGGCTATGGGAAGGAACCTAGATAGTAGGGTTACTTCAAATGAAAGCCTGAATAGTAGGGCTTATGGGAAGGAACCTGGATAGTAGGGTTACTTCAAGATGAAAGTCTAGATAATAGGGCTTATGGGAAGGAACCCGGGTCATAGGGTTACTTCGAAATGAAAGCCTGGATAACGGGGATGCTTCATTTGATCATGTAGATTAGTTAACCCGTTTGGTTTCAAGAACTGCTTTTCCATTAGTTGTCTGCAGATGTGACATGCATGACTGCTGGGATTATTGAAGATAATTGTCTTTCCTGAAAAGATAACAGGGTTAATTGCATACGATGCATGAAATGCATTGTGTGATGATGTCCTCAAAGTAAATGAGATTGTGTTGTATGCGATATGTATAGCATGTCATAATGCATGAACATGAGATGCTATTGTGACATATCCGAGTCTGGGAAAATAAATCCCTGGCTGCTGCTGGAGAGTATAGCATTCATGACTGTGGTAGAAAACTATGGTTCTTCTACTTCCACTGGGGATGGTGAACGGAGATGACTATGCTGGAGATTTTCTCCTTGTTCACGGATATTTTGCCGGAGAGAGACTCTGCTTGAGAATAACTCTGCGGGGGAATAATTCTGTTGGAAGGTGAACTTCCATAGCTGAAGGGATAAACTCCGCCGGGGGTTGAGCTTCTGTATTCAGAGAAATAAACTCTGTTTGGGAGAAAACTTTATGACCCTCTTGTGATTATGAAATTTGGCTGGGGAAAGTACTTCCTGTTAAGGGAAACTGATATCAATGCTTTGATTACCTTTACTATGTGGGGAGTACAAATGCCACGGGGTCGTATGTACCGATGACTATGTTTCAAAGTTGTCTCTGCCCTGGTACCTGCTGGACAGAGTAACTGTCGTGTTTGACATTTTTAGTTTTTTTCCCTTGTTTCTTAAGTTACGAGCAATTATCTTTCCATTTCTTATGTAAATATTTGTGAATATAAATTATATTCAAATGCATATGTCAAGAATAAATCATTGGACGTTCTTGCAAAACAAAACAGAAAAAGAAAAATAAATAGTTTTGTAAAAATGACTTGTATTAATTTCAAAATTGGCCTATACCAGGCGTTTTTGTACAAGGAAGCTGACGCTCTAGTAAGAGAACACCGTCGTAAAAATTGAAGCTATACAATGTTGTGTACAAAAGAAAACAGCTATGTGCAACAATCCCATTGGGTTCTAAGTCTGCTATTACCGCTATGTCTTCGAGCGTCTCATCACTTTGCTACTTGTCCGAAGCTGATTAGATTGATCGGTACCGTTCGAGCTTGACAGTTAATACTGAGGTCTGGTCACAAAGTGATCCAATGGGACATAGTGATACACTTTACATCCCTAACTTTTGCCTTGACTGCCCTTTTGGGTTTTCAGTCCACCGGGATACCCTTTTTTTCCCAAGCCTCCTTTTCAAGTTTTCGACTTGCCGGGTGTACAGAGTTTTTCGTTTTCATCCCTTATTTTTGCCCGAACCCTTTTGGTTCACCAGGGAACCCTTATTTTGCCTAGGCCAGTCAACCTAGCGGGTCTTTTATCATGCGTAGTATCTTTTCACTATGTCCACATTGACAGGGTGAGGAAGGTCTTCACCGTCCATGGTGGTTAGAATCATGGCTCCACCTGAGAAAATGTTTTTGATCAAAAATGGCCCTTCGTATGTGGGAGTCCATTTTCCCCTGGGATCACCTTGCGGCAGTATGATAAGCTTGATTACTAGATCCCCGACTTGATACTCTTGTCATCTGAAATTTTTGTTGAAAGCCTTGATCATTCGTTTTTGATACGTTTGACCATGACAGACAACAGTAAGTCTCTTCTCATCGATCATATTCAGTTGATCAAGCCGAGTCTGGATCCAATCGTCTTTGTTCAAACCCACATCCTTCATAATTCTCAGAGAAGGGATCTGGACCTCGATGGGCAAGACAACCTCCATGCCATATACCAGAGAGTAGGGTGTTGCCCGTGTTGACGTCCGTGCAGAGGTATGGTACCCATGAAGAGCAAATGGTAACATCTCGTGCCAGTCTTTGTATGTCACCATCATCTTCTGTGTGATCTTTTTGATGTTTTTGTTAGCCTCTTCGACATTGCAATTCATCTTCGGCCGGTAGGGAGAAGAGTTATGATGTTGTATCTTGAATTGCTTACAGAGCTCGGTGATCATCGTGTTATTGAGATTGGTACCATTGTCAGTGATGATTCTCTCTGGAACACCATACCGACAGATCAGGTTATGCCTGATAAACCGTGCCATAACATTCTTGGTCACAGTAGCAAATAAGGTAGCTTCCACCCACTTCGTGAAGTAATCGATGGCCACCAGGATGAAGCAATGCCCATTGGAAGCAGTAGGTCTGATTTCCCCGATCATGTCAATGCCCCACATTGCAAAGGGCCAAGGAGCCGTCAAGACGTTCAAAGGAACCGGAGGCACATGCACCTTATCAGCATAGATTTGGCACTTATGACAAGTTCGGGAGTGCTGGTAACAATCTGCTTCCATAGTGGACCAGTAGTATCCTGCGTATAGGATCTTCTTAGCCATGGTATGTCCACTGGAATGGGTTCCGAAGGTACCTTCATGTAAATTTGTCATAATCCTCTCTGCTTCGCCCTTGTCTACACATTGCAGTAAGGTAGAGTCATGATTGCGCTTATAGAGGATTCCATTACTGAGGAAGAATTTCGCAGCGAACCTTCTCAGAAACTTCTTATCGTTGACAGATACCCCTTCAGGATATTCTTGAGTCTCGAGATACCTTTTCACTTTGTGAAACCAAGGTTTATCTGCTACCTCTTCAGTATCAATCTCGCAGCAGTGCACTGGTTCATCCAACCTTTCAATGGTGATTCAGGGAGCTTCATTGTCCCACCTGACTTTGAACATAGAAGACACGGTAGCTAGTGTGTCTGCTAACTGATTCTCCTCTCGTAGGAAATGTTCAAAGGTTACCTCCTTAAAGTGCGGGAGCAATGTCAACACGTGTTCTTTGTACGGGATGAGATTTAGATGCTTCGTATCCCATTCTCCTTTGATCTGACTTATCACTAAGGCTGTATCCTTGAAGACATTTAAGAACTTGATCTTGAGGTCGATAGCGGCTTTGAGACCCATGATGCAGGCTTCATACTCCGCCATGTTGTTAGTGCAGTTGAAACATAGTCGGGCAGTGAAAGGAGTATGACATCCCTTAGGAGATATGATTACGGCGCCAATGCCATTACCGAGTGCGTTCGAAGCTCCGTCAAAAACCATAGTCCATCAGGATCCTTCTTAAGGTCCTTCATCCGGTCCAGGTTCTTCGTAGTCAGTCACTAGCATAATATTCTCGTCCGGGAACTCAAAATTCATGGACTGGTAGTCATCCACGGCCTGGTGATCCAAATGATCAGCCAATACACTTCCCTTGATTGCTTTCTGGGTTGTATATTGTATATCGTATTCAGTTAAGATCATCTGCCATCTCGCTATTCTTCCGGAGAGTGCGGGATTCTCGAAGATGTATTTAATTGGATCCATCTTAGATATCAACAGAGTAGTGTGGGTCAACATATACTGTCTTAGTTGGCGAGCAGCCCATGCCAAAGCACAACAAGTTTTCTCGAGCAATGAGTACCTTGTCTCACAGTCGGTAAACTTTTTGCTAAGGTAGTATATTGCGTGTTCTTTTCGACCAGACTCGTCATGCTGTCCCAGCACACACCCCATTGAATTTTCTAGCACTGTTAAGTATAGTATCAAAGGTCTTCCTTCAACCGGAGGCATCTGAATTGGTGGTTCTTGAAGGTATTCCTTGATTCTTTTGAAAGCAGTCTGGAATTCGTCATTCCACTTTACCACTTGATCTTTCTTCAGAAGCTTGAAGATGGGCTCACAAGTAGCAGTCATATGTGAAATGAACCGGGAGGTATAATTTAGGCGTCCCAAGAAACCTCTAACCTCCTTCTATGTACAGGGAGCCGACATCTCTTGTATGGCCTTTACCTTTGCGGGGTCTACCTGAATACCTTTGTCACTGACGATGAACCCTAGAAGCTTACCAGACCTTACCCCAAAGGTGCACTTGTTCAGATTTAGTCTCAGCTTGTACGTCTTTAGCCTATCAAACAGCTTTTGTAGGTGGTCAAGGTGCTCTTCCTCGGTTTGGAATTTGGCTATCATGTCATCAACATAAACCTCGATCTCATGGTGAATCTTGTCGTGGAACAAGGAAACCATGGCTCGCTGATAAGTTGCCCCAACATTTTTCAACCCAAAAGGCATCACCTTGCAACAGAAGGTGCCCTGCTATGTGACGAAGGTTGTCTTCTCCATGTCTTCGGGAGCCATCTTGATCTGGTTGTAGCCAGAGAAACCATCCATGAAGGAGAAGATTTTATGCTATACAGTGTTGTCAACCAGAACAACAATGTGGGGGAGCGGGAAGCCATCCTTGGGGCTTGCCCTATTCAAGCCTCTGTAATCTACACACATCCGTACTTTACCGTCCTTCTTTGGAACTGGAACGACGTTAGCAACCCACTGCAGATAGGAGGTGACAACTAAGAAACCAATGTTAAACTGCTTCATGACCTCTGCCTTGATCCTCTCTGACATTTCAGGGCGTATGCGGCATACTTTTTTCTTAACCGGAGGACAATCTTCTTTAGTTGGCGGACGATGTACCACAATATCAGTGTCTAAACCAGGCATGTCTTCATATGACCAGGCGAAGATCTCAACATAGTCGTGCAACATCTGTATCAACCGCAGTTTGACATTAGTCTCCAGATTTATGCCGATCTTGACTTCTTTTCTGTCCATCTCCATGCCCAAGTTTATCGTCTCAACTGGCTCTTCATGAGGCTGTATAACCCTCTCTTCCTGCTATAATAGTCTAGCAAGTTCTCCGGGTACTTCATAATCGTCCTCACCTTCGTCCTCGACTTGGTTGATCGGATTTTCGAAGTCATGACTGGCAATAGCAGAACTGTTATCAATGGGTCCAGGGTGGATATGGATCTGCAGTTTGATATGTGAGTGTGTGTGTAAGAGCATAGATGTATTGATAAAGTGAAAAGGAAAAAAGAAAAACAAAGAGCGCAAAATTTGTATGTAAGAAACGTCCAATGTTTTATCGATGACATATGAATATGGCATATAATAGCCCTGACAAACAAACCATTATGCCTCGGGCAAGACACAAGGCTGTAGAGTTTAAATTGTTTATTACAAATTCGAAAAACAAGTAAGACAATTACTGATGAACAAAAGAAATTGGTATAAAATCTCTAGCCATCCAGTTACTCGGTCCATAATTGATAGTCGTATAGATCCAACTGTCAATATCAGAATCTTCCTCACTGTCTTCAATAGCATTGACCCCACGATTGCTGATGCGTAGGGGAGGTCCTCTAGCCCGAGCGCGTCGAACAACCCTTTGAGCTCCTGAAGTAAAGCCCAAACCAAATTTTCCAGTTTTGTGAGTAAAATCAGGGAGCTGTCTCCAATTGGTACACCCACCTTCTTCAACTGGTGCTCTGGCGTCCTTGAGAGAAGCCATCTTCAGAGGAGGTTTGGTGCTGGTGGTAGTTTCGGTTGACGCCAAAATCAGGGGAACCTCTTCAAAGTTTTGACAAGGAGTCTCTATGAATTCCCCGTCCATATCGACATACCTGAAGGAGTTCCGGTGGCTCACCATATACTCCTCTTCACCATGCACAGTGACAATCTTCCCATTCACCAGATATTTCAGCATTTGGTGCAGTGTAGAAGTAACAGCCCCAACTTCATGGATCCAAGGATGACCCAACAAACAAGAGTACGATGGCCTGATGTCCATCACGTAGAAGGTGGACCCAAAGGTATGAGAGCCCACTTTGACAGGGATGTCCACCTCCCCATGCACCATTCTCTTTGACCCGTCAAAAGCCCTCACCACAATGTTACTGGGCTTTAGGGTCAAGCCTTCACAATATAACCGATTGAGAGCCTTCTTAGGCAGAACATTCAGTGAAGATCCATTGTCCACCAGCACATGAGCCATAGTAGTGCCCCTACATTCGATCAAGACATGTAGAGCATCATTATGCTTCCTCCCCTTTGGAATCAAGTCGGAATCTGAAAAACCCAACCCATTGTCAGCAGTCAAGATGGCCACACAGTCTTTCAATTGATCGGCTGAGGTTTCATGTGACATATGCGTAGTCTTGAGGAATGCAATCAAAGCCTTTTTATGGGCCTCAGAACATAACAATAGAGACAACATCGATATCTTTGAAGGGGTCTGCCCTAACTGCTCTACCACATTGTAGTCGCTCTTCTAGATCATTTTTAAGATTTCCTCTATTTCTTGCTTAGAGGAATCTACAACAACTTTTCTAGGTGCCTCCGTCTGGGCAGGCTCACCTATAGCTTGTTTACCCCGAGTCCCAGATAACTCATCGGCAGGGGTGACAATTGGAGTAAGAACGGGAGTAGTAACAGAAGTACCGGTAGGAACAATAGATGAAATAACAACAGGCTTAGTGATAGTCTTCAGGGAGATCTCGAGAGAGAAAACTCTTCCACTTCTGGTAATCTTGTTGGTCCCGATAATGTTACTGACATCAGGATTAGCCTCTTCAGTCTTCAAATCTTGTTTAACGCCATGATAGTAAACATCAGTGCCATAATTCCAAGGGACAACTTTGTCCGAGGAGTACGGTACAAGACCATGAAAAGTGATTATCAACGAGGCGATTCTTGGAGCAGGTGTAATCCTAACAGGTCTTTTATAGGAGACCTTGGAAGGATTGGCGAAAATGGTTATAATGGAAACATCTTCATATGGAACAGTCAGAACCAAAGTCTTTTCAAACAGAATCTCTTTGCTGTCAATCAGGCGTTGAATACCTACTTTCAACAAGTAGCAACCAGAGGGAAGAGATGAACACATGTGGAAACCTTCACCACAACCCGGAAATAAACCAGCTAACAACAAATTCTTCTTAATGGTCATGAGAGGAGTGGAAACTTCATCAATGGAGGTAATAAACAGGTCAGTATCAATGGCACTAACTCCACGGTTATGCTTAGGCATGGGAGCGGTTATGACATTAGGCTTCTCTGGAGCATCAAATTGAATCTCCTTGGCTTCAATTAGATCTTGTACCTTATTTCTTAGAGCCCAACAGTCATTTGTATCGTGGTCAAGACTCTCACAATGGTATACACATTGAGTGTTTGGATTGTATCAAGGAGATGTGGTGTTAGGATTCTTGGGAACCTCTTTCAAGGTTGCCAAGTTGGATCTTAGAAGATGGGGTAGAATCTCAGTCAATGTCATGTTAATCCGAGTAAACCGCCTTTGCGGTCTTTCTATCCTTTGCTGATTGTTTCATGGTGGGGTAGCCGTAGGCCTAGGTATCATCACAACACTTACCGTTGGACGGTGTTCAGCTCTGCTCTGACCTCTTGGTCTATAAGGAGCATTGACTTCCTTCTCACCCGCAAAGGGCTTATTCACTAAGCTTGATGAGGTATCTTTTTGTATTTTGCCGCTCCGGATCCCAGATTCTACCCTTTCTCCGGTTAATATCAGCTCGGTGAAACCAGTTGAGGAGCTACCAACCAGGTGATTGAAGAATGGACCAGAAAGCATTCCAAGAAACATGTCAACCAACTCCCTATCAGACAAAGGGGGTTGGAATCTCCCTACCAGATCTCTCCTCTTCTGTGCATAGTCCTTAAAGGCTTCACTTGCACCTATGGACATACTCTGGAGTTGAGTACGAGTAGGGGCAAGGTCATCGTTGTATTGATACCGCTTATAAAAAGCAGCAACCAAATCCTCCCAGTTACGAACATTGGTTCCCTCCAGTTGATAGAACCATTCAAGCTGAGTCCCAGACAGACTGTCCTGAAAGAAATGGACCCACAAGTTCCTATCAGCAGTGTGAGGCTAAATCTTCCTCACATAGGAACAAAGATGAAGCTTTGGACAAGACACCCCATCATACTTCGCGAATACCGAAGCTTTAAACTTTTGTGGGATGACTACCCCAGACACCAAACCCAGCTCTTTAAAATCCAACCCGGGTATTCTTTGGATCTCCATAGCACTCAGCCGATCCTCTAACTGTTTGTATCTATCCTCAGTGGGAGGATACTACTCATCATTATAGTCTGTATCATTATCAGAAACTTTAGGGCTAGGGTCCTTCTCCCTTGACTCTCTCTCTCTCTTGATTCTCCCCTTCTTTGGGTGAGGAGGTCAGATTAATTGGTTGCTTTAACGCCCCCCTGAACCTTCTGCCCAGATTCAAAACACCAGAGGTCTTCTTTTTATTCTTTTCCTTCAGGATAAGGGCCTTCAGATCTTCCTTCCCTTTTGCCAAAGTTATGAACATTTGTTGAAATTGGCCATTTTGTGCCTAGAGATCTTTGATGCGTTATTCAGAAGACATTATAGCTGAAATAAACAGCGAAGAAGATGAGAAACCTGTAATGGTACCTGTTTATGCAATGTTATGGATGTTATACGTATGCAATGGTTTCAAGGATTCTTAAAGGCTCAAACTTGTTTAACCAAAATAAACAGACGTTAATTATATTAATAAGTTCGGATTATTACAAAGAGTGCCTTTTAGGCTTACAATTTAAACAAACAAAACTTAAAGCAAAAATAAAATTAGGTTTCCCAGGAGCACATCCTCTTGGGTGAAATGTAGGCATTTATGTTCCTCTCTGTGATCGGTGGAAATAGAACTGACTGTTTTGAAATGCTGGTTCGCGTTTGTGTTTCGCAAAATGTCGCGGTAAGCAAGAGTCGCCACCGTCTTTTATTTTCTCCAACAAGGAAAGGATAAAAGCACAACAAAATTCCTTTTCAAGATGATTCTCGGGTTCGGGAGGTAGATTATAGAAAGGGAAGGTGTTAGCACCCTTTCTATTCGTGGTTATCCACGGGCTCTTAGGTACTTGCTCACTATGTTTTCAAAAGTGTTTTGCTTTTCTTGTGTTTGTGGGTTTTGAAAAAAAGTTTTGTTTGAAAAACTTCGATTTAACTCTTGTGTCTGTCCTCAAGAGTGTATGAAGTGTTGTTTGAAAACTTTTGTTTGAAAAGTGTAAGTGCGAAAAGTTGTTTTGTTTTGAAAGAGCAAGTACCTGAGAACCTCTACCTACTCAAAAGAAATTAAGCTGTGTAAATGTCCTTTAGACAGTACTATCCTACTATTGAGAAGTAGGTAGCACCGTCGTTGGAGTTTTCGGGTCAATTCGATTTTAGGGACATGGGTGGTCACTAAAGCAATGGTAGGACGCCTTAGCGGTAACCCTAATGTCTTAGATCGTTTTATCCGAGGCAACCATTTCGAGGCAACTTTGATCTTTAGACAGGAGGGAAACCTCTAAAACACCCTATACTCAATGACCACGTCGAGGCAACCAAGTGAGGCGTACCCTAAGAGTGGCATGTGCGAGTGTGTCAGGTTTCGGTTATGTTATCTTTGTACATGTTATGGTGAGCTACGATTGATTTTATTTTAAGAGAGATCTTGACATGCATATCCTAGTTAACATACATCTAACAGTTAATAGTTGCGAAATTTAAATTGCGGAAATTAACTCTAAACTATTACAAGGCGTCGGGTATTTACATCGCCAAAAACAACCCTTGAAATAAAATGCGGAAAGTAAAAATAAAGCGATAAATAATTAAAGTCCTAATTAAGAACTATTACATTCCGGGAAACAGATACAATAATATGATAAAATGGATCGCGTGCGGGAAATTAAATCGGATGCGAGTTTTTTTGGTTATTTTTGAATTAAATGGAATTAAATTAAATGAACAATTAAATTAAATAATGAAAATAGTTTGGGATTTTTGAGTATTTAAAGAAATAAAATAAATTAATCAAAGCTAATAAAAACCTAATTATCTAAATTAATTTTAATTATTGCAAAAGTATTAAAGTTATTTCCTAATTAAACTAAATTAATTGAATTAATATTTATTTACAAAAATAAAGTGCTGAATTTAATTTTAATAAATAAAATATATTTTTTTGTTTTTTGATTTTATTAAGAAAAAAGATTAATTGGTTAGTGATTAATAAAAATAATAACGATTAATTAATTATAGGAAAATAATAAAAATAGAGAGAGAGTTTAGGAGTATACGGGCCTGATTGGAGGGGTGAAACAACTGTTGGCGTCATGTGTAAACTGTTTTGTTTTGGCCATTTGTGTTTTGGCTTTTGGCCATTTGTGTTTTGGCCTCAACGTTCCTTAACCTTCTCAGGATGTCTGCCTCGCCATGTATTGGTGTCATGTGTAAGTTGTTCTATTTTGGCCATTTGTGTTTTGGCTTTTGGCCATTTGTGTTTTGGCCTCAACGTTCCTTAATGAACCTGCATGGGATCCTGTCTAAATCTGCAGTGTTGAATCTCATGAACACATTAAATAAATTACTATATATCATAAAATACAAATAAAGCCAATATATGAAGAAATTTAATGTTTAGGCCAATATGGCATGCATGAATGATTATACCCTTTTGATCATGGAGATCAAATCAACCTTACCCTTACTGGAAAAGTAGTGACATGAATGCTTTTATGCCCTTTTGATCATGGAGATCAAGCCAGCCTTACCCTTACCGGAGAAGTAGTGACATGAATGCTTTTATGCTCTTTTGATCATGGAGATCAAGCCAGCCTTACCCTTACTGAAGAAGTAGTGAGATGTTGGTTTGTAACTGAGATGACTTATTTGTAGTGAGAGAGAGATTTGTAATAAGGATTTCAAGGTTTTAGGGTTCTTGAAAGAATTTGATATTCTGACAGTGTTGTGTCAAGGGTTTTTTTTTCTTTTGGTTTGTGTGAAAAGAATGTGATTATATAATGGAAATTAGAGTAAAGAAAATGGGCTTTGAATGTGCAATTGGGCCTCCAATGTTCACTTGAGTTCGTCACTTTGCAGGCTAAATCGCAGGGACTTAAGTGCCATTTTTGAAGTTTAAATGTGAAAACAAAATGTAGCCGACATCGAGAACTAACTCCTGTCCGAAAATCGGCTTAATCGGATAAAAGGTGAATTAGTTATGAATTTTTGAAGTTTCAGCTCAGACAAACTTATTTTGGGCTTCAGTGTCGACTCTGACACGTTCTTCAATAAAAAACTGGTATTGATAGGAGAATAATTCGGTCTTGACTTTTGAAGAAAAGTTGTAGATCTCTGAGTCAGTGACCTTGTGTAAAAATATGAGCCTAATCCGATAAAAATTGACCGAGTTATGAATTTTCGAATTTTCGGCCCAGATGAAATAATATTCAGCATTCAGGATTTTCGGCGCGTCATGCACTCTGAGCAAAAAACAAAAGCCTTTTGAATACCGTTTGAACTCAATACCTTCTGTGAAAATGTAGCCAACTCAATTTTTGAAATTTTGGCGCCGGAACCAGCTCGATACGATGAAAATCGACCAAGTTATGATTTTATGAACATTACGCAAATAAACTTCTGTCACAAATTTTCTGTACGAAAATACTTGATAAATCCACATTTTTGAAGACTTTCTGATTGAAATTGGCTTCCAGCCGTGAGAGATGAAAACATAGATGACGTCAAGACGAAATTTTGGCCATCGGAACGGGTTCAAAATGAGCCACGATCTTCAAGTTATGAATTTTTTAGCGCGTAAAAACTGCACTTTCAGCACACTTTTTTCACCATATTTCTTCGAGAAAACTCACACAGTCGGATTCCTTCTGAATTTGAGCATACATTAGGACATTAAGGAGCACTTGAGGTCATTTGGATGTAAGGACCTTGATGCAACACAAAACCCTAATTTTGAATTGACTGCCTTAGGAGATGATTTGACTGTCCAACTCTTGAGCCATCTTGAACAACTTGGATATAGATTGGCTTTCGAGCCTTTCGTGATCCGAAGGTGGAAGATAATTGAACACTAGAGTGCCCAAAAATTTGCACTCGTATGGTGTAGTATCAGCATTGTGATGTCGGGAATGGGCTTACAGATGCCATTTGGAGATTGTTGGTAGAAGGATGGGCTTATAGATGTCATCTGCAGGAGTTTCTATCGCATAAGAGATTCCTTAGCGAGAACTTGCATACTTGTTGTTGTAGAAGATTCCGCTGGGAAAGTCTAACTTTTGTTGAGATTTAGGAACTTGCCTGTACTTCAACTGAGAGAATGCCTCGGCTGAGTATTAAGAACCTGTCCATAATTTAACTGGGGGGTAATCTTCATCAAGATCTAGGAACTGTCTCGTGCTCACCGGGAGTATACTGTTGAGGTTATAGAACTTGTCATGTCTGGTTCCAAGTATTAATCTTCAATCTCTTCGTGTAGATGGTTTTCCTGGCTTGTTACAGGTATTAATCTACAATCAGTCGTTCACAGATAGTTTTCCTGGCTTGTTACATGTATTAATCTGGAACTTGAAAAGGTTGGTCGAGGAGATAGCTGTCCTGGCTGGTTTTAGGTATTAATCTCTGATCTGAGAAAGAAAGATAGCCTTCCTGGCTTGTTACAGGTATTAATCTTCAATCTCTTCGTGTAGATAGTTTTCCTGGCTGGTTTCAGGTATTAATCTACAATCAGTCGTCCACAGATAGTTTTCCTGGCTTGTTACAGGTATTAATCTGGAACATAAAAAGGTTGGCCGATGAGATAGCTGTCCTGGATGGTTTCAGGCATTAATTTCTGACCTGAGAAAGAAAGATAATTTTCCTAGCTTGTTACAGGTATTAATCTTCAATCTCTTCATGTAGATAATTTTCCTGGCTTGTTACAGGTATTAATCTACAATCAGTCGTCCACAGATATTTTCCTGGCTTGCTACAGGTATTAAACTGGGACCTGAAAAGGTTGGTCGAGGAGATATCTGTCCTGGCTGGTTTCAGGTATTAATCTCTGATCTGAGAAAGAAAGGTCTTCCTGGCTTGTTACAGGTGTTAATCTTCAATCTCTTCATGTAGATAATTTTCCTGGCTTGTTACAGGTATTAATCTACAATCAGTCGTCCACAGATATTTTCCTGGCTTGCTACAGGTATTAAACTGGGACCTGAAAAGGTTGGCCGAGGAGATATCTGTCCTGGCTGGTTTCAGGTGTTAATCTCTGACCTGAGAAAGAAAGGTCTTCCTGGCTTATTACATGTATTAATCTTCAATCTCTTCATGTAGATAATTTTCCTGGCTTGTTACAGGTATTAATCTACAATTAGTCGTCCACTGATATTTTCCTGGCTTGCTACAGGTATTAAACTGGGACCTGAAAAGGCTGGTCGAGGAGATATCTGTCTTGGCTGGTTTCAGGTATTAATCTCTGACCTGAGAAAGAAAGGTCTTCTTGGCTTGTTACAGGTATTAATCTTCAATCTCTTCATGTAGATAATTTTCCTGGCTTGTTACAGGTATTAATCTACAATCAGTCGTCCACAGATATTTTCCTGGCTTGCTACAGGTATTAAACTGGGACCTGAAAAGGTTGGTCGAGGAGATATCTGTCCTGGCTGGTTTCAGGTATTAATCTCTGACATGAGAAAGAAAGGTCTTCCTGGCTTATTACAGGTGTTAATCTTCAATCTCTTCATGTAGATAATTTTATTGGCTTGTTACATGTATTAATCTACAATCAGTCGTCCACAGATATTTTCCTGCCTTGCTACAGGTATTAAACTGGGACTTAAAAAGGTTGATGGTAGCCATCTTTTGATTGACCTTTTCCTGAAAAAGGTAAAACATTAGTTGTATGCAATGTCATGATGTATGAAATGCATGATGTCATGATGTTCTCAAAAATAAATGAGATCGTGTCGTATGCACTTTATCATGTATGTAAATAGGAGGTATGAAATGCGAAATGTTTATGAATGTATTTTCGTCTGGGAAAATAAATCCTTGACAAATGTCGGGGAGTTTGTCAAATCCTGGACTGCTGTTGAAGAGTATGTGTGTCTGTAAACTTTGTTTAGAATGTTTCTGATGGGGATGACGAACGAAGATGGTTGTGAGAATAAACCTGTAGGAGAAAATAACTCCGTTGGGGAATAAACATGGCGAAGATATTACTCTGCGGGGAATTACTCTGTGGGGAAGAGATACTTTGCTGAGATTTTAATGATAAACTCCGCTGGGGATTCCGTTGATAAACTCTGTTGGGGATTTTGATGATGAACTCCACTGGGGATAGAAAGAACTTCGCTGGGGATGATTTTTCAGTTGCAACTTGCTGAGGATAACCCGATTAGACTCTTGTGAGGATAACCTCTGAATTTGGCTGGGGAGACTTATTTGTGCTTCGCAGGGGATAAGCATCCAGAATCTACTGGGGAAGATGATTCAACTCCATTGGGGAAACTTTTTTAGACTGCGCTGGGGAAATGGCTCCACCGGGGGTATCTTGCATTCTACCGGGGAACATTCTTATATTCCGTGGAGGAATATTAAGACTGCCAGGGATACTCTTATGCTTGCTGGGGAATATCCTTATACTCCGCTGGGGAATATTAAGACCTTCTGGGGATACCCAACCTTTTTAGGGCTGATGATAGACCAACTCTGCTTGGGGAAAGTATTGCTGATTCGTTCATAGTTGCAAGTCTCAGCTGAGAGAGCTATCATTACTGTCTTACTCTGCGGGGAGTGAAAGTATCTTAGCCATATTCTTCAGCTGAATATATACCTTGGTACCAGGTGGACAGAGCAACTTGTACAGTTCAGATAATTCTTATTTTCCCCTGTTTTTTGTGGGAGAAGGTGCCTGCGGAGGCCCTGTGGATCGAGTATTATCCCCACCTATGAGGTGCTTGGTATTTTTCAGTCAAAATGACAAGTCTTCTTCTGGTAGGCCAGTGACGAGATGACGAGACATAGTCGTACGCTTTGATCCCTAATTTTTTCCTGGACCGCCCTTTTGGGTTTTCAGTTCACCGGGATACCTTTTTTTTCCCAAGCCGCCTTTTCATGTTTTCGACTTGCCGGGTGTATAGATTTTTTATTTTCATCCCTTATTTTTGCCTAGGCCAGTCAACCTAGCGGGTCTTTGATTATGCGTAGTACTTTTTGACTATGTCCACGCTCTCAGGATGTAGGGAGGTGTCACTGTCGGTAGTTTTGTGTTTCCATACTACCAGAAGATGTTCGTTTGATCATACAAGATTCGTTGCTGGAATTCATATCCAATGCCCCAAGTGATTCAGATGGAGATCTGCCCCTGGCTATTTGGCATTTTGAGAGATTCCTTGAATCTTGACTTGACTGCCCCAGATGATGGACAATGATCATGTCGTGCCCCTTGATTGGAAGTGTTTTTCCACTTGAGGTGATCCTTTTTTATTGAAAAGGTTTTTGTTCACTAGATATTCGTCGTGCGAATTTCTCTGTTGTTTAAAAAAATAGTCATATGCAAACAATGTTATTTTAAGAATGCAAAGCTTATGTCTGTTTTGAAGTTTTTGAAAATGCATTTTTTCAGTAAGATAGGAAAATTTTGTAAAATGTGACGTCAACTCAGGATTTACAGCAAGCCCTACAGGAGTCAGGATACCTTTTGTAACAGTATGCTTTCGGACTAACCCATGCTTCAGCTAGGACTTTTTAAGGGTTATAACGTGGCCTGGTTCACAGTTTAATAAACAAACGATAAAGGATCAATTTTTATTTGTACCCACCCGTTCTTCGTGATGTTCTTCGATTCTAAACTCAGCTAATCGTGCATTGGATCTTGTTTGAGTCTTTGCTCTGATATACCAGTGATGGTTCAGATACTGACAATTTATTTTGAACAATCAGTCATTTTGTTAAGGGTTTGCAGGATTTCTTCCCTTTTTGATTTCGTTATCCCTGTCTTTTTGCCTGAACTATTTCTTTTGTGATTACAGTCAGCGGGATGCCCCCGTTTTTTTCTTAAGTCTCCTTCACAGGTTTTGACTTATTGGGCTTTTATTTTGAGAGATAATGATTGTCTGCCCTTATGATTATACAGAACCATCATTATCTCTTGTTTTAGAAGGACCTCTTTGATGCCATTCATTGTGCACCCGGATCAACTGAGAAAACTACCCTGCCCCAGGTTATAATTAAGGGTTTTAATTCATGAAAAGAAAAACTCCAACTTCTTTGGCTCAAAGGGGTAGACTAAGGATTATCTTCCTTATAACTCCACTGTTTAGGATTTGAAACAATGCATGTACCTCATCAGCGGGGTCTATTCAAAAGCATACTGTAAAGATCATGGTATCGTTTTTGTCATCCTCCCTCTAAAGGCTTAGATTTTTTTTCCGAGAGTTGATCATCATAAAAATTGAAAGTAATTTGAATATAGTGAATACGAATGGATTGATTCAAAACAGACATATGCAATGCATTGATAAAGTAATAAAGTTTGACATGAATAAATGTTTGAACAATCAAAAGAAAATTACAAATTGAAAATTCTAATGAACAAAAGTCTTCTTGTTTCAGTACTTGTCACTTCAAATGGTGAACCTTGGAGGGATGGTAGAAGAACTCAACCTGACCATCTTGTGTGAATTCCAATGCTCCTTCATCAATCAGGTTTTGAATTTTGTACTTCAACTTCCAACAATCATCAGTATCGTGCCCCGGGCTGTTAGAATGGCATGCACACCTTGCATCAGGATTGTAGTCAGGAGAAGAAGTCTTAGGGTTCGGATGAGGGTTTATCACCGTAACTAGATTCAATCTCAACAGGTGTTGCAAATCTTGGGACAGCGGCATGTTGAGCTTGGTAGACGACCTCTGATTAACCCGTTGTTTATGGCGAGGTTGTTGTTGGACCCGTGAGGTGGTAGCAACTTGGAGAGGTCCATTCTTCACCAAACCAAACCCTTGTCTTCTTGGAGGCTGATTAATGACTTGATCCTCAGCCTTGACTATTTGCTTCATACTGTTGTATCTGTCTTGATGAAGCTGGCTGATCATGGTTCTCAACTCTTCTTGCTCCCGAGCTAAGCCTTGGATAAGAGCCATCTGCCCCAGCATCTGGGTTCTCATTTCATCTACCTCAGCTTGCAGATGTTTCAGCCGTTCGTCCTTATTGTCTTCAGGACTTTCCTTGACCAAATTCCCCATGAGGAGTGTTCTCAACTCTTCCTGCCCCTTGGATAGGTTTAGGAAGATTTCCCTGAACTGAGTCTCTTGAGTATGAAGATCCTGGTTGTCTTGTTGGAGAGCCATTGCTGAAATAAACAGCGAGAACATGAGAGACTTGTAATGCAATGATATGTATGATATATGTATGCAATGTTTTCAAGGATCTCGTGGGGTAAACAAAGAAATCTGTTAGAATTTGAATTTTGCAGCTTGATTGAAGGAACTTCATGTTGCTGAGAGTCCTTCTTCAAGAGTCAGGCTCACCATATCGAGTGGGTCATAGCCCCTGACTCAAGTTATCATGCTTGGATTTCTAGACAACCTTGGCTAGAGGAAAATAAATCCCCTTTGTCCCTTGTTTGACGTCTGGTTCATCATGACCTGCATCACAAACCCTTGAGACCCTTGAAATGGTTAAGGAAATTCTATGCTATGATGTTATGATGTGTATGCTATGCGTGAAGTGATGTAAGTAAACCCTGCAATGAGTCCAAATTATTAGATAAGGACTGTAGACAAAACCTGCAAGGAACTCATGCTGTCAGATAACAAGAATGTGCAAGTAGTTCAAGTTTGTAGGCACACAAGTCACACATATAGCCTTAAGATTTCAGTCTGGCATGAAGCTTAGGTACTACCCTCTTTCAGTTTCAGTTGGTTAAGACCTGTCCTAGAAAATAGTAACCGGGTTCTAGAGGATCTCAATATCACTGACTACCCTCAATCGGTCATAATTCCAGTTTGGCAACCTTTTCTTGCGGCCGGAACCATTGCGAGAGTTTAGTCTCAATGAGCGTAGCATACTGCTACTGTTCTATGGCCAAGTTGGTCGATTTAAGGTTCTAAGGTTAGTTGGTGCTTAATGACTCCTCAGAAGACCCATATTCTCCTCATTCCAACACAAGGGATATCGGTACAGACCAAGGTGTCACACCAACGTAGCTACTGCTTCACCCGTGTCGGTCTACGCCGGACAGGTCCCTCACAGTTTATTGCTACTTACCTAAAAAAGGGTACCCCAGATCCGGGTTAGGATCTATGAAACTCTGATACAAGCCCACAAAATTTAAAGCATACAAGGCATACAATTGAAAACATAGTGATCTAATCCTAAGGTACACCTCACTTATAAATATCCCCAGCAGAGTCGCCAGTTTTGTGATCGGTGGAAATAGAACTGACTGTTTTGAAATGCTGGTTCGCGTTTGCGTTTCGCAAAATGTCGCGGTAAGCAAGAGTCGCCACCGTATTTTATTTTCTCCAACAAGGAAAGGACAAAAGCACAACAAAATTCCTTTTCGAGATGTTTCTCGGGTTCGGGAGGTAGATTATAGAAAGGGAAGGTGTTATCACCCTTTCTATCCGTGGTCATCCACGGGCTCTTAGGTACTTGCTCACTATGTTTTCAAAAGTGTTTTGCTTTTCTTGTGTTTGTGGGTTTTGAAAAAAAGTTTTGTTTGAAAAACTTCGATTTAACTCTTGTGTCTGTCCTCAAGAGTGTATGAAGTGTTGTTTGAAAACTTTTGTTTGAAAAGTGTAAGTGCGAAAAGTTGTTTTGTTTTGAAAGAGCAAGTACCTGAGAACCTCTACCTACTCAAAAGAAATTAAGCTGTGTAAATGTCCTTTAGACAGTACCATCCCACTATTGAGAAGTAGGTAGCACCGTCGTTGGAGTTTTCGGGTCAATTCGATTTTAGGGACATGGGTGGTCACTAAAGCAATGGTAGGACACCTTAGCGGTAACCCTAATGTCTTAGATCATTTTATCCGAGGCAACCGTTTCGAGGCAACTTTGATCTTTAGACAGGAGGGCGACCTCTAAAACACCCTATACTCAATGACCACGTCGAGGCAACCAAGTGAGGCGTACCCTAAGAGTGGCATGTGCGAGTGTGTCAGGTTTCGGTTATGTTATCTTTGTACATGTTATGGTGAGCTACGATTGATTTTATTTTAAGAGAGATTTTGGCATGCATAGCCTAGTTAGCATACATCTAACAGTTAATAGTTGCGGAATTTAAATTGCGGAAATTAACTCTAAACTATTACAAGGTGTCGGGTATTTACATCGCCAAAAACAACCCTTGAAATAAAATGCAGAAAGTAAAAATAAAGCGATAAATAATTAAAGTCCTAATTAAGAACTATTACATTCCGGGAAACAGATACAATAATATGATAAAATGGATCGCGTGCGGGAAATTAAATCGGATGCGAGTTTTTTTGGTTATTTTTAAATTAAATGAAATTAAATTAAATGAACAATTAAATTAAATTAAATAATGAAAATATTTTTGGATTTTTGAGTATTTAAAGAAATAAAATAAATTAATTAAAGCTAATAAAAACCTAATTATCTAAATTAATTTTAATTATTGCAAAAATATTAAAGTTATTTCCTAATTAAACTAAATTAATTGAATTAATATTTATTTACAAAAATAAAGTGCTGAATTTAATTTTAATAAATAAAATATATTTTTTTGTTTTTTGATTTTATTAAGAAAAAAGATTAATTGGTTAGTGATTAATAAAAAGAATAACGATTAATTAATTAAAGGAAAATAATAAAAATAGAGAAAGAGTTTAGGAGTATACGGGCCTGATTGGAGGGGTGAAACAACTGTTGGCGTCATGTGTAAACTGTTTTGTTTTGGCCATTTGTGTTTTGGCTTTTGGCCATTTGTGTTCTGGCCTCAATGTTCCTTAACCTTCTCAGGATGTCTGCCTCGCCATGTATTAGTGTCATGTGTAAGCTGTTCTATTTTGGCCATTTGTGTTTTGGCCTCAACGTTCCTTAATGAACCTGCATGGGATCCTGTCTAAATCTGCAGTGTTGAATCTCATGAACACATTAAATAAATTACTATATATCATAAAATACAAATAAAGCCAATATATGAAGAAATTTAATGTTTAGGCCAATATGGCATGCATGAATGATTATACCCTTTTGATCATGGAGATCAAATCAACCTTACCCTTACTGGAAAAGTAGTGACATGAATGCTTTTATGCCCTTTTGATCATGGAGATCAAGCCAGCCTTACCCTTACCGGAGAAGTAGTGACATGAATGTTTTTATGCTCTTTTGATCATGGAGATCAAGCCAGCCTTACCCTTACTGAAGAAGTAGTGAGATGTTGATTTGTAACTGGGATGACTTGTTTGTAGTGAGAGAGGGATTTGTAATAAGGATTTCAAGGTTTTAGGGTTCTTGAAATAATTTGATATTCTGACAGCGTTGTGGCAAGGGTTTTTTTTTCTTTTGGTTTGTGTGAAAAGAATGTGATTATATAATGGAAATTAGAGTAAAGAAAATAGGCTTTGAATGTGCAATTGGGCCTCCAATGTTCACTTGAGTTCGTCACTTTCCAGGCTAAATCGTAGGGACTTAAGTGCCATTTTTGAAGTTGAAATGTGAAAACAAAATGTATCCGACATCGAGAACTAACTCCTGTCTGAAAATCGGCTCAATCAGATAAATGGTGAATTAGTTATGAATTTTTGAAGTTTCAGCTCAGACAAACTTATTTTGGGCTCCAGTGTCGACTCTGACACGTTCTTCAATAAAAAACTGGTATTGATCGGAGCATAATTCGGTCTTGACTTTTGTAGAAAAGTTGTAGATCTCTGAGTCAGTGACCCTTGTGTAAAAATATGAGCCCAATCCGATAAAAATTGACCGAGTTATGAATTTTCGAAGTTTCGGCCCAGATGAAATAATATTCAGCATTCAGGATTTTCGGCGCGTCACGCACTCTGAGCAAAAAACGAAGGCCTTTTGAATACCGTTTGAACTCAATACCTTCTGTGAAAATGTAGCCAACTCAATTTGTGAAATTTTGGCGCCAGAACCAGCTCGATACGATGAAAATCGACCAAGTTATGATTTTCTGAACATTACGCAAATAAACTTCTGTCACAAATTTTCTGTACGAAAATACTTGATAAAATCCACATTTTTGAAGACTTTCTGATTGAAATTGGCTTCCAGCCGTGAGAGATGAAAACATAGATGACGTCAAGACGAAATTTTGGCCACCGGAACGGGTTCAAAACGAGCCACGATTTTCAAGTTATAAATTTTTTAGCGCGTAAAAACTGCACTTTTAGCACACTTTTTCACCATATTTCTTCGAGAAAACTCACACAGTCGGATTCCTTCTGAATTTGAGCATACGTTAGGACATTAAGGAGAACTTGAGGTCATTTAGATGTAAGGACCTTGATGCACAAAACTCTAATTTTGAATTGACTGCCTTATGAGATGATTTGACTGTCCAACTCTTGAGCCATCTTGAACAACTTGGAGATGATTCTTGACATGTCTTGAAAAATATGGGAGGGCAAATTTTGAGGTACAACACTCTCTTCATGAAGTAGCCTAGTGAGCTCCAGGACCTTCTTCTCACTAGCATAGAATTGATCTTCAAACATATCCCTCTCCTCTTTAAGTTGAACCCAGGATTTCTGTAACTCCTCATGATCAGTTGGCATGTCAGGATGGAGAACAAGATAAGGAGTGTCTCCTTCAGCAACTGGTTCCACAATCATTGGTAGGATAGCAAAGTAAGACATCATAAGACTTTGGGCGCGGGCTCATACCCATCGGAGATAAGGCGCAAGAGGGATGGAATTCTTATGCCTCAGTGTCTTGCTATCAATTTTATGTACCATGCCCCAAGCTCGCATGAACCTTTTGCGGTAACCCTGAGCATCATTATCATAGTTGAAGGTGATTCCTTGGATACGTGTATCATGAGGACCATTCCTTCTTGCATAACCAAACTGTCGTAGTGCCAAACAAGGGTTATAAGTGATTCCTCCCCTAATGCCTAAGAGAAGGACATTAGGGAATTCACCACAATGATCGATGATGGTAACATCTTTCGAGGACCGTGAACACCAATGAATGTCTGAATGTGTAAGGGACATCATCCTATGAGACAATTTCATACCCTGCTCATTCTTCAAGATAGACCTGGGTAGGTGATAAATAAACCACCTAGCCAGTAGAGGGGTGCAACATAGGAGGGTCCCCCTTCTCCTTATAGTGCGAGCATGCAGAGAGTGTAGAATATCCCCAAGTAATGCAGTCACCGGATTATGAGACAGAAAAACCTTAATCATATTCACATCTACGAGTTGGTCCGTGTTAGGTAATAGTACCCTCCCATAGTTGAGGAGTGCCAATACCTCTTCAAAAGCTTGTAAATCCAGGGTATCCCAAAAATAGTGATCCTTCTCGAATAGAAATTTAACCGGGATTCCTTGGACGCTTCCCCTAGTTTCCCAATTTGTCACTACATCGGGTCATTGTAAGGACAGAGCTCGAGCAATCTCTTCAGGATTTAGATGTTCTTCCGTACCATTGAAAGGTAACTGATCAAGAATAGGTACCCCCAACAACCAAGAAAATTCCTCCATAGTAGGCACTAGCTGGTAATCCGGGAAGGTGAAGTAGTGGTGCAAAGGATCAAAGAACTGAAATAGCACTTTTAACAATTCTTCATCAGGTTTTGAAGTGACCAAGTTGAGCAGCCGACCATGTTTTTCAGTGAAGGGAGAGCTTTCAGGAACCCTTAATGCGGATTCCTTTAGTTGATGAGGTACTTTCATAAGGTTAATCTGGATAATGTTCATGCGGGCGGATGCCATGTCCTACAAAACAAAGCAAAGATGAGCCCTAGAAAATCCTTGAAATGGTTAGTATGATATGCCATGCTTATGATGTCATGATTATGCTAAAAAATTCACATGTATAGCAAGCAACAAACAAGTCACACCAAGTCCTTAGGTTTAAGGCCTGCATGAGTTTTAAGGTCATACCCTCTTGAAGCTGGATTGGTTCAACTTGTTCTATAAATAGTAACTGGGTTCTAAGGGATCCCAATATCACTGATCTTTCCCCCAAGCTTCATTCAATAGGCGATTAACTCGCAACCAAACAAAACTCAGGAGTCAAACCTCAATGATTGTAGCATTGAGTATCTGTCGACCTTGGGAATACACCAAAGCCGGCTATCTCGCTATGTCCTACTTGCCAAGTTGTGCAATTTAAAGGTTCTAAGGTCAGTTGATGCTTTATGACACCATGCAGCGTCCCCGTACTCTCCTTGATTGACTAAGGGGTTACCGGTACCAACCAAAGTGTCACATCAATGTAGCTACTGCTTCAACCGTGTCGATATATCCCACACAGTTCCCTCACAGTTTATTGCTACTTACCTAAAAGTTTTTCCCATATCCGGGTGTAGGATCTACATAACCCCAACAAAACCCTTGAATATAAAGCAGGAAAAGCAAAACAAGAAAGCAATTTTTAGAAATGATCTAGATCCTAAGGTATACCCCACTTATTATAGTCCCCAACAGAGTCACCAGTTCTGTGATACGGTGGCATAACCGAATGTTAATACTGGTTTCCGTTTTGTATTCGTAAATGTCGTGGTAAGCAAGAGTCGCCATCGAATTTTATTTCATCCAACAAAGGAAAAGGAAAAAGAATAGAAAAAACCTTTCTTCGAGATGTTTCTGAGTACGGGGGTAGATTATAGAAAAGGAAGGTGTTAGCACCCTTTCTATCAGTGGTTTTCCATGGGCTCTTAGGTACTTGCTCATTTTGAAATTGCTTGTGTGTGTTTTGAAAAGTTTTTTGTTTAACTTCGTGATAACCCTTGTATCTGTCCTCAAGAGTGTGACGAAGTTGTTTTTTTGAAAACTGTTTTGAAAGTGTTTGTGTGAAATATTTTTTTATGGTTTTGAGCAAGTACTTAATATTTTCTACCTACTCGAAAAAGGTTGTTCGTTTTCTTGTTTCCTTTAGACAGCGCTATCCTACTATTAAGGAGTAGGTAGCCCCATCTTTGGAGTTTAAGGGACATTCGAAGGGACAAGTACGGTCACAAAAGCAATAGTTAGGAAACTTTAGTGATTACCCTAAAGTCCTAAAGATCTTTCCGAGGCAACATCCGAATGGGTCATTTTTGATCTTTTGGGACTAGAAGACGACCACTAAAATTCCCTATGCTTCATGACCGTTTACCAAAGGCAACTGGAGTGTGGCAAACCCTAGGAGTGAGCATGTGCAAGTGTGCTTTTTTTAGTTAATTATCTTTGCACAATTAGGGTTATCTACCTTTTAATCGCTGATTTATCTTTCGCATACAATCCTAATATCCATACATCTAGCAGTTTAATAGTTGCGGAAATTAAAAAGTGCGAGAAATTAAAGTCCTAACTATTACAAGGCTTTTGGGCAGATACATGAATATTTAACTGAAAATAAAGGTGCGGAAATTAAAACCCTAATTAATCTATTACAAACCTCGAAACAGTTGCAATAATTTGAATTCAAAATAAGTAAAGGCGCGCGAGACGAATTAAATACACGAATAAATTGGAAGCCTAAAAATCTAATTAAAAAAACATTTTTGTGTATTTTTTAATGAGAAAAAACAATTTAATTGCAAATTAAACCTAATTTCTAGTTAATTTTAATTAATAAAAAAACAATCAAGTTAATCTAATTAAACTAATTTATTTTCAATAAAATTAATGTAAATAAAAAAACCTAATTCTATATTTGTTGTGATTTTATATTTTTTTGATTTTTTTGATTTGATAAAAAATGGTTTTTGAAATAAATAAAATAAATGAAATAGAATAATAAATAAAAAAAATAAGAAAGAAAAAAAAAACAAAACTGGGCCTGATGTTGTTAGCTATCAAGGGGGTGTATTGCTAATTTTCGTTGAGCCCAAGATGCACAAGCCCAGTCAATTATTTGGATCCAGTGAAGGCAACGCTTGCGGGTGCACCATGGACCTTGCTTGCATGAGACATTGGATCTGGGATGCAGATGATCCAATGGTGTGGATCTTGTGGTGCATGATAGGCACTTGGTTGCGTGGAGTATGGAATCCTGCAAAGCGTGTTAAGAAAATAAATAAAATGCCTGGACCTGGGATCGAACCCAAGTCCTTTCTCTTACCAGCGTCACCCTTTCCCATTCGTGCTATTTTGTTTAGTTGTTAACATAATAACAAATAATAATATAATGGAAAGACACACCTTATGCCCAGAAAACGCGCGTAATTTCAAATCCTCCGATGGTAGTCATTCACCTCATCGTCTCTTTCCTCAGAGTATCGTCTTTGATGCCAACCCTTTACCTACGAACAAAACTGTCACTAAAGGCTATAGTGATAGTTTTTATCCATAGCTACAAACCTGCAACAATTAAAAATGCAATACAAGCCAAATAAATTCTAACTAAGGGAATAAGACAGTCAAAAATTGTGCCCTGAGTTTATTGGAACCCTTGATCTGCCCTAATTTTGCCTCTATGGAGAATCCCTAATTTGAAGCTTTCAAACCCTAGCAATGGCGTAAGTCTGTTCCTGCACTAAAACTCAAATCTAGCCATTCAAACAGATTCCAAGCATGATTATAAACACATTTATGCAAACAGATTTAATTTAAAACATGTAAAACCAAGAAAACAAATTGAAAGCATAAAGGGGCAAACTGTGATCTGTATCTTACAATTCTGGAGGCTTTATGACTTAGGAGCGATTGGAATAGCTTAAATACACACTCAGGAATAAATTGTTGGCTTTGAATCGCCTTGAATTTCCCTCTAACTCAGAATTTGAACCACACTTTTTGTCAAAAAATTTGAGTTTTGTTCTTATGATTTTCATGACACAATCCTTGTTTTTGTGCTTTGGCTGCGTTGTGTGCATATATGGTACTGATTTAGGTTAACATATATGGAATAAATCCAAGGAATAAATGCATGGCTTTAAGAGGAAAATCAAATCTTGAAAAGTTTCCAAATGTGCATATTTCCTCCCTTTCCAAGCTTGCACGAATCTTTTGGCATTATACAACATATTTGGATTGTGATTCACTTCAAAACCAAATCAAAACAAATCTTCACTATATTATATAATTTATTTGATTTAATTTGGATTTTAAATGATTAAAAATCAAAATAAATCAAATAAATAATCAAATGATGCATGGAGTGGTTCATGAGTCGTGGACCATGTTAGGAACAAGATACAAGCATAAAAAGTTGGGCCCATTTGAAGAAAAATGCATTTTGGGCATGGTTGACTTTGTGCAAATTTCCAAAAATGGCCAACTTTGAAAATGCACATCTCTCTCTCAATTTTGACCCTAAGAGGGTGTTCTTGGACTTTTTAGAAAGCTTAAGATGTCCTATAAGCAACCCTTTTGGTTTCACCACAGTTGGATCTTCCATGCTCATGTAAGAAGCTTTGACCCAAAAAGTGTTTTTGTTGACTTTTTGAAATGACCTGTAATGTCTGAATTCATATCTTTTCATGAGAACATTTCTTTAACTTGAGGGATGAAGATGAGTTGTAGGGAATTGCATCCTCTTCAAAATGAGCCTTGGATGGGAAATTTATGATAAAGTATGAGAAAGTTATGCCTGGTCAAAGTTTGGTTGACTTTTCCTATAGGAACCCTAATTTAGCACCTTTTGAGTTTTGATGAATTTGGGGAATTCCTTGAGGAATCATGATCAAATGATGGATATCAATTCAAAATTTTTATGTTGAGCAAAAATCTTGAAGTTTTACTATATGTGGGTCACATTTGACTTTTGCCTAACACAATTGTTTTTCAGGCATTTGAGCAGTTGACTGAGCAAATTTCTTGTGCAAGGCATGAAACTTGACATGGATGATCTTGAGAACATATTAAGGCAATGGAAATAATTTGGAACCCTTAGAACCCAACCATCTTGATGAGGAGTGAAATCCTAATTTGAGGCTCATTGTCTTAGGAGGAGGATTTGTCTAGTCAATCCTTAGGCATCCTTGGGCAAGTTGAGGACCTCTAGGAGTATGTTTTGAGTAAAATGAGAGGGAAAATTTTGGGGTACAACACTTGGCTTTCGCCGGTTTTATGGACCAGAGAGAGCATAGTTTTTCCACAGAGGTGATGATCATTATGGTCGGCCATGATTGAAAAATTGAAGGTATCTTTGGTCTTCAGTTACGGGGAAAGAAGACAGGGAAGATGGATTTTCACAGACGGCACCACTGATCTTATCGGTTGATCAAAACCTACAAATGGGTCAAAGGATGATATCTGGCTTGCTTGAAAGTTGAGTAAAAAATGAGGGTTGTACCTGCAAGGCACTCCTACAATCAAGTAAGAATGGGTGCAAAGAGATACAAGTAGAATATTAGAGTTTAAGGTTTGAATATTGGATATCTGGCACACACGTGTGTGAGGGTTTATATACTGCCCCCAACGCTTGGACATTGGTTCCTATTTTTGGGTCAAGATATGTGGGTCCGCAAAAATAGGTAACTGCCAGGACTTGGTCAAAATGGGCAGGCGTGCCCGTAACTAGTCGTTGGTTCCGAGGATGAGGCGGATTAAGGGCAGAGATGTGTTCTGGACATTCCTGGTTGTCTGTTGACGGGGAGATAACTGTTGACTAGGTCAGGCACGCGTATCGGGCATCACTGTTCGCGCTTCTAGGGGCATGGTCGACCATGGATGTTGGGCCAGTGTTATTGGGCCGTGCCAAGGGTAGAAGCGGATTGGGCCAATTCTAGCTATTGGTCTAGTCCAGAATAATATTATTTTCGTGTCAATTTTGAGTTTGTAATATATCTCTATTTATATAGAAATTTGTATCATTTGGTGGAAGGAGGCTTCTTTTAAATTACTGGTCGCTTACATTTCATGTAAATAAATATAAACAAATAAAAACACAAAATGCCAACACCATGATATAAATTATGTCACTATTTATTTCAACGACTATGTCATTATTTCTTCAATTATTAATTTGTCAAAACATAGTATTTATTATATTTTGGAAATTCTCCAACAATTTAACCCACAATTTTAGTTTGATTTTATCAACATAATGTTCAATGTTAGAACTATAAATAACCTATATAAATTATCAATACAAAGATTAAAATTATAATTATACTTTAGTGTGGAATTTAAATAGACAAGTGAATATCCATATAAAATAGTCTTATACTTTCTAGAAGGCATTTGTAGTAAGACCGATTCTTGTATAAGACAGTTTCTTTGAGGAGGAAAATCTAGTCATTGGGTTAAGTGAGAGACAATAACTAATCTTTCTACTAGAGATGGTGCTAACATCAGGAGAGTTAGACCTGTTAATGTTGTCATGTTAGGTAAACATGTTTAGAAGCTTCTTCACAATCCTGACAAGTTGTGGGTTCGGTTATTATTAGCTATATATAAGTATGTAGCCCGTATCATATAGAAGAATAATTACCACGAAGCATCATACACATGGAATTCTATTTCTAAAGCCTTTGAGGCTCTCAATCCCGGTTTTATCACCAGAGTAGGGAGATGAGACATTTCCACTTGGTATAATAAATGGCTCCTAAATGGTAGAATTTGTGACAAAATTCCTTCAGCGGATGAGCAGGATACACACCTACATAATATTGATGTATGTAGTTACGGTACTTGGAATTTTGGCACCATCTCTACTCATTTTCCTTATGATATAAAACTGGAGATGACAAGTGTCTTTACTAATGAAAACTCAGATTAAATTCTTATTTGGGAACCTTCACCATCAGATACTTATTTCCTAAATCACCTTTTTCTTGGTTAACTTTGGTTTCCAATCCACCTCATATTCAAACAATGACTTGGTCTTGGATTTGGAACCTCAAGTTACCTGAAAATATTTGTCATTTTGTTTGGACCATCATGCATGAGAAGTTACCTATCAATTATCAAGTTACTTATCACATGTCAACAAATACCTCTTGTTATAGATGTGGTGCAGCTAATGAAATTATCTTACACATTTTTAGAGATTACCCTAAGCCCATGCAAGTTTGGAATAATTTTAGTTTTCCATCTCACATTTATTTTTATGAGAATGCTATATATATATATATATATATATATATATATATATATATATATATATATATATATATATATATATATATATATATATATATATATATATATATATATATATATATATATATATATATATATATATATATATATATATATATATATATATATATATATATATATATATATATATATATATATATATATATATATATATATATATATAATTGGATAAAAATTAATGCGGTCACCAATCACGATCCTTTGTTTCTCATTTATTATTGGATGATTTGAAGATCTCGTAATGAAGAATTCTTCAAAGACAACAATTTCTCTTTGGAATATTCTAATCCAAATAACTATTATTTTACAATATATCAAACATACTTTTGGTGGTTCTAATAAGATATCAGCCTCAATACTTGTTGTAATACGGTGGGAGAACTGACTTGGGTGTTTTGAATTTTATCGCAATTGTTACGGATAGCAAGAGTCGCCACCGACTTTTCTTTTATCCAATAAAGAAAAGGGCGAAAAGAACAAGAAAGACCTTTTGAGATATTTTCTTGAGTTCGGGGGGTAGGTCATGAAAAGGGAAGGTGTTAGCACCCTTTTCATCCATAGTTATCTACGAGCTCTTAGTTGCTTGATCACTTTGAAATGCTTGTGTTTGTGATAGTTTAAAAGTATTTTTGAAAAGTGCCTTTTGTTTAGGCGATTGTAATGATTCTCGTTTCGGAGAAAATGTATACAAAAGGTTGACTTTTGAAAATATTTCATGGAAAGTGTTGATGTGTTTGAAAAATGTTTTGAAATGTTTGTGAGCAAGCAACTATGAATGTTCTACCTACTCAAAAAGTCTTTGTTCATTTCCTCCTCCTTTAGATGTTGCTATCTTACCATTGATTCAGTAAGCAACCCTATCATTGGATGTGAAGGAACAGGCGTGGGTCGTCGTTCAGTCATAGAAAGCAACATCAAGGATGACTTAGCAATTTGTTGTAAGGGTCTAAGATCATTTACCGAAGGCAACATCGAAGGGTGATCGAGGGACTATGATCTTGTATTCGAGGGTCATTGCTAAAGTATCCCACGTTTGAGGGACATGACTGTTTTATTTGAAGGCAACAAGTGTGGGTTACCCTAGAGGTGCAAGTGTATAAAGTATTTATTTTCATGCATTTTTGTCTTTGAAATTAGGGTTTTCTAAGATTGATTGTATCTTGCCATACAAACCTTAATTACTAGCATTTATATTGAAAGTGATAAATTTGCAGAAATGTAAAGTTCTACGCTATTACATCATTTGGGGATGAAGGTACAATTTACAAATGGGGGATGAAAGCAAACAAAACCTAATTTACTATTACAACCATATTGAATATGAACAAATAATGTACAAGAATAATGAAGGCAATGTGAAAGGAAAAGAAAATTGTTTTTGTTTGTTTTTTATGAAAGATTTTAACTTAATTAAACTAATAGAAAGAAAGAAAATAATTTTCTAGTTTAGGTGGATTTAACAAGAACTAAACCTAAATTAAATGGAAAAAGAAATTAAGTTCATTAAGAAAATAATCTTTGGGGTTTTTGTGAAAAGGTTTTAACCTAATGAATGGAAGAAAATTAATTAATTAAACTCCTAAGTTCTGAATTAATTTAATTAAAATAAAATAAGTCTAATATTAATTTAATTAAGAAAAGAAATTCGTTAAAGAAATGTTTTTGGTCTTCTTGTTTAAAAGAAATAAAATAAGAATATACTAAATATCTAAATAATAAATATACAATATTTTTGGTATTTTTGGTTAATAAAAATAATAATAATAATATTAAAAAAATAAAAATAAAATAAAGAGAAAAAGAAAAGAAAATAAAAACTAAAATTAAGTCAGGAGGGTTTGGAAATAATTTGAGGTTTAAACAAGTAAAATGATTTTGTTTGTTAGGACCATCATTGATTTTTTGTAAAGTCAGAAAATAAAAACAAAAAAATGGAATGGGCTACGTGACGTTAGCATACAGGGGGTGGGAGGAAGTAAAATGGTAATGGCCCATTTGATGAAGGCCCAATGTGTTGGCTGTTTGAACAAAATGAAGCACAAATGTTAAGAAATAAAACAAAAGGTGTCCATGGGGCTCGAACCCAGGACCCTTTAGCAATAAGGCCCTTACGCGCGCTCTCTACCACTGGGATGGCTATACATCCGGTGTTTAAAACAAAACTAATGCATTATATTACAAAACAAACCCATGGTTGTATCATCTTCAACCTTGCGCCAGAAATTTCAACATAATTTTAAAACCTGTAACTTCTTCATCTCTCAACCAAAATGAAAAATGCAAACATGAAAGTTGCTCCATTTTTCCATACGAATTCAACCATATAAATATCATAAGCTATAAATTAAATATGAATAAGAATTTCTAATGTTACCAAATTTGACCTAACTTTTTTCAGAAAGTTCATCTCTAAAATTCTCTCTACTCAGGAAACATAAATGAATTCTAAGGACATGGTCAGTTTCAGGGCTATAATATCTACATTTTATCTTTGAAAATGGAAAGCTAAAAAAGATTATATGAAGATTTCAAAAGTCAGAAAACTTACCTCAAAAATGGATTTCGTGTTTTATAAATGAGCTTGATTCAAAGTGCTCCAATGACCAGGTTAGCTTCCTTGAGTTTTTAGGAAGCTAATGCAATGCTTATCTTGAGTTGAGAGTGGCTGAAATGGTCTGGAGAAGTCCAACTACAATGCTCTATTTTTGGTTATGGAAAATGAAGAAGATGGTGTTACAGTTGGAAGACAGGGATTGGGATAGCCTCTATATATGTATTAGAAGCTTTATGATGGATTAGAAGTGAAAGCGCACGAGTAGATTTGAAGATTGAGTTTCAAAGTCAGAAATGACAAGTTTTTGTGCTTGTGTTGCAAATTCTAGTTTGAGAGAGAGTGAGGGTGCTTGAGGGCTTGTGAATTCATGTCCATGCTTGTGAATGAAGGTTTAATTTATAGGCAAAGGGTTTGGAAGCTTGAAGAAGTTAGAAGTACAAAATCACATGTTATGGATTTTGACTTGTTTTTGAAGCAAGCTTAGACAATCATGGTTTCAAGTGAAGGTAGGATGGCTAGCAACTTTAAACATGCTTGCTCTGAGTTTATCGAGGATGCTTGTGCCGAAAGAACAAATACAAAGCTCAAGGAGAGTGGACTTTGTGATTAAAGTCACTTTTCAAAAATGGAAGTATGACCTTTCTTCCCTAAATGGCAATTTGATTTGGATAATGACTTAAACACTTGGATAATGGCTCAATCAATTGTGTAAACAATTGACTATAGAGTAAAACACAAGTTTGAAGCCTTCAAAGTAAGATTATGCAGCATGACTATGAGATTTGAATTCTTGTTCATCACAAAAATGACCTATAATTCAAGAATGAATGTCCAAATTCTTGCCTTTGATTCTCTTAGCTCAAAAATGATATCATTGAGTTCTTGGACATTTTAAAAAGCTTTGAACATCCTATACAACTTTAATGTTTTCCATTTTTGTAAAATGAAAATGGAACTATGTGATAATTGGCCAAGAATTTAGGTCAAAATCCTGACCAAACTAGGTCAAAATTTCACTAAGTGTTTAAGAAAAAGTGCATGACTTCATGGATTTATAATTCAAAATCCAAGCATTTCTAGGACATGATCAGTAAAGCAAAGTTGTATATATCATCAATATATACAACTTTAATGTTGAAAGTTTTCTTTAAATCATCTTGCATCTTGGTGAAAAAATGTCACGAAGTTATGAAATAATCGTGTTTAAAAGACAGAAAAATTTCCAAGTCTTGAAAAGTTTGACTTTTTAAATTGAATTTTGAATTTCTTGATTTCTTGATGATAAAGATTCATATTTTGAATGTCTTGATGAATTGTGATCTTTGAAACTCAATTTTGATCAAAAAGTCAAAGTTTGACTTTTGGTGTATCAGTTGACTTTTCATTAGTTAACTGAATTTCAACTATCAATCAATTGATCTTGAGAAATGTTTTGAGCAATGAAATTAGGTCAATCATGTTGTATTTGAATCGTTGAGATTTTTATTCAAGCCATTAGATCATGCAGTAGGTCAAAAGTCCCTGATCAGTCAAATACAGTCAAAACCCTAATTTTGACCATTTTGCCCTTTTGGTAAATTGAGTGATTTTCTTGAAAGATTGTGATCAATACTTGATAAAATTATTAATAGGACTTTAATATGTTGATGTTGGACAAAAATCATGAAGTTTGACTATAGGTTGACCACAGTTGACTTTTTACCCAATACAATTGATTTTCAGTCATTTGAGCAATTGACTAAGCAAATTTGTGATACAAGACTTGAAACTTGACATGGGTATTCTTGGAGGTATATAATGATCCATGAAGGTAATTTGAGGCATTAGGAGTCCAATTATCCTTGTGAAAATCAAAACCCTAATTTGAGTCATTTGTGCTTAGGAGATTGTTTGACCTAGTCAACAGTTGTGCAAGCTTGAGCTTTTGGAGATCTTGTGGGAAATGTCTTGAGAAAGGGGAGGGAAACTTTTAGGGTACAACAGTTGCCCATGTTCAATCTTCTTAAACCTGAAGAGTTAGATTGACGGGTCCTCCATTCGTAACTTAAAGGTGGAGGGTGATTGAACACTAGAGTGCCTAAAAATTGCACTCGCACGAAATAATGTTGTTGGTAGATTGTGTTGGGAATGGGCTTAAAGATTCCATTTGGGGAGTGATGGAATGTAGTCGGAGATGGGTTTATAGATGATATCCAAGGTGTCTGTTGATAATAAGTATCGTAATAAATCTTTGGTCGATTTATATTGAACTGAGCAGAGGTCTTGAATAAACTTTAACTGGATAACAAATCAGTATAAATCTTCGGAGTGATTTATCTAAACCAAAGAAAGTTTCTACCAGAACAGAGTCAGGGTAAATTATTGGTCGATTTAAACTGAAATAGCAGAGTATCTACCGGAACAGGATCAGGATAAATTAATGGTCGATTTAAACTGAAACAACAGCGTGTCTACCAGAACGGAATTGGGATAAATCATTGGTCGATTTAAATTGAACCGACAGAGGTCTTGAATAATCTTTAAATGGATAACGAATCAGTATAAATCTTGGAGTGATTTAACTGAACTAGAGAAAGTTTCTATCGGAACAGAATCAGGATAAATTATTGGTTGATTTAAACTGAACCAGCAGAGGTCTTGAATAATCTTTAACTGGATAATGAATCAATATAAATCTTAGGAGCGATTTAACTGAACCATAGAAAGTGTCTACCAGAACGGAATCAGGATAAATCATTGGTCGACTGAAACTGAACCAGCAGAGGTCTTGAATAATCTTTAACTGGATAACAAATCAGTATAAATCTTCGAAGTGATTTAGCTGAACCAGAGGAAGTGTCTACCAGAACGGAATTGAGATAAATCATTGGTCAATTTAAATTGAACCAGTAGAGGTCTTGAATAATCTTTAACTGGATAACGAATTAGTATAAATCTTAGGAGAAATTTAACTGAACCATAGAAAGTGTCTACCAGAATGAAATTAGGATAAATCATTGGTCGATTTAAACTGAATCGACAAAAGTCTTGAATAATCTTTATCTGGATAACGAATCAGTATAAATCTTCAGAGAGATTTAGATGAACCAGAGGAAGTGTCTACCGAAACAGAATCAGGATAAATCATTGGTCGATTTAAACTGAACCAACAGAGGTCTTGAATAATCTTTAACTGGATAACGAATCAGTATAAATATTAGGAGCAATTTAACTGAACCAGAGAAAGTGTCTACTGGAACAGAATCAGGATAAATCATTGGTGATTTAAAATGAACCAGCAGAGGTCTTGAATAATCTTTAACTGGATAACGAATCAGTATAAATCTTAGGAGCAATTTAACTGAACCGGAAGAAGTCTTGAATAATCTTTAACTGGTTAACGAATCAGTATAAATCTTCAGAGTGATTTAACTGAACTAGAGAAAGAGTCTACCAGAATAGAATCAGGATAAATCATTGGTCAATTTAAACTAAACCAACAGATAAAATGTTCGTCGTTGATGGTATTCATCTGGTGACTGTTCTTTCCTGAAAAGGTAAAGAATTAGTTGTAACGCAATGTCATGATGCATGCATTGTGTAATGATGTTCTCAAAATAAATGAGATTGTGCTATATGCGTTTTGTATGCATATGTCATGATGTATGAGTGTGAAATGTTATTGAAGTGTATCTTTGTCTGGAAAATAAATCCTTGACAACTGTTGGGGATGAAGAATATGTGTATCTTGTTTTAGAATGCTTCTGCTGGGAATTCCTGTTTTGCTGTTTGAGGAAACTCTACAGGGAGTGCTGATTTCTTTTTGGGGAGTGGAGTTTACGAATGTTGGTTATCCATTGCTCTACTGGGGAATTTAATTCTCATATGCCCTAACTGGGAATAAAAGAGATGATAAGACTTTTGATCATCTGGGGAGGATGAAGTTAACTAGTATCTGGTCGGGTTCCAGGCTTCACAACAATTTTTTGGTGATAATATCAACTCTGCTGAGGACGAGAGATGTTGTCTGTTGATTTGTAATAGTCTGATAAGTAAATTCAAGATGGGGAGATAGTATTCTGTTGGGGAAATAAATCTTGTCGAGGAAGGTATTCCGAAGACCTCACTAGGGAAATGTAATCATCTGAGGAAGAATTTTTGCAGGGGAAGAGAATTTCCAGGAAATATGCTGATTGGAACTCTGGATGTATGAATTCACTCTGTGGGGGTAATCTCAAAGAAGTAACTTTGTGGGGATACCCCAAATCCTTGAGTAAATTCTTATTACTGTTCTTTTACGTACATTTATTAACAATTAATCATGTTCATATGCATACGTTCATTCAATTTTAGTCATTGGATGTTTTTTTGCAGTCAAAACAGAAAAAACAAAAAGTTTGAACTTCAAAGTATATTTGTATTGATAATCTTCCTATAAACAAACATTTTTTATTCAGGGAGACGGAAATCCTAATAAGAGGAAGCCGTCGAAAAATTAAAAGAATGCAAAGTGAAAACAAAAATTATATAGCCATGTGGAAATGATCTCATTGGGTTCCAACTCCGCTATTGCCCTTATGTCTTCGAACATCACCTTTTACCGTTGAAAGAAGTTGATTAAATTGATCTCGTACCATTTTCAATTTTTACCTTGGTAATAAAGCTGGCTGTAGTGATTCAACGAGACATAGTCGTACGCTTTAATCCTTAAATTTTCCTAGACCGACCTTTCGGGTTTTCAGTCCACCGGGATACCCATTTTTGCCCAAGTCACCCTTTTAGGTTTTCGACTTGTCGGGTGTATAATCTTTTGTATATATCCCTAATTTTTTCCTGAACCCTTTTGGTTTGCCGATATGCCCTCATTTTGCCTAGGTATGTCAACCTAGCGGGTCATTCTTTATGCGTAGTGTTTTTTTACTATGTCTGTGTTCACAGGGTGTGGGAAATATTCACCGTCCATAGTGGTTAGCATCATAGCACCACCAGAGAATACTTTCTTGACAACAAACGACCCTTTGTAAGTGGGAGTCCATTTGCCCTTGGGATCTCCTTATGTTAGGATGATGCACTGTATTACCAAGTCACCAACCTGGTATACTCGAGGTTTGATCTTTTTGTTGAATGCCTTGATCATACACTTTTGATACATTTGACCATGAAAAACATCAACCAATCTCTTTTCATCAATCAAATTCAATTGATCCAATCTTGTCTGAATCCATTCATCTTCACCTAAGTCCGATTCTTTCATAATCCTTAGAGAAGTAATATGCACTTCAACAAGCAAGACAACTTCCATGCCATAGACTAAATAGAAAGGGGTTGCCCTAGTTGATGTTCGAGCCGAAGTACGATAGCCTTGAAGAGAAAATGGTAGCATCTCATGCCAATCTTTGTAGGTCACCACCATCTTCTGCATAATCTTCTTTATGTTTTTATTGGCAGCTTCCACTGCACCATTCATCTTGGGTATGTAAGGAGAAGAATTGTGATGCTTGATTTTGAACTGCATACAGAGTTCAGTAATCATGACATTGTTGAGGTTGGTTCCATTGTCGGTGATGATCCTTTCAGGGATGCCATACCGGCAGATGAGGTTAGTTCCATTTGGTGAAGTAATCAATGGCGACGAGGATGAAACGATGTCCATTGGAGGCAGTGGGTTTGATCTCTCCAATCATGTCAATGCCCCACATTGAAAATGGCCACGGAGCAGTCATGACATTTAAAGGTATTTGAGGCACATGAACCTTGTCGACATAGATTTGATACTTATGGAATGTCCTCAAATGATGGTGGCAATCAGTTTCCATAGTCGACCAATAGTAACCAGCCCTTAGAATCTTCTTGGCCATAGTGTGCCCGCTAGTGTGATTTCCAAAGATACGTTCATGCATGTATTCCATGGTTTTCTCTGCCTCCTTATTGTCCATACAATGGAGCAGAGTAGAATCATGGTCGCGCTTGTACAGAATCCCATTGCTTAAGAAGAATTTGGCTGAGAACCTTCACAAGAATTTTTTATCATTGATCGAAGCTCCTTCAGGATACTCTTGTGCTTCAAGGTACCTCCGCACTTCATGATACAAAGGCTTCTCCTCGTCAGTGTCGATCTCATAACAGTGCGCAGGTTTATCAAATCTTTCGACTGTAATTCTAGGAGCCTCGTTGTCCCAATTGACCTTGAACATGGATGACATTGTCGCTAAGGCATATGCCAACTGATTTTCTTCTCTTGGGAAGTGTTCAAAGGTAACCTCCTCAAAGTATGGGATCAAAGTTAGCATGATCTCTTTGTAAGGGATCAAGTTTGGATGTTTAGTATCCCATTCTCATTTAACTTGACTGATTACTAAAGCTGAGTCCCCGTATACGTCCAAGAATTTGATCCTTAGGTCGATAGCAGGCTTTAGACCCTAGATGCATGTTTCATACTTAGCCATGTTATTTGTACAGTCGAAGCACAGTCAGGAAGTGAAAGGCGTGTGACAACCTTCAGGGGAAATGATCACAACACCAATTCCATTACCTAAAGCATTGGAAGCTCCATCAAAAACCATAGTCCATCAGAATCCTTATTCAGGTCCTTCATACGGTCCAGGATTTTCACAATCAGTTATCAACATAATATTCTAATCCGAGAATTCAAAGTTCATGGATTGATAGTCATCAATAACTTGATGGTCCAAATGATCTTCCATCACACTTCCCTTGATTTCTTTTTGTGTAGTGTATTGGATGTCATATTCAATCAAAATCATTTGCCATCTAGCTATTCGTCTGGAGAGAGTTAGCTTCTCAAAGATATACTTGATGGGATCCATCTTAGAAATCAATAAATTGGTGTGAGTCAACATATATTGTCTTAGCCAACGAGTAACTCATGCCAAAGCGCAACAAGTTATCTCGAGCAGTGAATATCTAGTTTCATAGTCGGTAAACTTTTTGCTAAGGTAGTATATTGCATGCTCTTTTCAGCCAGACTCGTCATGTTGGCCCAACACACACCCCATTGAATTCTCTAATACAGTCAAGTACATGATCAGAGGTCTTCCCTCAACTGGAGGCATTAGGATGGGAGGTTCTTGCAAATATTCTTTGATCTTGTCAAAATCTTCTTGGTAGTCATCATTCCATTTGACTACTTGATCTTTCTTCAACAATTTGAAGATTCTCACAAGTAGCAGTTAGGTGAGATATGAATCGGGAAATATAGTTGAGTTGTCCTAAGAAACCCCTGACCTCCTTCTCAGTACAGGGAGCTGGAATTTCTTGTATGGCTTTGACTTTTGCAGGGTTAACCTTAATACCTTTTCCATTGATGACAAACCTAAGAGTTTTCCGAACCTTACCCCGAAGGTGCATTTGTTGGGATTCAGCCTTAGCTTGGATTTCTTCAACCTCTCAAACAGCTTGTGAAGATGATCAAGGTGTTGTTCTCCATTTTGAGATCTTGCAATCATATAATCAACATAGACTTCTATCTCATGATGGATCATGTCATGAAATAGGGATACCATAACTCGTTGATAGGTTGCGGCTGCATTCTTCAAACCGAAAGGCATGACCTTATAACAGAAGGTGCCCCACTGTGTAACAAAAGTGGTTTTCTACATGTCTTCGGGTGCCATTTTGATTTGGTTGTAACCGAAGAAGCCATCCATGAAGGATAAAACTTTATGTTGAGCCGTATTGTAGACCAAGGCATCGATATAAGGTAGTGTGAAATCGTCTTTGGGGCTGGCCCTATTCAAATCCCTATAGTCTATGCACATATGGACTTTTCCATCTTTCTTCGGCACTGGGACCACATTTGCAACCTGTTGTACCCCAAAATTTTCCCTCTCATTTTAATCAATACATGTCCATTGAGATCTTCAATTTGCTAAAGTTGCCCAAGAGTGGACCAGACAAACTCTCTCCTAAGGCAGTATACCTCAAATTAGGGTTTCCATTTTCATCAAGATGGGTAAACCAAAAAGGCATCATATTCTATCCATGATCTTAATATGTTCTCAAGACCTTACATGTCAAGTTTCATGCCTTGCACAACAAGTTTGCTCAGTCAACTGCTCAGATGCTTGAGAATCGACTGTATTAGGTCAAAAGTCAAATGTGATCCACATACAGTCAAACTTCAAGATTTTTGGTCAACATTAACATTTTGAAGTGAATTTCATCATTTGATCAAGGGTTGATCATGATTCCTCAAGGAATGCTCCAAATTCATCAAAACCCAAAAGTTGCTAAATTAGGGTTTCTTAGTAAAAGTCAACCCAACTTTGACCAAGCATAACTTCCACATGCTTTATCAGAAATTTTCCATAAAAATATCATTTTTAAGAGGATGCAATTCCCTACAATTCATCTTCATCTCACAAGTTCAAAATGTGCACTCATAAAAAGATATGAATTTCTACATTATGGGTCCTTTTGAAAAGTCAACAAAAACACCTTTTGGGTCAAAGCTTCTTAAATGATCATGGGAGACCAAATTGAGATGAGACTAAAAGGGTTGCTTAGGGGACATCCTAATACTTATAAAAAGTCCAAGAACACCTCTCTAGGGTTAAAATTGGAAGAGATATTCCTTGTCAAAGTTGACCCTTTTTGCAAAATTACCAAAAGTCAAATGTGCTCAAAAATGCATTTTTTGCTAAATGGGCCTAACTTTTTATGCTTGCACCTCACTTATAATGTGGTCCATGACTTAAATATCCACCCACACATTATTTGCTTCATTTAACAATTTATTTTGATTTTTTATTAATTAAAAAGTGAATTAAATCAAATAATTGATGAATAATAGCAAAGATATGATTTGATTTGATTTTTGGACAGGTTGGCAATCAAAATATGCTGAATTATCAAGGCCAAAACGAATCAAACATAATTGGTACAAGAAAGGGAATATTTGGCTCAAAATAGCAAGTTTACATAAGCTTGAAAATCAAATCAAATCTCTTATAATTGCAAAGATTCAATCCAAATTTGTAACCCTAATTCATTCCTAGATATATAATAGACCATAACAAAGCATGGCATAAGGGTTAGGAGTCATGAGAGGCATAGAACAAACTCAAAAAAAGTTGGCAAAAAGTGTGATTCGGTTTTCAGGTTAGGGGACGATTCAAAGAAATTTAAGGCCATCAATCTCTTCCTGGGCGTGCACTGAAGCTATTCCAATCACTCCCAAGTCATCAAACCATCAGAAACGCAAGCTACACATCACGGTTTGCATCCTCTGAACTCAAACTTGTTCTTCTAGTTTTATGCGTTTTCAGTCCAATTTGTTTGCATATACATGTTTAGGGTCATGCTAGGAAGCTTTTTGATAACCTGGATTTAAGCTTTGATGTAGGAATAACTATTTGCCATAGTTAGGGTTCGCGAGCTCCAAATTGGGGAACCCTAGCTAGAGGCAAAATTGGGCCAAATTAAGAGCCTCCTCGTGTTCAGGGGATGAAGTAGGCTTGATTCATGCCTTTGAATGGAATTCATGTTGCTTGTATGTTGTTTTGAGATTTTTGCAGGTTTTAGCTACGCGTAAAAACTGTCACTATAGCCTATGGTGACGAGTTTGTCCATAGGTAAAGGGCCAATGCCAAAAGCGATGGTTCCCTGGAGAAGATGATGGCGTGTCCGATCATCATTGGACCATTTAAAAATTCGCGCGTGTGGGAATCAGGGACTTGCTTTCTTTATTTTATATTTTGTTTTCCTTATACTAACAACAAAAGCGCGTAGCACAGATGGCAAGCAAGCATGGTGGAATGGGTAGAGGACATGGGTTCGATCCCAGGTCCCAGCAACACCTATTTTCCTATTTTCTTAACGCAGATTGCATGCACTTCTTATCAAAGGGTCTACCATACTCCATCAACATCCAACCACTTGATCCAGCGTGCCATCAGATCTAACGCTCCATCCATGAGGGACCATGGTACACATTCAAGTCAACGCTACACAAGATTCAATATTGACTAGGCTTGGAGCATTTTGGGCATTAGAGAATTCTGATAGTGCACCCCCAGATTTGCTAACAACATACATGCCCATATTCTTATTCTTTATTTATTTCTTTTATTTTAATTATTTTGTTTAATTATTTTTCACCAAATTAATTATTTTTTTTTATTAATCATAAAATCAATAAATCACAAAACACCAAAAAAAGCATTTTTTAATAAAATATTTATTTTAATTTAATTAGAAATATAGGTTAAGTTAATTTCTTTTTCATAATTAAAATCAAATAGAAACTAGGTTTTAATTTTACAATTATATTTCTTTTCTCAAATAAAAAAACCAAAAATACACAAAAATCTTGTTTTCTTTGTAAAATATTTTATTTTATTTTTGAAATTATTTAATTTAGCTAGATTAGGTTAATTTCAATTTCTTTTTCATAATTAAAATAATTAGAATTAGGGTTTTAGTCGTACATAACTCAATTAATTCTTTTCTCAAAAATAACTTAACTATTTCTGAATTAGATTTTAGGGTTTCCAATTTCTCCTCGTATTTAATTCGCCGCACATTTAATTATTTATTTTCCATTATTTTTGTAACTGCCGATGGTTTTTAATAGTTAAACTAGGGTTTTATTTACTGCGTTAATCCCCGATTTTTTGGTTATGTAATTAATCCCCATCCCCGAAGCCTTGTAATAGCTAGGTTTATTTTCTCGCATTTTTAATTCCTGCAAATATTTAACTGTCTAGATGTATGCTAATAGGATTGTATGGCAAGAATGTCTGGAAAATTAAAACGGTAGATTGCCTATGTGTAAAGATTAAATGACTGAAACAAATCACATGCACATATTTCACTCCTAGGGTTTACCTCACTTCGGTTGCCTTCGGTAAACAATCATTAAGCATAGGAGATTTTAGTGGTTGCCCTCCAGTCTAAAAGATCAAATTGTCCCACTCGAACGTTGCCTCGAAAATGTTGCCTCAAAGATGTTGCCTCGGAAAGATCTTAAGACTCTAGGCTTACTACTAAAGTTTTCTAACTATTGCTTTAGTGATTGTACTTGTCCCTTTAGAATGTCCCTAACAACTCCAAGGACGGTGCTACCTGCTCCTTAGTAGTGGGATAGCACTGTCTAAAGGAAACGAGAACAAACAATATTTTTTAGAGTAGGTAGAATCTTAAGTACTTGCTCAATAAAAACTTTTCACACAAACACCTTTCAAAACAATTTTCAAAACAAACTTTGTCACATCCTTGAGGACTGATACAAGGGTTATCACGAAATAAAACATTTTCAAGACAAACACACACAAGCAATTTGAAAAATGAGCAAGTACCTAAGAGCCCGTAGATAACTACGGATAGAAAGGGTGCTAACACCTTCCCTTTCTATAATCTACCCCCGTACTCAGAATATCTCGAAAAAAGGTTTTTTCTATTCTTTTTCCTTTTCCATGATTGGATAAAATAAAAGTCAGTGGCGACTCTTGCTTACCATGAAATTTTTCAAATAAAAAACGCAAAACACAAACCAGTATTAAACAGTCGGTTCTGCCACCGTATCACAGAACTGGAAACTCTGCTGGGGACTTATAAGTGGGGTATACCTTAGAATCTAGGTCATTAAATTTCTTCTCTTGATTGTCTTGATTGCTTTACTTTTGAGGGTTTGTTTGGGGTTACTATAGATCCTACACCCGGATCTGGGGGCACTCATTAGGTAAACAGCAATAGATCGTGGAGACTGTACGTTGTAGGTCGATATGGTTTAAGCGATGGATGTGTTGATGTGACACTTTGGTTGGTACTAGTATCCTTCGTGGGGAAAAAAGGAGAATACGGGGCCTCCGCATGGTATCCTGAAGCACTAACGGACCTTAGAACTTTAATTGAACAAACTTGGCCATTAAAAAGTAGTGAGATAGCCGGCCTCGGTGTAGAGCTGAGGATTGGTTGATACTCGATGCTACACTCATTGAGATCAAACTTTCGGGATATTTTGGCCGCAAGAAAAGATTGATTGAGCTGAAACAATGCCCGATAAAGGATGGTCAGTGATATTGAGATCCTCTAGAACCCGGTTACTTTTTAAGACAGGTTTGAAACCAACTAAACTTCAAGAGGGTATTACCTTTAACCTCATGCAAGCCTTAAACCTAAGGACTTGGTGTGATATGACTGTGCTTGCTATACCTGTGTTTGCTATGCCTGTGGTTTATGATAACATCATGCATCATAACATGGCATCCATTCTTATTGCACTAACCATTTCAAAGACCAAGGGAATTTATCTTTGTTCTATTTTGCAGATCATGGCTTCTGTTCGTAGGAACACTATCTGAATCAGCTTTGTGAAGATACCTTCCCAACTCAAAGAGCTAGCATCAAGGGTTTCTGAAACTTCTGCGTTCACTAAGAGACACAGTCAACTTCTCAACCTGGTTACTTTGAACTTTGATGAAAAGATGATGAGTGTAATTTTTCAGTTCTTCGATCCCAAGCACCACTGATTAACCTTTCAAGACTACCAGCTGGTACCTGCCTTAGAAGAATTCTCTCAGCGGTTGGATATACCCATTCTTGAGAAGTTACCCTTCACAGGTCTAGAAGAAGTTCCTAAGCCAGAAGTCATTTCCTCAGCTCTGCATCTGAAATGGGCCGACGTGGTATCTAATTGGGAAACTAGAAGCGGAGTCAAGGGTTTTCTAGCTAAGTTTCTGATAGACAAGGCCCAGCTGTTTTGGGATGATATGGATTTTTAGGCTTTTGAGGAGGTCTTGGCTCTTCTAATATATGGGTTAGTCCTATTCCCTAATCCGGACTTATTCATATATGTGAATGCTATCAAGGTTTTTCTCTCCCGCAATCCTGTGCCTACCTTACTCGGAGATATTCTACACACTCTCTATACTCGGACCATGAAGAGAAGAGGGGTTCTTATGTGCTGCGTGCCATTGCTATCAAGGTGGTTTATTTCTCACCTCCCTAAGTCCATACTGAAGAATGAAGAAGGTTTGGGTTGGTCGCAAAGGATAATGTCACTCGCTCACATGGATATTCTCTGGTGTTCCCGAGCTATGGAAAACACTGTTATTATTAACCGCTGCGGGGAGTACCCTAATGTCCCATTACTTGGTATCAGAGGGGTATAACCTACAATCCTTGTTTAGCTCTGCGACAATTTGGTGACGCTCGAAGGGACGGTCCCCATGAATTGCTTATCGAGGGCATTATATTCAACTATGAGGATGATGTTAAAGAGTATCACCAGAGGTTCATACGAGCTTGGGGCATGGTAAACAGGTCTGGAAGCAAGGCTTTAGGGCCAAAAACTTCCATTCCTATGGAACCTTACCTCCAATGGGTACGAGCTTGTGCCCAGAAGCTTATGATGCCCTATGTGGCCATTTTACCAGTGATTGTGGAACCTATTACTAAAAAAGGCATTCCTTACACGGTTCTCTATCCTTATATGCCCATTGATCTTGGGGAATTACAGAGGTCTTGGATTCAGTTGATGAAGGAGCGGGATACTTACAGGTATTAGTTCCATGCCCATGAGAGAAAGGTTTTAGAGCTCACAAAGCAACAATATGAAGAAAAGGTACTCAATGATTATCTCGGCACAAAGAGGAAGCATCCATGGGACTTTTGATTTTCTTTACTAGTTTTAGATTTATATTTAATTGTAACGCCTAAAAGGCATTTTGAACCTACAAATTCAGCTAATAAAGTTTTTATTTATTTTGGTTTGCAAATTTAAATTTCCCGAAGTCTTTGAAATCATTGCATGCGCATACCATTATCATACACATCATTACAAGTACCATTACAGGTTTCTCATCTCCTTCGTTGTTTATTTCAGTAGAAATATCTTCTGAGAAAAGCATCAAGGACCTTCAGGCACAAAACACCCAGTTCTAATAAATGTTCATCAGTCTGGCAAAAGGGCAGGAGGATCTGAAAGCCCTCATCCTAAAAGAGAAGAAGAAAAAAAAGAAGGTTGCCGGTATTCTGAATATGGGCAGGAGGTTTGGAGAGCGGTTGAAACACAAGTCGATATGACCTCTTCATCTAAGAAAGGGGAGAATTAGGAGGAAGAGAAGGACCTCAGTCCTGCAGTTTCTGACAATGATACCGATTACAATGATGAGCAATATCCTCCTGCTGAGGATAGATACAAACAGTTGGAAGATCGTCTGAGTGCCATGGAAGTTCAGAGGATACCTGGACTGGATTTCGAAGAATTGGGATTGGTGTCGGGAGTAGTCATCCCGCAGAAGTTCAAAGCTCTAGTTTTTGCTAAGTATGATGGGGTGTCCTGCCCAAAGCTCCATCTACGTTCTTATATCAGAAAGATCCAGCCCCACACCGTTGATAGAAATCTGTGGGTTCATTTCTTTCAAGATAGTCTGTCAGGGACTCAGCTTGAATGGATATATCAGCTAGAGGGAACAAATATCCGAAACTGGGAAGATTTGTCTACTGCTTTCTACAAGCAGTATCAATACAATGCCGACCTTGCTCCCACTCGTACTCAACTTCAGAGTATGTCCATGGGTGCAAGTGGAGGCTTTAAGGACTACGCATAAAAATGGAGAGACTTGGATGGGAGAGTTCAACCCCCGTTGTCTGATAGGGAGCTGGTTGATATGTTTCTGGGGACGCTATCTGGTCCATTTTTTAATCATTTGATCGGCAGCTGGTTTCACCGAGCTGATTCTGTCTGGAGAAAGAGTAGAAGCTGGGATTCGAAGCGGAAAAATACAGAAGGATGCCTCTTCAAGTTCAGTAAAGAAGCCTTTCGCTGGTAAGAAGGAAGCCAGTGCCGTCTATAGCCCGAGGGGCTAGAATAGGGCTGAACCTCGTCAGACAGTAAGTTCCGTAATGATACCTAGGCATGCAGTGGCTCCACAACGCAACAATCAACAAAGGGTGGAAAGACCATAATGACAGTTTACCCGAATCAATATGACATTGGCCGAAGTGCTACCTCATCTGCTGAGATCCAACTTGGCAACCTTGAAATAGGCTCCTAAAAATACAAATACCACATCTCCCAGATATAATCCGAATGCCCTGTGTGCTTACCATTCTGAGAGTCATGGCCACGATACAAATGATTGCTGGGCTTTGAGGAACAAAATACAAGATTTGATTGAAGCCAAGGAAATAGATTTTGATGCCCCGGAGAAGCCCAACGTCATAACTGCTCCCATGTCTAAACACGATCGTGGAGTTAATGTTGTTGACATTGATTTGTTTGTTACCTCTGTTGATGAAGTTTATACTCCTCTCATGACTGTCAAGAAGAATTTGTTGTTGGCCAGTTTATTTCCGGGTTATCGTGAAGGTTGCCACATGTGTTCGTTTCTACCTTCTGGTTGTTGTTCGCTGAAATTACGTGTTCAACGCCTGATAGATAGCAAAGAAATTTTGTTTGAGAAAACTTTGATTCATGTTGTTCCAATTGAAGACATTGCCTATATAACCATTTCCGCCAATCATTCCAAGGTTTCCTCGAGAAGACCTGTTAGGATTACATCTTCTCCAAGAGTTGCTCCGATGATAATCACTATTCTCAGTCATGTCCCGTATGTCTCAGACAAAGCTGTCCCATGGCATTATGGTGCTGATGTGTACTATCATGGCATCAAACAAGATCTGAAAGATAAAGAGGCTGATCCCGATATTGATAACATTTTCGGAACCAGCAAAATCACCCGAAGTGGAAGGGTCTTCTCTCCCGAGATTTCCCCTAAGATTGTCAATAAGCCAATTGTCATTCCATCTGTTGTCCCTGCTAGTACATCCACTACAGTTCCTGTTCTTACTCCAGTTATTACCCCTGTCGGTGAATCGTCTGATACCCGCGACAAAGAGGTTATAGGTGAGCATGCCCGGACGGAGGCGCCTAAGAAAATTGTGGTGGAAGCCTCTAAGCAAGAAATGGAGCTAAATACTGAAAATCATTAAGAAGAGAGACTATAATGTGGTAGAGCAGCTGGGGTAGACCCCATCAAAGATATCCATGTTGTCTCCGCTGTTGTATTTTGAAGCCCATGCGAAGGCTTTGATTGCATTTCTTAAGACTGTGTATGTACCGCAGGAAACTTCAGTTGATCAATTCAAAGATTGTGTGGCCAGCCTGACTGCTGAAAATGGGTTGGGTTTTTCAGATGCAGACTTGACACCAAAGGGAAGGAAGCATAATGATGCTCCGTATGTCTCGATTGAATGCAGGGGCACCACTATGACTCATGAGTTGGTAGATACTGGGTCTTCGCTGAATGTCTTGCCTAAGAAGGCGTTGGACCCTTTGGATTGCAAGGGTTTGAATCTAAAGCCTAGTAACATTTTGGTAAGGGCTTTTGACGGATCGAAGAGAATGGTGCACGGGGAGGTGGACATCCCTGTCAAAGTGGGTTCTCAGACTTTTGGGTCCACCTTCTATGTGATGGATATCAGGTCGTCGTATTCTTGTTTGCTGGGTCGTCCTTGGATCCACGAGGCTGGGGCAGTTACTTCCACACTCCATCAAATGTTGAAGTATCTAGTAAAAGGAAAGATTGTCACAGTACATGGTGAAGAAGAATATATGGTGAGCCACCTCAATTCCTTCCCCTACATAGAGATGAACGGGGAATTCATAGAAATTCCTTGTCAAAATTTGAAGAGGTCCCTCAGATATTGGCATCAACTGAAACTACTACCGACAAACTTCCTTTGAATTTGGTTTCTCTCAAAGACGCCAGGACTGTGGTTGAAGAAGGTGGGTGTGCCAATTAGGGTCAGCTCCCTGATTTCACTCAAAAAACTGACAAATTTGGTTTGGGCTTTACTACAGGGGCTCAAAGGGCTGTTAGACGCGCCCGGGCTGGAAGACCTCCCCTACACATCAGCAATTGGGGAATTAATGCGATTGAAGACAGTGAAGAGGACTCAGACATTGACAGCTGGATCTACCCAACAACCAACGGTGGACTGAATAACTGGACGACTAGGGACTTCATACCTGTTTCGTTTATTCCGTAGTAATTTACTTATTTGTTTTAAGATTTGTAATAAACAATTTGAAACTTTACGACCCTGTGCCTTGCCCGAAGCACATTGGCTTTGCTTGTGAGGGCTATTATTTGTTATTTCATATATCATTAATAAAGCATTGGACGTTTCTTGCATACAAATTTTGCGCTCTCTGTTTTTCTTTTCTATTTTTCATCTTATCAAAACAGATATTCTCTTACACACACTCACATATCATAATGTAGATCCATATCCACTCAGGATCCCATTGATAACAGCTCTGCTATTGCTACTTATGACTTCAAAAATCCGATCAACCAAGCCTAGGACGAAGGTGAGAATGATTGTGAGGTGCCTGGATAACTTACTAGACTACTACAGCAGGAAGAAAGGGCCATACAACCTCATGAAGAGCCGGTTGAGATAGTGAATTTGGGTACTGAGGAAGACAGAAAAGAGGTTAAAATAGGTGCAAATATGGAGCTTAGCGTCAAACAGAGATTGATACAAATGTTGCACGACCACGTTGAGATCTTCGCCTGGTCCTATGAAGACATGCCTGGTTTGGAAACTGATATTGTGGTACATCGCCTGCCGACTAAAGAAGACTATCCTCCGGTTAAGCAGAAGGTTCTTCGTATGTGTCCTGAAATGTCAGAGAAGATCAAGGCAGAGGTCATGAAACAGTTTGACGCAGGATTCTTAGTTGTCACTTCTTATCAACAGTGGGTTGCCAATGTCGTTCATGTACCTAAAAAGGACGATAAGGTACAGATGTTTGTTAATTACAGAGATCTGAACAACGCAAGCCCCAAGGATGACTTCCCACTTCCCCACATTGATGTTCTGGTCGAGAACACCATGCAACACAAAATTTTCTCCTTTACGGATGGTTTCTCTGGCTACAACCAGATCAAGATCATTCCTGAAGACATGGAGAAGACAACCTTCGTTACACAGTGGGGCACCTTCTGCTATAAGGTGATGCCTTTTGGGTTGAAGAACACTGGGGCAACTTATCAATGCGCCATGGTCGCTTTGTTCCACGATATGATTCACCATGAGATCGAAGTTTATGTTGATGATATGATAGCCAGGTCTCAGACTGAGGAAGAGCACCTTGATCATCTCCAGAAGTTGTTCGACAGGTTGAAGACATACAAGCTGAGGTTGAATCCGAACAAGTGTACCTTCGGGGTAAGGTCTGGTAAGCTTCTGGGTTTCATCGTCAGTGACAAGGGTATTCAGGTAGACCCTGCGAAGGTAAAGGCCATACAAGAGATGTCGACTCCCCGCACAGAGAAAGAGTTTAGAGGTTTCTTGGGACGTCTTAATTATATCGCCAGGTTCATTTCACATCTGACTGCTACTTGTGAGCCAATCTTCAAGCTTCTGAAGAAAGATCAAGTGGTAAAGTGGAATGATGAATGCCAGGCCGCTTTCGAAAGAATCAAATAATACCTTCAAGAACCTCCAATTCTGATGCCTCCAGTTGGAGGAAGACCTTTGATATTATACTTGACAATGTTAGACAATTCAATGGGGTGTGTGCTAGGGCAACATGACGAGTTTGGTCGAAAAGAGCACGCAATTTACTACCTTAGCAAAAAGTTTACTTACTTTGAGACACGGTACTCATTGCTCGAGAAAACTTGTTACGCTTTGGCATGGGCTGCTCGTCGACTGAGACAGTATATGCTGACTCACACTACCTTGTTGATATCAAAGATGGATCCGATCAAGTATATTTTCGAGAAGCCCGCACTATCCAGAAGGATAGCAAGATGGAAAATGATCTTAACTGAGTACGACATACAATATACAACCCAAAAAGCAATTAATGGAAGTGTATTGGCTGATCATTTGGCTCATCAGGCCGTGGATGACTACCAGTCTATGAATTTCGAGTTCCCGAATGAGAATATCATGTTGGTGACTGACTACGAAGAAGCTGGACTGGATGAAGGAATTGAGGAAGGATCCCGATGGTCTATGTATTTTTATGGAGCCTCGAACGCACTGGGTAACGAAATTGGCACTGTAATCATATCTCCCGAGGGCTGTCATACTCCGTTCACCGCCCGATTATGTTTCAACTGCACCAACAACATGGTGGAGTATGAAGCATGTATCATGGGTCTTCGAGCTGCTATTGACCTCAGGATTAAGTTCTTAAGTGTATTCCGGGATTCCGCTCTGGTGATAAGTAAGATCAAAGGCGAGTGGGATACGAAGCACCCGAATCTCATTCCTTACAAAGAGTATGTACTGACATTGCTCCCACACTTTGAGGAGGTGAACTTTGAACATTTCCCATGAGAGGAGAACCAGTTAGCGGACGCGCTAGCTACCATGTCTTCTATGTTCAAGGTTAGGTGGGACAATGAAGCTCCCCAGATTACCATTGAGAGGTTGGATGAACCAACACACTGCTGTGAAATTGATACCGAAGAAGTGGCAGACAAACCCTGGTTTCACGAGGTTAAAAGATATCTCGAGGCTCAGGAGTATCCCGAAGGGGCATCTGTCAATTATAAGAAGTTTCTGAGAAGGTTCGCTGCAAAGTTCTTCCTCAGTAATGGGATCCTCTATAAACGCAACCACGACTCCACACTATTACTGTGTGTAGACAAGAGCGAAGCAGAGAGGATCATGACAGATCTACATGAAGGCACCTTTGGAACCCATTCTAGTGGACACACCATGGCTAAGAAGATCCTACGGGTAGGATATTACTGGTCCACTATGGAAGCCGATTATTATCAGCACTCTCGAACCTGTCATAATTACATAGTCTATGCTGATAAGGTGCATATACCTCCGGTTCCTCTGAATGTCTTGACGGCTCCTTGGCCCTTTGCGATGTGGGGCATCGACATGATCGGCGAAATCAGGCCCACCGCTTCCAATGTATATCGCTTCATCCTAGTAGCCATTGATTACTTCACGAAGTGGGTTGAGGCAGCCTCTTTTGCTACAGTAACTAAGAACGTCTTGGCGCGGTTTATCCAACACAATATGATCTGTCGATATGGTGTACCAGAGAGAATTATTACTGACAATGGTAAGAATCTTAACAACACAATGATCACTGAGCTCTGTAAATAGTTCAAGATACAACATCATAATTCTTATTCCCACCGGCCGAAGATGAATGACGATGTCGAAGCAGCTAACAAGAACATCAAGAAGATTTTATAGAAGATGACGGTGACATATAAAGAATGGCATGATATGTTACCATTTGCTCTTCATGGGTACCGTACCTTAGCACGGATGTCGAAGGGGGAAACACCCTACTCTCTTATATATGGCATGGAGGCAGTCCTACCCATCGAAGTCCAGATACCTTCTCTCAGGATTATGATGGATGCGGGTTTGAACGAAGACGACTGGATCCAAACCCGACTTGATCAGTTGAATCTAATCGATGAAAAGAGACTTACTGCAATCTTCCATGGTCAGACCTATCAAAAGCGAATGATCAAGGCTTTTAACAAGAAAGTCAAGCGTCAAGAATATCAAGTCGGGGATCTAGTGATCAAACACATCATACTACCGCAAGGTGATCCCAGGGGAAAATGGACCCCCACATACGAAGGGCCATTTGTGGTTAAGAACATTTCCTCGGGAGGAGCTATGATCCTAACCACCATGGATGGTGACAACCTTCCTCACCCTGTCAATGCAGACATAGTGAAAAGATACTACGCATAATCAAAGACCCGCTAGGTTGATTGGCCTAGGCAAAAATAAGGGCTTCCCAGCGAACCAAAAGGGTTCGGGCAAAAATAAGGGATGAAAATAAAAAAATTTGTACACCCGACAAGTCGAAAACCTGAAAGGGCGGCTTGGGCAAAAAAGGGTATCCCGGTGGACTGATAACCCAAGAGGGTGGTCCAGGAAAAAGTTAGGGATTGAAGCGTATCACTATGTCTCATTGGATCATCTTGCAACCAGACTTCAGTATCGACTATCAAGCTCGGACGGCGCCAATCAATCTGATCAACCTTCAGTCAAGAAGCAAAGTAATGAGACGCTTGAAGATATAAAGGAAATAAAAGAGTTGGAACCCAATGGGGTTGTTTCACATAGCTGTTTTTCTTTCTTTTACACAAATTGTAATTTCTTTCGGCGACATTCTCTTACTAGGACGTTAGCCTCTTTGTACAAAAACGGCTATTACAGGCCAATTTCAAAAATCAATACAAGTCATTTTCACAACAAACTTCAATTTGTTTTTTTCTTTTTTCTGTTTTGTTTTGCAAGAACGTCCAATGATTTATTTTTGATATATGCATTTGAAAATGATAGCTGCTCATAAATATTTACATAAGAAACAAAAGACAATTACTCATAATTCCAGAAACAGAGAAAAACAAGAAGTGCAAAACCCTACAGTTACTTTTCCCATCAAGTACTGGGATAGAGCCAGCTTGGGAACATAACGATTGGTACACACACTCCCCACAGAGTGAAAGTATTCAAAGGCATTGATGTCAGCTTCCCTGAAACAGGACATAACTCTCCCCAACTGAGGTTCATAATCGCGAGCGAGTCAGTAAATTTCATCCCCCAAGCAAAGTTTATTTCTCCAACGGAGTTTGTCATCTCCAGTAACGGAATTTCATCCCCAGCTAAGTTTATTCCTCCAGATCAACGGGTCTACTAACAGAGTATCTCCTCCCCCCTAAGTTTGGTCCCCGCAGAGTTATTCTCCAGCATCTCTTCCCGATAGAATATTTACAAATCTCTAGCAACCGTCATGGATTTATTTTCCCAAGACACGAGCATACCCCGATAGCGTTTCATGAACATAAATCATGACATACACATACATATCATATACATCATAATCTCATTTATTTTGAGAACATCAACTCACCCTGCATTTCATGCATTGCATATAACTAACCCTGATATCTTTTCAGGAAAAGAGGTTTAGCTTCAACATATTCAGCAGTTATACATATCACATCTACAGACAACCAATGGAAACTCAGTTCTCGAAATCAAACGAGTCAACTAATCCATACATTGAAGTAACCCTACTATCCAGGTTTCTTCCCACAAGCCCTATTATCCATGCTTTCATACCGAAGTAACCCTACTATCCAGGTTTTTCCCACAAGCCCTACTATCCAGGCTTTCATACCGAAGTAATCCTACTATCCAGGTTCCTTCTCACAACCCTACTATCCAGGCTTTCATATCGAAGTAACCTTACTATCCAGGTTCCGTCTTACAACCCTACTATCCAGGCTTTCATATCGAAGTAACCCTACTATCCAGGTTCCTTCTCAAAGCCCTACTATCCAGGCTTTCATATCGAAGTAACCCTACTATCCAGGTTCTTTCTCACAACCCTACTATCCAGGCTTTCATATCTAAGTAACCCTATTATCCAGGTTTCTTCCCACAAGCCCTATTATCCAGGCTTTCATACTGAAGTAACCCTACTATCCAGGTTCCTTCTCACATCCCTACTATCCAAGCTTTCATATTGAAGTAACCCTACTATCCAGGTTCCTTCTCACGGCCCTACTATCCAGGCTTTCATATCGAAGTAACCCTACTATCCAGGTTCCTTCTCATAGCCCAACTATCCAGGCTTTCATATCGAAGTAACCCTACTATCCAAGTTCCTTCTCACAACCCTACTATCCAGGCTTTCATATCGAAGTAACCCTACTATCCCAGTTCCTTCTCACAACCCTACTATCCAGGCTTTCATATCGAAGTAACCCTACTATCCAAGTTCCTTCTCACAACCCTACTATCTAGGCTTTCATTTCAAAGTAACCCTACTATCCAGGTTCCTTCTCATAACCTTACTATCCAGGTTCCTTCTCTCTTATCTCCAGACAACAGTTTACAACACTGTAAGACTGGGACCTGATCAAACACGATTGATTTCGCATTTCCCCAGTAAGTCGTGGTACATCCTGTACATCAACCGGATATGCAGTTCACTTCTACTTCCTCAAGCCGGAGTTATCCCCCAGTAGAGTAACGGACAACTGAAGCTCCTAAAATTATATTTCTCCCAAGACAGATACCAACGTTCCTCAGCAGATTCCTCATCAACAACGGTAATAGGAACTCTCATTGAAGGAATGTCTCAGGAAATCAACATCCTCTAGATGGCATCTTTAAGCCCATCTCCGACGATATTCCGCCACATCCAGGATGGTATCTTTAAGCCCATCTCCGACAATCTTCTATTGTCGACCTCCAAATGGCACCTATAAGCCCATTCCCGATATCACCAAGTCAAGTATCACTTTATACGAGTGCAAATTTCTGGGCACTCTAGTGTTCAATCATATTACACCTTCAGATCACGAAAGGCGGACGAGCCAATCTACATCCTCAGGTTCAAGAAGATTGAATAGGGGAAACTATTGTACCGCAAAATTTGCCCACTCATTTTACTCAATACATGTTGTTGGACCCTAAAATTTGGCCTCTCATTTCTCAAGGAATCACCCTGGATCCTCAAGTTTTCTCTCATCCAATTCCAAGCCTTGAATTATCAATTTTTCCAAGCAAACCATTCACAAGGGAAAAATAGTCATTTGCACACTGAGAAGTCTAACTTTGACCTTTGGATTAAAATCAAATCTCAAAAAAATCATATTCCATCAAAACATGTTGGAATATGAAGTTTGTTTCATCAAGAATTTCAAAATTCAAATTTTACTTTGGAAAAGTCAAATTCTAAATATTTAGAAATTTTTCTAAGTGTTTAAGAAATATGACAATTTCATAACTTCTGAGCCAGTGTTCACACTCAGCAAATTCCGGATATTCTCAAGACAGCATTTGGTCAGAACTTCTGGACCAGTTTTCACAAAGGTTCAGTCAGAGTTTGCCAGGTTAAATCAAAGAAGGTTATTAAGCATGCTGCAAGCTTATTAGAAAGTATGAGGGATCCTTCAGAACACGCTAAGTCAGAAGATAAGAGGATCAGAAGGTTAGATGATACGCTGAAGCAGAACTTCTAATCCAGAGTCAAGCAAGGACGCAGAGTTTCACATGGCAGGATTTCTGATCATCATTTAATGCTCACAACCACTTCTGAGTTGTTATCCAAAGGATTTCCCTAACGTGTACCCTACTGTCTTGGGAAGACCAACTGTTGTGCAAAAGTATGCTAGGCCCATGCCATGTTTCTACTTTTCCTTAATTCACGCTGCCAAATCCAACTTAGGCGCTGTTAACCATCCAACTTGATGCATTGAACCACACTTATTTAAGCTTACTTCAAGAGTAAGTCCGCATCTAGTGTATGATGTTGGTGCCACTTGACCCCTCCAAACTACAAAACCTCTGCCTACAAATAAAACACCATTAGCCATTGAGAAGAGGTCGGAAAAATTTGAGAGAAAGGCGTGGAATTTGAGAAAGAAAAGCCTTGAACCCCTGCAAAAATTCCAAGAATCCAAAAAGATTGCAAACACAAAAATACAAAACCTTAGCATTTGATTCTTGCACTAAAGCTCCATTTTTCTCAAAGTTGTTTCCTGAACAAAACCACCTATACAGTTCCTAATATATATTCAAAAGCCATCCAAAATTCTGTAATCAAACAGTAATACATTCTCCACCAATATCCATTTCAAAGGATCAGAACTTTATCCCTTGGTTATTCCAGAATCTTCTAATCATTTACAATCCAAGCTGAAAGTTTCCAACCTGCTGAAAACGTGAGGAAGCTGTTCAGAACACCACAAGTGGTCAGAATCAGATTCCAGCTCCCAGAATATTTCCCAGCTGCAAGGTAAGTTCCTACTGACTCTCATTATATTATTTGGGCATTGTCAGAATTTGCATATTTAACACAATGTAGATATTCTGATTTTGATGGTGTACATATTCTGAGATTTCATGCATCTTCCTGCCTAAGTAGAAGGAATTCCAGTTCAGAGTTTCATAAAGAAATTAGGACTCAGAATTAGGATTAGCAAATTCATGTTGCTTCTAATTTGTGTTTCTGATATTTCTTGAAACTTGTCATAACTGTCATGTATGCAACTTCTGTTCTGTTAAGAAATGACTAAGCTGCAGATGTTCTGACTAGCAAGGAGAGAGACAAAGTTCTGACTGTTGCATCAGAACTTCTGAAAAAACTTCTAAAATCCTCAGAAGATCCAGAACTTCTAAACTTCCATATTTCTACTAACGTTGTTTTTGTTTGTGCAGCAAGTCAGAGTCGAAACTTCTGACCTCTTCTACTCTTCAGCATGTGTACTGATTTTGTTTTCTTTCCTTTATTATTTTTTTCATCACTTTTATATTTCATTAATAAAAAAACACCAAAAATATTTCATATTCACATATTATGTTTTATTTTCTTTTAACATGAAAAGACAAAAAACATTTTCTTAAAACAAAACTTATTTCTTTTCTTAAGTAAATAAGCATTTTACATTTCCGCACTGTTATTGCTTTCATATATTGTTAGTAACTAGGGTGTGTATGGAAAGACTAAAACCAATGTTAGAAAACCCTAATTCAAGACTAAGATTATGCATGCAATCAAAATAAACTCTCACACGAGCACCCCTAGGGTGATTCCACTTATTTCCTTACAAAAATGGCCATGTTATGCATGTGGGATGTCTTAGCATAAACACAAATAAAAAATACAAGATCATAGTCCCTCGATGACGCTATAAATGTTGCCTTTCAAAATGATCTTAGTCCCTAAAAGAAAAGTGCTAAGTCATCTCACAACATTGCTATCATGGTCATACGATGACCCAATGCCCGTCCCTTCACATCCAACGACGGGACTTCTTACCAAAACAATGGTAAGATAGCAACATCTAAAGGAGGAGGAAAAAAACACCTAAATACCTTTTGAGTAGGTAGGTTACTTTTAGTTGCTTGCTCAATTTCAAAACAAACATCCTTGCTATTTTAAAAAACAATCACATACACTTTCGAAACACTTTTAAAACATTTTCAAAACACTTTCCAAACGTGAAATATTTTCAAAATCTCAACACTTTGTATACATTCTTATGAACAAGAACTATTACAAAATTTGCCTAAACGATGGCACCTTTTCAAAATACTTTCAAAAAACCACACAAAGCACATTTTTCAAACAAAAGCAAGTGATCTAGCAAGTAACTAAGAGCCCATGGAAAACCATGGATGAAAAGGGTGTTAATACCTTCCCTTTTCATAACCTACCCTCCGAACTCAAGAAAACATCAGAAAGGTCTTTCCTGTGCTTTTTCACCTTTCCTTATTGGATAAAAGAAAAGTCGGTGGCGACTCTTTATAAACTGCAACATTTGTGAACATAAATGCAAAATATCCCAAGTCAGTTCTCCCACCGTATCACACATGTCCATTGAGATCTTCAATTTGCTCAAGGTTGCCCAAGAGTGGACCAGACAAACTCTCTCCTAAGGCAGTATACCTCAAATTAGGGTTTCCATTTTCATCAAGATGGGTAAAACACAAAGGACTCATATGCTCTCCATGATCTCAATATGTTCTCAAGACCCTACATGTCAAGTTTCATGGCTTGCACAAGAAGTTTGCTCAGTCAACTACTCAGATGCTTGAGAATCGACTATATTAGGTGAAAAGTCAACTGTGACCCACATACAGTCAAACTTCAAGATTTTTGGTCAACATTAACATTTTGAAGTGACTTTCATCATTTGATCAAGGGTTTATCATGATTCCTCAAGGAATGCTCCAAATTCGTCAAAACCCAAAAGTTGCTAAATTAGGGTTTCTTAGTAAAAGTCAACCCAACTTTGCCCAAGCATAACTTCCACATTATTTATTAGAAATTTTCCATCCAAATCTCATTTTGAAGAGGATGCAATTCCCTACAATTCATCTTCAGCTCACAAGTTCAAAATGTGCACTCATAAAAAGATATAAATTTCTACATTATGGGTCCTTTTGAAAAGTCAACAAAAATACCTTTTGGGTCAAAGCTTCTTACATGAACATGGAAGACTCAATTGAGATGAGACCAAATGGGTTGCTTAGGGGACATCCTAATATTTCTAAAAATTCCAAGAACACCTCTCTAGGGTTAAAATTGGAAGAGATATGTCTTGTCAAAGTTGACCCTTTTTGCAAAATTGCCAAAAGTCAAATATGCTCAAAAATGCATTTTTTGCTAAATGGGCCTAACTTTTTATGCTTGCACCTCACTTATAATGTGGTCCACAACTCAAATATTCACCCACACATTATTTGCTTCATTTTTTAATTTATTTTGATTTTTTATTAATTAAAAATTGAATTAAATCAAATAATTTATGAATAATAACAAATATATGATTTGATTTGGTTTTTGGACAGGTTGGCAAACAAAATATGTTGAATTATCAAGGCCAAAATGAATCAAGCATAATTGGTACAAGAAAGGGAAGATTTGGCTCAAAATAGCAAGTTTACATAAGCTTGAAAATCAAATCAAATCTCTTATAATTGCAAAGATTCAATCCAAATTTGTAACCCTAATTCATTCCTAGATATATAATGGACAAGAACAAAGCATGGCATAAGGGTTAGGAGTCGTGAGAGGCATAGAACAAACTCAAAAAAAGTTGGCAAAAAGTGTGATTCGGTTTTCAGGTTAGGGGACGATTCAAAGCAATTTAAGGCCAGCAATCTCTTCCTGGGCATGCACTGAAGCTATTCCAATCACTCCCAAGTCATCAAACCCTCAGAAACGTAAGCTACACATCACAGTTTGCATCCTTTGAACTCAAACTTGTTCTTCTAGTTTTATGTGTATTCAGTCCAATTTGTTTGCATATACATGTTTATGATCATGCCAGGAAGCTTTTTGATAGCCTGGATTTAAGCTTTGATGCAGGAATAGCTATTTTCCATAGTTAGGGTTCACGAGCTCCAAATTGGGGAACCCTAGCTAGAGGAAAATTGGGCCAAATTAAGAGCTTCCTCATGTTCAGGGGATGAAGTAGGCTTGATTCATGCCTTTGAATGGAATTCATGTTGCTTGTATGTCGTTTTGAGATTTTTGCAGGTTTTAGCTACGCGTAAAAACCGACACTATATCCTATAGTGACGAGTTTGTCCGTAGGTAAAGGGCCAATGCCAAAAGTGATGGTTCCCTGGAGAAGATGATGGCGTGTCCAATCATCATTGGACCATTTAAAAATTCGCGCGCGTGGGAATCAGGGACTTGCTTTCTTTATATTATATTTTGTTTTCCTTATACTAACAACAAAAGCGCATAACACAGGTGGCAAGCAAGCATAGTGGAAAGGGTAGAGGACCTGGGTTCGATACCAGGTCCCAGCAACGCCTATTTTCCTATTTTCTGAACGTAGATCGCATACACTTCTTATCAAAGGGTCTACCATACTCCATCAACATCCAACCACTTGATCCAGCGTGCCATCAAATCTAACACTCCATCCATGAGGGACCATGGTACACGTTCAAGTCAATGTTACACAGGATCCAATATTGACCAGGCTTGGAGCATTTTGGGCCTTAGAGAATTCAAATAGTGCACCCCCAGATTTGCTAACAACATACAAGCCCATATTCTTATTCTTTATTTATTTATTTTATTTTAATTATTTTGTTTAATTATTTTTCACCAAATTAATTACTTTTTTTTTATTAATCATAAAATCAATAAATCACAAAACACCAAAAAAAGAATTTTTTAATAAAATATGTATTTTAATTTAATTAGAAATATAGGTTAAGTTAATTTCTTTTTCATAATTAAAATCAAATAGAAACTAGGTTTTAATTTTACAATTATATTTCTTTTCTCAAATAAAAAAACCAAAAATACACAAAATCTTGTTTTCTTTGTAAAATATTTTATTTTTTTGGAATCATTTAATTTAGCTAGATTAGGTTAATTTCAATTTCTTTTTCATAATTAAAATAATTAGAATTAGGGTTTTAGTCGTACATAACTCAATTAATTCTTTTCTCAAAAATAACTTAATTATTTCTCAATTAGATTTTAGGGTTTCCAATTTCTCCTCGTATTTAATTCGCCGCGCATTTAATTATTTTTGTAACTGCCGATGGTTTGTAATAGTTAAACTAGGGTTTTATTTACTGCGTTAATCCCCGATTTTTTTGGTTATGTAATTAATCCCCATCCCCGAAGCCTTGTAATAGCTAGGTTTATTTTCTCGCATTTTTAATTCCTGCAAATATTTAACTTTCTAGATGTATGCTAATAGGATTGTATGGCAAGAATGTCTGGAAAATTAAAACGGTATATCGCCTAATATGCAAAGATTAAATAACTGAAACAAATCACATGCACATATTTCACTCCTAGGGTTTACCTCACTTCGGTTGCCTTCGGTAAAAAATCATTAAGCATAGGAGATTTTAGTGGTTGCCCTCCAGTCTAAAAGATCAAATTGTCCCACTCGAACGTTGCCTCAGAGATGTTGCCTCGGAAAGATCTTAAGACTCTAGGGTTACTACTAAAGTTTTCTAACTATTGCTTTAGTGATTGTACTTGTCCCTTTCGAATGTCCCTTACAACTCCAACGACGATGCTACCTGCTTCTTAGTAGTGGGATAACGCTGTCTAAAGGAAACGAGAACAAACAATCTTTTTTCGAGTAGGTAGAATCTTAAGTACTTTCTCAATAAAAACTTTTCACACAAACACCTTTTAAAACAATTTTCAAAACAAACTTCGTCACATCCTTGAGGACTGATACAAGGGTTATCACGAAATAAAACATTTTCAAGACAAACACACACAAGCAATTTGAAAAATGAGCAAGTACCTAAGAGCCCGTAGATAACTACAGATAGAAAGGGTGCTAACACCTTCCCTTTCTATAATCTACCCCCCGTACTCAAAATATCTCAAAAAAAGGTTTTTTATGTTTTAATTCCTTTTCCATGATTGGATGAAATAAAAGTCGATGGCGACTCTTGCTTACCGCGAAATTTTGCAAACAAAAAACGCAAAATGCAAACCAGTATTAAACATTCGGTTCTGCCACCGTATCACACAACCCATTGGGGATATGATGTCACTGCCAGAAAACCTGCATCGAACTGTTTCATTACCTCAACTTTTATTTTCTCAGACATGGCTGGCTGCATGCGATGAACCTTTTGCTTGACTGGAGCACAATCCTCCTTCATTGGCAGACGGTGAACTACGATATCATTATCAAGCCCTGACATATCTTCATATTACCAAGCAAACACCTCTACGTAGTCGTGCAACATATGGACCAATCTTCTCTTGACACAGTCTTCCAAGTTGGTGTCGATCTTGACTTCCCTCTTGTCTGCCTCATTACCTAGGTTAATCACTTCAACTGGTTCCTCGTGCGGTTGGATGGCCTTTTCCTCTTGCATCAGAAGTCTGGTGAGTTCCCCAGGTATTTCACAATCTTCTTCACCTTCTTCTTTGGCTTGGTAGATTGGATGTTCAAAGTCATAGATGGCAATAGCAGAGTCATTATCAATGAGATTCAGAGTGGATGTGGATCTGAAAATGTGTGTGTGTGTGTGTGCATATAAGATCACATGGCTACTTGAAAATGCAATAAAGTAAAGAAAGGCAAAGAGCGTAAAAATTTGAATGCAAAATAGTCCAATGGTTTTCATTAAAATAAGCATATGGCATATGAAAATGACAAACCCTTAACAGATGGACCATTGTGCCCCGGGCAAGGCACATGGCTTAAAGTCATTATTTTAATGGAAATTATAGACAAAGTTCTCAAATTAATGAAACAGTAAATGGTAATTACTCCTTGTTGAAGGAGATGGGAATGAAATCCTTGGCACGCCAGTTGTTGAGTCCTCCACTAGTAGTTGGGTAGATCCAGTTGTCAAAGTCACAGTCAACATCAGAGTCTTCAAGAGCATTAACCTCATGGATAGTGATGCAGAGAGGTGGTTTCCATGCACGAGCACGCTGATCCTCCTTTTGAGCTTTGGAAGTGAAGCCGAATCCAAATTTTTCTGACTTGAAAGGGAAATCAGGAAGTTGTCCCCAAATGGTGCAATCTCCGTCTTCAACAACAGTATGAGCATTTTTGAGAGATGCCATCCTCGGTGTATCTTTAGCAGCTTTGGGAGTATCAGAAGTGGTCTTGGCAACAACAACCATCAGAGAGACAACTTCAAAGGCTTGACATGGAGTTTCTATGAACTCTCCATTCATTTCAACATATTTAAATGAATTTAGATGACTAATCATAAACTCTTCTTCACCACAGACGATAACAATTTTCCCCTTGACCAGATATTTCAACTTTTGATGTAGTGTGGAAGTCACCGCACCTGCCCCATGTATCCATGGGCATCCAAGCAGGCATGAGTAAGCATGACGAATATCCATCACGTAGAATGTTGAGTTGAAAACTTGAGACCCAACTTTGATAGGGAGATCAACCTCTCCATGAACCATCCTTTTAGAACCATCGAAAGCCCTTACTACAATGTCACTAGGTTTTAGAACCAATCCAACACAATCTATCCTATCCAATGCTCCTTTAGGTAAGACGTTGAGAGAAGATACAATATCCACTAATACATGTGCTAGGGTAGTGCCCTTGCATTCTATGGAAATATGGAGAGCTTTGTTGTGATTCTTCCCCATCGGGGGTAAAATATGTATTAGAGAACCCTAAGCCATTGTCGATAGTCAAGCTTGCTACACAATTTTCAAATTGGTCGGCCATAGTTTCTTGTGGGACATGTGCATTTTTTAGGAACTTTATCAGTGCTTGGGCATGTGCCTCAGAACATAGAAATAAAGACAACATAGAAACTTTGAGGGTGTTTGCCCCAACTATTCCACTATCTTGTAATCACTTTTTATGATGATTTTTAGAATCTCCTCCATCTCTTGGGTAGATGGGTTCTAAATGGTGATATCTTTTATAGGTGCCTCCGTCCTAGCAGGCTCTGTCATTTTTTCCTTTCCTCGAGTATCAACAACATGTTTAACAACAGTAATACGAATGGGTGTAGTAGTGTTTGTCGGAGGTGAAATATCTAGAGAGAAGATCCTCCTTATCCTAGTAACTTTACTTGATCTAGCAATGTTTGTAATGTCAGCAGTTTCATCGTCATCAATCCAGGAATCTTGTTTGATACCATGGTAGTACACTTCCGCCCCATAATTCCAGGGCTTAGCCTTATTAGAAGTGTAGGGGACTGGCCCTGGTGTGGTGATAATTAGTGGCACTACTCTAGGTTCATTGGTAATCCTAATAGGACCTTTGGAGGTGATCCTAATAGGTTTGTTGGAGATGGTAATGGTGAATACGTCTTCAAATTCTTGAGATACCCTTTGGGTCAAACTTTTCACAGGTGGAGTTCTTTCAAATAGAATCCCATGGCTATCCATCAGGTGTTGGACACCTTTCTTAAGCCATTCACAACCATTAATTTGTACAGCACAACAACAACAGTCTTCAAGGCAGCTAGGGAATACTTTGGCTTTGAACAAATTCTTTTTATCAATCTTCAAAGGGGTGGTCAAATATTTGATAGAGGGAATAAAAGAGGCATTTTCAACAGCATTGACACCCTTGCCTTGATTTGGCATGGGTGCAGTGATTACATTGGGAGTTGATGAAGGGTCAAATTCAATTGTCTTGTTATCAACGAGGTCTTGGATTTTATTCGTTAGAGACCAACAATCATTGGTATCATGTCCAGGACTATTTGAGTGGTAAGCACACTTGGCATTGGGGTTGTATTTTGGAGAAGCAATGTTAGGGTTGGAAGGAGGATCTTTCAAGGTCACCAAATCAGCTTTCAATAGGTGTTGCAGAGCTTGAGATAGTGGCATATTGATTTTATTAAACTATCTTCTTTGGACATCCGGTCTTTGTTGATTATTTTGTTGACGCAATCGTTGAGTTAGAGTTGGATTGGAGATTAAAACAACCCCTACTAAATAATGACAATCATTCTTAGCATGGCTTCTTAACCCATACACAACATTAGTCTATTTTTTACCAACAAATGGTTTTTCATAGCATTTTAAGTGGAGGTCATGGGTATCTTCCCACTTTTAATCCCGCTTTCAACCCTCTCACCAGTCAAGATCAATTCAGTGAATCCAGATGATGAACTTCCAATCAACAAGTTGAAAAATGGTCTATTCAATGTTCCCATAAACATATCTACGAACTCCCTTTCAGTCAAAGGTGGCTGCACCCTGCCATCCAGGTCTCTCCATTTTTAGGCGTATTCTTTGAAGCCCTCATTGGTACCCATGGTCATTCCTTGCAATTGCACCATAGTTGCTGCAAGATCAGCGTTATATTGATACTGGCGGTAAAAAGCACTGGCCAAATCCTCCCAAGTATGGATCTTAGTCCCTTCCAATTGGTAAAACCACTCTAACTGCATCCCAGATAGACTTTCTAAAAAAAAGTGCACCCACAGTTTCTTATCAGTGGTATGTGTTGCGACTGGTTTTTAAATGAGAGTCACCACTACTAGTTTTTATCCTAAGGAAGGGCATCTAATAGGAAACCCTAATTCACAAGACAGATATTCTAAGTTTTAGACTTCTTTAGACGAAAGGAAGGTGTTAGGCACCTTTCATCTACCTTATTCTTAAGGATATTAAGTTTTAGTTTTAAGTTTTGGGTAAAATAGGGTTTTTAATTTTAATAGGGGAAAAGGTTTGTTTTTAATAGGGGAAAAAGGGTTTTAATTTTATATAAGAGAACTCACCACAATTTTCGATCGTATGCCTACGTATCCTCTTATGAGGAATCAAAGTCCCAATTCGTAGTTCGTATGGGGTTTGTGTTTTTTAGGGGTTGCAAAAGTATTTTGAATTGCCTCGCATTTTGGCCGGGTGTAGAGATTGCAGAATTTTGAACTAAATGCGCGATTAGTTAAAATATATTTGAAACCCTTTTGAAAAAATAGTTTGTTTAGATTAGTTTGTTGCGAAAAAAGAATTTGATGTTTGTTGAATATATTTTTTAACGTATTAATTACAAAAATTCCTGATTAATGCATGATATAAAAATATTCTAATGCAATATATAGAAAATAATATATGAGTTTTGAATAAAATAATTTATTTATATGCTAATAAATAATAATATATGATAATAATAAAAATTAATATTAATAATAATAATTACTATATAAAAAATAGATGATAAAGATAATAAGAAAAAAAAATATAAATAAGAAAAAAAATGTAAAATATAAATTAAATAGAAAATAATCAATTAATATTTAGGGGGTGCGTTTTATATTAAGCAGTAAAAGATAGTGGTGTAAAAAGATGGTCGGGCTAGGCCCAAATGGCATTCTCTTGAGGGGGGTGTAACGTCAGTTTTGAATTAGTAATATGGAAAAAAGGGGTGCAAGCAGTAATTGGGCTTGGCCCACTACAAGTTTTGAGAGGGGTCTGGTTGGTTGTCTACGCGAAGGTGCATAGGTGCTACAATGGGACTTGGCCTATCGGCCTCCTGATGATGATTTAACAAATGATAATGAATGGAATATGATATCTACTATAGGCGCGCAGGTATGGGACTAATTCAGCATATTAGTTCTATTTTTCACTATTAGAATTCATTTTTGTTTCTATTTTACAACAAGCCTTTCTTCTCTCTCTCTCTCTCTCACTCGCATAACCCTATTCATCTCCTTCAAACCCTACCACTCCCAGCATCACCAACCGCAGCAGCCAAACCGAATCCAACCTTCCCCTTTACCGTGAATCAAAAGAAAACCAACAACCCCTAAATTGTAACACAGAGAAATGCTGCAAAAACTAAGTCTCGTTTACCTTCGTTCTTGATTTCTCTGATGTGTGATGTTTCGATTCTAATCCGCCCCTTTCTTTTAAAGTTGCAGGAACATGAGGGTGGGAACAACGAGGTGTTTGATGGTGCTCGAGGGTGGAGCAATAACGGCGAGGCATTGGGGTGATTAGTGGCAGTTAAGGTTTCAGATATTGAAACCCTAACCGTTCTCTTTCTTCGTCTTTAATACACTGCTACGATATCTTGGAGTTCTTTCTCGTCAAAGTCTTCAGATCTCTTTTCTCTGTAATCGGCCGCCCCCTCCGTATTCAAGCTTCTTCAATCTACTGTCTTCTCTCCCTCTGTTCTGTCTTTTATGATTAGTATTTATAATTTTTAGATTAGGGTGTTGTTATAATTTGATTTGCTTAGATTTAGGAAAATTAGAATAAATTAGGGATTCTAGATTTCTGTAATTGATTCGATTATGAGATTGGATTTGTTTGTATAATTTTAGATTTTTCTATGATAGAGATTTGGACCAATTGTAATTGCTTTTTAGGATTTATTGATTCTGGGCATTTGTTGTAAAATATTTGATTCATAGATAATACTCTGTGTTATCTTACTATGAAAAAGATTTGCTTTTGGTATAATCTCTACAGTGCCAGTTAGTCCCCAAAACCCACATATTTTCCTTTTGATTCGGACAGTGTATGCTACTAATTTGGACCAACGTTATTTACATTAAATTGGGCCTGTACCATAAAACGTTTTTTTGTCCATAACAATAACTTTTGTCAATTACAAACACCTTTCTTTAATACGGACTGAGCTTAATTGACTTGGGCTATGGAACAAATTTTTTTATAAACATTATATTATTTTTTCTAAAACTTTTAATAACTAGTTATAAAATATAAAATAATCGAATAGTTTAATTAAATCTTTTAATATTTGCAAAGATTTATTTTTATTAAAATAATAAAAGAAAAGTTTTGATAGTAATGATTTTCTCAATAATACAGCGGTACAAACATTAGATGGGCTGATCAAATCTTAGTAAGCCTTTAACAATCATATCCCTCTCTTCGCTATTTACTACTAAACGGAAATGGGCTCGCATATTGGATTTTCACCTCCCCTTTTACTAACAGAAACAATATGGACTTTAATAATAATTAAGAACTTAATAATTATTTATATATGTATTTTTTTGAAATCATTTTCCACATTCGAATCTCATGGGCCATTGGTAAACATGCTTCGCGAATGGGTTTATGGGTACATGGGTCTTTCTGATTTAGAAAGCCCCACTCTCCTGAATTAAAATGCATCCCCTGGTTGTATTGGATTTAAGAATGGGCCATCAGATATTCCTGAACCATCCCTAATTAAAACACTCTCTTTTATTTTTAGTCTTGAAAAATATGATCGTAGAGGTAGGGAAAATTTGGGGTACGACAGCTGCCCCTATTCAATTATCTTCCAATCGAATAGCGTGAGAATATACAAGTCTTGTGCATTCTGATTGGGAGTTTATTGAATACTTGGAATACCCCAAAATTTGTCTGAGAAACATAAGGTTACGCTGATATGGCATACCCTTAAGAGTCTTTAGGGAATAGGCAAAGCTGATGATATATCGCTTACCAGGGTTTGGTGACGAGGCAAATGGTCTTGAGCTTGAGAGAGAGATTTTGTATGTCTTGGTTTAATTTTTATTATTCATCCATTTGGGGGATGAATAAAACAACACTTGATAATGCATGGCTGCTTGGAGACCGAGGAAATGAGTTATGTTTTGCAAATCACTGCGTGGAGTCTTAGGCGACAGGCTAGATTTTGGCTTTCGAGTATCGCTCCATGGAGTCTTAGGAAATGGTCTATATTGGGGAGTGTCGCGCATTACTGCATGGAGTCTTAGGTAATGGGTGAAGAGCGGGAAACACATCATTTCTGGAGTCTTAGACAGTGGGTTATATTGTACTGCTGCCTGGAGTCTTAGGCAATGAACTAAGTTTCGTGCATTACTGCCTAGGGTCTTAGGTAATGGGTAAGATGAGTGGAATACATTGATGCGTGGAGTCTTAGACGATGTACTGAGCTTCACACATTACTGCATGGAGTCTTAGGTGATGAACTACATTGTTGAGGAAGAACATCACTGCGTGGAGTCTTAGGTGATGGGTTGAACACGTCATGACATGGAGTCTTAGGTGGCAGATCCTATTTTGGCTTTCGAACATTACGGAATGGAGTCTTAGGCAATGTACTAGGTTTTGTACATTACTGCATGGAGACTTAGGTAACACTACGTTGTAAGGAACACATCACTGCATGGAGTCTTAGGCAATGTACTGGGTTTTACACATTACTGCATGGAGACTTAGGTAATGCTACGTTGTAGGGAACACATCACTGCAGAGAGTCTTAGATGATGGGTTGGATTTGTAAAAGGAGTGTGCTTTGTTGATTGACCCGTAGATAACTAAATCGAGGGTGAGATTGTTTGTTTGTTGTATGACACATGCGTATGACGTCTGATATTGATATGGAACCCTGAGTGTATACGCACTGAATGTTTGTATTGATTTGGGACCATGAGTGTATGTGCATTGAATGTTTGTATATGCAAAGTGCGTGCAAATGTGTGTGTATGCTTTAGAATGTTATGAAGATGCTTCCGACATTCTCTCCTTTAAACCATTGGTTTTGAATTACCAATTCCCTGGCGTTGTATGTTGCATTGTCGTAGTATCTCTGAATTGATTTGAACGTGATGAAGAGTGTTAGCAAGTTTTGATTGTTTTGTGTTGTAGGTGCAGCCATAGGTGTAGAAGTGCATATTGGCATATGTGTATACTTTTATGTTGTAAATGCAGGTGTGGGCGTAGACATCTGTATGGACGTAGATGTGGATTTTCTTTTGATGTTTTTCTAATAAAAAAACACTTTTTCGTTGTTTTATCAAATGCTTTTATTTGTCAATTCCCCCTAAATGATTTCGAAATAATATTTATAAGAAATAAGTGTAGTATTTTGTAAACAAATATGAAAAAGAGAAAAACATAATTTGAAAGATGAAATGTTTTATTGATATGCTTCTGAATAGGCGAAAGTACAAGATGTAATTCCTTAAAAGAGGTAATTATAGAAATTTTCAAAACTGTAAATGGCAATGAAAATGATAATTGCTACTGCTGTTCCCCAATATCCTTTCAATGGATCCTATATCCTTTGCTTCTGAGTTGTATGATTCAGATCCGTCTCTCCCTTCGTGGTTCGTAGTCGTAGTTCTTATATCACATTCTTTTTGTTCTTTATTTCTTTTTGAATAAGATCCCTAATTTTTGCCTGGATCGCCCTTTCGGGTTTTCAATCCACCAGGATAATTTTTTTGTTATATGCCCCTAATTTTTGCCTGGATTGCCCTTTAGGGTTTTCAATCCACTGGGACGTTCCTTTTGCCTAAGTCTCTCATTTAGGGTTCGAGCTTAGCGAGCTTTTTGTACATAGTATTTTTTGACTGCATCTGAATTTGCCGGATGTGGTAGTTCTTCCCCATCCATTGTTGTAAGGATGAGACCACCACCGAAGAATGCTGTTTTGACTACGTATAAACCTTCGTAGTTGGGTGTCCATTTACCATGTGAATCGAGGTGAGGTAGTAGAATCTTCTTGAGTACCAAATCCCCTTCTTTGAATATTCGAGGAAAAACTTTCTTGTCGAAGGCTCTTTTCATCCGCTTCTGATGCAATTAACTGTGGCATAAAGCTGTCAAGCGTTTCTCTTCATCGAGGTTAAGCTGATCGAGTTGCGTCTTAGCCCATTCTGCTTCTTCCAACTTTGTTTCCATTAGAACCTAGAGTGATGGTATTTCGATTTCAACTAGAAGCACCGCCTCCATGCAATATACCAGAGAGAAAGGAGTCGCGCTTGTTGATGTGCATACAGAAGTGCGATAGCCATGTAGAGAGAAAGGAAGCATTTCGTGCCAATCTTTGTAAGTCTTCACCATTTTCTGAATGATTTTCTTGATATTTTTATTGGCTTCCTCGATGGCTCCGTTCATCTTGGGTCTGTTGGATGAGGAGTTATGATGTTCGATTTCGAAATTATCATACAGTTCCTTCATCATCTTGTTGTTCAAATTGGACCCGTTATCTATAATAATTCCGCTTAGAACCCCATATCTACATATGAGATTCTGCTTGATGAATCGCATAACCACTTGACTTGTCACATTGGCGTAGGACACCACTTCTACCCATTTGGTGAAGTAATCGATGGCTACCAGTATGAAACGGTGTCCGTTGGATACTTTCGGCTCGATCATGCCAATCATATCAATTCCCCACATTGAAAATATCCAAGGAGAGCTCATGATATTCAGAGGAGTTGGTGGCACATTTATCTTATTGGCGTAGATCTGGAATTTGTGACATGTCTTCGTGTAGTGATAACAATCGGCTTCCATTGTCAACCAATAATACCTACTCGCAGAATCTTCCTAGCCATGGCGTGTCCATTTGTATGGGTTTCGAATGTACCCTTGTGGATTTCTCTCATGAGCGTATCTGCTTCCTGCTTCTCCACACATCTGAGTAGCATAATGTCGTAGTTTCTTTTGTACAACACACTGTTACTCACAAAGAATTTTGAGGCTAACCTCCATAGAGTTCGCTTGTCAATGATAGAGGCATTTTTAGGATATTATTTATTTTTTAGGTACCTCTTAATGTTGTAAAACCAAGGCTTGTTGTCCGGCCCCTCTTCAATAGAAAGGCAATGTGCGGGCTCTTCGAAGTGTCTGATTGTGATGCGTGGTTTTTGGTTGGGCCAAGTCACTTTGAACATAGCTGATAGAGTTGCTAGGGCGTCTGCAATTTGATTTTCTTCTCATGGGATGTGACTGAAAGTGATCTCCGTGAATTCTGTAGCCAACTTTAAAACATGACCCCAATATGGAATCAATTTTGGATGTTTAGTATCCCACTCACCATTGACTTGGTATATGACTAGCGCAGAGTCTCCAAATACTTCGAGGTGCAGTCAAAACACATATGTTGTTGGTGATATAAGTGTCCTTGAAGACACAAATATTTGGACACAAATACTTCCAAATACTTTCCTAGTATACAAGCTTCATACTCGGAGATGTTGTTGGTGCAGTCAAAACACAACCTTGCAGTATAGGGCTTGTGATAATTCTTTAGAGAAGTCAAGACTGCCCCTATACCGTTCCCCAGTGCATTTGAAGCTCCATCGAACATAAGTGTCCAACGTGCCCCTGGTTCGGGTCCTTCGTTAGGTCCTGGTATTTCATAGTCAGCTATAACCATGACGTCTTTGTCTGTAAAGTCGAACTTCATATGTTGATATTCTGGAAACGATTGTAGAGATAGATAATCGACTAGTATACTACCCTTGATGGCCTTTTGAGTAACATATTGGATGTTGTATTTTGATAGTAGCATCTGCCATCGGGCGATCCCCCCTGTAAGAGCCAGTTTTTTAAACACGTACTTTAGAGGATCCATTCTTGCTATTAACCATGTAGTGTGGGTTAACATGCATTTCCTTAACCTCTTAGTATCCCAAGCCAATTCACAACAAGTTTTCTCAAGTAGCGAGTACCTGGTCTCGCAGTCAGTGAATTTCTTGCTGAGGTAGTAAATTGCATGCTCTTTTCTTCCTGTTTTGTCCTGCTGTCCCAAAACACAACCCATTGATCCTTCAAACACTGTCAGATACATGATGAGTGGTCTTCCGGGAACTGGTGGCTTTAAGATCGGTGGCTCTTATAGATACTGCTTTATTGTCTCGAAAGTCGTTTGGAAATCATCATTCCATACAACCGTTTGATCTTTTCGCAATAATTTGAATATCGGCTCACATGTAGTTGTAGATGCGATGTAAACCTTGAGATGTAATTCAATCACCCTAAGAAACCATGAAATTCTTTTTCTGTCCTCAGTGCTGGAATCCCTTGTATAGCTTTTACTTTGTCGGGGTCTACCTCGATACCACGTTAACTTACAATGAAACCCGTCAACTTGCCTGATATGACGCCAAATGTACATTTATTCAGATTCAACCTTAGCCTGAACTTACGCAGCCGCTTGAATAAATTTTGTAAATGTATGATGTGTTCCTCCTCTATATGGGATTTGGCGATCATATCATCTACGTACACTTTAACCTCCTTGTGAATCATATCATGGAATAGTGTGACCATGGATCTTTGATAGGTTGCCCCTGCATTTTTGTGCCCGAACGACATCACTTTGTAGCAGAAGGTTCCCCAAGGTGTCATGAAAGTAGTCTTTTCCGTGTCTTTGGGTACCATTTTGATTTGATTATAGCCTAAGAAACCGTCCATGAATGAGAATACTGAGGCTTGATCCGTGTTGTCTACCAAAACATCTACGTGAGGTAACGTGAAGTCGTCTTTGGGACTTGCATTTTTTAGATCTTGATAGTCCACACACATGCGTACCTTGCCATCTTTCTTAGGTACTGGCACAATGTTAGCTATCCATGGCGGATAATCTACCACTTCTAAGAACCCTGCATCAAATTGTTTAAGAACCTCCTCTCTAATCTTGCTAGACATATCTGGACGAGTTCTTTTGAGTTTTTGCCTAACTGGAGAACAACCTTCTTTGAGAGGTAGACTGTGCACCACAATGTCGATATCTAACCCTGGAATTTCCCTGTAGGACCAGGCAAATATATCCATGTACTCATGCAATAGCTTGATCAACCTTTCTTTGACGCTCTTCTTTAACATTGCCCCTAGCTTGATTTCTTTCGGATCTTCCTCTGTGCCCATATTAATGGTCTCAATAGCCTCTTGATACAGTTGTATGTTATCAGTCTTTCGCTCTATTTCCCTTTCCATTTATTCAGAGAGTTCAAGATCTTCATCACCTTCCTCTTCAGCTTGGTTGATGGGAGCATAAAAATTATAGCGGGTTATAGCAGTAACATTATCGGTGGTTTTGGGCATGGATCTGCACATTTATCATGTTTTGGTGCAGATTTTAGTATATAAAATTTGAAAATGCATATGAAAAGAAAGTATTGCCATTTTTAAATTTAAGAGATAAATGCAAGAGAAAAACAGAGATCTTAATTGAAAAAAATATAACTTTTATTAATTGTAAATATTATCTGAAACAAAATGGGGGAACCCTTACAAGCAACCCCTATGCCTCGGGCTTGACATAGGTTGTTTTTAAAAAAAAAGAAAAATTACTTAGGAAAGAAAAAGATCTCAGAAATCTCCACGATTGTCTAGCTTTTGAGTTCTTCTCTTGGGGCATATTCTCGGATGAAGTCAGTTGCCCTTTTGGTGTTGACTTTATTGGATATCATCGCCACATGTCTGCCATGCTCTATTCTCTTGTTGACGAAGGTCTCTTAGATTGGAGGAAACTGTGCTTTACCCTTCAGAGTAGCTTTCGATAGTTCATAGCCCAAATCTAAGCGATTCTTCTTTTCAGGAATTTCTGGGAGCTTTCCCCAGCCTTTCGAGGCATCACCTCCCATTGTTGTTTGAAAATCTCTCCACGAGGCTACCTTAGGCTTGTTACTTTTCTCCACTAGAAGAGTCACCATTGAAGCAATTTCAAAGGCTTGAAATGGGGTGGCTATACAGTCTTCGTTGGTGCTGATATATCTGTATGATTCGATGTGACTTACGAAGATGTCCTCCTCACCGTCGATTATGATCAATTTCCCTTCCACTAAGAACTTTAACTTTTGATGTAAGGTTGAAGTAACTGCCCCAGCTGCATAAATCCAAGGTCTCTCTAGTAAGTAAGTGTATGCCGACTCTATGTCCATGACTTGGAAAGTGATATGGAAGATATGTGGCCTAATTTTAACTGGAAGGTCCACCTCTCCTAGTACCGAGTTTCGAGAACCGTCAAACGCTTTCACTATTGTAGAGCTTGGCCTCATTACGCTGTCATCTATTGTTAACTTCATTAGACATGATTTAGGTAACATATTGAGGGAATACCCAATATCAGTGAGTACTCTGGATAGGATGGTAGTACCCATATGCATAGAGATATGGAGTGCTTTGTTGTGAGCTCGGCCTTGTGGTGGCATTTCATTTTTATTAAAACACATGTATGATTTGGATGTCAGGTTTGCTACAATATTGTCAAATTGATTCATAGAAATCTCTTCCGCAACGTGAGCTGAACTAAGTACCTTCATTATAGAATCTCAGTGCGCTTCAGAGTTGATGAGTAGTGAAAGTATGGAGATTTTAGCAGGAGTTTGGTGAAGCTCATCCACCATCCTGTAGTCACTTCTCATGAATATTTTCAAAAACTCCTCTGCCTCTTGATCGGTAAAGTTTTTGCTCGGGGACTCTTTCTCTTGACTCGTTTCCACCATTGTTTTTCCCTTGTCCTTTACCGAGGTTTCATCTTTCTTCTTTGGTGGTTCGGATCCAAAGACTCGACAACTATGGGTCATACCCCCTATCCTTGCTATATTTGAAATTACAGGTCCTTGACTTGGCGATGGCTTATTTTCTTGATTCACTCCGTTGGTGTACACTTCTGAGTCATAGCTCATGACACTACTTTGTTATTTTCATAAGGGATATGGGATGGTCCCTTAATTATCATCGTGGCCTTTGGAACTGCTGATATCTGCAAAGTCTTCTTTGGCGTTATTGTTGGGGTTATTGCTGATTCTTCCCACGGGATCACCAGAGTTTTCTTGTTAACATTTGGGCCTTAGAAAGGGATTACCAATGGCTTTTCTGTACCCCAACATTTTCCTTCCCATTTTTACTCAAGACATGCTCATTGAGGTTCCCAATTGCTCAAGGATGACCAAGAGTTGATCAAACAAATTCTCCTCCTAAGCAATGAACCTCTAACTAGGGTTTCAATTTTCACCAAGATGTGTGAACTCTAAAGGTCTTAAATGTTTCCCATGGTCCTAATATGTCTTTCAGATTTTCCATGCCAAGTTTCATGCCTTCCACTACAAGTTTTCTTACTCAATTGCTCAAATTTTTGAAAATCAACTGTACTAGGTCAAAAGTCAACTTTGGCCCATGTACAGTCAAACTTCAGATTTTTGGTAAACATCAACATTTTTAAGTGATATCCATCATTTGATCAAGGATTAATCATGATTCCTCAAGAAATGCTCCTAATCTATCAAAAGTCAAGAACTGCTAAATTAGGGTTTCTGTAGGAAAAGTCAACAGAACTTTGACCAGGCATAACTTTCACATACATCATCCATTTTTCCCCAACCAAAACTCATTTTTAAGATAATCCAATTCCCTACAACTTTTGTTTTTCCCTCAAGTCCAATAAATGCACCATTTGAAAGATACAAGCTCATACATTACATGTCATTTTCAGAAAGTCAACAAAATGCACTTTTTGTCAAGACCATTTACATCAAGATAAAGTCATCAAATGTAAAATTGATTAAAAGAGGGATTGAAGTAGACATCTTGGGATCCAAAAAGTCCAAGATCATCATCATGAGATAAAAATTGAGCAAGTTATAGGTTGCCCAAGTTGGGCAAATTTGTGAAAATGCAAAAGTCAACTTAGAGCAAAAATGCATTTTTAAGTTCACGGACCTATTCTTTGGGATTCAAGCATGCTCATGACTTACTCAAGGACCCTTAAACTAATTCTTACCATTCCTTGCAATTTCTAGCTATTTTGTTCACATTTTATTTTATTTTATTCAAATAAATATAAAATAAAATGCATAAAATAATGGATATTTGTTTTGGACACATGGGCTGACATTTTGGATCAGTTTTGGGCCCAAGAATTTATGCACAAGTGTCCAGGTGCATGCAAGCATGGAAATGGCATGTTTTGCAAGTTTTGTAAGTTTTTTTAATTTGTTGGATTTTGGTATGAAAGCATGGTTTATGGCATTGATTCTTGCCATGTTTTCTAATCCTATCCACCTCCTCTATATATACAGCATGTTTGCAAGCCTCATGCACGTAGATGTTGCCTCACAAGAACTCCACAAATTTCTCAAAGAAAATCACCAAGGTTGTAAAATTCCAAAGTCCTTTTTCATCCTCCCTTCATTCAAACCAACTCTATACTTACACTACTAAGGTTCCCAGGAGTCATCTCTATCCTTCAACTTGACCTGGGGCACGCCTGAGGCGCCCAACACGAATTTCACCATTTGGAATTTTTTATTTCAATCTTGCTAAATACATGTTATTAACAGATTTAATGCTTACATATGTGTTTGTAGGAATGCATAAGACATGTTTGACGTAAAACATGTATGCTTTGAGGCTTAGAACCCAGCTTTCCATTGATAGGGTTTTGAAGCTGTTAAGCTTTGATCCGGGTGATACAGAGACTTTTAGGCCAGAACAAGGCCAAATTTGGACTTAGGGAATTTTTTTAAGTGGGTAGGATACCTTTGGGAAACTTATTTGGCTTTGTTTTGCAGGTTGGATAATGGATTCGTCGGAGAAGACGACCGGAGCTAGGGCTCCGGTGCTTCTCCGGTTCAGTGTTTTATTTTAACATATATTTATTTGTTTCCCTTGGACCAACAGATAAGTACCCCAACTCAGTTGGTGAAGGTAGTGCGTGATAAGGCTTTGTTGTGTGCAAGGGCAGGGGTTCGATCCCTGCCTCTTGCACATTTATTTTCCCAAATTTTCTTTGCAGATCATGTGTACTGAATCCAAGCGCGCGCATCATATGTTCCATCATCATTGCCATTGGATCTCATCAGTGCTAGATCAAACGATCCAGATCCAGATGTTCATGGTAGACCTCACAAGGGCCAACAACATTGAATCACATGCAAGATTCTGGGCTGCCTCTTATTGAGCCTAAACGAAATTCCAACATACCCCCATTTACTTTAAGCGCCAGACCCATCATGTTTTTTTTGTTTTCTTATCTTTTTAGTCTTTTTTTATTTGTTTTATATTTACTTATTTGCAAAAATATTTTTTAATCATAAAAATAAAAAATCACAAAAAATAGACTTAGGATTTTTCTAATTAATTTTAATTTTGTAAATTAATTAAATTAATTATTTTGACTTTATTTTATCAATTTAAATTCAATTAGAATTAGATTTATTTCATTCAATATTTTCTTAATAAAAATACAAAAAAATTATTAGAATTAGGCTTAAATTCATTTAATAATTATCTTTTTAATTAAATTTAGATTTAAGGTAGTTTAATTATTTTCTTAATCAAAAATAAACAAAAAAATATTTCTTTATTCATCCAGAATTTTTTAGGGTTTTAGACGTCTCTTTCCATTTCGCACGAGTTGTTTATTTTCACACTTTTTTTGTACTAATGTATCTACTGATGGAATGTAATAAAATTAACTAGGACATTACTTTACCGCTTTCTTTATTTTCCCCCATTTTTGGACATGTAAATACCCTATCCCCGAAGCATTGTAATAGGGTAGGTTTAACTTTCCGCACTTTAAATTTCTGCAATATTTAAATTGTTTAGATGCATGATAATAGGATTGTATGACAAGATTAATAATCAAATGTTAGTAAACCTAACATCAAAGACTAAAATAATTGAACATAACACACTTGCACATATACACCTCTAGGGTATGCCCATTTTGGTTGCCTTTCGGAAAATAAAACAGTTATGTCCCTCGTAAGTAGGGACGCTTTAGCAAAGACCCTTAAATCAAAAGATTATAGTCCCTCGATGACCCTACAGTGTTTCCTTTCGGTAAATGATCTAGCCCCTTAAATAAAATTGCTAAAGCGTCTCTATACATTTCCTTTATGACTGTACGTCCCTTCTAATGTCCCTCAAACATCCAACGATAAAGCTACCTACTCACTAATAGTAGGATAGCGCTGTCTAAAGGATAGGAGGAAAAGAACAAACCTTTCGAGTATAAGTAGATAGTTCATAGATGCTTGCTCAAAACAAAACTTGTACACTTACACACAACATTTCAAAAACACTTTTAAAAAACGCTTTATCAACACTCTTGAGGACTGATACAAGAGTTATAATAAAGCGAATCGCCGCACTAAGGTAATTTCAAAATACTTTTCAAAAACACACAAAAAGCACAAGGTATTTTTCAAATGAGCTAAGCATCTAAGAGCCCGTAGAAAACAAAGGATGGAAATGGTGCTAACACCTTCCCTTTCCATAATCTACCCCCCTTACTCATAAATAATCTCGAAAGGTATTTTTATGTTCTTTTCACCCTTTCCTTTGTTGGATAAAAGAAAAGTGGGTGGCTACTCTTGCTTACCGCAACATTTGCGAATACAAATGTAAAACGAGTATAACAGTCGGTTATGCCACCGTATCACAGAACTGACGACTCTATTGGGGAATTAAAAAGTGGGGTTACCTTAGAGTTTAGTTCATCATTTTAAATTACTTGTATGCTTTGCTTGCTTTATCTTTAAGGGTTTTTTGGGGTATTCTTATAAAGATCCTACACGCGGATCTAGGGTACATTTTTAGGTAAACAGTAATAGATCATGGAGATTGTACGACATAGACCGATATGGTTGAAATGATAGTTGTGTTGGTGTGACACATTGGTTGGTACCGGTATCCCTTGTGTTAAATCGAGGAGAGTATGGGGCCGTTGGTGGTGTCATAAAGCACTAACGGACCTTAGAACCTTAGTTGAACAAACTTGGCCATTAGAAAGTAGTGAAGTAGCCGACCTCGATATAAAGGTGAGGATTGGTTGATACTCAATGCTAAACTCATTGAGATCGGACTTTCAGGATATTTCTACCACGAGAAAAGAATCCTTGAGATGAAATAATTCCTGATAAAGAAAGATTAGTGATACTGAGACTCCTTAGAACCCAGTTACTTTTCTAAGACATGTTGAACTAACTAAACTTCAAGAGGGTATTTTCCAATAAACCCCATGCAAGCCTAAGCTTAAGGTCTTATGTGTTTTGCTTATGTGTGATTAAACTGTTCAAACATAACATCATGCATCATAACATCCATATTTCATTTCCCTAACCATTTCAAGGACTAGGGGGATTTTTCTTTGTTCTGTTTTGCAGAACATGAATTTCGACTGTAGAAACACCATCCGAATCAGCTTTGTGAGAATACCTCTCCAACTCAAAGATCTAGTATCATGGGTTCTTGATATTTTCTCATTTATCAAGAAATATGGTCGACTTCTCAACCTAGTTACTACAAGCTTTAATGAGAAGATGATGGGGGTACTCTTTCAGTTCTTTGACCCCAAGCACCATTGCTTCACATTTCCCGATTATCAGCTGGTACACACCATGGAAGAGTTCTCTCAATTATTGGGTGTACCCATTCTGGATCAGATGCCTTTTATCAGTTTATAGGAAGCTCCAAAGCCAGAGGTCATTGCAGTTGCCTTACATCTGAAATGGTCTAACATCATATCCAACTAGGAAACAAGAAGCGGAGTCAAGGGTTTCCTAGTCAAGTTACTTTTGGAAAAGGCTCAGTTGTTCTGGGATGATTTGGATTTTCAAGCTTTCGAAGAAGTCCTGGCTCTTCTAATCTATGTGTTAGTACTGTTCCCTAATCCGGACTTGCTCATAGATGTGAATGCTGTTAAGATTTTTATCTCTCGTAATCATGTGCCTACTTTTCTCGGAGGTATCTTGCATTCCCTCCACACTCGTACAATGAAGAGAAGAGGGGTTCTTATATGCTGCATGCCTTTACTGTCTAGGTGGTTTATTTCGCACCTTCCTCAATCAGTATTGAAGAATGGACAAGGTTTGGGTTGGTCACAAAGGGTAATGTCACTTTCTCATTCGGATATTCTTTGGTATTCCAGATCTTTGGGAGATATTTCTATCATTGACCGTTGTGGGGAATTCCTTAATTCCCCACTCCTTGATATTAGGGAAGGTATCACTTATAATCCTTCCTTGGCTCTACGACAGTTCCATTATGCTCGGAGAGACGATCCCCATGATATGCTTATCCAAGGCATTGTGTTCAACTACGAGGATGATGTTCAAGGGTATCGTCAAAGGTTCATACGAGCTTGGAGCATGGTAAATAAGGTGGATAGCAAGATGTTGGGACACAAGAATTCCATTCCTATGGAGCCTTATCTCAAATGGGTACGAGCTCGTGCTCAAAACCTTATGATTCCATATACATCCATCTTGCTAGTGATTGTGGAACCGATCGCCAAAGAGGATGTTCCTTATACAGTTCTCCATCCTGATATGCCCACTAATCTTGAAGAGCTTCAGAGGTCTTGGATTCAGCTGAAGGAAGAACAAGATACCTTTAGAGATCAATTCCATACCAGTGAGAAGATAGTGTGGGAGCTCACAAAGCAACTTCACAAAGAGGAAAGTCTTAATGTCTACCTCGGCACGATGAGGAAGCGCCCATGGGAAACCTGATGTTTAGATTTTAAGAATTTTTAATTTTTAATTGTAAGCCTGAGAGGCTGTTGTAATTTGAACTCTACTAATAAAATCTTTGTTTCATTTTGGCTCACAAATTTAAATTTCCCGAAGTCCTTGAAAACATCGCATAAGCATATCATACATTTCATTTCATAAGCAGGTATTTCGAGACAGGTTTCTTATCTTTTCACTGTTTATTTCAGCAAAAAAATGGCTCTTGAACAAACATTGAAGGACCTCTAAGCTCAAAATGCTCAGTTCCAACAAATGTTCCTGGCTCTAGCTAAAGGGCAAGAAGATCTGAAAGCTCTGATCATCAAAGAGAAGACCAATAAGACAAATAAACCAGCCGGTGTCTTGAATTTATGTAGAAGGTGCAGAGGACCGGCTAAGAGAGCTCTACATTTTGCAACCCCGTCAAATGAGGGGGATAATCAAGAAGAGAAGCCAACGGAAGAAAACAACAATCCAGGGTCTGAGGAAGATGAAGCTGACTATTCTGAAGAGCAATATCCTCCTGCTGATGATAAATACAAACAACTGAAGGATCGTCTCAATGCTATGGAGATCTAGAGGGTACCTGGGCTGGATTTTGAAGAGCTAGGACTGATCTCAGGGGTCGTCATCCCGCAGAAATTCAAGGTCCCTACATTTGCTAAGTACGATGGTGTCTCCTGTCCTAAGATGCACTTAAGGTCATATGTCAGGAAGATTCAACCCCACACTACTGATAGGAATGTGTGGGTACATTTCTTCCAGGAAAGTTTGGCAGGGACTCAGCTGGAATGGTTTTATCAACTGGAAAGAACCAACGTTCATAATTGGGAAGATCTGGCTGCTGCTTTCTACAAGCAGTACCAATATAATGCTGACCTCGCCCCAACTCGTATGCAATTACAAAGTATTTTATGGGTTCCGGCGAAGGTTTTAAATATTACGCCCAAAAGTGGAGAGACCTTGCAGGAAGAGTCCAGCCTCCGTTGTTTGATAGAGAGCTGGTGGACATGTTCTTGGGCACGTTGTATGGTCCTTTCTTTAACCATCTGATTGACAGTTCTTCTGCTGGGTTCACTGAACTGATACTGACCGGTGAACGGATAGAAGCTGGCATCAAAAGTGGTAAAATCTAGAGAGATGCATCCTTCAGTTCTGCAAAGAAACCTTTCATTGGAAAGATGGAGGTCAGTGCTGGTTATGGCCAAAGAAATCACAACAAAACTGAACACCGTCCGACGGTAGGGGCTGTTATGATTTCCAATTCTGCATCAAACCAACAACGAAACAATCAGCATAGACCAGATGCACCCAAAAGACAGTTTACCTGGATCAACATGACCTTATCCCAGGTTTTTCCACATCTGCTGAAGTCCAATTTGGTGACTCTAAAGGAGGCTCCAAAGAATCCCAATACTAAATCTCCCCGCTACAACCCAAATGCTCGATGTGCTTACCATTCAGAAACTCCTGGGCATGATACAAACGATTGTTGGGCTTTAAAGAATAAGGTACAAGATCTCATTGAGGCGAAGGAGATTGAGTTTGACCTTCCAAAGACACCTAATGTAATAACTGCGCCAATGCCTAAACATGGCCAAGGTGTCAATGCTCTTGATGATGATCAGTTTGTTTCTTTTGTGGATGAGTTAGCTACTCCTATTCTAACTGTTAAAGAGAATTTGTTGCGAGCCATTTTATTTCTAGGCTATAGTGAAGGTTGCCACTTATCTATGTCTCTACCAGATGGCTATTTGTTGTTAAAAATGGGCGTCCAGCGCCTGATGGTTAACAAAGAAATCCCGTTCGAGAAAGTTCCTCTTGCAAGAAATTCATGTGAAGATGTCTCAATAATTACCATTTCTCAGAATCCTCCCAGGGTCTCCACCAAAAGACCCGTCAGGATTACATCTGTTCCTAAGTTTTCTCCCTTGATCATCACCCTCTCTGGGCCAATATCATATTCCTATAATAAATTTGTTCCCTGGAATTATGGGGTTGACGTCTATTACCATGGCGTCAAGCAAGACCTGTTGGATGTTGAGGATAAAGTTGCTGAAGATACTGATCCTTACATCGACAATATCGTTGGGACCAGTAAAATAACGAGAAGCGGAAGAGTTTTCTCTCCCGAGATCTCTCCAAAACTGTTGCTACTCCTGTCAATATTCTCATTGCTACTCCTACTGTTATCCCTGTTGTTATCCATGCTACTGAGTCGGCCGAGAATCGGGGCAAAGAGGTATTGGTTGAGCCTGTCCAGACGAAGGCACACCAAGAAGTCATTTTCGAGGCTTCCAAAAAATAAATGTAAGAGATATTGAAGATAATAAAGAAGAGTGATTATAACATCGTGGAGCAATTGGGGAAGACCCCTTCAAAAATCTCAATGTTAGCCTTACTTTTGTGCTCTGAAGCCCACGCTAAGGCTTTAGTAAAATTCCTGAAGTTTGCCCATGTGCCTCAACCCAGCTTGCTATTGATAGGGTTTTGAAGCTATTAAGCTTTGATCCAGGCGATACAGAGACTTTCAGACCAGAACAAGGTCGAATTCGGACTCAGAGCATTTTTTAAAGTGGGGTAGGGTACCTTTGGGAAACTAATTTGGCTTTGTTTTGCAGGTTGGATAATGGATTCATCGGAGAAGATGACCGGAGCTAGGTCTCCGGCGCTTCTCCGGTTCAGTGTTTTATTTTAACATATATTTATTTGTTTCCCTTGGACCAACATATAAGTACCCCAGCTCAGTTGGTAAAGGTAGTGCATGATAAGGCTTTGTTGTATGCAAGGACAGGGGTTCGATCCCTGCCTCTTGCATATTTATTTTCCCAAATTTTCTTTGCAAATCATGTGTACTGAATCCAAGTGCGCGCATCATACGTTCCATCATAATTGCCATTGGATCTCATCAGCTCCAGATCAAACGATCCAGATGTTCATGGTAGACCTCACAAGGGCCAACAACATTGAATCACGCGCAGGATTCTGGGCTGCCTCTTATTGAGCCTAAACGAAATTCCAACATACCCCCCATTTACTTTAAGCGCCAGACCCATCTTGTTTTTTTTGTTTTCTTATCTTTTTAGTCTTTTTTAATTTGTTTTATACTTATTTATTTGTAAAAATCTTTTTTAATCATAAAAATCATAAAAATCAAAAATCACAAAAAATAGACTTAGGATTTTTCTAATTAGTTTTAATTTTGTAAATTAATTAAATTAATTATTTTGAATTTATTTTATCAATTTAAAATTAATTAGAGTTAGATTTATTTCATTCAATATTTTCTTACTAAAAATACAAAAAAAATATTAGAATTAGGATTAAATTCATTTAATAATTATCTTTTTAATTAAATTTAGATTTAAGGTAGTTTAATTATTTTCTTTATAAAAAATAAACAAAAAAAAGATTTCTTTATTCATCCAGAATTCTTTAGGGTTTTAGACGTCTCTTTCCATTTCGCACGCGTTGTTTATTTTCGCACTTTTTTTATACTAATGTATCTACTGATGGAATGTAATAGAATTAACTAGGACGTTATTTTACCGCTTTCTTTATTTTCCCTCATTTTTGGACATGTAAATACCCCCTCCCCGAAGCGTTGTAATAGCGTAGGTTTAACTTTCCGCACTTTAAATTTTTGTAATATTTAAACTGTCTAGATGCATGATAATAGGATTGTATGACAAGATTAATAATCAAACATTAGCAAACCTAATATCAAAGACTAAAATAATTGAACATAACACACTTGCACATATACACCTCTAGGGTACGCCTACTTTAGTTTTCTCTCGGAAAATAAAATTGTCATGTCCCTTGAAAGTAGGGACGCTTTAGCAATAACCCTTAAATCAAAAGATCATAGTCCCTCGATGACCCTATAGTGTTACCTTTCGGTAAATGATCTAGTCCCTTAAACAAAATTTCTAAAGAGTCTCTATAAGTTGCCTTTATGACTGTACGTCCCTTCGAATTTTCCTCAAACATCCAACTATAGGGCCACCTACTCACTAATAGTAGGATAGCGCTGTCTAAAGGATAGGAGGAAAAGAAAAAACCTTTCAAGTATAAGTAGATAGTTCATAAATGCTTTCTTAAAACAAAACTTTTACACTTACACACAACATTTAAAAAACACTTTCAAAAAACGCTTTATCAACACTCTTGAGGACTGATACAAGAGTTATCATAAAGCGAATCGCCGCACTAAGGCAATGTCAAAATACTTTTCAAAAACACACAAAAAGCACAAGGTATTTTTCAAATGAGCTAAGCATCTAAGAGCCCGTAGAAAACTACAGATGGAAAGGGTGCTAACACCTTCCCTTTCCATAATCTACCCCCTTACTCAGAAATAATCTCGAAAGGTCTTTTTCTGTTCTTTTCACCCTTTCATTTGTTGGATAAAAGAAAAGTCGATGTCGACTCTTGCTTACCACAAAATTTGCGAATAGAAACACAAAACCAGTATAACAATCCGTTCTGCCACCGTATCACAGGCTTCTTTCCTTTAATCGTTGCTATATACTTTTCTTCAGGGTGTGGCCCGAATTGGACTACCCCCTGGTCCACTAGCTTCTGTAACATTCTTTTAAATACTTCATTATGTTCCAGCAGGAACCCACATTCCCATAGATATTCCTGCAACAAGCTTATCGGGGCTTTTGCTTGTCTGGTTTCCCCACAGTCATTGGCTGCTTCGATTGCATTTATTGTCGGTCCCCCATGCAGAGGCATATGGTTTGATTTGATGTTAGGTTTCTCAAAAGTGATGTCTTGAGATTCTAACAAATCTTGAACCTTGTGTTTGAATGCCCAACATTATTCTATGGTGTGTCCGAAAGATTTTGCATGGTATTTGCATGTGGCGTCGACATTGTACTTTCGCGGGAGTGGTCCGACCAAAGGAGCTAAAGGCTTGAGTTCCACCAATGATGCCTTGACCAGGTGTTGTAATAACCGGCTAGGTGGCATAGGGAGTGGATCAAAATTTCTTTGCGGCCTTCCGAATCTACCTTGTTGTTGTCCTTGTGGGATCATTAATGGTTGTTGTGCCCTTGGTTGTGAGGCTACAACATTAATTTCTCCCCCTTTTCTTTTGGGGAAGTTTGAAGCAGGCCTTCTTGAATTATAGGGGGCATTTGATGGTCCCCCTGTTATTTTCCGACTCTTTATTCTAGTCTCAATTCTTTCTCCGATAGTCACCAGATCTACGAATCCCGAAGAGATACTTCCAACCATGTTCTCATAATATAGCCCTTGCAAAGTTCCCATGAACATATTGACTAACTCCTTTTCCAACAGCGGCGGTTGCACACGGGATTCCATCTCCCTCCATCTCTGAGCATACGCTTTACAAGACTCTTCTTTCTTCTCAGACATGTTTTGGAGTTGCATGTAAGTAGGTGCCATGTCTAGGTTATATTTATAATGCTTTAAGAAAGCATTAGCAAGATCTGCCCATGTTCGAATGTGTAATTGCTCCAACTGCATATACCAATCTAGCGATGCCCCGCTTAAGTTGTCTTGAAAATAGTGAACCATTAGCTTTTGATCATGGGCATGGGCATACATCTTCCTGCAATACATGCACAAATGATTTCTTGGACAAGGGAACCCTTTGTATTTTTCAAAGTCAGGCACTTTGAACTTTGGCAGAATTACCACATCAGGAACCATGCCCATTTCGAGAGCGTCTACTTCAAAAGCATCAAAACCTTCCACTGCTTTCAATCTTTCTTCCAGAGCTTCATACTAATTCATTACCAGTGGATTATCAACATCATGAGTACCAGTCATCTTTAAGGGTTCTTGATTGACATCCTCTAGGCTGTGGTCTCAATACTGTAGGTACAAATAGTTGTCTGCATTATTGATTGGAATTCATAGGGTTTATGATGCCCCTGATTTTGATGGCGGTGGGACAAACCCTTCATTTTTAGCTTCTCTTGTCTCTTGTTGGGTCATGACAGACTTTTGGAGTTCTGGCTATTTTCTTAGTTGGTGACCGCTTGATGCACCAATCGTTTGAGCTACTTCTTCGAAAGCTACTTTGGGAATTTGATCTTGTGTGTCAATAATGTTCTTCAAAGCTAGGAGAACTTGACTCAGGTATCCTTTCATTGAACTCACGTCACCCTTTACTTCGTCGAGATCCTCCTTGAATGCAACCTGATTCTCCTTGATTTGTTCCATTACTTTTTGTTGGTAGGCCCTTGTTTGATATGAAGGCCAAGGAGGTGGTGATATTTTTTCACCAATGGTTTAACTGGAGAGATTTTGAAAAATAGAAATGAGCTTTGATATGATATGCAAGTGCTTGCGAATGCATGCATACAAATGAATATGTATGAACATGAAAGGGGTTAAATGTCTTATTCACTTGGGTATATATTTGTTTTTGCTTTTTCACTTCTTTTTTATTTATTTGGTGAATATCTTAAAAATAGATACGCGAACGAGATACGGAAACAAAATAACTTTATTGAAAGTAACATGATTCAGATATTGAAAGATATTACAATCTTAAACCAAAACTTTTTTGCATGAAATTAAGCAAAGGGAAATAAATCTTCTAGGCGAGCTTGCGGATGTCTTCTCTGAAACCATCAACCATTGCTCGACAAAGCTTGATAAAATCTTTAACTTCCTTTGGAATCAAGGGTAGCCCTCTAGCGGCGAGCGAACATCTTAAGAGCTCTTTTGTATAATTTCCCTTTTATGGATTTAATTTCAGATATGTCTGGCTTGATGGCATTGACGCGGACAAGTTGTTTCCCTTTGGTATCCATTTTCAAAGATAATCAACAAAATCTTGATTTTATTATTTTTATTTTCTTTTTACTCTGTGAATAAGACACATAAAAGAAACAGATGATGAATATATCAAATGTACGAATGCATGGATGTATAGTTTAGTGACGGGCTTTTGTGATAGGTACCCTTATAAGGTAGGATCCTTAATTTTGACCTACGGTTAATCTACCCTCCCAAAAGGTGGATTCCTTAAGGGTATCATGAATAACACCAAAGGGAAAAGGAACAAGGGCCTCCCTTAGGTGGAGCCTCTTTACGGACCGAGACTTTTGTCTCAAGGTCGTGAAAGGTCTCGTGATGAGATTTTGGTTAAGGTCTTTACAAAGAATCATGGGTGGAATTCCAAATCCTACTCGTCAAGAGGATATCTCTCGATAAGTATTCCTTTTACGGAATTCCACCGACTCTAGGCGAAGTCGTCACATAAACTCACAGGGATGATGTATCCCCTAAGCTAATAGATGAATCTTCTTTCTAAGGGTTATTTGAGATTTTTTTTTAGACAAAAACCCGCCATGCAGCAAATATATAATGATACAAAGAAATAGGCAAGAATAAAATAAATAAAGCAAATAAATAAATAAAAATAAAAACCCAAAATAAAACCTAAAACCTAAGGTTAAGTCCCCAGCAGAGTCGCCAGCTGTTGCAACTGGTTTTTAAATGAGAGTCGCCAATACTAGTTTTTATCCTAAGGAAGGGCATCTAATAGGAAACCCTAATTTGCAAGACATGGAGTATAAGTTTCAGACTTCTTTAGACGAAAGGAAGGTTTTAGGCACCTTTAATCTACCTTATTCTTAAGGATATTAGGTTTTAGGTTTAGGTTTCGGGTAAAATAGGGTTTTAAATTTTAAAAGGGGAAAGGGTTTGTTTTTAATAGGGGAAAAAGAGTTTTAATTTTATATAGGGGAACTCGCCACTATTTTTGATTGTATGCCTATGTATCCTCTTATGAGGAGTCAGAGTCCTAATTCGTAGTTCGTATGAGGTTTGTGTTTTTTAAGGGTTGCAAAAGTATTTTGAATTGCCTCGTATTTTGACCGGGTGTAGAGATTGCGGAATTTTGGACTAAATGCGCGATTATTCAAAATATATTTGAAACCCTTTTGCAAAAATAGTTTGTATAGATTAGTTTATTGCGAAAAAGAATTTGATGTTTGTTGAATATATTTTTCAACGTATTAATTGCAAAAATTCTTGATTAATTCATAATATAAAAAATATTTTAATGCAATATATAGAAAATAATATATGAGTTTTGAATAAAATTATTTATTTATATGCTAATAAATAATAATATATGATAATAATAAAAATTAATATTAATAATAATAATTACTATATAAAAAATAGATATTAATGATAATAAGAAAAATAATAATAATAATAATTATAAATATATAAATAAGAAAAAATGTAAAATAGAAAATAAATAGAAAATAATTAATTAATATTCAGGGGGTGTATTTTATGTTAACAGTAAAAGATAGGGGTGTAAAAAGGAGGTTGGGCTAGGCCCAAATGGTATTATCTTAAGGGGGGTGTAACTTCAGTTTTGAATTAGTAATAGGGCAAAAAAGGGGGTGCAAGCAGTAATTGGGCTTGGCCCATTACAGATTTTGAGAGGGGTCCGGTTGGTTGTCTACACGAAGGTGCATAGGTGCTACAATGGGACATGGCCTATCGGCCGTCCGATGATGCTCTAACGCATGATAATGGATGGAACATAATATCTACTATAGGCGTACATGTATATGACTAATTCAGCATATTAGTTCTATTTTTTCACTATTACAATTCATTTTTGTTTCTATTTTCAGCAAGCCTTTCTTCTCTCTCTCTCTCTCACTCGCATAACCCTATTCATCTCCCTCTAACCCTACCGCTCTCAACATCACTTATCGCGGCGACTCAAGCAAATCCAACCTTCCCCTTTACCGTGAATAAAAAGAAAACTAACAACCCCTAAATCATAACACAGAGAATCGCTGCAAAAACTAAGCCTCGTTTACCTTCGTTCTTGATTTCTCTGATGTGTGATGTTTCAATTCTAATCCGCCCCTTTCTTTTCAAGTTGCAGGAACACGAGGGTGGGAACAGCGAAGTGTTTGACGGTGCTCAAGGGCGGAATAACAGCGGCGATGCGTTGGGGTGATCAGCGGCGGTTAGGGTTTTAGATATTGAAACCCTAACCGTTCTCTTTCACCATCTTTAATACACTGCTATAGTATCTTGAAGATCTTTCTCGTCAAAGTCTTCAGATCCCTTTTCTCTGTAATCGGCCGCCCCTCTGTATTCAAGCTTCTTCGATCTACTGTCTTCTCCCCTCTGTTCTGTCTTTTCTGATTAGTATTTATAGGTTTTAGATTAGGGTGCTGTTAAAATTTAAATTGCTTAGATTTAGGAAAATTAGAATAAATTAGGGATTCCAGATTTCTGTAATTGATTCGATTACGAGATTGGATTTGTTTGTATAATTTTATATTTTTCTGTGATAGATATTTGGACCAATTGTAATTGCTTTTTAGGATTTATTGATTCTAGACATTTGTTGTAAAATATTTGATTCATAGATAATATTTTGTGTTATCTTGCTGTGAAAAAGATTTGCTTTTGGTCTAATCTCTACAGTGCCAGTTAGTCCCCAAAACCCGCATATTTTCCTTTTGATTCACACAATGTATGCTACTGATTTGGAACAATGTTATTTACATTAAATTGGGCCTGTACCGTAAAACATTTTTTTCTGTCCATAAAAACAACTTTTGTCAATTACAAACACCTTTCTTTAATACGGATTGGGCCTAATTGGCTCGGGCTATGGAACAGATTATTTATAAACATTATATTCTTTTTTTAAGAACTTTTAATAACTAGTTATAACATATAAAATAATAGAATATTTTAATTAAATCTTTTAATAATTTGCAAAGTAATTTTTTTATTAAAATAATAAAAGAAAATTTTGATAGTAATGATTTTCTCAATAATACAGCGGTACAAACATTAGATAGGCTGATCAACAATCTTAGTGGGCCTTTACCAATCATACCCCTCTCTTCGCTATTTACTACTAAACGGAAATGGGCCAAACAGAATGGGCTCGCATATTGAATTTTCACCTCCCCTTTTACTAACAGTAACATTATGGACTTTAATAATAATTAAAAACTTAACAATTATTTATATATATATATATATATATATATATATATATATATATATATATATATATATATATATATATATATATATATATATATATATATATATATATATATATATATATATATATATATATATATATATATATATATATATATATATATATATATATATATATATTGAAATCATTTTCCACATTCGAATCTCATGGGCCATTGGTCAACATGCTTCGCGAATGGGTTTATGGGTACATGGGTCTTTCTGATTTAGAAAGCCCCACTCTCCTGAATTAAAATTCACCCCCCCTGATTGTCTTGGATTTAAGAATGGGCCATCAGATATTGTTGAACCATCCCTAATTAAAACATTCTCTTTTATTTTTATTTTTGAAAAATATGATCGTAGAGGTAGGGAAAATTTGGGGTACGATAATATGCGGCTGAATTTTACGGACGTAAGATCTTAGGTGAAGCTTCGGGCATGAGACACCATCGGACTTGGCAAAAGTGGGAATCTTGAATTTGTGGGGAATGACTACCCCAGGAACCAAACCCAAGTCACCGAAGTCCAAGCCAGGCACAACTTGGATTTCCACAACTTTCAATTTGTCTTCTAGTTGCTTATACTCTTCGTCGGCCGATGGATATTACTCATCAAAAAAATCTCCGTCTTCAGAGATTTGATTGTTTCCGCCCCAAACACGGGTACTCTTAGCATCTTCATCTTGATTCTCATCCTCCTCAGAGGAGTCTTATTCAACTTGAACTTGTAAGACGGGGCCTTTAAATCTCTTCCCCATGTTGATTACAACTTTCTTCTTTGTCTTCTTCTTCGTGACAAGAAGTGTCATAATTTCTTGCTTCCCCTTTGCTAAGTTGAGCAAAGTTTCTTGAAACTGAGAGTTTTAAGCTTGCAAGTCCTTCACAGTTTGCTCGAGATCCATCTTGTACTGAAATAAATAGTAGAAAGATGAGGAAACCTGTGTTGAAAAACCTGCTTAAGATATGATGCATGTTATGCATATGCAATGCTTTCAAGGATTTTTTAGATTTAAATTTGCTTAAATAAAAAGGAAACAAAACATTAATTGTATTAATAAGTTCATGAATTACAAATGCCTCTTGGGCTTACAACGGAAGGAACAAAGATGATACAGAAGGACTCAAGCTTCCCATGGGTGCATCCTCTTTGGTGCAATGTAGGCATTCAAACTTCGCTTTTCATGAAGTTTCCTTGTCAGCTCCAAAACCTTCTTCTCACTTGCGTAGAATTGGGTTTCAAAGGTGTCTCACTATTCTTTGAGTTCAATCAGTGATCTTTGCAATTCTTTGAGAGTAGTAGGCATGTCAGGATGAAGAATGGTGTAGGGAACATCTCTTTCGACAATAGGCTCCACAATGATAGGTAGGATGGACACATATGGCATCATTAGGCTTTGAGCGCAAGCTCGCATCCGCTTAAGGTAAGGCTCCAAAGGAATGGAATTCTTATTCCCCAAAGTTTTTCTATCAACTTTGTTCACCATGCCCCAAGCTCGTACAAATCTTTGACAATAACCTTGGACATCGTTCTCATAGTCAAATATAATACCTTGGACAAGCGCATCATGAGGACCATCCCTCCGAGCATACCCAAATTGTCATAGAGCCAAGAAAGGATTATAAGTGATACCTCCTCTAATGCCAAGGAGTGGGACATTAGGGAATTCCCCATAACAGTCAGTAATGGTGACATCCTCCAAAGATCGAGAACACCAATGAATATTCGGATGTGAGAGTGACATCAACCTTTGAGACCACTTCATGCCTTGTTCATTCTTCAAAACAGATAGAGGAAGGTGCAAAATAAACCACCTAGCCAACAAAGGAGTGAAACACATAAGAATTCCCCTTCTCTTCATGGTGCGAGCGTGGAGAGAATGCAAAATGTCTCAGAGTAAGGCAGGCACCGGGTTACGAGATAGAAAAAATTTAACCACATTTACATCTATAAGTTGGTCCAGGTTAGGAAACAACACCATCCCATAGATCAGAAGAGCCAAAATTTCTTCAAAAGCTTGCAAATCCAGAGCATCCCAAAATAGTTAAGGCTTCTCAAATAGAAACTTGGCTAGAAAACCTTTAACACCACTTCTTGTTTCCCAATTTTCCATAACGTTGGACCATTGCAAATGTAAGGCTAAAGAAATATCCTCAGGTCTTGGATCCTTCTCAATAACTGTGAAGGGTATTTGATTAAGAATAGGCACTACCAATAGTTGAGAGAACTCTTCCATGGTAGGAACCAATTGATAATTAGCAAATGTGAAGCAATGGTTTAAAGGGTCAAAGAACTGAAAAATCACTTTCATCATGTCTTCATCAAGGCTTAAGGTAACCATATTGAGAAGTCGGCCATGTCTTTTGGTGAACGGAGAATTCTTAGGAACCCTTGACACTAACTCTTTGAGTTGAGGAGGCACTCTTACGAGGTTGATTTGGATAGTATTCCTGCGAGTGGAAGCCATGTCCTACAAAACAGAACAAAGATAAATCTCTAGGTCCTTGAAATGGTTAGTGAAAATGCTATGGTAAGATGTCATGATGTTATATACAAATAATCATGTACGAACACACAAACAAGTCCTTAGGTTTAAGCTTGCATGGGGTTTATAGGTAAGTACCCTCTTGAAGTTTAGTTGGTTCAACCTGTTCTAGAAAGTAAACGGGTTCTAGGGAATCTCAATATCATTGATATTTCTTCATCAGACATTATTTCAGTGCAAGCCTCTTTACTAGCGACCGAAATATCTCGAAAGTATGATCCCAATAAGCATAGTATCTAGTATCAACCAACTTCAGACTGCACCAAAGCCGACTATCTCACTACTTCTTAATGACCAAGTTATTCAACTAAAGGTTCTAAGGTCAGTTAGTGCTTCATGACACCACACAGCGGCTCCATATTCTCCTTGACTGGACTCAAGGGATATAGGTACCAACAAATATGTCACACTAACGTAGCCATCGCTTCAACCATGTCGGTATACCCCGCACAGTCCCCACGATCTATTGCTACTTACCTAATAATGTTCCCCGATCTGGGTAGAGGATCAATACAAAACCCAAACAACCATTTAAGAGTAAAGAAAACAAATCAAACAATGAAAGAATTTAAAAGTGAACTAGTCTCTAAGGTAACCCCACTTTTAAAAGAAATCCCCAGCAGAGTCGCTAGTTCTGTAATACGGTGGGAGAACTGACTTGAGTGTTTTGCGTTTTATCGCAATTGTTGCGGATAGCAAGAGTCTCCAATGGATTTTCTTTTATCCAATAAAGGAAAGTTTGAAAAGAACAGGAAATACCTTTTGAGATATTTTCTTGAGTTCGGGGGTAGGTTATGAAAAGGGAAGGTGTTAGCACCCTTTTCATTCGTAGTTATCTACGGGCTCTTAGTTGCTTGATCACTTTGAAATGCTTTATTTGAAATGTGTTTGTGATAGTTTGAAAGTATTTTTGAAAAGTTCCTTTTGTTTATGTGAACTTTGTAATGATTCTCGTTTCTGCGAAAATGTATACAAAGTGTTGACTTTTGAAAATATTTCATGGAAAGTGCTGATGTGTTTGAAAAATGTTTTGAAATGTTTGTGAGAAAGCAACTATGAATGTTCTACCTATTCAAAAAGTATTTGTTCATTTCATCCTCCTTTAGATGTTGCTATCTTACCATTGATTCAGTAAGAAGCCCTATCATTGGATGTGATGAGACATGCGTGGGTCATTGTTCAGTCATAGAAAGAAACATCGTAGGATACCTTAGCAATTTGTTGTAAGGGTCTAAGATCGTTTACCGAAGGTGTGATACGGTGGCCAGAACCGGGACGTGGTTTCCCTCTTTTTTTGGGAATTTGCTGGTTTTCTTTTTATGTTTGTGTTTGCAAAATGTCGCGGTAAGCATGAGTCGCCACCGTCTTTTATTTTATCCAACAAGGAAAGGAAAAAAGCACAGAAAAAATCCTTTTTCGAGATATTTCTGAGTACGGGGGGATAGATTATAGAAAGGGAAAGTATTAAAACCCTTTCTATCCGTAGTTATCTACGGGCTCTTAGGTAGTTGCTCATCATTTTCAAAATTGTTTTCTTTGTGTTTGTGTGATTTGAAAAGCTTTTGTTTTGACTTCGATTTAACTCTTGTTTCTGTCTTCAAGAGTGTAATGAAGTGTTTTTGAAAATTTTGTTTGTAAAGGAGTGTAAGTGTGAAAAAAGTTTATTTTATTTGAGCAAGTACTTAAGAGCTAATCTACCTACTCGAAAAAAGAATCGTTCTATGTTCGTTTCCTTTAGACAACACTATCCCACTATTAGTGAGTAGGTAGCACCGTCGTTGGAGTTTGAAGGGTCAATTCGAAAGGGACGTATGGTCACTAAAGCAATGTTATGACGTCTTAGTAATAACCCTAATGTCTTGGATCAATTATTCGAGGCAACAATTCCGAAGGCAACCATTCCGAGGCAACTTTTCTGAACCGAGACTTTGATCTTTGTTTATACAAAAGGACAACCACTAAAGCATCCTATACTCAATGACCGTTTACCGAAGGCAACCAAGTGGGAATGTACCCTAGGAGTGCGCATGTGCGAGTGATTCAATTTCAGATTATTTATCTTTGCACATTTTAAGGTTATCTAACTATTTTAAAGTTTATCATACATTCTTGTCATGCAAACCCTAATTATTCATACATCTAACAGTTTGATATTTGGCGGAATTTAAAATGCGGGAATTAAACTACGCTATTACAAGGCTTCAGGTATTTACATAGCCAAAAACAAAACCTTTGAAAATAAAGCGATAAAAGTAAAGACCTAATTAACTATTACAACTAAATTGAAAGACAAGTAAAAAGTAAAAATAAAGAAAAGAAAAGACTTCTTCGATCCATGCCATGGACTCGTTCGATTCACCCTTCTTTGGCCTTCTTTCGATTGAGCTAGGGAATGGGTGTGAGTAGCCTTCGATTGGGATTGAGAATTGACAGGGCAAGCTTCGATTTTCACCCTTTCCTGCCTCCTTCGATTGGGTTTGGGAAGGATATGGGTAAACTTCGATTACAGGGAGAAAGGGGGGGCTTCGATTCAGAGGAAGAAGGTTGCCTTTCGATTCTATGAAGGGTGTTGCTGGAAAGGCGTGAAGGATCACCTATGGAGGCATTGCATCTGCAAAAATATGTTAGCAAAATAAAACGCATGACCTGAGTATCGAAACCCAGGTCCTTCGATCCTGCGCGCGCTGGGTCTTTTCAGGCTATATCTGTAGCAAGTGTTAGCAACAAAAAACATGACCTGGGTGCCAAACCCAAGCCCTTTGATTCTATCTAGAATGACAAATCGAATGAAACAACAAATATGGATGTGTTATGTAAATACAAGGTTTGCCATTTTACCCTCTCTTACCAGTAGTTGGAACCTTCAATTTGGCACTTTCTGGATGTGGGTACCTTCGATCTGGGATTTCTGGGCGTGGATACTTTTGTTGAAGGGTTTCTTTGGCTTGGATTACTTATGAATATGTTGACAACCTTTGGTGGGTTTGTGGGCAGCGTATCTCAAAATGTCCTCGTCCCCTTGTAATGTGTCATTGGCTTCGTATTTATAGGAGTGTGAGGGTACATGAAAATGGCAAGGGACAGCCATTTAATCAGGCCTTTAAAGCCATGAGACAAGAATCAGACATATTAAAAGATTTCCTTTTTGAAATATTCATGTCTCTTTGGAATCTTGAATGAACCTGGACACCTTTGATTTTCGAATGCCTTCAGGCCATGCTCTTCGATTGGTCTTGAGTTGCCTCCTTCGAATGGAATTCTTATGTACCCTTCGAATGGGCCTTCTGAATGCTTCTTGAAATGGACCTTTTGAATACTGGACCTTTACATGTTCTTCGAATGGACCCTTTGAATGCTTCTTCGAATGGGCCTTTACATGTTCTTCGAATGAGTCATTTACATGTTCTTCGAATGAGTCATTTACATGTTCTTCGAATGAGCCTCTTGCCTGGTGTGCTGGCAACTTGAGGGGCCTTTTCCTTTGTGAATCAAAACAAACTTGTTGGAGATTCTTGCCTCGTGAGTCGAAGGTAAGCCTGAAGTAGTTAATACGTAGTCGAAGCATTGTGAAATTGACTTGATCGAAGGGGGTCCAACGCTCAATCGAAGACTTGCGGACCAAAGCTTGATCGAAGGGTTCCAAGAACCTAATCGAAGCTTACTAATCAAAGCCCGATCGAAGAGTGCCAAATGCCTAATCGAAGACTGGTGAGTCAAGCCTGTATCGAAGGATTTTGGATACCCAATCGAAGACTTTTCCCAGATGCCAATCGAAAGACACTTTGTTCATCTTCAAAAAAATTTTATTTTTGTTAGGCAAGTGTTTATGACCAACCATGTAAGGGAAGACCTTTGAAAACATGAGAGGGAAAATTTTGGGGTACAACAGAAGGCAACATCGAAGGATCATCGAGGGACTACAATCTAGTATTCGAGGGTCATTGCTAAAGTATCTCACATTCGAGGGATATGACTGTTTTATTTGAAGGAAACAAGTGTGGGTTACCCTAGAGGTGCAAGTGTACAAAGTGTTTGTTTTCATGCATTTTTGTCTTTGAAATTAGGGTTTTCTAAGATTTATTTTATCTTTCCATACAAATCCTAATTACTAGCATTTATATTGAAAGTGATAAATTTGCAGAAATGTAAAGTTCTACGCTATTACATCATTTGGGGATGGTACAATTTACAAATGGGGGATAAAAGCAAATAAAACCTAATTTACTATTACAACTGTTGTACCCCAAAATTTCTCATTTCTCAAGATATTTCCTACAAATATCTTTAATAAATCAAGTTTACGCAAGTATCGACTAGGTCAAGCCATCTCCTCAGTACTGATGTCCCGGATTAGTGTTTTGACCGAGAATAACCAATCTTCAATTTCTGACCTAGTACATGACTTATTGGTTTGAAACATTGATCTCAAGGATCTAAATACATCATTTTGACCTAATCGCATATTTCAATTCATCTCCCGAGACCAGTGGTTTGATAGACGAAACTCGGTCAACTGATGGAAAAAGTCAATTGTATACTGAAAAGTGAAACTTTGACTTTTTAACCAAATTTGGGTTTCAAAGAACACAATTCATCAAGGCATTCAAAAAATGAAATTTGATCATCAAAAATCAAGAAAGTTAAGAGTCATTTTGGAAATTCAAACTTTGCAAGACTTAGAAATTTTTCTAAGTATTTGTATACTTGTTAATTTCATTGCTTCATGACATCTTTTCACTACAATTCAAATAATTCAAGATGTTACAAATAATTTAAGTTATTACAAGGCTGCATTTTTTAAGTTAGAAATTTTTAAGTTACAAATCCTAAAGCTTTGTCTTGTTTGAACTTTTCCCTTTGACTCAAACGTTTCCACTATGTTGTTCACAAAACCAGACTTGTATCATGCTATAAATGATCCTATCAAGAAAAGCCCCAAAATATTATATGCTTCCAAGTCCAAACTTGCTGCTACATGCCCAAAACTATGTTAAAAACAGTATGATGTCCTGCTACAAAACAACCCTGCACCAAGCTGCCACTCCACTCCAAAACTGCTACCAAACAGTCTTGTTATGCTACCTCCAACCCTGTCCAAACCTGCACTATATCAGTCCCATATTTGCACCAAATTGGCACATAAGAACGACATCTAAAAGGCAATGGAACAGTATACCCAAACAGTTCAAAAACTTATTTGTTTCCCTCCTAAATCTCATCCAATTTCATCTATAAATAACTTGTTTTCACAATACATAAAGGGTTGGATTTTAGAGAGAGAATAAAGAGTTTTGAAAAACCTAACATAACTTTTCTTGTAACTTCTGCTCATCTCCAGCTCTATCTTCATTCACAAAAAACCTCTGCTCACCCTCAACCCTATTTTCATTCACAAAGCAAAAAAAGCTTTAACCTACTATCCAACCTTTGTAAGCTTTCCCCTAAACCAACCAGCCAAACACTTCACATCATATATAGATTGTTCAAACACAAGAATAGTTTATGTAGTGCCATTATCTTCCCCTTCCAAACATGAAAAAATAGTATTGTACAACTTGACTGGGTTGGTGTGATTCAACAGCTTGGAACAACTTCCCGAAGATTCACTAAAGCCATCACAACATCTTGAAAGGTGTTCAAACTCAGAACACAAACTGCAGTTTCAAGGTAAGTCTTCTTGACTTTGAGCTTTTCATTTCAAGCATCATTAGCGATTCATTTGTGGAGATAAAATGCAGCTATCTTTTTCCTTGAAGCTAATCACATGCTTATTGTTCATTTTTATCAATTATATGTTGAGAGTTGACTTGTACATACAATAGAACAATGTTTAAGGCAAAAAACTGCAGCATGAGTCAACACATACTCACATGAGTCGACTCATTTTAGTGACAGAACAGGGTATGAGTCGACACAAAGCCTTATGTGTCGATACATACTGCTATCCAGACCCAAAACAGAAGGACAAAAGGTGTATGAGTCAACACAAAACACGAATGTGTCGACACAAGCAGGAAATGAGTCGACACATACCATTATCTATCGACTCATACTGAGTTGATTTTGGTTTTACAGGAACAAGAAGGGTTATGTGTCGATGCATAGATGTACGTGCCGACACATAATAGTTAAAAAATATTTCTTCCTTTTCTTTTACACTGTTTTTATATTTTCTATACATTTTCTTCATTGTTTTTCAATATGGTTATAATAATTAAGCTTATTTCATCCCCATTTGTAAATTGTACCTCCATCCCCTAATGATGTAATAGCGTAGGATTTTAATTTCTGCAAATTTATCGTTTTCATATAATTTTTAGTAATTAGGGTGTGTATGGCAAGATAAAACCGACTGTTAGAAAACCTTAATCTCAAAGACAAAAATGCATGCAATCAAAACACAATTCACACAAGCACCACTAGGCTAACCTCTCTTGTTGCCTCGGAAAATAGTCATGTCCCTCGAATATGGGACGTTTTAGCAAAGACCCTAAATAAAAAAATCTTAGTCCCTTGATGACCCTTCGATGTTGCCTTCGGTAAAACGATCTTAGTCCCTACGAAAATTGTTAAAGTGTCTCATAAGTTACCTTCTATGACTATACGATTGACCCACGCCCGTCCCTTCATATCCAAAGATAGGGCTTCTTACCAAATCAATGGTAAGATAGAAATATCTAAAGGAGGAAGAAAAGAACAAAGACCTTTTGAGCAGGTAGGATGCTCGTAGTTGCTTTCTCACAAACTAAAACCATCTCCGCACTCACACTTTCAAAACATCTTCAAAAAACAAACATCTCTTTGAACTATTCTCCAAACCAACACTTTATATACATTCTTATAGAGACGAGAATCATTACAAAGTTTTCCGAAACAAAGGCGTTTTCAAAATATTTTCAAACTTACACCAATCACAAACACATTTCAAATAAAGCATTTTCAAAGTGATAAAGCAACTAAGAGCCTATAGATAACTACGAATGAAAAGGGTGCTAACACCTTCCCTTTTCATAACCTACCCCTCTAACTCAAGAAAATATCTAGAAAGGTATTTCTTGTTCTTTTCACCCTTTCCTTTATTGGATAAAATAAAAGTCGGTGGCGACTTTTGCTATCCATAATAATTGCGATAAAAATACCCAAGTCAGTTCTCCCACCGTATTATAGAACTGGCGACTCTGCTGGGGAATTAAATTCAAAAGTGAGGTTACCTTAGAGCTAGATCACCTTTAAAATTCTTTCCTTGTTTGACTTGCTTGCTTTACATTTTAGGTCCTTGTTTGGGTTTTTGATCCTCTACCCGGATCGGGGAACATTATTAGGTAAGTAGCAATAGATTGTGGGGACTATGTGGGGTATACCGACATTGTTGAAGTGATGGCTATGTTAGTGTGACACATTTGTTGGTACTGGTAGCCCTTGAGTCTAGTCAAGGAGAATACGGGACCGCTGTGTGGTGTCATGAAGCACTAACTGACCTTAGAACCTTTAATTGAACAACTTGGCCATTAGGAAGTAGTGAGATAGACGACTCTGGTTCAGTCCAAAGTTGGTTGATACTCGATACTGCACTCGTTGAGATTGGACTTTCGGGATATTTTGGTCGCCAATAAAGAGGCTTATGCTGAAATAATACCTGATGAAGAAAGATCAGTGATATTGATATTCCCTAGAACCCGGTTACTTTCTAGGACAGGTTGAACCAACTAAACTTCGAGAGGGTATTTACCTATGAACTCCACGTAAGCCTAAACCTAAGGACTTGTGTGATTTGCTTGTATATGTTTACTTGTACATAACATAATGACATCATACCCTGGCATTTTCACTAACCATTTCAAGGACCTATAGATTTATCTTTGTTTTGTTTTGTAGGACACGTCTTCTACTCGCCGAAATACTATCCAAGTCAATCTCGTAAGAGTACCTCCTCAACTCTAAGAATTGGCATCAAGTGTTGCTGAGAATTCTCCATTTACCAAAAGACATGGTATACTTTTCGATATGGTTACCTCGAGCCTTGATGAAGACATGATGAAAGTACTCTTTCAATTCTTTGATCATTTACACCATTGCTTTACTTTTCCTGATTACCAACTTGTGCCCACTATGGAAGAATTCTCTTAACTATTGGGAATTCCTATTCTTTATCAATTACCCTTCAACGGTATTGAAAGAGACCCAAAACCTGAGGAGATTGCTTGAGCTCTACATTTGCAACGGTCCGACGTTGTGACGAATTGGGAAACAAGAAGTGGTGTCAAAGGGTTTCTAGCCAAGTTTCTGTTTGAGAAGGCTCAATATTTTTGGGATGCTCTGGATTTACAAGCCTTTGAAGAGGTTTTGACTCTTATAATATATGGGATGGTACTATTTCCTAACCCAGACCAACTCATAGATGTGAATGTGGTTAAAGTTTTCCTCTCTAGTAACCCGATGCCTACCTTACTTGGAGACATTTTGCACTCTCTTCACACTCGCACCATGAAGAGAAGAGGGACCCTTATGTGTTTCACTCCTTTGTTGGATAGATGGTTTATTTCGCACCTACCTCGATCTATTTTGAAGAATGAGCAAGACATGAGATGGTCTAATAGGTTAATGTCCCTTATGCATTCAGATATTCATTGGTGTCCTCAATCTTTGGAGGATGTTACCATCATTGATCTCTGTGGGGAGTTCCCTAATGTCCCTCTCCTTTGAATTAAATGGGGGTATAATTTATAATCCTTATTTAGCTTTGCGACAGTTTGGGTATACAAGGAGGGATGGTCCTCATGATACACTTGTCCAAGGAATTGCATTCAACTATGAGAACAATGTCCAAGGTTATCGTCAGAGATTCATACGAGCTTGGGTCAAGGTGAACAAAGTTCATAGCGAGACAGTAGGGCATAAGAAATCCAATCCTTTGGAGCCTTATCTCAAGTGGGTGCGAGCTTGCGCTAAAAACCTCATGATGCCTTATGATGCCATTCTACCTATCATCATGGAGCCTATTGATGAAGGAGATGTTCCTTACACTATTCTCCATCCTGACATGCCGACTACTCTCGAGGAGTTGCAAAGATCTTGGATTCAACTCAAAGGGGAGTGAGACACCTTTGAAGCCCAGCTCTACGCAAGCGAGAAGAAGGTTTTGGAGCTCACGAGGCAACTTCATGAAGAGCGGAGTATGAATGCTTACATTGCACCGAAGAGGATGCGCTCATGGGAAGCTTGAGTCCTTTTTGTTTTAGGAGTTTATTTTGTGTTATCTTTATTTATTCCATTGTAAGCCCAAGAGGAATTTTTGTAACCGTTTGAACGTATTAATGCAATTAATGTTTATTCACTATTTTTCTAAACAAATTTAAATTTTAAAAGTCCTTGAAATCATTGGCATACGCATTTCATGCATCATGGCATAAGCAAGTTTTCAAGCACATATTTCCTCATCTTTCTATTGTTTATTTCAATAAGATGGATATCGAGTAAACCGTGAAAGATTTGCAAAAATAGAACTCCCAATTCAAAGAAACCTCGCTGATCCTGGCCAAGAGACAACAAGAGTTAATGTAACTACTGGTGGCCAAAAATAAGACCAAGAAGAAAGCACTAATCAACATGGGGAAAAGGTTTAAAGGCCCTGTCCGTCAAGTACAAGTGGTTGAAGAGTCATCCGAGGAGGACGAAAATCAGAACAAAGATGTAAGGAGCACCCGCGCTAGGGGTGTAAATAATCAAGCTTCTGAGGACGAAGGTTACTTTGATGAATATTATCCACCAGTTGAGGATAAATACAAGCAACTGGAAGAGAGGTTGATAGCTATGGAAATTCAAGCTGTGCCTGGCTTGGATTTTGGTGATTTGGGCTTGGTACCTGGGGTTGTTATCCCACACAAGTTCAAAATTCCAATCTTTGCTAAGTATGACAGAGTTTCATGCCCAAAAATTCACTTGAGGTCCTACGCCCGCAAGATACAACCCCATACCACTGACAAGAATCTATGGGTACATTTCTTTCAAGAGAGTCTATCTGGGACTCAGTTAGAATGGTTTTACCAATTGGAGGGTTCCAACATTCATACTTGGGAAGATCTGGCCACCGCTTTCTACCTCCAATATCAGTACAACGCTGATTTGGCGCCGATTAGAGTCCAACTTCAAGGAATGACAATGGGTATTAATGAAGGGTTTAAAGAGTATGCACAAAAATGGAGGGACCTTGTTGGTAGAGTTCAACCACCACTGACTGATAGGGAGCTGGTGGACATGTTCAAGGGAACTTTTACTGGCCAATTTTTCAACTTGCTAATTGGGAGCTCATCGTCCGGTTTCACTGAGTTAATTCTGACCGGTGAAAGGGTCGAGAGTGGTATCAAGAGTGGAAAAATTCCCATGGCATCTGCTTCTACATCTAACACTATAAAGAAGCCCTTTACTAGCAAGAAAGAAACCAATGTCGTATATGGTTCAAGAAGCCATACCAAGAAGGATCACCGTCCATCTGTTAATTTTGTTCTGATCTCCAAACCTCCATCTACTCAAAGACAACCACAACAAGCCAACCATCAACGACCAGAGATCCCAAGAATATAATTCACGAGGATTAACATGTTATTATCCCAAGCCTTGCAACACCTGTTGAAGGCCAACTTGGTAACATTGCGTGATCCACCATCAAATCCCAATGTTTCATCACCGAAGTACAATCCTAATGCCAAATGTGTATATCATTACAATAGCTCTGGGTATGATACTAATCAATGTTGGGCTCTAAAAAACAAAATTCAAGATCTCATCGATAATAAGACTATTGAGTTTGATCCACCTACAACTCCAAATGTTATAACTACACCAATACCAAATCTGAAGGGTGAGAAAACACTTAGAAGGGGGGGGGGGGGGGGGGGGGGTTGAATAAGTTTTTCTTTTTTGCGTGCAATACTAATGGAAGGATACATGTATTTTTATCCTGGTTCGTTTGAAACTCAAACTACTCCAGTCCACCCGCCAAGGTGATTTCACCTCTCTCAACGAGGACTTAATCCACTATAATCAAACTGATTACAAACGCACAACCAAAATTTTGTGACTAACAATACAATGCACAACCAACTGCAAGTGACTAACACCTCTAAGACTCAACTAGTCCTAGCCCTCTTGAGAAATCTGATCCAACTGGTCTCTCAAGGAACACTTACAAAAATTATCTCTTAACAGTAGTGAATCAGAATGCTTCTAATAAGCTTTATCACAAACTGTGATTTATCACTAAGATTGTTGCCCAATACTTAAGATTTACCCACTATACAATATTATTTTACAACAAAGAAAATAGTGAGCGTTAGTATGTTTCTCGTGGATCAGTAACCTTTCTTTGAAACAAATTATCTTCTACATATAGCTTCCAGTCTTGACCGTTACTGCCTTGAAGAGAGTGTATGAATTAATGATGCGTGTTGGCTTGGTCTTTATGTTTCCAATGTTCTCGTGCGTAGTACAACTTGATTGCGTTAGCGGTCTTAGCATTAAATGACCAGTGATACTGTCTGAGCTTGCCTCTAGAAGTTTAAGAGTTTTCTTGCAGCGTTGCCACTTTAGAGTTTACTTTAACTATTCTTCTATCAAAGTATTCTTCATTTTATGTTCATCAGAGTTTGCTTCAGCTTGCATTATCAGATGTTGCTTTCAGCGTGCTTCTTTCAAATCTTTGCTTCAACTAGCTTTATCAGAGGTTGCTTAGGATTTCTTTTCATCAGAGTTTTCCTTGGAGTTCTTCCTTCAGAGTTTGCTTTAGACTTGCGTGAATGATGTTTCTTTCTTGAGATGCATGAGTCATAACATCATGTGAATTTAGAGAACATACACATCAGAGTATAAAATATATTTCACAAAATTTATTTCATTGTTATCATCAAAACTCTAAGATATGATTAGAACCAAACTTTGTTCTAACAATCTCCCCCTTTTTGATGATGACAAAACAATTCATATTTTGATTAAAAAAATTTTGTGCAAGAGTGAGAATCTCCCCCTGAGACTGATAATCTCCTTCTAAAAAAAATAATCAAAGAGTTTAACAGCATAAGGGAAACTTCCTGAGATTGTTCTTCAGAGCTTTGAGACATTTTTCTTTCAGAGTTTCTTTAAGAGCTCCTGATTTGTTCTTCAGAGATTCTTTTCCAGATGATATTTAGAGCTTAGTCTTTCAGAGTCTTGAGGTACCTGCATATCTCTTAAACAGAAAAGAGCTTTGTATTTTGTTAGGAATGTTTGAGACTTAGTCCCATAACTGTTATCATGGATCAGATCAAAATCTTATTTTCTCCCCCTTTTTGTCATAATCAAAAAGTAAAAAAAAAATGAAGAGATTCAAAATATTTGTATATTGAAGATTCAAAAGACAGAGGCACAAAACAAAAACAACAAGAAAATTGATAAAAAATAAAACTAAGATTGACGAGGGACAAGAGAAAGAAGAAGATTCTTGATTTCATTTGAGGATTCCTCTTGTTTCATCATCCAAGTTCTGATTTCCTTGTTGGTTTCATCCTGTTTGTCCAAACGTTCATGGATGGCTTTATTTTCCTTCTTCAGTTCATTCAGAGTATCCATCACCAGCAAAGAGGGAGCAGATGTTGAAGCCTCTTCAGAAGATACAACCTTTGGAGCAGAAGCAGCAAAGCCTGAGCCTACAACATTGGAGAGAAGGGTGCCAAGATCAATCATAAGAGTTGACACTTTCTCAGAGGCAACTTTAGCAGAAGTTTGGTGATAGAGTCATTGCCAAGTAATTTGGATCTTACTCAGATCCATCTTCAGATTCATCTTTTCAAATTTCCATGTGGTCAGCAAGTGGTAAGGGAGCGTTGGTAATATGCAGTGGAGACTTTTTATCCTAGACATTTACCACTTCTGTCTTGAAGGCATTCAGATACTGGGTGAAATTCTCAAGAACCTGAGAATAGCACAGATCTTGCAAATTGAAGGTTTCATCATTGAATTTCCTTCTGAATGCTTCCCACATAAAATCACATACAACTGGATTCAGGTTGCTGGCACTGTTTTCCTTCAGCAGGTCTAGGAATAACATTTTTGGTGGACTTTATTTGTAGATAACGTAGAGCTTCAAGATCAACTACAGTCCTAAGAAAGTCAGAAGGTTTAGGAGGTTCTGATGAGGATGGACTAAAGGTTGGTTATAGAGAGTGGGGTGGCAAGGGTTCTGGTGAGCTAGGTGTGGGAATTTCTGGTGACGTAGAAGGTGTGATGTCAGGAGAGATGATGATAGTGGTTTGGACCGAGGAAGAAGGAATAGGTGTAGAGGATTCATTCACAACAAAGATGTTTTCAGAGGGAATGATGAAGGACGAAGGTTGTGTAGCCAGAGGCACATTTATTCCTGGTAATCTCTAAGAACCATCATACCACTAAGAGGATCTTGGGGATAAAGGTCTAATGGGGGATGTTGGGAGAGGATTTTCAGAAGGAGTATTTGGATTTTTTTGGTGGGGAGCAGAAGTAGATGTGTCAGGTTGAGATATATGTGGAGAGAGTGGTGGCTGTGGTTGAGTTTGTGTAGTAGCTACAATATCAAAATTGTCTAGGTCAGATAGAACCTGATCAAATTGAGGGTTATTTTGGAGGGGTTCATAGGTAATGGTGAGGTCTATGTCTAATTAAATATCTCCTAGAGTTTGGGGTTCAGCAGATGGTGTTATACGTACAGAATCACAAACAAAGATTGTTTCAGTGGACATACCTAAAGATTTATTCTTCTTCTTCTGAGGACGAGCAGAGGGACCTTCTCCAGCTTGCCTTTTCTTATGCTTATGGAGAAAAACTTCTGGAGCAGGTACATCCCTTCCTTGAAGCCATGCGGGGTCAATGGGAATGCCAATCTCCTTGCAAGCTTCAATGAAATGCAGAATGATCTCAGGATGATCACCAGAGTTGAAGAGAGGAAAATCTTCTACAAGGATTCTCCTTCTAGTGACAGCTACTGAGACATAGGGAGTAGGTTCCACCAGAAGTTTGTCAATCAGCTTACTTTTGAGAAGGTTCTTCCCAGTTAGAGCTTTTCCACACGTGGGCTCCAATTCTCCAAGCAAGTTGGCGTCTTCTAAATGAGCTATCAGACCATTCTCTGTCAAAATGTCTGAGATTAATCTTCCCAGAGGGATCCAATTTCTTTTTGACTTAGGGTTTTTGACCCTCTCAGCTTCCCTCGTTTCCTTCACATGCGTCCAAAGATGGTTGAACAGAAGATAGGGCATATCAATCTTCACATTTGTGCCAAGACAGAATAGAAGATATTGTTGGTCATCGTTGATGTAGTCAGGAGAACTGGTTTCCTTCCTGTGATGAATGCAGCCATGAATAATTCTTGCCCAGATTTTATATATGTTCTTCAAATCTCTAACCTTGTTAGATGCTTGCCCAGTAGTAAAAGTCTCAGCATAAACTTTGGACATATCCATTCTTCTACTAGAGATTCCAGTAACACCATTTCCTTCAAAGCCTAGAAGCCTCCTGGTGAGATTCTCAGTGATGGAAATCTATTTTCCCATGACGAATTAAAGGATGACCTTTGGAGATGCAATGGCATGAATCCAGAATTCCTTGACAAGATGAGGGAACACTGGTCCAACTAGACGATCAAAGAAATTTTTCCACCCTTGGAACTCCACAGCCAGAAACAAATCAAACCCATTTTCTTTCAGATTATCAAAATCGACCATAAGTTCACTAACCACTTCCAAGCTGTTAACAGGTATGAGCGTTGTTCTCTCAGGAATGACATATCTTTCTGCATGTTGAGGGTTTCTTGATGAAACAGGAATGCTTTTGGAAGGGGATGAAGATGAATCCATTTGGAACTTTTAGGATTAGGATTTTGAAAAAAAATAGAGAGAGTTTTCACAAAACGCAGAGGCGATTGAAACTTTGAAAGAGAGAGAGTAAAAAGTAAAAGAGGGAAATTTTGCAAGGTATTTATAGCTTAAAAAAATTTTAGAGTAATAAAAACCAGTAAAGAATTTTGAACGATTGAAATTAAAAAATAATCATTACTAGCAATTAATGAAATATGACATTGAGGGGAGGCGTGAGATTTGATCAAATCTGAACAGTTACCTAGGAACGATGTCTCAATAGCAGCGCACACATGCGTGACCTTTCAGTGTTGAAACACGTGTTCAACTTCTGAGGGTAGCGTGTGACAACTGGTTTAATGCAATGAACTTCTGAGCCATTCGTGTAATGAAACATTAGACACATTTCAGAACATGATGAATGTCTTCTGATGTAACTTCTCTTCTCACTTTTGATGGGTAGTTGATCAGAACATTCATTTCAGAACATTCCTGAAACACATATAGAGAAAAAAAATTCATTCAGGACAAAGTTTCATATTGATGTTTTTCAGAATGAATTTAAATTTATCTTCAGAAAGGGGTTTAGTGAAAATATCAGCCCATTGATGGTTTGTGTCTATGAAGTTTAAACTTAGGATTCCTTTCTGAATCTAGTCCCTTATGAAATGATGTTTAATTTCTATATGTTTTGCCTTAGAATGTAAGATGGTATTTTTTGAAAGGCAAATAGCAGAGGTATTATCACAGAAGATAGGAATCTTACTTTCATATAAATGATAATCTTCTAGCTGGCTCTTCATCCAGATCATCTGAGTGCTACATCCAGCAGCAGATATATATTCTGCTTTAGTTGTTGAAAGTGCAATAGTGGCTTGCTTCTTGCTGTACCAAGAGATAATGTTATCACCTAGAAACTAACAGCTTCTAGAGGTGCTTTTGTGTTCTATTTTATCTCCAACAAAGTCAGCATCATAATAACCTACTAGTTTAAACTCTTTGGATCTTCTGTAACACATTCTCTAGGATCTGATCGGAATCTTGCACATAAACAAACACTGAATAATATATCTGGTCTAGATGCAGTCAGATAGATAAGAGATCCAATCATACCTCTGTAGAGTTTCTGATCTTCTTTCTTACTTACCTCATCTTTTCCTAGAATGCATGTAATGCATTGGTGTCTTTGCTTCTTTACTTTCTGATAGTGGGAATTTCTTCAGAAGTTCTTTAACATACTTTTTTTGATGTATGTAAGTACCTTCTGGAGTTTGATTAATTTGAATTCCCAGAAAGAATTTTAGTTCTCCCATCATGCTCATCTCAAATTCAGCCTGCATAGACTCAAAAATTCTCTTTCAATAGAGACATTAGAAGTTCCAAAAATAATATCATCTACATATATTTGAAAAATTAAAATGTCATTTTTAAATGTTTTTCTGAATAAGGTAGTGTCCACTTTCCCTCTGGTAAAATTCTTTTCTAAAAGAAAGTTACTCAGACGTTCATACCAAGCTCTGGGAGCTTGTTTCAGACCGTACAAAGACTCTTTCAGTTTAAAAACATGTTTTGAAAATTTTGAATCATCAAAACCCGGAGGTTGGTGGACATAAACTTCTTCTTCTATGTAACCATTTAAAAAAGCACTTCTAACATCCATTTGATATAATGAGATGTTTTGTTGAACAACAAAAGAAATTAACAATCCAATTGATTCTAACCTGGCGACTGAGGCAAAGGTTTCATTATAATCAATTCCTTCTTGTTGACTATAACCTTGTGCAACCAGTCGTGCCTTGTTTCTGACAACCTCTCCTGGCTCATTCAAATTGTTTCTGAATACCCATTGTGTTTCTATGATATTGAATCCTTTAGGCTTTGGAATTAGATCCCACATATCATTTCTTAAAGATTGATTTAGTTCTTCTTTCATAGCTAGGTTCCAATCGTTGTCTTGCAGAGCTTCCTCTATTGAGGTTGGTTCAATCAGAGAGACCAACCCAAACAGTGATTCTTCAATGTTTCTGAAAGAGGATCTTATTCTTATGGGATCTTCTTTCTTTCCAATAATCACGTTTTCTGGATGTGCTGATGTGATTCTTGGGAATCTATTCTATGAGGTTTGTTCATAAATTCTTAGATTTTTCAGAGTGTTTTCAATAGGAGGGTCTTCTGACTTGTCCATTTCTTCTGACTCTCCAGAGTTTGTAAGATGATCTTCTGTACCTGCAGGATTTTCATTCTGCTTTGGCTTTTGCTGGCCAAGCTTATCATCAAATCTGACTTTGATTGATTCTTCAACAATCAGAGTTTCTGTGTTTTATACCCTATAGCCTTTTGAGTGTTCAGAATATCCAAGCATAAAACACTTTTTTGCCTTATAATCAAACTTGTTCATATTGTCTTTAGTATTCAGAATATAGCACGTGCATCCAAAGGGATGGAAATATGAAATGTTGGGTTTTCTGTTTTTCCATAATTCATAAGGAGTCTTTTCGAGAATAGGTCTTATAGAGACTCTATTTTGTATATAACATGATGTGTTCACTGCTTCTGTCCATAAGTGTTTAGCCATATTGGTTTCATTAATCATGGTTCTGGCTATTTCTTGCAAAGTTTTATTCTTTAATTCTACAACTCCATTTTTTTGGGGAGTTCTAGGACAAGAGAAATCATGAGAAATGCCATTTTCTTTAAAAAACTTTTCAAAAAAATGATTTTCAAGTTCTCCTCCATGATCACTTATAAGTTTTATGATTCTAAACTCTTTTTCATTTTACACTTGGTTGCAGAAGTCGAAGAACACATAATGTGACTCATCCTTGTGTTTTAAAAACTTAACCCATGTCCATCTGTTGTAGTCATCAACAATGACCAATCCATACTTCTTTCCTCTGATGGATGCAGTTTTAACGGGTCCAAACAGATCAATGTGAAGAAGTTCCAACAGCCTAGAGGAAGAGACAACATTTTTTGACTTAAAAGAAGGTTTTGAAAATTTTCCTTTCTGACATGCTTCACACAGAGCTTCTGAGTTGAACTTCAGATTTGGAAGTCCCCTGACCAGATTGAGTTTGTTAATTTGAGATATTCTTCTCATGCTAACATGCCTCAATCTTCTGTGCCAGACCCATTGCTCATCGCTAACAGACATAAGGCATTTTACATTCTGAGATTTAAGATCAAAAAGATCAATTTTATAGATGTTGTTCTTTCTCTTGCCAGTAAAAAGGATTGATCCATCTTTTTGACTAACAGCTCTACAGGATTTTTGATTAAAGATTATGTCATAACCGTTGTCACTTAATTGACTTATGGACAACAAGTTATACGTTAATCCTTCTACCAACAGAACATTAGTTATAGAAGGAAGGTTAATGTTTCTAATGGTTCTAGAACCAATAACTTTCCTTTCTGATTTCCTCCAAATTTGACATCTCCTCCAGATTTAAGTTCCATACTTTAGAACATAGACTTTCTTCCCGTCATATGTCGCGAGCATCTAGAGTCCAGGTACCATGACTGGTGTTTCAACTGAGCTATTAAGGACATATGCAACATATATTATTTTCTCCTTAGGTACCCATGTCTTTTTGGGTCCTTTTTGGTTAGAGTTTCTAAAGTTCTAGTTGAACTTTGATTTTGCATAAGAATTTTCAGAGTGAGATGTGTATTTGATATCATGTGTGTACCCAAAACTAATTTGTTTGTGTAGTGGTTTATATGTGATAACCATGTCCTCAACAAGCTTAGGTTTATATGTTTTTTTTTCCCTTTGGGAGTTTCATATCTCATACCTTTTCTGTTATTTCCACTAACACCATAGATCATTGAAGCCATTCTGCTTCTATCTATGCTTGAACTTGAAGCAGAATCTGAAATAGAAATCTTTTGAAATTTTTGAACTTCCTCTTTGAGTTTAAAAATGTTTTCCTTAAGTTCAAAGTTTTCTGTTTCAAGTTTCTCAAAATCAAATGCAAGATTCTTTTTGATTTTCTTGTATTTGATTTTGAGTTGACTGTAGTTTTCAAGAAGTTCAGATAAGCTTTCAGCAAGTTCAGCTCTAGAAAATTCAGAGAATACCTCTTTCGGTTATGAATCAGAGTTTGAGTCATCGTCATCTGCTGTGGTAGCCATAAACGCTAGATTAGCGTGTTCATATTCTGAGTTGATTCAGCTTCAGAAGATTCTGAATCATCCCAGGTGGCCATCAAACCTTTCTTCCTTCCAAACCTTTTCTTTGGTCTTTCTCTTTGTAGCTTAGGACAATTACTTATGTAGTGTCCTGTTTCTTTACATTCATAGCAGACTATGTCTCTCCTGCTTGACTTCTTATGTCCAGAAGGTTCTGGTTTATCTTCTAACCTCTTGTAGTTTCTGAACTTCTTTTGTCTGTGCTTCCACATCTGGTTGATCCTTCTGGAGAGCAGAGATAAATCATCTTCTTCTGATGCAGAATCTTCAGAGTTTCCTTCTTCTTCCTGAAAAGCATTAGTTTCACATTTTTTTAATAGATTTAAGGGTGACAAACTTACCTTTCTTCTGAGTCTCATGTTCATCAAGTTCTATCTCGTGACTTCTTAAAGCACTGATAAGTTCTTTAAGGGATACATCATTCAAATCTTTTGACACTTTGAATGAAGTAACCATAGGTGCCCATCTTCTGGGTAAACTTCTGATAATTTTCTTAACATGGTGTGCCTTGGTGTATCCTTTGTTCAACACTCTCAGGCCAGCGGTCAGAGTTTGGAATCTTGAGAACATAGCTTCAATGGACTCATTTCCTTCCATTTTGAAGGCTTTGTACTTCTGGATGAGAGCCAGAGCTTTTGTCTCTTTTACTTGAGCATTTCCTTTATGAGTCATTTTGAGAGACTCGAAGATGTCATGTGTTGTATCTTTGTTGGTGATTTTCTCATATTTCGTTTTAGAGATAGCATTTAGAAAGATGTCTTTGGCTCTGTGGTGATTCTTGAAATCTAACTTCTGTTGTTTATCCATGTTCTTTCTGTCAATCTTGTCTCCGTCTTTGTCTTCTGGATGTGTGTAACCATCTAGGACCAAATCCCATAGATCAGCTTCATGACCTAGAAAGAAACTTTCTAGTCTATCCTTCCAGTATTCAAAGTCTTCTCCATCAAACACAGGAGGTTTGGTGCAATTGTTGTTGTTTTGTTCAGTTGCCATAGCGTTTTCCTTCTGGATCTTTTTCTGACACTGTTAGGTGTTTGCACCCAGAACTAGAGCTCTGATACCAATTAAAGGGTGAGAAAACACTTAGAAGGGGTGGGGGTGTGGGGGGGTTGAATAAGTCTTTCATTTTTCGCGCGCAATACTAATGGAAGGACACATGTATTTTTATCCTGGTTCATTTGAAACTCAAACTACTCCAGTCCACCCGCCAAGGTGATTTTTCCTCTCTCAACGAGGACTTAATCCACTATAGTCAAACTGATTACAAATGCACAACCAAACTGTTGTCACTAACAATATGATTCAAAATCCAACTGCAAGTTACTAACACCTCTAAGACTCAACTAGTCCTAGCCCTCTTGAGAAATCTGATCCAACTGGTCTCTCAAGGAACACTTACAAAAATTATCTCTTAACAGTAGTGAATCAGAATGCTTCTAATAAGCTTTATCACAAACAGTGATTTATCACTAAGATTTTTTCCCAATACTTAAGATTTACCCACTATACAATATTAATTTACAAGAACGAAAATAGTGAGCGTTAGTATGTTTCTCGTGGATCAGTAACCTTTATTTAAAACAAATGATCTTCTATATATAGCTTCCAGTCTTGACCGTTACTGCCTTGAAGAGAGTGTATGCATTGATGATGCGTGTTGGCTTGGTCTTTATGTTTCCAATATTCTCGAGCGTAGTACCACTTGAGTGCGTTAGCCGTCTTAGCATTAAATGACCAATGGTACTGTCAGAGCTTGTCTCTAGAAGTTTAAGAGTTTGCTTGCAGCATTTCCACTTTAGAGTTTACTTTAACTATTCTTCTATCAGAGTATTTTTCATTTTATGTTCATCAAAATTTGCTTCAGCTTGCATCATCAGTCGTTGCTTTCAGCGTGCTTCTTTCAAATCTTTGCTTCAGCTAGCTTTATCAGAGGTTGCTTAGGATTGCTTTTCATCAGAGTTTGCCTTCGAGTGCTTCCTTTAGAGTTTTCTTTAGACTTGCGTAGAATGATGTTTCTTTCTTGAGATGCATGAGTCAGAACATCATCTGAATTTAGAGAACATACACATCAGATTATAAAATATATTTCACAAAATTTATTTCATTGTTATCATCAAAACTCTAAGATATGATTAGAACCAAAATTTGTTCTAACAAAATCATGGCAAAGGTGTCAATGCAATTTAAGACACTATTTTTGTTTCCTTCATTGAAGATTTGACCACTCCTCTGACCATTGTTAAAGAGAACCTGCTGAGAGTTGGAGTGTTTCCTGGCTGTTTGAAAAGACTATAATTGTTGTGCTGAACAAGTTAATGGATGCAAATGGCTGAAATAAGGTGTTCAACGCCTGATCAGTAGTCATGAAATCCTATTCAAAAGAACTCCAACCATCAAAAGTTTGACCGATAAAAATGAAGATGTTTCCATCATAACAATTTCCAACAAGCCTCTTAGGATCTCTTCAAAGGGTCCTATTAGGATTTCCAACGAATCAACGTTTTCTCCCTTGATAGTTACTTCTCTTGGGCTGATTCCTTACTCCCCTGACAAAGCAGTCCCTTGGAATACGGTGGTGAAGTTTACTATTATGGAAATAAGCAAGATTCCTGGACCAATGAAGACAAGGTTGATGATGTTCCAAGTATTGCTGATTCTAGTAAGATGACAAGGACGGGGAGAATCTTCTCTCCTAACATTTCACCTCCAACTACTACAACGACACTTGTCTGCATTACCATTGATAATCCTAGTACTGACACTAGGGGTAAAGAGAAAGTAGTTGAGCCTACCAGGATAGAGGCACCAGCCAAAGATGTTATCATTGAGGAACCTTCCACCCAAGAGATGGAAGAAATCTTGAAGATCATAAAAAGAGTGATTTTAAGATAGTAGAACAACTGGGGAAAACCCCCTCCAAAATCTCTCTGCTGTCTTTGCTGCTTTGTTTTGATGCTCATGCCCAAGCTTTAATCAAATTTTTGAAGAAAGCGCATGTCCCCCAAGAGACCACAACCGATCAATCCAAAAACTGTGTAGTGAGTCTGACTGCCGACAATGGATTGGGGTTCTTTGATGTGGACTTGAAACCAGTTGGAAGGAATCATAACAAGGCTTTTCATGTATTTATTAAGTGCAAAGGAACTACCCTGGCCCATGTCCTGGTAGATACTGGTTCCTCCCTAAATGTCCTAGCCAAAGGTGCTTTGGACCTATTATATTGCGAAGGTCTGGTGTTAAAACCAAGTGACATAGTTGTAAGGGATTTTGATGGATCCAAGAGGATGGTGCTTGGAGAGGTTGATCTCCCCGTTAAGGTTGGTTCACAAGTTTTCAATTCTACTTTCTATGTTATGGACATCAGTCCCGCTCACTCTTGTTTACTTGGGTGCCCTTGGATACATGGGGCAGGGGCAGTGACATCCACCCTTCACCAAAAGTTAAAATACCCAATCAAGGGGAAGATCGTTATTGTTTGTGGTGAAGAAGAATTCATGGTTAGCCACCTAAATTTGTTCAAGTATGTAGAGATGGACGATGAGTTTATAGAGACTCCTTGCCAAGCTTTTGAAGTGGTTACTCCCATGGTTGCCGCCACCAAAATCTCTTATGATATTCCGAAAACTGATAAAGCTTCACCAAGAATGGTGTCATTCAAATATGCCCACACTGCGGTTGAAAATGGAAGTTGTACTATTTGGGGACAACTCCTCGATATTCCTTTCAAAGTAGACAAGTTTCGGATGGGTTTCACTTCCAAAGCTCAAAGGGAGGTCAGACGTGCTCGCATAGGAAAACCACCTCTTTGCATTGGTAATTATATAGTGAATGCTATTAGAGACTTTGAGGATGAAGGAGAATTTGATAAATAGATCTACTCGACTGTCGGTGAAGGACTCAACAACTGGCATGCAAAGGATTTCATTCCCATCTCCTTCAACGAGGAGTAATTAATATTTACTATTTTGTAAATTCAAGAACTTTTGTCTGTAATTTAATTCAAACAATGACTTTAAACCATGTGCTTTACTCGAAGCATCATGGTCCATTTGTTAAGGGTTTGTTCATTTTCATATGCCATATGATCATTCAATGAAAAATGTTGGACCTTTTACATTCAAATTTTGCGCTCATTGTCTTTCTTTTCTTATTTGCATTTTCAAAATAGCCATGCATCTTACACACACACACACATACATGCAGATCCTCATCCACTCCGGATCTCATTGCCAACAACTCTGCTATTGTTAGTTATGTCTTTGAACATCCAATCAACCAAGCGGAAGACGAAGGTGAAGAATATTGTGAAATACCTGAGGAATTAGCCAGACTTCTGATGCAAGAGGAGAATGCCACTCAACCTCATGAAGAGCCAATTGAAGTGATCAACCTAGGTACTGAAGAAGACAAGAAAGAGGTCAAGATCGGAGCCAACTTGGAAGACGGTGTCAAAGGAAGATTGGTACATATGTTACACGACTATGTTGAGCTGTTTTCTTGGTCATATGAAGATATGCTAGGACTGGATACTGATATAGTGGTACATCGTCTACCAACAAAGGAAGATTTCCCTCCAGTCAAGCAAAAAGTGAGTCGTATATGGCCAGACATGTCTGAAAAGATAAAGGCCGAGGTAATGAAGCAATTTAATGCAGGTTTCCTGACTGTGACATCATATCCTCAATGGGATACGAACGTGGTCCCCATGCCGAAGAAAGACGAGAAGGTTCGTATTTGTGTAGACTATAGAGATTTGAATAGGGCAGGCCCCAAAGATGATTTCCCTCTACCTCATATTGACGTCCTGGTTGACAACATAACTTAACATAAAGTTTTCTCCTTCATGTATGGTTTCTCCAGCTATAATCAAATCAAGATGGCTCCTGAGGATATGGAGAAGACCACCTTTGTCACACAATGGGGCACCTTTTGTTACAAAGTCATGTTGTTCGGTTTAAAGAATGCAGGGGCAACATATCAACGAGCTATGTGTGATCAGTGGATCTGGAACTGACTGTTTAACGCTGGTTCGCGAAATGTCGCGGAAGCAAGAGTCGCCACCGTCTTTTATTTTCTCCAAATGGAAAGGACAAAAGCACAGAAAAATTCCTTATTGAGATTGCTCTCGGTTCGGGAGGTAGATTATAGAAAGGGAAGGTGTTAGCACCCTTTCTATCCATGGTTATCCATGGGCTCTTAGATACTTGCTCATTGTGTTTTCAAAATGGTTTGTTTGCTTTTCAACTGTGGGTTTAAAAAAAGTTTCTTTGAAAATTTCAGTTCGACTCTTGTATCAGTCCTCAAGAGTGTTTGAAAAGTTACTTTCGAAAGCTTTTTGAAAAGGTGTCGGTGTGAAAAGTATTTTTGAATTTGTTTTGAAATTAGAGCAAGTATCTAGAGTCGTCTACCTACCCTAAGGCATTCGTCTGTGTAGATGTCCTTTAAAGTAGTGCCATCCCACCATTGAGAGGTAGGTAGCACCACCGTTAGAGGTGTTCGGGTCAATTCGAGGTTCGGGACATGGTGATCACCAGAGCAATAGGAAGATACCTTAGAAGCTACCCTCATGCCAGGTTCCCGGATCATGAGGACTTACTAAAACATCCTCTACTCGACGATCACCTTTCGAGGGGCAAGGTAACAGTGAGGCGTACCCTAGGGGTGGTGTGTGATTTGTGTGTCGTTTTAAGATATTTTGTCTTGTTCATGTCATGGGTGATCTACGCTTTTGTTTTTATTTTAACATTCATTCTTGCATGCAATTTATTAGCAGTTAAAAAGTTGCGAGAAATATAAAGTTCCTAAACTATTACAAAGGCGCGGGTCCACATCGCCAAATTAAATCCAGGACCCGATTTGACATAAAATAAAGTAAAGTGCGAGAAATATAAATATCGAATTTACATGGCTTTGGGAGAATTACATAAAAGGAGGAAATAAAATAAACGTGCGAATTGGAATTACGATCGAATGCGAGGGCGTTGGACCCTTTTTAATGAAATTAAATTATGATTAACAAATTAATTAAATTAAAGTAAAAAGAAAAGATTTTTGAGTTTTTTGTATTTATGGATTTTTAATAAGAGAATTAAATGAAACTAAGAAATTAATTAACCCTAATTCTAACTGTTTTTATTTATTAAGAAAAAATATTAAAATTGAACCTAAAATTAAACCTAATTAATTAATGCAATTTTATTTACAAGAAAATAATTAATGATAAAAGAAAAGAAAAAGATAAAAACAATTAAAACCTAATTCTACAAATTTTAAATTTATTTAGAAAATGTTAAAGTTAACCCTAGAATAAAAAAAAACTAATTAATTAATAAGACCTTTTTTACAAAAAAAATAACATTAAATGAAATATATTTTAATTTTTATGACTTTCTGATTTTTATTATATTTTTTCATGTTATGAAAATATTGATTTAAAGAATTAAATTAAAATTAATTAAAACAAATAAAAGTAGGAAAAATACAAAAAAAAAAGATGAAAGAGCAAACCAATGGGGGTTTTGTCCCCAAACTGGAGGTCTTTGGCTAGCAATCAGGCCCATTTGTCTCAAGGCCTTGTGGACTTCAGGTGATCACGTGTGGACTCGTTGACCAACGCCCATGGTGCTCTTCAAACATTGGCCTTTGGATTGCCCTCAGTGGCCATGTGGCGCTCCTGGATTGTGGACGTACGGTAGGCCTTTGGATTGAATCTGCATGGGATTATGTTGAAAGATAAAATATTGAACAAAGTGGGGGACCTGGGAATCGAACCCAGGTCCCAGTATTCAGTGGACAATGCACTAACCAGCTAGGCCAAACGCTTTCTTTGTAATATTAGTGGAAGGAAATTATTATAAGAGAAAAAAAGTTAATGGCCTGAATAAATAAAAAAGCGCGCTAATCTTTGAATGGCCCATTCCTGCTGTGACACCTACGCATCTTCTCCAATTGCCCTGCGTTTTATCTGAAAAAACAAACTGAATAGCGGGGGTTTCAAACCCCCACTAAGTGCTGCATACAAAAATAGCGATTAGAAATCCTTTGATCATAAATTGATCGCGAGCTATGCCTTGAATTCGTCTGAAGCTTCTGGTTTTAATGGTCTAAGTCTCATATCCCAATTTTTCCTTAAACGTAAAGCCCCAATTTTGAACCTCTGCAACCCTAAAACGCTCCAATGGTGATTTCGCGTATGGATGAGGAAAACTCAATTAAACAATAGGGTTAGCTTCAGAATGATAAGAATAATACAAAACAAGCATTAGAACTTAAAATCATGGCATGAATGATGAAATACGATTATGCAAAAAAGATGACACAGTCTGACTTCTAGTTACCAATTCTTGATGTTAGAGTTGATGATTTTGATTCAGACACGTTCCTTGAAGCCTCAGGAATGCAATGGGATGGTTTTCTTGCCTTGAAATGCTTTGGAACCACGTTTTCAGTTTTGGAATTTTTCACAAAAAGTGCAATGTTCTTCTTCAGCTTTGGGCGCAGCTTCCGCTCTCCTGTGCATTAGGTTTTGATCACACCTATATGAGGATGGATTAGGGTTGAGTTTTCAATCCAAAGATCTTTGCATTGATGAGAACAATATTTGATTTCCATGGCATATTTTTCAAATCTTTTTCACATGTGTTTTGATACCAATTATGTCCAAATCACCTTGATTCTTTCCATATCAGATAATGCACGAAATCTTGAAGATATTTCATGCATAAAAAGATTTGAAAAGCTTGCTTTGGTATTTTTCACATATTTTATTTTATTAAATGAATTAATAGCAATTTAAAAATTCAAATAAATAAATAAAAATGATGAATAAATTCCCTTTGGGCCAAATGGTCGTGCACATGCTTTGGATGATGAATCTTGGAAGAAAATGTGGCCCATTAGCAATTTTAAGGCATTTGAAGCAAAGTTGACTTTTCAAAATACCCAAAAATTTCCCAACTTCCACAAGGCATATCTTTCTCAATCTTTAAGCTTTGATCATGTTCTTGGACATTTTGGAAAGGTCTTGAAGTCCTCTAACCAATTTCTTTGGTCCCATGTCATTTTGATTTACCAATCTCAAGTTATGGCCTTTGATTTAAAGTCCCTTTTTGTTGACTTTTGAAAATGACCTATAATGTTGAAATTAATAACTTTTTGTGAGAGCATTTATTGGACTTGAAGTGTGAAGAGGAGTTGTAGGAAATGTCTTTCTCTTCAAAATGAGCTTTGGATGGAATTTTTCTGATAATCCATGTGGAAGTTATGCCTTGGTCAAGTTACAATTGACTTTTTCAACTGTCCAAATATGGAAACTTTTGCATCTTGAGACTTTTTGAGCCATGCTTTGAGAATCATGATCAATAATTGATCAAATGATGTTTGTGTCTTCAAAATGAGATGTTGACCAAAAATTTGAACTTTTGACTGTCAAATGACCATTTTACCCTTACAGTTGACTGTAGTGCAATTAGGGTTTTTGACTGTGCAATTTTGTGCTGTAAGTCTTGAAACTTGGCATGAGGATGCTTGACCATATTTGTAGGCATGTGGGACTTGATTGGACCCTTGAAAACTTCAATTTCTTTGCCAGAACCAAAACCCTAGTTTTTGATTGTTAGGAGGCCCTTGAATTGTGCAACCCTTGGGGAATTTTGAAGCATGCTCTTTGCAAATTTTGAAGAATATGGGAGGGCAAATTTTGGGGTACAACAGTTGCCCCTGTTCAATCTTCTTAGACCTGAGGATGCAGATTGGCTGACGTGCCTTTCGTAATCCGAAGGTGGAAGATGATTGAACACTAGAGTGCCCAGAAATTTGCGCTCACATAGTAGCAGTGTGATGGTGGGAATGGGCTTATAGATGCCATTTGGAGATTGATGGATAGGATGATGGATTTATAGATGCCATCTGGATGTCGATCGCGTAAGAGATTCCTTAGCGAGAACTTGCGTACCTGAAAAAGAAAAGGATTACCTGACCCGTTACAGGAGCTGGTCTTTAGATTCTTTGTATAGATGTGTCCTGACTGGTTACAGGAGCTGGATCTGGATCTTCAAAAGGTGATGAATGAACCAGGGATGGTTACTACCTCAACAGGAACGCTGAGAGAACCTTGGGTGATTACTACCTCAACAGGAACGCTGAGAGAATCTTGGGCGACTTCAACCTCAACAGTAACGCTGAGAGAATCTTGGGCGACTTCTACCTCAACCGTAACGCTGAGAGAATCTTGGGCGACTTCTACTGAGTCTTTATCAGGAAAATCTGTTAGGGGTCGATTTAGCTGGACTAGAGAAGGCCTTTGACTGGATAAGAAACAGGAAAATCTTAGGGTCGATTTAACTGAACCGGTCTAGGTCTTGAAATCTTCAACTAGATAAGAAACAGGGAGATCTTAGGGTCGATCTGACTGAACCAGAGAAGGCCTTTGACTGGATAAGAAACAGTAAAATCTTAGGGTCGATTTAACTGAACCGGTCTAGGTCTTGAAATCTTCAACTGGATAAGAAACAGGGAGATCTTAGGGTCGATCTGACTGAACCAGAGAAGGCCTTTGACTGGATAAGAAACAGTAAAATCTTAGGGTCGATTTAACTGAACCGATCTAGGTCTTGAAATCTTCAACTGGATAAGAAACAGGGAGATCTTAGGGTCGATCTGACTGAACCAGAGAAGGCCTTTGACTGGATAAGAAATAGTAAAATCTTAGGGTCGATTTAACTGAACCGGTCTAGGTCTTGAAATCTTCAACTGGATAAGAAACAGGGAGATCTTAGGGTCGATCTGACTGAACCAGAGAAGGCCTTTGGCTGGATAAGAAACAGAAAAATCTTAGGGTTGATTTAACTGAACCAGGCAAAAATCTTGAACATAGCTGAGAACTTAACTGGGTCTTTCCTGAAAGGTAAAGGTCAGTCATATGCAATGCGTGATATGGATCAAGCAATGATGTTCTCGACATAAATGAGATTTGTAAGATATGATGCGTCTATGCATGCTGTAATGTATGAAGGTGTGATGTTTATGAATGCATCTTTTCGTCTTAGGAAAATAAATCCTTGACGGGTGCCGGGAAGTCACATCCTGGGCTGATGTTTGAAGAAAAGAATATTTGCTTCCGCTGGGGATGATAGTTGCAAGAATACCGGTAGGAGAAGATAACTCCGTTGGGGAATAAACTTGGCGAATGAACTACTCTGCGGGGAGAAAAGTACTCTAACGATCTTGCTGGGGAGCAATACTCTGTGGGGAGAGAGATACTTTGCTGGAATGTTGATGGTAACTTCGCTGGGGGATACCATTGTTGTGTTGGAAGCGTTAATAGACTCCGCTGGGGATAGGAAGACTTCACCGAGAACGATCTTTCCGTGGCTTTTGGCTGAGGATAACCCAGTTATATCCTGGTAAGGAAATAACTCTTTGAATAAAGCCGGGGGACGTGTTCGTGCTCCGCGAGGGATAAGCTTCCAGAATCTAATGGGGATAAGCCTACTGCTTGGGGAGATGGATTCCAACTTTCCTGGGGAAAATGGGTTGGACTCTCTTGGGGAAGTTTTGAACTGTATCGGGGAAGTGACTCCATTGAATGTCTGGTATATCACCGGGGAACCATCTTTAGACCAAGACTGCCGGGGATGCTTGTTAGGAATGTCTGTATACTTTGCTGAGGGGATGTTGAGATCTGCGGGGGATGCCCAACTTCCTTAAGGTTTGACTGTAACTTTGCTTGGGGAGAGTGCACTGACTTGCTGGCTCACTCTCTGGGGAAGTAAGATATGCTGGTTATGTTCTTCAGCCGAACCCACCTTGATACCTTGGAGGAAAGAATAATTAGATTGCTTGGACAACTCTTTATTGCCCCTGTTTCTATGGGAGAAGGCACCGGTGGGGTGCTGATAGTTGTTGATGGACAAACCTTCTTCTGGTAGGCAGGTGACAAGATGATAGGACATAGTCGTACGCTTTGATCCCTAACTTTTGCCTGGACCGCCCTTTCGGGCTTTCAGTCCACCGGGATACCCATTTTTGCCCAAGCCGCCTTTTCAGGTTTTCGACTTGCCGGGTGTACAGATCATTTTCATCCCTTATTTTTGCCCGAACCCTTTTGGTTCGCCGGGAAGCCCTTATTTTTGCCTAGGTATGTCAACCTAGCGGGTCTTTGATTGTGCGTAGTATTTTTTCGACTATATCCCTGTTCTCAGAATGTAGGTAGTTGTCTCTGTTAGAAGTGTTTTGCCATGCCACCAGAAGATGTTTGATCAGGCAAGATCCGTTGCTGGAGTGCCCCAAGTGACTCAGGCGGAGCTTTGCCCCAGGCTATTTAGCCTTTTGAGAGATTCTCCGAATCTTGACTTAACTGCCCCAGATGATGGACAATAGTCGTGCCATGCCCCTTGATTGGAAGTGCTTTTGTTCACTAGGTATTCATCGTGCGAATTTCCCTACTGTTCAGACAAATAGTCATATGCAAACAAGGTTATATCAAAAATGCAAAGCTTATGTATGTTTCGAAGTTTTTTTGAAAATGCATTCTTTTTCATAAAACAAGTGAATGTTTGTAAAACGTGATGTCAACTCCGTATTTACCGTAGGCCTTAAGGAGTCAGGATACCTTTCGTAACAGTATGCTTTCGAACTAAACCCATGCTTCAGCTAGGACTTTTGAGGGTTATAACGTGGCTTGGTTCACGGTTTAAGAAACAAAGGATAAAGGCTCAAATTATTTGTACCCACCCGCTCTTCGTGATGTTCTTCAAACCTAAACTCAGTTGATCGTGCGTCAGACCTTGTTCGAGTCTTTGTCCTTATATACTAGTGATGATCCAGATATTGATGATTTATTCTGAATAGGCAGTCATTTTTTTGTTTTTGTTGAGGGTTTGTATGACCTCCTTCTTTTTGATTTCGTTATCCCTAAATTTTTCCTGAACTGTTTCTTTTGTGATTACAGTCAGCGGGATGCCCCAGTTTCGTAAGTCTCCTTCCTAGGTTTTGACTTAATGGGTTCTTATTTTGAAAGATAATGACTGCCTTTCTTTATGATTATTCGGAACCATCACCATCTTTTGGTTTGGAAAGACTCCTTTGGTGCCATTCGTTATGCACTTGGATCAGCTGAGAGACTACCCTGCCCCAGGTTATGATTAAGGGTTTTAATTTTCGAAAATAAAAAAAACTCCTACTTCTTTGGCTTGGAGGGGTTGACGAGGGATTATCTTCCTTATTACTCCAGTGTTTAGGAATTGAAACAATGCCTGTACCTCATCAGCGGGGTCTGTTCAAAAGCATACTGTAAAGATCGTGGTATCGTTTTCGTCATCCTCCCTCAAGAGGCTTAGAATTATTAATCGAGTGTTGACATCAGAAAAAATATGAAAATAATTCGCATATAGTGAATACGAATATATTGCTTCAAAACAAACATATGCGATGCATTAATGAAATAACAACGTTTAACATGAGTAAATGTTTGAACAAAAGAAAATTGCAACTTGAAAATCCTAATGAATAAAAGTCTTTTCATCTTAGGGCTTGTTACTTCAAATGGTGAGCCTTGGAGGGATGGTAGAAAAACTCAGCCTGACCATCTTGTGTGAACTCCAATGCTCCTTCATCAATCAGGTCCTGGATCTTGTTCTTCAGAGCCCAACACTCATTTGTATCATGTCCTGGAATGGCAGAGTGGTAAGAACACCTTTTATTGGGATCATAGATAGGAGATGCTGTGTTGGGGTTCCGGGGATGAGCCCTTAATGTGATCAGATTCAACCTCAATAGGCGTTGTAAAGCTTGAAACAGCGACATGTTGAGCTGAGTGAACTGTCTCCTGGGCTTGTCTGGCTGAAACTGGTGAAGTTGATGCTGAGTTTGTGACCCTGAAGCCATCTGAGGAGCTCTCCCCTTATCTCCTTGTCTCAAAGGTGATTGAAAGATGACTGGCCCTTCAACCTTAGATGTTTGCCCCAATTGGTTACCTTGAAGCAATTGGTTGATGAGAACCTCGAGCCCATCTTGTCTTTGAGCTATGTCTTGTATGATAGTCACCTGTCCCAGCATCTGGGTTCTCATTGCATCCACTTCAGCTTGCAGATGTTTCAGCCGTTCGTCCTCAGCGCTGTTCCTGACCAAAGTCTCCATGAGAAGTGTCCTTAGCTCCTCCTGCCCCTTGGATAGATTCAGGAGGATTTCCCTGAACCGAGTCTCTTGAGCATGAAGGTCTTGGTTATCTTGTTGGGAAGCCATTGCTGAAATAAACAGCGAGAAAGGTAAGTGACCTGCAACAAGGATACCTGTTATGCAATGATGTGTATGACATGCATGTAATGTTTTCAAGGATCTCGCGGGGTAAACAAGAAAATTTGTTAGAATTTGGATCCGGTAGCTTGATTGAAGGAACTTCATGTTGCTGAGAGTCCTTCTTCAAGGGTCAAAGCTCACCATATCTAGTGGGTCATAGCCCCTGACAACCTTTCCTAGAGGAAAATAAATCCCCTTTGCCCCTTGCTAGACAGTTGGTTCATCATGACCTGCATCACAAGCCCCTTGAGATCCTTGAAATTGGTTAGTCCTTATGTAGGATGTATGCAATGGTATGATGTTATGCTATGCATGGGGTAATGTAAGTAACCCTGTTATGAGTCCCAATTAAGGACTGCAAACCAAAACCTGCAAGAAACTTAGTAAACCCTGCTATGAGTCCCCATTAAGGACTATAAACAAAACCTGCAAGAAACTTAGTACACCCTGTTATGAGTCCCAATTAAGGACTATAAACAAAACCTGCAAGTAGTTCATGTGTCAGATAACAAGCATGTAAGTAGTCAAGTACAAAGGCACACAAGTCACACAAGAGAAGCCCTTAGAATTTAGGCCACCATGGGGTCTGGGTATTACCCTCTTGAAGTTGGTGGGCTCAACCTGTCCTATCAGAAGTAACCGGGTTCTAAGGGTCCCAATATCACTGGATTGCTTTCATTGTTCATCGTTTCGATTTAGCCACTGAACTGGCAACCGAAATATTCCAGGAAAGCAACCCTCAATTGAGTGTAGTATCGAGTATCAACCGACCTCGGACTGCACCAAAGTCAGTTATCTCACTACCCTAAAGAGGCCAAGATAGTTCAATTAAGGTTCCTAAGGTCTGTTGATGCTTCGCGACACCACGCGGAGGCCCCGTACTCTCCTTGACTGAACTCAAGGGTTACCATTACACACCAAAGTGCCACATCAGCGTAGTAGACTGTTTCAACCATGTCGGTATACCCCGCACAGTTCCCTCACAGTCTTGTTGCTACTTTCTAAGAAGGTATCCCCCAGATCCAGGTTAGGATCTATAGAACTCCCAAGACAGTCCCACAATTTAAAGCAAGCAAAGAAAGCAATTGAAAACACAGTTATGAACTATCCCTAAGGTACACCTCACTTTAAAAGTTTGTCCCCAGTAGAGTCGCCAGTTCTGTGATCGGTGGATCTGGAACTGACTGTTTAACGCTGGTTCGCGAAATGTCGCGGAAGCAAGAGTCGCCACTGTCTTTTATTTTCTCCAAATGGAAAGGACAAAAGCACAGAAAAATTCCTTATTGAGATTGCTCTCGGTTCGGGAGGTAGATTATAGAAAGGGAAGGTGTTAGCACCCTTTCTATCCATGGTTATCCATGGGCTCTTAGATACTTGCTCATTGTGTTTTCAAAATGGTTTGTTTGCTTTTCAACTGTGGGTTTAAAAAAAGTTTCTTTGAAAATTTCAGTTCGACTCTTGTATCAGTCCTCAAGAGTGTTTGAAAAGTTGCTTTCGAAAGCTTTTTGAAAAGGTGTCGGTGTGAAAAGTATTTTTGAATTTGTTTTGAAATTAGAGCAAGTATCTAGAGTCGTCTACCTACCCTAAGGAATTCGTTTGTGTAGATGTCCTTTAAAGTAGTGCCATCCCACCATTGAGAGGTAGGTAGCACCACCGTTGGAGGTGTTCGGGTCAATTCGAGGTTCGGGACATGGTGATCACCAGAGCAATAGGAAGATACCTTAGAAGCTACCCTCATGCCAGGTTCCCGGATCATGAGGACTTACTAAAACATCCTCTACTCGACGATCACCTTTCGAGGGGCAAGGCAACAGTGAGGCGTACCCTAGGGGTGTTGTGTGATTTGTGTGTCGTTTTCAGATATTTTGTCTTGTTCATGTCATGGGTGATCTACGCTTTTGTTTTTATTTTAACATTCATTCTCGCATGCAATTTATTAGCAGTTAAAAAGTTGCGAGAAATATAAAGTTCCTAAACTATTACAAAGGCGCGGGTCCACATCGCCAAATTAAATCCAGGACCCGATTTGACATAAAATAAAGTAAAGTGCGAGAAATATAAATATCGAATTTACATGGCTTTGGGAGAATTACATAAAAGGAGGAAATAAAATAAACGTGCGAATTGGAATTACAATCGAATGCGAGGGCGTTGGACCCTTTTTAATGAAATTAAATTATGATTAACAAATTAATTAAATTAAAGTAAAAAGAAAAGATTTTTGAGTTTTTTGTATTTATGGATTTTTAATAAGAGAATTAAATGAAACTAAGAAATTAATTAACCCTAATTCTAACTGTTTTTATTTATTAAGAAAAAATATTAAAATTGAACCTAAAATTAAACCTAATTAATTAATGCAATTTTATTTACAAGAAAATAATTAATGATAAAAGAAAAGGAAAAGATAAAAACAATTAAAACCTAATTCTACAAATTTTAAATTTATTAAGAAAATGTTAAAGTTAACCCTAGAATAAAAAAAAAACTAATTAATTAATAAGACCTTTTTTACAAAAAAATAACATTAAATGAAATATATTTTAATTTTTATGACTTTCTGATTTTTATTATATTTTTTCATGTTATGAAAATATTGATTTAAAGAATTAAATTAAAATTAATTAAAACAAATAAAAGTAGGAAAAATACAAAAAAAAAGATGAAAGAGCAAACCAATGGGGGTTCTGTCCCCAAACTGGAGGTCTTTGGCTAGCAATCAGGCCCATTTGTCTCAAGGCCTTGTGGACTTCAGGTGATCACGTGTGGACTCGTTGACCAACGCCCATGGTGCTCTTCAAACATTGGCCTTTGGATTGCCCTCAGTGGCCATGTGGCGCTCCTGGATTGTGGACGTACGGTAGGCCTTTGGATTGAATCTGCATGGGATTATGTTGAAATAAAAAATATTGAACAAAGTGGGGGACCTGGGAATCGAACCCAGGTCCCAGTATTCAGTGGACAACGCACTAACCAGCTAGGCCAAACACTTTCTTTGTAATATTAGTGGAAGGAAATTATTATAAGAGAAAAAAAGTTAATGTCCTGAATAAATAAAAAAGCGCGCTAATCTTTGAATGGCCCATTCCTGTTGTGACACCTACGCATCTTCTCCAATTGCCATGCGTTTTATCTGAAAAAACAAACTGAATAGCGGGGGTTTCAAACCCCCACTAAGTGCTGCATACAAAAATAGCGATTAGAAATCCTTTGGTCATAAATTGATCGCGAGTTATGCCTTGAATTCGTCTGAAGCTTCTGGTTTTAATGGTCTAAGTCTCATATCCCAATTTTTCCTTAAACGTAAAGCCCCAATTTTGAACCTCTGCAACCCTAAAACGCTCCAATGGTGATTTCGCGTATGGATGAGGAAAACTCAATTAAACAATAGGGTTAGCTTCAGAATGATAAGAATAATACAAAACAAGCATTAGAACTTAAAATCATGGCATGAATGATGAAATACGATTATGCAAAAAAGATGACACAGTCTGACTTCTAGTTACCAATTCTTGATGTTAGAGTTGATGATTTTGATTCAGACACGTTCCTTGAAGCCTCAGGAATGCAATGGGATGGTTTTCTTGCCTTGAAATGCTTTGGAACCACGTTTTCAGTTTTGGAATTTTTCACAAAAAGTGCAATGTTCTTCTTCAGCTTTGGGCACAGCTTCCGCTCTCCTGTGCATTAGGTTTTGATCACACCTATATGAGGATGGATTAGGGTTGAGTTTTCAATCTAAAGATCTTTGCATTGATGAGAACAATATTTGATTTCCATGGCATATTTTTCAAATCTTTTTCACATGTGTTTTGATACCAATTATGTCCAAATCACCTTGATTCTTTCCATATCAGATAATGCATGAAATCTTGAAGATATTTCATGCATAAAAAGATTTGAAAAGCTTGCTTTGGTATTTTTCACATATTTTATTTTATTAAATGAATTAATAGCAATTTAAAAATTCAAATAAATAAATAAAAATGATGAATAAATTCCCTTTGGGCCAAATGGTCGTGCACATGCTTTGGATGATGAATCTTGGAAGAAAATGTGGCCCATTAGCAATTTTAAGGCATTTGAAGCAAAGTTGACTTTTCAAAATACCCAAAAATTTCCCAACTTCCACAAGGCATATCTTGCTCAATGTTTAAGCTTTGATCATGTTCTTGGACATTTTGGAAAGGTCTTGAAGTACTCTAACCAATGTCTTTGGTCCCATGTCATTTTGATTTACCAATCTCAAGTTATGGCCTTTGACTTAAAGTCCCTTTTTGTTGACTTTTGAAAATGACCTATAATGTTGAAATTGATAACTTTTTGTGAGAGCATTTCTTGGACTTGAAGTGTGAAGAGGAGTTGTAGGAAATGTCTTTCTCTTCAAAATGAGCTTTGGATGGAATTTTTCTGATAATCCATGTGGAAGTTATGCCTTGGTCAAGTTACAGTTGACTTTTTCAACTGTCCAAATATGGAAACTTTTGCATCTTGAGACTTTTTGAGCCATGCTTTGAGAATCATGATCAAGAATTGATCAAATGATGTTTGTGGCTTCAAAATGAGATGTTGACCAAAAATTTGAACTTTTGACTGTCAAATGACCATTTTACCCCTACAGTTGACTGTAGTGCAATTAGGGTTTTTGACTGTGCAATTTTGTGCTGTAAGTCTTGAAACTTGGCATGAGGATGCTTAACCATATTTGTAGGCATGTGGGACTTGATTGGACCCTTGAAAACTTCAATTTCTTTGCCAGAACCAAAACCCTAGTTTTTGATTGTTAGGAGGCCCTTGAACTGTGCAACCCTTGGGGAATTTTGAAGCATGCTCTTTGCAAATTTTGAAGAATATGGGAGGTCAAATTTTGGGGTACAACACTATGGTATCCTTATTTCATGATATGATCCTTCACGAAATAGAGGTCTATGTGGATGATATAATTGTAAGGTCACAAACTAAAGAAGAACATCTTGATCACTTACACAAGCTATTTGAAAGGCTGAAAGAATACAAGCTGAGGATGAATCCCAGCAAGTATATCTTCAAGAAGCCATCCCTCTCCGGACGAATAGCTAGATGGTAAATGATTCTGACCAAATATGACATCCAATACACTACATAAAAGGCGATCAAGGGAAGTGTGTTGGCAGATCATTTGTCCCATCAAGCTGTTGATGACTACCAATCCATGAACTTTGAATTCCTGTATGAGAATATCATGTTGATAACTGATTGTGAAAATCCTGGACCGTATGACAGACTTGAACAAGGATCCTAATGGACTATGATTTTTGATGGGGCTTCCAAAACCTTGGGAAATGGAATCGGTGTTGTGATTATTTCTCCTGAGGGTTTCCATACACCTTTAACTTCAAGACTGTGCTTCGACTATACAAACAACATGGTTGAGTATGAGGCATGCATCTTGGGTCTAAGGGCTACCATTTACTTAAGGATCAAGTTCTTGGATGTATATGGAGATTCTGCTCTAGTGATCAGTCAAGTTAAAGGAGAATTGGATACCAAACACCCTAATCTAATTCCTTACAAAGAGCTTGTGCTAACTCTGATCCCTTACTTTGAGGAAGTCACTTTTGAACACTTCCCAAGAGAAGAAAATCAGTTTGCAGATTCCCTAGCAACAATGTCTTCCATGTTCAAGGTCAATTGGGACAATGAGGCTCCTAGAATTGCAATCGAAAGATTTGATGAACCTGCGCACTATTATGAGCTTGACACCGATGAAGAGAAGCCATGGTACCATGAAGTAAAGAGATATCTTGAAGAGCAAGAGTACCCTGAAGGAGCTTCCATCAATGAAAAGAAACTTTTGCGAAGATTTTCATCCAAATTATTCCTAAGCAATGGAATCCTGTACAAACGCAACCATTATGCTACTCTACTCTGGTGTATGGATAAGAAGGAGGCAGAGAGGATCATGGAAGACATGCATGATGGTATCTTTGGAACTCACTCTAGTGGGAACACTATGGCCAAGAAGATTCTAAGAGCTGGTTATTATTGGTCAACAATGGAAACTGATTATCACCATCACTCGAGGACTTGCCATAAGTGTCAGATCTATGCCGACAAAGTTCACGCGCCTCCAATACCTCTGAATGTCATGACTGCTCCTTGGCCATTTGCAATGTGGAGCATTGACATGATTGGAGAAATCAAACCCACTGCTTCCAATGGATATCATTTCATCCTCGTTGCCATTGACTACTTCACCAAATGAGTCGAAGTTGTCTCATTTGCCTCAGTAACGAAGAATGTTATAGCCAGATTTATCAAGTATAACCTTATATTCCATTATGGTATCCTCGAAAGGATCATCACTAACAACATAACCAATCTTAACAATTCTATGATTACGAAACTCTACACGTAATTCAAAATCAAACATCATAATTCTTCTCCATACAGACCTAAGATGAATGGCGCAGTTGAAGCTCCCAATATAAATATCAAGAAGATTGTGCAAAAGATGGTAGTAACCTACAAAGATTGGCATGATATGCTACCGTTTTCTCTCCATGGCTACTGTACTTTAGCTCGAACGTCAACTGGGGTAACCCCATTCTCATTGGTCTACAGCATAGAAGATGTCCTGCCTGTCGAAGTTCAAATTCCTTCCCTAAGAATTATGAAAGAGGCAGATCTAGGCGAAGATGAATGGATTCAGACTAGGTTGGATCAGTAGAACTTAATTGATGAGAAGAGACTGGTTGCTGTTTGTCATGGTAAAATGTATCAAAAACGTATGATCAAAGCTTTCAACAAAAAGATCAAACCTCGAGTGTATCAGGTTGGCAACTTGGTAATAAAGCACATTATTCTTCCTCAAGGCAATCTCAGGGGAAAATGGACTCCCACATACAAAGGGCCATTTGTGGTTAAGAAAGTATTCTCTGGCGGAGCCATGATGCTGAATACTATGGACGGTGAAGACTTCTCACATCATGTGAATGCGGACATAGTTAAAAAATACTATGCATAAAAATGACCCTCTAGGTTGACATACCTAGGCAAAAATAAGGGCGTCCTGGCGAACCAAAAAGGTTCAGGCAAAAATTAGGGATATATGCAAAATATTGTACACCCAACAAGTCGAAAACTCGAAAGGACGGCTTGGGCAAGACTGGGTATCCTGGTGGACTGAAAACCTGAAAAGGCGGTCCAGGAAAAAAATTAAGGAATAAAGCGTACGACTATGTCTCGTTGGATCACTACAACCAGCTTTATTACCAAGGTCCGATTTCAATGGTACAAGATCAATCCAATCAATTTCTTTCAATGGCAAGGTGTCGTACCCCAAATTTATCCTACCTTGATAATTCCGTTCTTCGAGATTAAAATAGAAGAAACATTTAATTAAGGATGGTACATCAGTATCTGATGGCCCATTTTTATCTAAGAAAAGGGGTGTATTTCAAAATGCGGCTTTCTAAATCGAAAAGACTCATAAATCTGTTCGAGACGCATGTTGGCCCATGGACCATGCAATTCAAAAGGAAAATAATAAAATTATTACTAAGTTATTAAATTATAAACTCTATTTAAATTTAAGTTACTATTAATTAATAAGCGCTACGTAAGGGTTCATTAGGTATTATTGTTGTTAGTAGAAAGAAGAAGTGAAAACGTTAAATTTGAAGTCCGTTAGACTTCCTTTGGCTCATTCATTTTGGGGTTTGAATAACAGAAATGGGGTATGTTTACAAGTTACAAAGTCCATTGGGGCTTAACAACCCATTTAAAGTTGATTGTTGTTTTGTTTTTAAGAATAAAGTATTATTGTTAAAAATGGTGTTATTATTTTAATAAAAAAATAAAAAAATAAGAAAATAAGAAATAGACATTTCTATTGCTGATAAACTTTTTTTCATTTTATTAAAGGATATTACGTTGATTATTATGTACATAATTTGTATTAAGGATGGTTGTTTAGAAAAAATTATGTTGGACCAGACTAGGCCCAATACGCATTAACAAAAAAAAGACTGTTTTTATTGAACATGCCCATTAGGGCGCTGACCCAAACTACCTAAAAAATATGTACTGTTTTTTTAAATCCAAGTGCTTGATTTCTGCAGAAAAAAACAGATCATGTTCAAATTGAATTAAAAGAACGATGCAATATCATCAAATCCAATCTCAGAATTCCAATCAAATTTTACAAAATCAAATAAAAAAAATAAAATCTCTATCAAATCTCAGAATTACATTTAATCAATAATATTACAAAAAAAACAAATCAAATCCGGTACATATATTACAGAATACATTACAAACGAATCAATTACATCAAATTCAATCCCTAAAATTGATTCTAATCTCCCGAATCTATGCAATCCATAACAACAAAGTCTAAAAACCCCTATTTCTAAGACTATAAATAGAGAATTACAAATTCAGAACGAGGGATTAGGAAAATTGGTGAGAAAAGAGGACAAAATTCAGAAGAGGAAAAATTGGAAGAACCAGAATTGAAGAAGAACGTGTAGAATTCATACAACCTCGCTTGTAGTTGAAGAAGGGAGAAGAGGTAATTAGGGTTTTAATATCTGAAACCATAATTATGGATCCGCTGCCGTCAATCTAAAGCTTTCACTGCCATCAGCCACCATCTGGTAAACCTGCAGAATCTAAGAAGAAAAGGAGATTAGTGCCAGAAGGTTCAAAGAACTCAGGATCGGAAATCGCTCGAAAGAGGTAAACGAAACTTAGCTCTTTGTTTTTCATTTCTACATTTTTCTACTATTATGATTTGGGTATGGTGAAGGTTGAGTTCACAGTTGGGGAGCTAGTGGGTTTGAGCGCCGCCAGGGGGGGTTGGTTTTAGGGTTGGAATGAAAAGAGAGAATACTGTAATGAACGATACTGTAATGAAACGAAAAATAAAAATGTTAAATCCATTTCAATCTCATGTGTTCCAGTCCATAATAGCTAGTGTACTCCCTCAGATCTCATCCACATAATTCTTATCAGACGACCATGAGCCAAGTCTGCACCATAAGCTCCATACACCCTTGCATACTCAATCTCCCAGTCCCCTTGCAAACTCTTAATGGGCCAAGCCCATTACCTTTAGCACCCCCATTCTGCTAAGTTGCTAGAACGTAAAACTAAACGCATCCCCTGGTATGAACTATATTTGGGCCCAGTCAGTTTCTTAACAGACCCCATTTATTCTACTTGTTAACTGAAAATACACCCCCCTGTTTAACTATTATTTTCTATATTTTTTATAATTCTAATTTTTTTTATTCTATTTTCCTTTCTAATATTTAGTGATTATTATTATTCTTAATTATTATTATTATTATTATTATTATTATTATTATTATTATTATTAATTTTCATATTATTATTATTAATATTAGTTTTTATATTATATATAAATATCATCATTTAAATTATATTTTACTCAAAAATCTCATGAATATACTATTCTCTTGTATTATTTGCATTAAATATTTTAATCATGCATTAATCAATATATTTTTGCAGTTAATACGATTAAAAAACACGCAACAAACAACAAATTATCTTTTTGCAATCAACTAATCTAATCAATTGTTTTTGCAAAAGGGTTTCAAACATATTTTGATTTACTGTGCATTTAGTCAAAATCTCCGCAATCACTACTCCCGACCAAAATGTGAGGTGATTTAAAATACATTTGAGACCCCTAAAAAACACCAACCCCATACAAACTGCAAATTGTGACTCTGATTCCTCATAAGAGGATATGTAGGCATACGATCTAAAATCGTGGCGAGTCTTGCTCATTAAAACTTAAAATCCAGTTTACCCTAAACCTAAACCTAGAGTCTAATATCCTTGTGAACAAGGTGGATGAAAGGTGCCTAACACCTTCCTTTCGTCTAATTGAGTCCGAAACCTAGAATCTCTGTCTGCGAATTAGGGTTTTATGTTAGGTTCCCTTCCCTAGGATAAAAACTAATAGTGGCGACTCTTGATTAAAAAACCAGTTGCTACAGCTGGCGACTCTGCTAGGGACTCTCCTTAACCCTAGGTTTTAGGTCTCGTTTGGGTTTTTATTTTTATTTATTTATTTGCATTAATTTATTTATTGCATTTATTTATTTCTTGTTTATTTTTCTTTATTATTATATATTTGCTATGTGGCGGGTTTTTATCTCAAAAAAAAAAATTCCAATAAACCTTAAAAAGAAGGTTCATCTATTAGCTTAGGGGGTACATCATCCATGCGAGTTTATGTGACGACTTCGCCTAGAGTCGGTGAACTTCCGAAAAAGGAATACTTATCGAGAGATATCCTCTTGACGAGTAGGACTTTGGAAGGTCAGCCACGACTCTTTGTAACAACCTAAACCCAAAATCTCATGACGAGACCTTTCACGACTTTGAGATGAAAGTTCCAGTCCGTAAAGAGGCTCCACCTAAGGGAGGCCCTTGTGCCTTTTCCCTCTGGTGTTATTCATGACACCCTTAAGGAAGCCACCTTTTGGGAGGGTAGACTTACCGTAGGTCAAAATTAAGGAGCCTACCTCATAGGGGTACCTATCACAAAAATCTGTCACAAAATCCCGTTACTCAATCCAACACTTATACATTCATGCATTCATGTATATCTCATGTTCATCATTTGTTCCTTTTATCTATCTTATTCATAGGGTACAAAATAAAAGATAACAAAATAAATATTTTTTTGGTGATTGTCTTAAAAATGGATGCCAAAGGGAAACAATTTATCCGCGTCAACACCTGCAAGCCTAACCTTTCTGAAATCAAAACTATAAAGGGTAAACTGTACGAAAGAGCTCTGAAGATGTACACTCGCTGCTATGGGGATACCCTTGATTTGACTAAAGTAGAAGTACAGATGGATGCAGTTTCTGCCCTAATTCAATTTTATGACCCTCCATTGAGATGTTTCACCTTCCAAGACTTCCAGCTAGCACTAGCTCTGGAGGAATTTGACAGAATCCTGAATTTCTCCAAAGAAAAGGCCTATGTAGGTATTGGACAAACTATTGAAGTCAAAGCTTTGGAAAAAGGCCTAGGGATCCCGTATCCTGAATTGGTGCAGAATTATCAAAGAGAAGGTCTGATACAAGGAATCAAAAGAATATACCTGGAAGCTAAGGCAATAGAATTTGCTAATTATAAGGAGTGGGAATCTTGTTTTGATTGTTTAGGGTTGTTGGTATTTGGTGTAATCTTATTTCCTCGGAATATGGACTATATTGACCCCACGACCATTAGCATATTTTGGGGAGCGAAAGTCTTTAATATGGATCCTACTCCTGCCTTGCTTGCTGACATTTATTACACTTTGCATATGATGTATGAAAAAAGAAGAGGCACGCTAAATTGTTGCATCCCGCTTCTATATACTTGGTTCATGACTCATCTTTACAAGGAAGACTATATGATCCCAAAATTGACCAGATGTGAGTGGCCACAAAAATTAAGGTCTCTCACTGTGAACTCAATATTATTGTATGCAAGAAAGTTGGATATTGGTAACATCACTATTAGCTGTGGGGATTTTCCTAACATCCCTTTGATTGGATCGTGAGGCTGTATTAACTACAACCCTACTCTAGACCTACAACAACTAGGGTATCCTTTGGAAGACAAACCTTCGGACGAATAACTCCGACCATTTATCATCCACAATATGGGTGTAGAAGACCAAGGGTTGCTCAACAAGGTTATTCGAGCGTGGAATAGGGTTAACAAAAGGAAGGCCGAAAGAAAGAATGCCATAGCAAGAGAGCCCTACACCAAATGGGTCCAAGATAGGGTACAAATTATCAAGCTTCCATTTAAGAAAGATCCATGGTACAAGTCAGAGGTCCCAAAGATAACACCTATATCCTTGGAAGAAGTTGACAATCTGAAAAATGCCTTGAAGAAAGCTCAAAAAGAGAAAGAAGCACTGGAAGTCAACCTGCTCAATTTTACCAGAGAAAAGAAACAGATGCAGCTTATACTTGAGTCAAAGGACGAGCAAATTGATAAAAGTCAAAAGGACTTGGAGAAAGAAAGTCTCAAACGAAAGCGTACGAATGAAGGACTGTTAAGTGCAATGTTCAACCTAGATTCTCATAACCAAAGATTAGAAGAGGCGGCTGCTGAAATCGGGAGGTTAACGAGATGGTTTGTGTGATACGGTGGGAGAACTGACTTGAGGTTTTGCGTTTGTATTCGCACTTGTTCGGTTTAGCAAGAGTCGCCACCGACTTTTTATTTTATCCTAAAGGAAAGGTTAAAAAGCACAGGAAAAACCTTTGAGATGTTTCGTGGGTTCGGGGGGTAGATTATGAAAAGGGAAGGTATTAGCACCCTTTTCATCCATGGTTATCCATGGGCTCTTAGTTACTTGTTTTAGATCACTTGCCTTTGATTTTCAATTGCTTGAAATGGTGGTGTGTGTGTGTGTGTGTGTTTGAAAATGTTTTGAAAAAGATGCCTTGTCTAGGCAACCGTTGTAACAATTCTTTACTCGAATGTTTTACAAAGGTGTTTGTCTTTTTGAAAAGATATTTCAATGTTTTTGAAAGTTGTGTTGTGAAGTGTGTTTTGAAAAGTAGGCAAGTGTGTTTTGCAAGTTTGATCAAGTAACTAAGAGTTGTCTACCCCTAAATTTACTCAAAGATTTTTCCTATGTTTTAACCCTTTTAACAGTATTGTTCCACCATTGTATTTGGTGGACAATCTTGTGTTAGGATGTTAACGGGACGGGTGCGGGTCATCGTATGGACCATGAATGCAATGGTGCCAAGTGTCTTTGGCAATTTGCTTGAGGGACTATGATCATTTTGTTTAGGCAACTTTCGAAAGCGTCATCGAGGGACTATGATCATTTGATTTGTTTTGTTTTGCCAAAGAAACTCAACATGCAAGCATGGCCCATTTTGGAAGGCAACAAGCGGGATTACCCTAGGGGTGCAAGTGTGAATAGTGTATTGATTATCATGCATTTTGTCTTTGAATTAGATTATCTAGCGGTTGATTTTATTTACATACAAACCCTAGGTCTAAACATGGTATAATTGAAAGCGATAAATTGCGGGAATTTAAAGTCTACGCTATTACAAATAAGTATCCGAGAGTGGGGGTACAAATATTTACAAATGGGGATGAGACTTATCAGGATAGTAGTGTCCAAATATATTTAAAACCAAATCGAATCGCATTCTCAATGTAACGTGTATCAATGCATAAGTATAAAAGCAATGTATCAAAAGTATTTGTGAAAGTATATATGATTATTTACAAGTGATAAAAATGTTAACTTAATGCAAAATTAAGTATTTTATTTATTCTTTTTGTGTTTTTGTTAATTATGCATAAACAAAAGATTTAAGAAAAGAAAATGCTTAAGAAATTCTATTTTTATGTATTAATATTTTTATATATTTTAGTTAATATACAAAAGAAAAGAAAAGAAAATTGTTTAAAATTTAAATATCCTATTATCTATGTATTTAGTTAGTGTATAAAGGTTTATTAAGAAAAGATTCTAAAAAAGAAAATTATTTAATTTAGAAAAATCCTATTTTTATGTATTCTTAAATATGATTAAAAAAAAGTATTAATAAACATTTTGCAAAGAAAAAAGAATTTAATGTATCATTTTTTATTTAAACAAAAATATTAGTATGAGTTTAAAAAAAGGGAAAATAAAGGGATAAGTAAAAAAGGATATTGGTTTTCAAAAATATAAAAAAAAGGTTAAGAGAAATTAATGGGCTTAAAGAGGAAAGCTGGGTGGCCCAAATAAAACAAAAAAAAGACTAAGACTAGGGGGGGTACGCGCCAGATTTATTGGGCTTAAGGCTTGTTAATGGGGCGAACCGGCCCAAGGTTTTTTAACACATTTGTTTGTTAGGGTTTGTTTTAGTTTGCTCAGAAACAAGGATTACAGCGTTACAGAGGCGCCTCTTCCATTCATCGTCTTCTTCATCTCCTTGAGCCAAGCTTCTGACTTTCCCCCTTCGTCTCAGCTACCAAACGCCATCATCGCTCCCTCCTCTCCATGGTCATGCAGGCGGCGATTTCGAAGAAGGTAATGATTCAAACTTAACGCCTTTTTAGGGTTTCAGTTCTTGCATGTTTTTAATCTTTTTATGTATTGATTCTATGTGTTGTTGTCCATGCGAGGTGTGAAAAGAGGGAGAAAAATACTACCTTTGGAGTTCGTTGCTTGGAGAGGAGGAGAGGCGAACTGGAGGCGTGTCTCAGGCAGCTGAAGGCAAGGGAATGTGATGCGTTGTGAGCTTTGCTTTTCTTCGTGTTCGTATTTTCTTTAGGTTGTTTTCAATGATGATAATAATCTGAAAATTGTTGGCTTAGCGTTTCACTTCTTTTCCCCTCTTTTGCTTGCTTGCTGAGATGCTTGTTGAAATGTTGATGTTCTTGCTTCTGAGTATGATGTTTTTCTGACTCTGAAATGCTTTTGCTTCCCTTTTGGCTTTGATTATGATATCTGAGTTTCTTTTCCTCTGAGCTTGATGGTATCGATTCTGAGTATGGATTTGTTATTGTTAGCCCAATGATGAGGTTGCTCTGAGGGCTTTGTTGGTTATTTGGATGCTTCAGTGTTTGATTTCTTTTCCTCTTCTTCTGCTTGCCTCTGAGATGCTTGTTGATGTTGATTTTGAGTATTGCTTTTGTGCCTAGATTCTGAGTTGCCTTTGTTGGATATGGATGATGGTTGGGACAGGCAGGTTTGTATGGCTTGTTTGGAGCTTTAGGCTTTGAAAAGCTTGTGGGCTTGTTGTTTGACTGGTAACTTTTGATGAATAAACTCTTTAGGCTTTACAGGGCTTGAGGGTTCTGTTTGTGAGTTTGCTTCAGTTTGTACGGCTTTTTCTGGTGTAGGCTTTGTGTTACAGGTTTATGCAGGTGAAGGTTTATTTTTGAAAGGGCTTCTGTTTGAGGCTTGATATGCTTGTGTTATTTGTTTGAAAACTGGTTTTTTAAGCAGGTTTGTATGGCTTCAAACCAGCTTGAGGCAGCTCTGGTTTGTGTTTCTGTTATGTAACAGGTTTATGCTTGAGGAAGCTCTGTTTGTGTTTGCTTTTGATACAGGCTTGAGCTTGTGTTAATTCTTTGTATTTTTCTGCCCTCCCCTTTTGCTTGTTCTATAACAGTCTGTTTTATATCCTTAAGCCTCAAGCCTGCTGTAAGCCTTTCTCTCCTCTCTCTTTCTCTCTCCACAGATTTAAAAAGCATTTTATTGCTTTAAACTGTACCTTACTCTGAAAAAGTGACTGGCTGAAAAAATGATGAATTTGAATGTTGCTTGTATATTAGTTTTCCTCTGCATACTTTCTAGATTTCCTGCATATCTTGTGTACTTTGTTGACAGCTTTTTGGATAGCCTTTTGATAGCTTTTGGACTTGGTTTAGTTTCTTCAGTTTGCAATCAGTTCAGTTTGGACTTTGTGCATTGGTTTTGAAACTTTGAACTGTGCAATTTGTTTTTTTGGCATATTCAGTAGCTGTTCAGTTTGCCTCTTTGGTTGACAATTTTGGAATTATGCAGCTTGTTTGATATTTTGAATTTGTGCAATTGTAGCTTTGTGCATTTCATATTTTTTGCAAGCATATTTCTATCCCTCTTTGTGAACCAAGAATTTCTTGTGATTTGCAGAGAGGGTGAATAAATTGATTCCGGCCAGTCACTTTTAATGATGAGCTTTTTAAATTAACTGTCTGCTTTTTTTTATTTCATCTGCATTTGACTTCTTTCCCTTCTTTTTTGCAGGTAAAAATAAGTTGAGCAAAGGAGCATCAGTAGAAGATGAAGACTTAGGAAATTTTAGGATGTAGCTTTATTCCATTTTAATTATTTATAATAATATTAATGTAAATGACTGTAAATGAATTTACAATATTCAAATAATATTTGTAACAAACAATTCAAAATGAATAAACAAATCTTTTCTGTCAGATTTCTCTTTTATTTCTCTTCAATTGTTTATTTAATTATTTATATTTCTTGAATTATAATAACTGGAAGTAAATCCCAACTATTCTAACTTAGAATCAATAAATAATTAATAAACATTGTGGTCTTGCAATCAATAATAAACCCGGCGTCCCAATTAAACATGAGCAATGCACAGTCAATCAAACAAACATCCATATGCCTATCTCTTTACTGATTAAATCAAACCCTGCAAGTTCTCAATCCAAATTCCTCAGCCCATATCTCAGAGTAATTTGAAAAGAACTGTAGAATTAATTCTTTCTGAGAATGCACGCACAAAACCCTGATTCTTGATTTAATGTCGAAGAAGCGCCTGCCTGATCAAACCCTGAGCCAAACTCAACCAAACCCTAATAATCTGCTTGAACTGTTCCAGAGCCATGAAAACCCTAATTTTGTCTGACTGGTGAGAAAAGTCTGTTTTGTCCGATTCTTAGGCCAATCTGAAAAATCAGGAGAAGCCCGAAGCTGTGATTTCTTGTGGAAAAAAAAGGAGGGCAAATTTTGGGGTACAACAGTTGCCCCTGTTCAATCTTCTTAAACCTGAAGAGTTAGATTGGCAAACTTGTCTTTCGCGACTCGAGGGTAAAAGGAGATTGGACACTAGAGTGCCCAAAAAATTTGCACTCGGTGATGTGATGGTACAGGGAATGGGCTTAAAGATGCCATTTGGTGATGGGCTTAGAGATGCCATCTAGGGATGTGACCGAATCTTGTCGGGGGATGGGCTTAGAGATGCCATCTGGAAGTTGCTGGTAGGAGGATGGGCTTAGAGATGCCATATGGAAATGTTTGTTGAACTGTATGTCATTGGTGAGTGGACGAGTATCAGAAAGGTATCCATGTTTTGGAACATCTCTGAACTGGGGGTATGAACAAGCGACAAATTGACATCCATGTTTGGAGAATCCGCAAACTGTTTTCAGTAGTTGAAGTTGAATAAGCAATAGAGCAGCATCCGTTGTTGGGAAGCGTCCGTAAACTGTTTTCAAAAGTTGAGAAGAATCTGAACAAGCGATAGGTTAACATCCGTTACTGGAGAACCCGTGAACTGTTTTCAAAAGTCTTGAAGTTGAATAAGCAATAGAGTAGCATCCGTTGTTGGGAAGCGTCCGTAAACTATTTTCAAAAGTTGAGAAGTGGAGAAGGAAACAATGTAGGGTTTCCTGATGATGAGTCCGTGTAAAACTGCATCTGGATGAATCTGGAATAAGTATCAGAATGTCGCCATGTCTGGGTCACATCTGAACTATCTCTGGCTGAATCTGGAATAAGTATCAGAATGTCGCCATGTCTGGGTCACATCTGAACTATTTCTAGAAAGAATCTCGGAAGATGATGATCTTTGTCTATCGACTGATCTTTCATGAAAAGGTAAAGAGTTGGTTGTATGAAATGTCATGATGCATGATGCCATGTATGTTATATCAATGTTTATGATATGAATGTGATGAATGCGCATGTAAGCTGATGGACTGTCTTGCTGAGGATAGATGAATCCTGGATGGCAGAAGATAAAAGAATCTTGACTGCCGCCGGGGAAAGTAATTCCTTGACTGCTGCAGGGGATTGTAAGAATCTCTTGATTGTTGAAAGTGAGAAGTCCTGGGACCACTGTTGGGGAATCTGGAGCTTGGGTTGTATGCCAATCTACTGGGGATTCCTGTCTTGAGGGGATCTTCACTGGAGAATATTCGAATATTCTGTGAGGAACTGAGAATGAGAGTCTTCATTCTGCTTGGGGATTGATAGTTGGAAATTTTAGTTCCACTGGGGATTGCAAGAATCTTTTGGTTGCTGAAGGTATTGATCTGGGATAAGTATCGGAATGTCGCCATGTCTGGGTCACATCTGAACTATCTCTAGAATGAAATCTTGAATAAGTTTCGGAATGTCGCCAAATCTGGGTCACATCTGAACTATCTCTAGAAGGAAATCTTGAATAAGTTTCGGAATGTCGCCATCTCTGGGTCACATCTGAACTATCTCTAGAATGAAATCTTGAATAAGTTTCGGAATGTCGCCAAATCTGGGTCACATCTGAACTATCTCTAGAATGAAATCTTGAATAAGTTTCGGAATATCGCCATCTCTAGGTCACATCTGAACTATCTCTAGAATGAAATCTTGAATAAGTTTCGGAATGTCTCCAAATCTGGGTCACATCTGAACTATCTCTAGAATGAAATCTTGAATAAGTTTCGGAATGTCGCCAAATTTGGGTCACATCTGAACTATCTCTAGAATGAAATCTTGAATAAGTTTCGGAATATCGCCAAATCTGGGTCACATCTGAACTATCTCTAGAATGAAATCTTGAATAAGTTTCGGAATGTCGCCAAATCAGGGTCACATCTGAACTATCTCTAGAAGGGAATCTGGAATAAGATTCGGAATGTCGCCAAATCTGGGTCACATCTGAACTATCTCTAGAATGAAATCTTGAATAAGTTTCGGAATGTCGCCAAATCAGGGTCACATATGAACTATCTCTAGAAGGGAATCTGGAATAAGTTTCGGAATGTCGCCAAATCTGGGTCACATCTGAACTATCTCTAGAATGAAATCTTGAATAAGTTTCGGAATGTCGCCAAATCAGGGTCACATCTGAACTATCTCTAGAAGGGAATCTGGAATAAGTTTCGGAATGTCGCCAAATCTGGGTCACATCTGAACTATCTCTAGAATGAAATCTTGATCTTGATTTTGTTAAGGGTCAGAAATTGGGAGTATACCAATCTTCTGAGGTGATGAGAATCTTCATTCTGTTAACGGTCAGAAACTGGGAGTATACTAACCTTCTGAGGCTTTAAGGATGAGAGTCTTCATTTTTGAGAGAAACAGATTTTTAGGAGCTTTAATTGTCCGTTATTCTGTAGGTGGTTGCAACTTCCAGCAAACGATGAAGGAATTTTGAACGACCTCGGTTTTGGCATTCGAATGCCCCAAGTGATGATAAAGGAGTCTTGGATCAGGTTACTCTGCAAATTGAGAGATTTCTTGAAATCTTGACTGGACTGCCCCAGGTTAACTGAACTCTGAAAGATCTGTTGAAACTTTGACTGGACTGCCCCAGGTTAATTGGATGGTGACATGTCATGCCCCCTTGTCGATAGGAGACTTTTGCAACGGAAGTGTCATCCTTTTGAAGTGATTTTGTTCACTGAGAGGGCTTTCGTTCATTGGATATTCATTGTGTGAATTTCTCCGCTGTCAAACAAATAGCCATATGAAAACAGTGATATTCAAGTAATGAAAAGTTTATGTTTGTCTCGAAGTTTTGAAAAATGCGTTTTTTAGCAGAAAAATTTTTATAAGACAAATTCAACACAAGATTTAGAGCAAAGCCTTACAGGAGTCAGGATACCTTTTGTAACAGTATGCTTTCGAACTAACCCATGCTTCAATTAGGACTTTTGAAGGGTTGTAACGTGGCTTGGTTCACGGTTTAAGAAACAAAGGATAAAGGCTCAAAGTATATTTGTACCCACCCGCTCTTCGTGATGTTCTTCAATCCTAAGCTCAGTTAATTGTGCGTCAAACTCCATTCAAATTTGGAACGACTTTTTGGGTGATGGTTCACCAGTTGAATTTTAGAAGACAGTCATCATCTCCTTTTTCTTTTGCAACATTTTTCATGCTGTTGAGGATTTGTAATGACCTCTTTCTTTTGATTTGTTATCCCTAACTTTTTCCTGACTGTTCCTGTTTTCGAGATTATAGTCAGCGGGATGCCCCAGCTTTCTTAAGCCTCCTTTATAGGTTTTGGCTCAGTGGGCTTTTTCTTTTTTGAGAGATAATGACTGCCTATGAGATAAGGAACCATCACTGTCTTTTTATTCCAGAGGAATGCTTTTCTCTTTTTGATGTCGTTTGTTGTATTACAAACTGAGAGTTTTGCGACTTCAATGCACATCTTTTGAATTAACTGAGAGACTACCCTGCCCCAGGTTTATATCAAAGGTTTCAATTTGTTTAGAACAGAAAACTCCTACTTCTTTGGCTCGAAGGGGTTGATTAGGGATTATCTTCCTTATAACTCCAGTGTTTGGGAATTGAAAGCAATGCTTGTACATCATCAGCAAGGTCTGTTCAAAAGCATAATGTATGAGATTATGGTATTGTTTCGTCATCCTCCCTCTAAAGGCTTGCAGCTTTTCATCAAGAGTTAAATATCATAAAGAAAGCATAAGAGTAGTGAAAACAAATGGATGAATTCAAGACAAACATATGCAATGCATTAATGAAACAGAGTTTGACATTAAAAGATAATTGTTTGAACAACAAAAGAAATTACAACTTCAAAAATTCAAACGAAACAAAGACATTCTCAATGATTTGGCATAGGAGAAGTGATTATGCTGGAGTCTATGGAGGGTCAAACTCGATCTCCTTGGCATCAATCATGTCTTGGATATTGTTCTTCAGAGGCCAACAGTTGTTTGTGTCATGTCCCGGGCTGTCAGAGTGGTATGCACACCTTTCATTGGGATGATAGGTAGAAGCAGAAGTGTTTGGGTTCCGGAGGGGAGCCCTCAATGTAATCAGCCCTGCCTACAACATGCGTTGTAGTGCCTGACCCAGTGACATGTTGATCTTGGTGAACTGTCTCTTAGGCGCGACCTCCTTATGCTGATGCCCCTGTCTTTGTTGAGCAGGCGCATGATTAGAGATCAAGATTACTCCTACGTGTTGGTCATGACGGCTCTTTTGACCATGCACAGCATTAGACTCTTTCTTCCCATTGTGGGGGAGCTTCTATACATCAGAGGGTGTAGCTCCTTGGATCTTTCCACTTTTGATGCCAGCCTCAACCCTTTCGCCGGTCAGTATTAGCTCGGAGAACCCGGCTGAGGAGCTTCCAATTAAGTGATTGAAGAAAGGCCCTGTCAAAGTCCCCATGAAGATGTCAATCAGCTCTCTGTCAGTTAAAGGAGGTTGCACCATACCATCCAGATCTCTCCACTTTTGGGCATATCCTTTGAAGCTCTCGTCAGGACTCATAGTCATGTTCTGCAATTGGACACGAGTAGGTGCAAGATCAGCATTGTATTGATATTGTTTGTAAAAAGCCATAGTTAAATCTTCCCAGGTGTGGATGTAAGAACTCTCCAATTGATAAAACCACTCGAGTTGAGCCCCAACCAAACTTTCTTGGAAGAAATGGATCCAAAGCTTTGGATCAGTTGTGTATGGTTGAATCTTGCGGGCATAAGACTTTAGATGCATCTCAGGGCAAGAGACTCCATCATACAGGGCCAAGGTGGGGACTTTGAACTTTGGAGGGATGACTAACCCAGGAACCAAACCCATGTCTCCTAAATCCAAGCCAGGTATTTGCTGAATCTCCATAGCATTGAGGCGATCCTCCAACTGTTTGTACTTGTCATCAGCGGGAGGATATTGTTTTTCATAGTAGTCAGCTTCATCAATCTCCAAATTGTGGTCTTCTTCAAGACTATCCCCTATGTTGGATGGAGTTGCAAGGTCTATGGTCTTAGGTCTTCTTCTCAAGTTCAGGATGTTGGCTGCCTTCTTGGACTTCTTCTTCTTGTCTTTGAGAAGGAGAGCTGTCAGATCCTCTTGCCCTTTACCCATAGCCAGAAGCATTTGTTGGAATTGAGCATTTTGAGCTTGGAGATCTTTCACCGTTTGTTCCATATCCATCTTACTGAACTAAACAGTAGGAAGATAAGCAGACCTGTATGGGGGAAACCTGTTATGCAATGATATGTGTGATATATATGTAATGTTTTCAAGGATCTCTTGGGGTAAACACAAGAGAACGTTAGAGGTTGAACTTCGATCTTTGATTGGAGAACTTTGCACCGGTGGATGTCTTTCCACGAGAATCAAGCTCACCATGTCAAGTGGGTCATAGCCCCTGATTCAAGTTGTTGCACTTGATCTTTGATGGCATTTGTTTAGAGGAGAACCTCTTGCCCCTTGGTAGACGTCTAGTTCAACGTAACCCTGCATCAAAAGAACCTCGAGATCCTTGAAATGGTTATTGAAAATGCTATGGTATGATGTCATGATGTTATGTACATGTATGCAAAAGCAAGTAGGTGTATATACAGGTAATCATATTCACACAAAGCAAATAAGTCCTTAGGTTTAGGCTTGCATGGGGTTGTAGGTAAGTACCCTCTTGAAGTTAGTTGGCTCATCCTGTCCTAAAATAGAAACCGGGTTCTAAGGAGCTCAATATCATTAGACTGTTTTCTGTGTTCATTGTTTTGGTTTAGCCACTTAACTGGCGACCAAAATATTCCAAGAAAACAACCCTCAATGAGTGTAGTATCGAGTATCTACCAACTTCGAACTGCACCAAAGTCGGTCATCTCACTACCCCTAAAAAGGCTAAGATGGTCAATTAAGGTCCTAAGAGTTCGTTAGTGCTTCATGACATCACTCAGCGGCCCCATACTCTCCTTGATTGAACTCAAGGGTTACCGGTACTCACAAATATGTCACACTAACATAGCTTACTGCTTCAACCATGTCGGTATACCCCGCACAGTTCCGTCACAGTTTTATTGCTATTTACCTAAGAAGGTGCCCCAAATTCGGGTGTAGGATTTACATTAAACCCAAACAAGGACCCAAAAGTAAAGCAAGTATGTATGGGTGATCTAAAACCCTAAGGTAACCCCACTTTTAAATTTGTCTCCAGCTGAGTCGCCAGTTCTGTGATACGGTGGGAGAACTGACTTGAGGTTTTGTGTTTGTATTCGCACTTGTTCGGTTTAGCAAGAGTCGCCACCGACTTTTTATTTTATCCTAAAGGAAAGGTTAAAAAGCACAGGAAAATCCTTTGAGATGTTTCGTGGGTTTGGGGGGTAGATTATGAAAAGGGAAGGTATTAGCACCCTTTTCATCCATGGTTATCCATGGGCTCTTAGTTACTTGTTTTAGATCACTTGCCTTTGATTTTCAATTTCTTGAAATGGTGGTGTGTGTGTGTTTGAAAATGTTTTGAAAAAGATGCCTTGTCTAGGCAACCGTTGTAACAATTCTCTACTCGAATGTTTTACAAAGGTGTTTGTCTTTTTGAAAAGATATTTCAATGTTTTTGAAAGTTGTTTTTGAAAGTTGTGTTGTGAAGTGTGTTTTGAAAAGTAGGCAAGTGTGTTTTGTAAGTTTGATCAAGTAACTAAGAGTTGTCTACCCCTAAATTTACTCAAAGATTTTTCCTATGTTTTAACCCTTTTAACAGTATGGTTCCACCATTGTATTTGGTGGACAATCTTGTGTTAGGATGTTAACGGGACGGGCGCGGGTCATCGTATGGACCATGAATGCAATGGTGCCAAGTGTCTTTGGCAATTTGCTTGAGGGACTATGATCATTTTGTTTAGGCAACTTTCGAAAGCGTCATCGAGGGACTATGATCATTTGATTTGTTTTGTTTTGCCAAAGAAACTCAACATGCAAGCATGGCCCATTTTGGAAGGCAACAAGCGGGATTACCCTAGGGGTGCAAGTGTGAATAGTGTATTGATTATCATGCATTTTGTCTTTGAATTAGATTATCTAGCGGTTGATTTTATTTACATACAAACCCTAGGTCTAAACATGGTATAATTGAAAGCGATAAATTGTGGGAATTTAAAGTCTACGCTATTACAAATAAGTATCCGGGAGTGGGGGTACAAATATTTACAAATGGGGATGAGACTTATCAGGATAGTAGTGTCCAAATATATTTACAACCAAATCGAATCACATTCTCAATGTAACGTGTATCAATGCATAAGAATAAAAGCAATGTATCAAAAGTATTTGTGAAAGTATATATGATTATTTACAAATGATAAAAATGTTAACTTAATGCAAAATTAAGTATTTTATTTATTCTTTTTGTGTTTTTGTTAATTATGCATAAACAAAAGATTTAAGAAAAGAAAATGCTTAAGAAATTCTATTTTTATGTATTAATATTTTTATATATTTTAGTTAATATACAAAAGAAAAGAAAAGAAAATTGTTTAAAATTTAAATATCCTATTATCTATGTATTTAGTTAGTGTATAAAGGTTTATTAAACAAAGATTCTAAAAAAGAAAATTATTTAATTTAGAAAAATCCTATTTTTATGTACTCTTAAATATTATTAAAAAAAAGTATTAATAAACATTTTGCAAAGAAAAAAGAATTTAATGTATCATTTTTTATTTAAACAAAAATATTAGTATGAGTTTAAAAAAAGGGAAAATAAAGGGATAAGTAAAAAAGGATATTGGTTTTCAAAAATATAAAAAAAAGGTTAAGAGAAATTAATGGGCTTAAAGAGGAAAGCTGGGTGGCCCAAATAAAACAAAACAAAAGACTAAGACCAGGGGGGGGTACGCGCCAGATTTATTGGGCTTAAGGCTTGTTAATGGGGCGAACCGGCCCAAGGTTTTTTAACACATTTGTTTGTTAGGGTTTGTTTTAGTTTTCTCAGAAACAAGGATTACAGCGTTACAGAGGCGCCGCTTCCATTCATCATCTTCTTCATCTCCTTGAGCCAAGCTTCTGACTTTCCCCCTTGGTCTCAGCTACCAAACGCCATCATTACTCCCTCCTCTCCATGGTCACACAGGTGGAGATTTCGAAGAAGCTAATGATTCAAACTTAACGCCTTTTTAGGGTTTCAGTTCTTGCATGTTTTTAATCTTTTTATGTATTGATTCTATGTGTTATTGTCCATGCGAGGTGTGAAAAGAGGGAGAAAAATACTACCTTTGGAGTTCGTTGCTTGGAGAGGAGGAGAGGCGAACTGGAGGCGTGTCTCAGGCAGCTGAAGGCAAGGGAATATGATGCGCTGTGAGCTTTGCTTTTCCTGGTATTCGTATTTGCTTTAGGTTGTTTTCAATGATGATAATAATCTGAGAATTGTTGGCTTAGCGTTTCACTTCTTTTCCCCTCTTTTGCTTGCTTGCTGAGATGCTTGTTGAAATGTTGATGTTCTTGCTTCTGAGTATGATGTTTTTTGACTCTGAAATGCTTTTTCTTCCCTTTTGGCTTTGATTATGATATCTGAGTTTCTTTTCCTCTGAGCTTGATGGTATCGATTCTGAGTATGGATTTGTTATTGTTAGCCCAATGATCAGGTTGCTCTGAGGGCTTTGTTGGTTATTTGGATGCTTCAGTGTTTGATTTCTTTTCCTCTTCTTCTGCTTGCCTCTGAGATGCTTGTTGATGTTGATTTTGAGTATTGCTTTTGTGCCTAGATTCTGAGTTGCCTTTGTTGGATATGGATGATGGTTGGGACAGGCAGGTTTGTATGGCTTGTTTGGAGCTTTAGGCTTTGAAAAGCTTGTGGGCTTGTTGTTTGACTGGTAACTTTTGATGAATAAACTCTTTAGGCTTTACAGGGCTTGAGGGTTCTGTTTGTGAGTTTGCTTCAGTTTGTATGGCTTTTTCTGGTGTAGGCTTTGTGTTACAGGTTTATGCAGGTGAAGGATTGTTTTTGAAAGGGCTTCTGTTTGAGGCTTGATATGCTTGTGTTATTTGTTTGAAAACTGGTTTTTTAATCAGGTTTGTATGGCTTCAAACCAGCTTGAGGCATCTCTGGTTTGTGTTTCTGTTATGTAACAAGTTTATGCTTGAGGCAACTCTGTTTGTGTTTGCTTTTGATACAGGCTTGAGCTTGTGTTAATTCTTTGTATTTTTCTGCCCTCCCCTTTTGCTTGTTCTATAACAGTCTGTTTTATATCCTTAAGCCTCAAGCCTTCTGTAAGCCTTTCTCTCCTCTCTCTTTCTCTCTCCACAGGTTTAAAAAGCATTTTATTGCTTAAAATTGTACCTTACTCTGAAAAAGTGACTGGCTGAAAAAATGATGAATTTGAATGTTGCTTGTATATTAGTTTTCCTCTGCATACTTGCCAGATTTCCTGCATATCTTGTGCACTTTGTTGACAGCTTTTTGGATAGCCTTTTGATAGCTTTTGGACTTGGTTTAGTTTCTTCAGTTTGCAATCAGTTTAGTTTGGACTTTGTGCATTGGTTTTGAAACTTTGAACTGTGCAATTTGTTTTTTTGGCATATTCAGTAGCTGTTCAGTTTGCCTCTTTGGTTGACAATTTTGGAATTATGCAGCTTGTTTGATATTTTGAATTTGTGCAATTGTAGCTTTGTGCATTTCATATTTTTTGCAAGCATATTTCTATCCCTCTTTGTGAACCAAGAATTTCTTGTGATTTGCAGAGAGGGTGAATAAACTGATTCCGGCCAGTCACTTTTAATGATGAGCTTTTTAAATTAACTGTCTGTTTTTTTTTTTATTTCATTTGCATTTGACTTCTTTCCCTTCTTTTTTGTAGGTAAAAATAAGTTGATCAAAGGAGCATCAGTAGAAGATGAAGACTTAGGAAATTTTAGGATGTAGCTTTATTCCATTTTAATTATTTGTAATAATATTAATGTAAATGACTGTAAATGAATTTACAGTATTCAAATAATATCTGTAACAAACAATTCAAAATGAATAAAAAAATATTTTCTGTCATATTTCTCTTTTATTTCTCTTCAATTGTTTATTTAATTATTTATATTTCTTGAATTATAATAACTGGAAGTAAATCCCAACTATTCTAACTTAGAATAAATAAATAATTAATAAACACTGTGGTCTTGTAATCAATAATAAACCCGGCGTCCCAATTAAACATGAGCAATGCACAGTCAATCAAACAAACATCCATATGCCTATCTCTTTACTGATTAAATCAAACCCTGCAAGTTCTCAATCCAAATGCCTCAGCCCATATCTCAGAGTAATTTGAAAAGAACTGTAGAATTAATTCTTTCTGAGAATGCGCGCACAAAACCCTGATTCTTGATTTAATGTCGAAGAAGCGCCTGCCTGATCAAACCCTGAGCCAAACTCAACCAAACCCTAATAATCTGCTTGAACTGTTCCAGAGCCATGAAAACCCTAATTTTGTCTGACTGGTGAGAAAAGTCTGTTTTGACCGATTCTTAGGCCAATCTGAAAAATCAGGAGAAGCCCGAAGCTGTGATTTCTTGTGGAAAAAAAAGGAGGGCAAATTTTGGGGTACAACAGTATGAAAAGGAAACACATGACATGAAGGTGCTAGAGGAAAGTTTGAGAGCCCAAATCCAAAGTTTGGCACAAGCTTCCTTAGATCAAGAGGAGAAAATAAAGTACCTTGCCACCGAACTCCAAGACAGCCACAAATCAGAGGTCAAAGCACACCTTGAAAGGATAGAAGCAGAGAGACTTTTGACTTAGAGGACTCGAGAATATGAGCATGTATGTTTAGAGCTGTAGGTTCTTCAAAAGGATTTTCTCATCCAACGAAGGCTTTACACAGAAATGAGTGGTGAAAAGATGTATTGGGAAGAGCAGTATACCAAGATCGCCCAAGCTGGGATGGATAACCACAAGATAATCCCACATTTGTATCAGGAATACAGGTGCTACAAAGACAAACATGAAAAGCTCGTCTTCTTAGCCAACAATCTCATTGAGGACATCAATAGAAGCTTAAGAGATGCAGAGAATGTAATGGTTCCTCTTCCGAAGGACGTTGAGGACTTTCTACAGATTTGTCGATCAAATGTTGATTTCAATTTGTAATATTTTTCAAATATCTGGATTACATTACTCTTAATAAAGGCATTTTGTTTCCCTATCTCGAAGGCGTGTCTATTTTAAAGCTGGTCACCAAATAAAATAATAAATAGATACAAATATGTACCCAAGTAAATAAGATAGTTAAAATAAGAATCATTTCATGATCATGCACATCCATTTTCACGCATGCATTTATAAAACACTTGCATGTCATATCAAAAATCTCATTTTCTTTAAAAATCTCTCCAGTTAAGCCATTGGTAAAAGAAGACTTCCACCTCCTTGGCCTCCATATCAAACAAGGGCCCATCAACAGAAAGCAATGGAACAGATCGAGGAGACTCAAGTTATGTTCAAAGAGGATCTTCATCAGGTGAAGGGTGACGTAAGCTCAATGAAAGGAGATTTGAGCCAGGTTCTTCTAGTTTTGAAGAACATTATCAACAGGCAGGATCAAATTCCCAGGGTAGCTTTTGAAGAGGTAGCTCAAACTTTTGGTGCATCGAGCGGTCACCAACTTAGGAATGAGCCAGAAGCAGGACCCCAAAAGTCCGCAATAGCCCAGCAAGAGGTTGAAACTGAAAGATTCATCCCACCACCATCAAAAGTAGGGGCATCACATACCCTACAACTTCCAACCAGTAACGCAGATAATTACCTAGACTTGTAATACGAAGATCATGACCCAGAGGATGCTCTTCAGGCACCCTTGAAGTCAACTGGTGCTCATGTTACGGACAACCCACTGGTAATGGATTAGTATAAAGCCTTGGAATAAAGACTGAAGGTTGTGGAGGGCTTCGACGCTTTTGAAGTAGACGCTCTGGAAATGGGTTTAGTCCCTGATTTGGTGATACCGCCAAAATTCAAAGTACCCGACTTTGGCAAGTATAAAGGGATCACTTGTCCGAGGAATCATCTTCATATGTACTGCAGAAAGATGCATGCCCACGCCCATGATCAGAAACTAATGATTCACTGTTTCCAAGACAATCTAAGTGGGGCATCTTTGGACTGGTACATGCAGTTAGAACAAACGCATATCCGAACCTGGATGGATCATGCTAATGCTTTCTTGAAACATTACAAGTATAAGTTGTACATGGCGCCAACTCGCTTGCAACTCCAAAATTTGTACCAAAAGAAGAAAGAGTCCTTCAAAGAATATGCTCAAAGGTGGAGGGAGATGGCATCCCGTGTACAACTCCCACTGCTGGAAAAGGAACTCGTAGACATGTTCATGGGAACCCTACAAGGGATTTATCATGATAAAATGATGGTAAGTGTCACTTCAGGATTTTTAGACTTAGTAACTATTGGCGAAAGAATCGAAACTCGTTTGAAGAGCAGAAAGATATCAGGGGGATTGTCAATCACCCCTTACAATTCAAAAAGATCGGCTTAAAAATTACGAAGAAAGAAGGAGGGAGAAGTCAACATTGTGGCCTCATAACCAAGGGCATCACAACCATTAGTGATCCCGCAAGGATAAAGGCAGGACATATTTAAAAGGCCACCTAGAAATTTTGATCCACTGCCCATGCCACCAAGCCAGTTATTATAACACTTGGTTAAAGCATCCCTGGTGGAAATCAAGCCTTTAGCTCCTCCGGTCGGGCCACTCCCGCAAAGATACAATGCCAACGCTAGGTGTGAGTATCATGCAAATTCACCAAGGCACACCATAGACCAATGTTGGGCCTTCAAGCATAAGGTTCAGGATTTGCTAGAGTCTCAAGACATCACCTTCGACAAGTCTAATATCAAGTCAAACCATATGCCTCCACATGGTGGACCGACAATAAATGCAATCAAGGTGGTCACCGACTTTGGGGAAACCATAAAGGCAAAAACCCCTATCAACTTGTTGAAGGAATATCTGTTTGAATGTGGATTCCAGTTAAATCACAATAAAGATTTTGAAACAACTTTGGAAAATCTGGTGGATCGGGGGATAGTCCAATTTGGACTGTACCCTGGAGAAAAATATGTAGCCATAATCGGAGGGAAAAGCCACTGGTAATCCCTTGCCAAGATCCAAGCCTTACCAAGAAGACTCTAGTCACTCCATGGGGAGAATCAGCAGAGGTCACCAGAAGGGTACCTAAGAAGACCCTCTTGATACCCACTACTCCAAAAGCCACGATAGTAATTAAGGGACCGTCACCTATCCCTTAGGAGAATAATAAAGCGATACCTTGGAGTTACGACTCAGTTGTGTACATCAATGGAGTGAAGCAGGAAAGTGGGCCCTCCGTAAGTCAAGGACCTGCAATTTTAAACATAGCAGGAAAAGGAGGTATGACCCGAAGTGGTCGAATCTATGAAGCCGAACAATCAAAAAAGACATATTTGACTCTGACGAAGGACAAAGGAAAATCAGTGGTTAATACAAATCAGGAAACAGAATCTCCGATCAAAGACTTTACTAATCAAGAGGCAGAGGAGTTTCTGAAAATAATCAAAAAGAGTGACTACAGAGTGGTGGATCAGCTCCATCAAACTCCGGCAAAAAGCTTCATACTCTAGTAGCTAATCAACTCTGAAGCACACTAGGATTATTTAATGAAGGTGTTAAGTTAAGCTCATGTCGCAAAAGAAATTTCAGTAAATCAATTCGACAATGTCGTAGCAAATCTCACGTTCGGATCCTACCTGGGTTTCAACAACAGTGAATTACGGCAAATAGGCCAGGCCCATAACAAAGCACTCCACATTATTATGCAGATAGATACTACCCATTTGTCCAGGGTTCTTACTGACACCGGTTCCTCTCTTAATGTGTTGCCAAAGTCAAGTCTCGTAAAGTTAACAATAGACGATGTAACAATGAGACCAAGTTCCACGGTAGTAAAGGCATTTGACGGTTCTCGAAGCTCGGTGCTAGGAGAGGTGGACCTTCCAGTCAAGATTGGGCCGCATATATTCAATATCCCCTTTCAGGTCATGGACATCGAACCGGCATACACTTGTTTACTGGGGAGACCTTGGATCCATGCGGCAGGGGCAGTAACCTCGACCCTGCATCAAAAGTTGAAGTTCCTAGTAGAAGGGAAGTTGATCATAATTGATGGTGAGGAAGACATTTTTGTAATCCATATTGAATCATACAGATATATGAGTGTCGACGAAGATTGCATAGCTACCCCTTCCAGGCTTTGGAAATTTCTTCGATGGTAACATTACCGGTTGAGAAGGGTAACAAGACTAAAGTGACATCATGGAGAGATCTGCAAATGACTATGGGAGGTGATGCCTCAAAACACTGGGGAAAGCTCCTAGAAATTCCTGCGAAGAAGAATCGCTTTGGTTTGGGTTACGAATCGTCAAAGGCTACTCTGAAAGGCAAAGCATGTTTTCCTCTGATCCGAGAGACGTTCGTCAGAAAAGGAATGGAGCATGGCGGGAATGTGGCAATGATATCAAGCAAAATCAATACCAAAAGGGAAACCGACTTCATCAGAGAGGGTGCCCCAGGAGAAGAGCTTAAAGGATGGACTGCTGTGGAGATTCCCGAGATATTTTTCTTTTCTAAGTAATATTTCTTGTTTTGAAAGAACCTATGTCAAACCCGAGGCATAGGGGTTTCTTGTAAGGGTTTTCGTTGTTCTTATTTCAGACAATATTTATAATTAATAAAAGTTATATTTTGTTTTCAATTAAGATCCTTGTGTTTCTTTTGCATTTATCTACTAAATATAAAAATGGCAATACTTTATTTGCATATACATTTTCAAATTCCAAGGCTAAAATATGCACCAAAACATGATAAATGTGCAGATCCATGCCCAAAATTACCAATAACACTACTGCTACGACCCGATACGATTTTGATGTTCCTATCCACCAACCCAAAGAGTAAGATGACGAAGATCTTGAACTCTCTAAGGAAATGGCGAGGGAAATAGAGCGAAAGGCTAACATCATACAACCGTATCAAGAGCCTATTGAGACCATTAACCTGGGCACATAAGGAGATCCAAAAGAAATCAAGCTGGGGGCAATGTTGGAACAGAGCGTCAAAGACAGGCTAATCAAGTTATTACACGAGTATATGGATATATTCGCTTGGTCCTACAGGGATATGCCAGGGTTGGATACAGACATCGTGGTGCATAGATTACCTCTCAAAGAAGGTTGTTCTCCAGTCAGGCAAAAACTCAGAAGAACCCGTCCAGATATGTCCAGCAAAATTAGAGAAGAGGTTCTCAAACAATTTGACGCGGGGTTTCTAGCAGTGGTAGACTATCCACCCTGGATAGCTAACATTGTACTAGTACCCAAGAAGGATGGAAAAGTACGCATGTGCATAGACTATCGAGACCTAAACAAGGAAAGTCCCAAAGACGATTTTCCGTTACCTCACATAGATGTCCTAGTAGACAATACAACTCAAGCCTCAGTATTCTCATTTATGGACGGTTTCTCGGGCTATAATCAAATCAAAATGGAGCCTTAGGACATGGAAAAGACTACCTTCATGACACCTTAGGGAACTTTCTGCTACAAAGTAATGCCATTTGGTCTCAAGAACGCAGGGGCAACCTATCAGAGGGCCATAGTCACGTTATTCCATGATATGATCCACAAGGAGGTTGAAGTATACGTAGATGATATGATTGCCAAATCCCATATGGAGGAGGAACATATCATACATCTGTAAAAGTTGTTAAAACGGCTACGCAAATTTAGACTAAGGTTGAACCCGAACAAATGCATATTTGGCGTCAGATCAGGTAAATTGTTAGGTTTTATTGTAAGCCAGCGTGGTATCGAGGTGGATCACGACAAAGTGAAAGATATACAAGAGATTCCCACGCCAAGGACGGAAAAAGAAATATGTGGTTTCTTAGGGCGGTTGAACTACATCTCAAGGTTCATATCACATCTAACAGCTACGTGCAAACCAATATTCAAGTTATTAGGAAAGGATCAGACAGTAGTATGGAATGAAGATTGTCAAACTGCCTTCGAGACAATAAAACAGTATCTACAAGAGCCACTAGTCTTAATACCACCAGTCCCTGGAAGGCTTCTCATCATGTACTTGACAGTGCTCGAAGGGTCAATGGGTTGTGTTTTGGGACAACAGGATGAAATAGGTAGAAAGGAGCATGCAATCTATTACCTCAGCAAGTTCACCGACTACGAAACCCGATACTCACTCCTAGAGAAAACTTGTTGCGCATTGGTTTGGGCTACCAAGAGGTTGAGACAATATATGTTAACCCATACTACATGGTTAATAGCAAGAATGGATCATCTAAAATACGTATTTGAAAAGCTAGCTCTTACGGGAAGAATTCCATGATGGCAAATGTTACTATCAAAATACGTCATCCAATACGTCACACAAAAGACCATCAAACGTAGTATACTAGCTGATTACCTCGATCACCAACCGTTATCAGAATATCAGCCCATGAAGTTCTACTTTCCCGACGAGGATGTCGTATTTATAGCTGACTACGAAATACCAGGACCCGATGAAGAGCCTGAGCCAGGGGCACGTTGGACACTCATGTTCGACGGGGCTTCAAATGCACTAGGTCACGGTGTAGGGGCAGTATTAACATCTCCCAAGAATCATCACCACCCTTACACTGCAAGGTTATGTTTTGACTGCACCAACAGCATCTCCGAATATGAAGCCTGTATACTAGGGATGGAAGCTACCATTGATTTAAGAATAAAGCACCTTGAAGTGTTCGGGGATTCTGTATTAGTCATATACCAGGTTAATGGCAAATGGGATACTAAACACCCTAAACTGATTCCATATCGGGATCATGTTTTAAAGTTAGCTGCAGAATTTACATAAATCACTTTCTGTCATATCCCACGAGAAGAAAATCAAATGGCAGACGCTCTAGAAACCATATCAGCTATGTTCAAAGTGACTTGGCTGAATCATGAACCGTGTATTATGATTAGACATTTCGAAGAACCTGCACACTTCCTTGCTATTGAGGAAGGACCTGACAATAAACCTTGGTTTTATGACATCAAAAAGTACTTGGAAAGGCAGGAATACCCGGAAAATGCCTCTATCATTGACAAGCGAACCTTGCGAAGGTTAGCTTCCAAATTCTTTCTGAGTAATGAAGTGGTATACAAAAGAAATTACGACATGGTACTACTCAGATGTGTGGAAAAGCAAGAAGCAGATACACTCATGAGAGAAATCCAAGGGCACTTTCGGGACCCATACAAACAAGCTCGCCATGGCTAGAAAGATTCTGCGAGCAGGGTATTACTGGTTAACAATGGAAGCTAATTGCTACCACTACACGAAGACATGCCATAAATGTCAGATCTACGCCGACAGGATAAATGTACCATTGACTCCTCTGAACGTCATGAGATCCCCTTGGCCATTTTTGATGTGGGAATTGATATGATTGGTATGATCGAGCCGAGAGCATCCAACAGACAACACTTTATATTGGTAGCCATCGACTACTTTACCAAATAGGTAGAAGCAACATCCTACGCCGACGTAACAAGTCAAGTGGTTACACGCTTCATCAAACAGAATATCATATGCAGATATGGTGTCCCAAGCCGGATAATTACAGATAACGGGTCTAATTTAAAAAACAAGATGATGAAGGAACTATGCGACGACTTCAAAATCGAGCACCATAATTCCTCACCATATAGACCAATGATGAACGGGGCTGTCGAAGTAGCCAACAAAAATATTAAGAAAACCATCCAAAAAATGGTAAAGACATACAAAGATTGGCATGGAGGCAGTACTCCTAGTGGAAATTGAGATACCATCACCCCGAGTCCTGAGGGAAACAAAACTGGAAGAGGCAGAATGGGTACAGGCTCGACTCGACCAGCTCAACCTCATTGAAGAAAAATGGTTAACGACTTTGTGTCATAGTCAGTTACATCAAAAGAGAATGAAGAGGGCCTTCAACAAGAAGGTACGCCCTCGAATATTCAAGGAAGGGGATCTAGTGCTCAAAAAGATTCTACTACCTCGCCTCAATTCACGTGGTAAATAGACACCCAACTACGAAGGTCCATTCGTAGTCAAAACAACTTTCTTTGGAGGTGGTCTCGTCCTCACAACAATGGATGGGGAAGAACTACTGCATCCAACCAACTCGAACGCAGTCAAAAAATACTATGTATAAAAATCTCGCTAAGATCAAACCTCCAAAAGGTGCGACTTAAGCAAAAAAAGGAGCGTCCCGGTGGATCGAAAACCCTAAAGGGCGATCCAGGAAAAAATTAGGGGCACACAACAAAAAAATTATCCCGGTGGATTGAAAACCCGAAAGGGCAATCCAGGCAAAAGTTAGGGATTTCATACAAAGAAATAAAGTAAAAAAAGACTGCGATCTGAGAGCTACGACTACAAACCATGAAGGTAAGGATATATTGGAATCATACAACTCAAAGGCAAGGGAGATAAGATCATCAAAAGATATGGGGGAACATCAGTAGCGATTATCATTTTTTTCATTGCCATTTATTGTTTTAAGACTTTTTGTAATTACCTCTTTCTAGGAATTGCATCTTGTATTCTCGCCCACTCTGAGGCATATCAATAAAACACTTGTTTTCGTTATATCTTTCGAATCATGTTTTCTTTTCTCAAATTTGTTTACATAATACTATGATCATTACTTATGAATATTGTCTTGAAATAATTTCGGGGAATTAACAGAATAAAAGCATCTGACAAATATCGAAAAAACACTTGGGTTAGAAAAACATCGAAGGAAAATCCTCGCATACGTCCATGCACACAGTTACTCCTACGTCTTGCAAATATCTATGCACAGGTCTGTGTTTGTACCTATGCATATCTACGCGTCCATTTACGAAGTCTATGACCACACACACGTCTGCACATATGCTTGCACTCGATGATACAAAGTCATTACATATATATACACATCTCTACGCCAAGTCTACGTCCATGTCATCACCTATTCCTGACTTACGACACAAGGTCTACGCTTACGTTTGCGCTTAAAAATCTACGCACAGGCCATCATTTACGTCTACGCCTACATCTATACAAAATCAATGTTCAAATTTTGCTAACATTCAAGCTCAACAGTACTACGGTGACACAACATACAACGCCAGGAATTGGTAAGTCTAAGCCAATGGTTTAAAGGAGAACGCCAAAAAGGATCTTCATAACGTTCCAAGGCATACACGCATCTTACACACATTTCATACATAGATACATATTGCATATCCCAAGCATACATACACTATGCACTCTTGCATACAATACACATATAATCAGGGTTCCATGTCAAGTTCAAACATCATACATTTTGCATACCCACAACATTCAATGCACATGCATACATATATCGCCTAGCGAACAGACAAATAATTTTACCCTCGATTCAACTATCTAAGGGTCAATCCACACAATACTCCTCCTACGGTTCAACATGTCACCTCAGTCTTCATGCCATGACACATTCATCCCATCACTTAAGTCTTCATGCAGTGATGAGTTCCTTACAAGCTCAGTGTGTTGCCCCTAAGCCGCATCATATCTTTAAAGCCCATTATGTTTCCTCTAAGCCGCAACGCATTCTCAAGACCCATTGCATTGCCCCTAAGCCGTAACGCATTTTTCAAAACTCGGTATATTGCTTCTAAGCTGAAATATATCCATTCAATACAAACACATTGCCTCTAAGCCGCAATGTATCCTCCAACTCAACATGTTGCCTCTAAGCCGCAACATATTCTAAAAACCCATTTCATTGCCCCTAAGCCGCAACACATTGTCAAAGCTAAGTATATTGCTTCTAAGCCGCAATATACCATCCAATTCAAATACATTTCCTCTAAGCCGCAATGTATCTTTCCAGATCAACATATGCCTTTAAGCCATAATATACCATCCAATTCAAATACATTGCCTCTAAGCCGCAATGTATCTTTCCAGATTAACATATTGCCTCTAAGCCGCAATATATTATCCGAACCAGAACATTGCCTCTAAGCCGTAATGCATTACCCAAACTCAGACCATCATACAACAATGTTTGAAACAACAAATTTAGCTTATCACATCAGATTTCACGCAGTGATCTGCGAACCTAAACCATTGCCTCAGACTTCATGCAGCAATGTATTTCGTTATGCCAATTTCCAAAACATCGCCTCAGACATCAGGCAGCAACTCGCAAATGTAATCCACGACCTCAGTCTTCAAGCAGCCATGCATCATCAATCATTTCTATACTCACCCTCCAAATGGTTGAGTAAGCCAATACATACAAAATCGCGTTGTCTTCCTCATTATCAAACCCGGGGTAAACGATATATTATCAGTTTTCCTACTTCCTTGGAACTTATAAGGGTATGCTACATCAGCGTAACCTTATGTTTGTCAGACAAATTTTGTGATACCTCAAGTATTCAATAAACTCCCAATCCAAACGTGCGAGACTTAAGTTTTCTCAGGCTATTCGATTGGAAGATAATTGAATAGGGGCAGCTGTCGTACCCCAAAATTTTCCTACCTCGATAATTTCATTCTTCGAGATTAAAATAGAAGAAACATTTAATTAAGGATGATACATCAGTATCTGATGGCCCATTTTTATCTAAGAAAAGGGGTGTATTTCAAAATGGGGCTTTCTAAATCAGAAAGACTCATAAATCTGTTCGCGACGCATGTTGGCCCATGGCCCATGCAATTCAAAAGGAAAATAATAAAATTATTACTAAGTTATTAAATTATAAACTCTATTTAAATTTAAGTTACTATTAATTAATAAGCGCTACATAAGGGTTCATTAGGTATTATTGTTGTTAGTAGAAAGAAGAAGTGAAAACATTAAATTGGAAGTTCGTTAGACTTCGTTTGGCCCATTCATTTTGGGGTTTGAATAACAAAAATGGGGTATGTTTACAAGTTACAAAGTCCATTGGGGCTTAGCAGCCCATTTCAAGTTGGTTGTTGTTGTGTTTTTAAGAAAAAAGTATTATCATTTTAATAAAATAAATAAATAAATAAGAAATAGACATTTCTACTGCTGATAATTTTTTTTCCATTTTATTAAAGGATGTTATGTTGATTATTATGTACATAATTTGTATTAAGGATGTTTGTTAAGAAAAAAGTCTATTGGACCAGACTAGGCCCAATACACATTAACGAAAAAAAGACTGTTTTTATTGAACAGGCCCATTAGCGCGCTGGCCCAAACTACCTAAAAAATGTGTACTATTTTTTTAATCCAAGTGCTTGATTTCTTCAGAAAAAACAGATCATGTTCAAATTCAATTAAAAGAACGATGCAAAATCATCAAATCCAATCTCAGAATTCCAATCAAATTTTATAAAATCAAATAAAACAAATAAAATCTCTATCAAATCTCAGAATTACATTCAATAAATAATATTACAAAAAAACAAATCAAATCTAATACATATATTATAGAATACATTACAAACGAATCAATTACATCAAATTAAATCCCTAAAATTGATTCTAATCTCCCTAATATATGCAATCCATAAAAACAAAGTCTAAAAAACCCTATTTTTAACACTATAAAGAGAGAATTACAAATTCAGAACGGGGGATTCGGAAAATTGGTGAGAAAAGAGGACATAATTCAGAAGAAGAAAAATTGGAAGAAGCATAGTTGAAGAAGAACGTGTAGAATTCGTACAACCTCGCTTGTAGTTGAAGAAAGGAGAAGAAGTAATTAGGGTTTTAACATCTGAAACCCTAATTACGGATCCTCCACCATCAATCAAAAGCTTTCACCTCCATCAGCCACCATCTCGTAAACCTGCAGAATCCAAGAAGAAGAGGAGATTAGTGCCAGAAGGTTCAAAGAACTCAGGATCGGAAATCGCTCGAAAGAGGTAAACGGAACATATCTCTTTGTTTTTCATTTCTGTATTTTGCTACTATTATGATTTGGGGATGGTGAAGGTTGAATTCACAGTTGGCGAGATAGTGGGTTTGAGCGCCGCCAGGGGGGGTTGGTTTTAGGGTTTGATGTTGGAGAGGGTGGAAGAGAGAAAGGGTTGGAATGAAAAGAGAGAAGACTGTAATGGACGATACTGTATTGAAACAAAAAATAAAAATGTTAAATCCATTTCAATCTCATGCGCGCCAGTCTATAATAGCTAGTGTACTCCCTCACATCTCGTCCACATAATTCTGCTCAGACGGCCATGGGCCAAGTCTGCACCATAAGCTCCATACACCCTCGCATACTCAATCTCCCAGTCCCCTTGCAAACGCTTAATGGGCCAAGCCCATTACCTTTAGCACCCCCCATTCTTCTAAGTTAGTAGAACGTAAAACCAAACGCACCCTCTGGTCTGAACTATATTTGGGCCCAATCAGTTTCTTAACAGACCCGCTGTATTCTACTTATTAACTGAAAATACACCCCCCTGTTTAACAATAATTTTCAATATTTTTTATAATTCTAATTTTTTTATTCTATTTTCCTTTCTATTATTTAGTGATTATTATTCTTAATAATAATAATTACTATTATTATTAATTTTCATATTTCTAGTATTAATATTAATTATTATATTATATATAAATATCATCATTTAAATTATATTTTACTCAAAAAACTCATGAATATACTATTCTCTTGTATTATTTGCATTAAATATTTTAATCATGCATTAATTAAGATATTTTTGCAGTTAATACGATTAAAAAACACGCAACAAAAAACAAATTATCTTTTCGCAATCAACTAATATAATCAACTATTTTTGCAAAAGGATTTCAAACATATTTTGACTTACTGCGCATTTAGTCAAAATCTCCGCAATCACTACTCCCGACCAAAATGCGAGGTGATTCAAAATATGTTTGCGACCCCTAAAAAACACCAACCCCATATGAACTACGAATTTGGACTCTGATTCCTCATAAGAGGATATGTAGGCATATGATCTAAAATCGTGGCGAGTCTTGCTCATTAAAACTTAAAATCCAGTTTACCCTAAACCTAAACCTAGAGTCTAATATCCTTGTGAACAAGGTGGATGAAAGGTGCCTAACTCCTTCCTTTCATCTAATTGAGTCTGAAACCTAGAATCTCTGTCTGTGAATTAAGGTTTTCTGTTAGGGTCCCTTCCCTAGGATAAAAACTAATAATGGCGACTCTTGATTAAAAAACTAGTTGCTACACAAGGTATGATGTTCGAAGACATAGGGGGAATAGCGGAGTTGGAACACAATGAGATCACTTCCACATGTCTATTATTTTTGTTTTCACTTTGTACTCATTTCATTTATTTCGATAATATCCTCTTACTAGGATCTCTGTCTCCTTGTACAAAAGCACCTATTTGTAGGAAAACATCAATACAAATATATTTTGAAGGGCAAACTTTTTGTGTTCCTGTTTTGATTGCAAAAGCATCAAATGACTAAAATTGAATGAATATATGCATATGAACATGATTAACATTTAACAAATATATGAAAACAGTAACAAGCACCTCCTTAAGGATTTAGGATAATCCCCACAGAGTTGCCTTAATAAAATTATCCCCACAGAGCTAGATTCATGCAATCCCCAACCAGAGTTTCAATCTCTGGAAAACTCTCTCCCCAGTTGAGTTGGTCTAAAAAAGGGCCTTATAGACTTTTCCCTAAAAGAAACACCTCTCCAGCAGGTCGTCAAATTTTCTCTTCAACAAGGTTTATTTCCCCAACAAATTGCAAATTCCCCAGCTCGAGTTTTCCTCTCAGACTATTACAAATCAATGGACAAAACCCCTTAACCCCCGGCAAAGCCATTGGAATCCCTAATAGAGTCATTACTATCCTCGAAAGTGATTGTGAAGCCTGGAACCCCACCAGATAATAGTTGACTTCATTCCTCCAAAGCAAGTTACTGCGAAATCTAGACCCAACCAGATAACAATTCAACTTCATCCTTTCAAGCAAGTTATTGTGAAACCTGGAACCTGACCGGATAGCAATTCAACTTCATCCTTCCCAGTAAGTTATTATAAAGCCTTGAATCCGACCAGATAACAGTCAACTTCAGCAAGTGGTTACGAAGCCTAGAATCTGACCAGATAGCAATTAGCTTCATCTATTTCATCAATTACTACGAAGCCTGGAATCTGACCAGATAATAGTTAAATTCAGTAAGTTGTTACGAAGCCTGGAATCCGACCAGATAACAATTTACTTCATTCTCTCAGAAATTGGCTGTGAAGCCTAGAATCCGACCAGATAACAGTTAAACTCAGTAAGTTACTGCGAAGCCTGGAATCTGACCAAATAACAGTTACTTCAATTTTATGCAAAGCTTGGAATTCGACCAGATAACGGTTTAATTTCATCTAAGTTGCTGCGAAGCCTGGAATCCGACCAGATAACAGTTTAACTTCTTTAATCGTTGTGAAGCCTGAAATCCGACCAGATAACAACAATCTACTGCAAAGTCTAGACCCGACCAGATAACACTTCAACTTCATCCTTTCTAGCAAGTTACTATGAAGCCTGGACCCGACCAGATAACAGTTGATTTCATATAAGTTAGTGTAAAGCCTGGAATTCAACCAGATGCCAACTCAACTTCATTTCTCTAAAAGTTTTTTACTGCGAAGACTGGAGTCCGACAAGATAATAGTTTGAGTTACTGCGAAGCCTAGAATCCGACCAGATAATATTTAAATTCATCTTCCCAAGTAAGTTGTTGCGAATCCTGGGATCCGACCAGATAACAGTTAACTTTATTATTCCCCAACAAGTTGTTGCGAATCCTGGATCCGACCAGATAACAGCTAACTTCCTTTCTCTCCAATCAAGAGATAACTCCTAAGTAGAACAACAAACAACTAAAACTCCTAAACTATTTCCCTCAAGCAGAAATCAACACTCTCCACAGAGTTCCTCTCAAGCAAAGTCAATATTCCCCAACGGAGTTCTCCTCAAACAACAAAATAGGAACCCCCCAGCAAAAAAATTCCAAATAAGGTCTGATGATGTGCATACTCTTCATCCCCAATAACAGTCCGAGATTTAATTTCCTAAAGCTCCCCAATATTTGTCGGGGATTTATTCTCCAAGAAAAAGATACACTTCAACAATATCTCACATTCATACATCATATTACATACATTAAAAATGCATACAACACAATCTCATTTATTTTGAGAACATCATGCCATGCATATGTTTGCATGCAACTAACCCTTTTCCTTGCAGGAAAAGTCAATCAACAAAACAAAGACCTCTTATGGTTAGGATCATCTCTACCAGTTAATGACAGGAAATCTAAAGTCCTCTTCTGGATAGATACACATCATCTGGTTAATAATAGGCAACCAACAGGCCTCTTCTAGTTAGAATTATTTCCCCAGTGAATTCGCTAAACAACAGACCACCACAGTCACTCTGGATGACATCGGTAAACCCATCTCCAACAAACTCTCCATCACCTCTCCAAATAGAATCTTTAAGCCCATTCTTGAAAAAATCAACCAACACATCATGGAGTGCAAATTTCTGGGCACTCTAGTGTTCAATCATCTTCCACCTTCAAGTCGCAAATGGCGGACCGACCAATCTAACTTTTCAGGTTTAAGAAGATTGGACATGGGCAATTGTTGTACCCCAAAATTTTCCCTCTTATTTATGAAGATATTTCCTACAAAGATCTTCAATAACTCAAGTTTGTGCAAGTATCGACTAGGTTAAGCCATCTTCTCAATATTGATGTCCCGAATTAGTGTTTTGACCGAGAATGACCAATCTTTGATTTCTGACCTAGTACATTACTTATTGGTTTGAAACATTGATCTCAAGGATCCAAATACATCATTTTGACCTAATCTCATATTTCAATTCATCTCCCGATATCAGTTGGTTGATAGACGAAACTAGGTCAACTGATGGGAAAAGTCAACTGTACACTGAAAAGTCAAACTTCGACTTTTTGACCAAATTTAGGTTTCAAAGATCACATTTCATCAAGGAATTCAAAAAATGAAATTTGATCATTAAAAATTAATAAAGTTAAGAGTCATTTTGGAAAGTCAAACTTTGCAAGACTTAGAAAATTTTCTAAGTATTTGTATACTTGTTAATTTCATTGCTTCATGACGTCTTTTCACTACAATTCAAATAATTCAAGATCTTAAAAATAATTCAAGTTATTACAAGGCTACATTTTTTTAAGTTAGAAATTGTTAAGTTACAAATCCTAAAGCTTTGTCTTGTTTGAACTTTTCCCTTTGACTCAAATTTTTCCACTATGTTATCCACAAAACCAGACGTGTATCATGCTACAAATGATTATATCAAGAAAATCCCAAAAATATGATATGCTGCCAAGTCCAAGCTTGCTGCTATAGGCCCAAAACTATGTTAAAAACAGTTTGATGTCCTGCTACAAAACAGCCCTGCACCAAGCTGCCACTCCACTCCAAAGCTGCTACAAAATAGTCATGTTATTTTGCCTCTAACCCTGTCCAAACCTGCACTATATCAGTCCCATATTTGCACCAAATTAGCACATAAGAGCTGCATCTAAAAGGCAATGGAACAGTATACCCAAACAGTTCAAAAACTTATTTGTTTCCCTCCCAAATCTCAGCCAGTTTCATCTACAAATAAATTGTTTTCACAACACACAAAGGGTTGGCTTTTAGAGAGAGAATAGAGAGTTTTGAAAAAACCTAACAGAATTTTTCTTGTAACTTCTGCTGATCTCCAGCTCTATCTTCATTCACAAAAAAACCTCTGCTCACCCTCAACTCTATTTTCATTCACAAAACAAAAAAAAACTTTAACCTACTTTCCAACCTTTGCAAGCTTTCCCCTAAACCAACCAGCCAAACACTTCACATCACATAGAGATTGTTCAAATACAAGAACATTTTCTGTAGTGCCATTATCTTCACCTTCCAAACACGAAAAAACAGTATTATACAACTTGATTGGCTTGGTGTGATTCAACAGCTTGGAGTAACTTCCTGGAGATTCACTGAAGCCATCACAACATCTTGAAAGGTGTTCAAACTCAGAACACAAACTGAAGTTTCAAGGTAAGTCTTCTTGATATTGAGCTTTTCATTTCAAGCATCATTAGTGATTCATTTGTGGAGATAAAATATAGATATCTTTGTCCTTGAAGCTAATCACATGCTTATTATTCATTTTTATCAATTATATGTTGAGAACTGACTTGTACAAACAATAGAACAATGTTTAAGGCAAAAAAACTACAGCATGAGTCGACACATACTCACATGAGTCGACTCATTTTAGTGACAGAACAGGGTATGAGTCGACAAAAAGCCTTATGTGTCGATACATACTGTTGTACCCCAAAATTTGACCTCCCTTTTTTACAAAGAAATCACAGCTTCGGGCTTTTCTTGATTTTTCAGATTGGCTCAAGAATTGGTCCAACAGGCTTTTCTTATCAGTCTACCCAAAATTAGGGTTTTCATTGATTTTGAATCAATCAAGCAGATTATTAGGGTTTCTATTGATTTGGTCGAGTTTGGCTCAGGGTTTGATCAAGCAGACGTTTCTTTGATAATAAATCCAAAATTAGGGTTTGCGCACGCATTCTCAGAAGGGATTGAATCCACAGTTCTTTTCAATTGATTGTTACTTTGTTTTGGCGCTTGTTCAAGATTGTTGTTTGTTTCTCAAAGCCTAAACATCTGGGGATAGAAGCTGAGGCTTCTGATTGAAAGTTTGAAGCGTTGGTTTGATCGGTGAAGTGAAAGGTGTATGGACGTTTGTTTGTTTAAATTGTGCAATACATATGGTTAATTGGAATGCCTGGCTTATTGGTGGTTAATGCAAGGCTGTGAGAATACAACGTTTATTGGTCATTTATTTTATCTACGTTAAAATGATTGGGATGCATTTCCAGTCATTTTAATTCAAGAAACTTAAATAATTAAATAAACAGTGAAACAAAGAAATATCTGACAAAGGATTTTTATTTATTTTTAATTATTGTTACAAATGTTATTGGGATACTGTAAATTTATTTAAAATATTTACAATGATGTTTTATTACAAATAATTGAAAAGAAAATCTATATTCTAAGTCTCTTGAAGTCTTCATCATCTACTACTGCTTCCCTTGCCCGAACTGGTATTTACCTGCAAAGACAGAAGAAATAAGTCAGTATAGTTAAATTGGAAAAGCATTTTCAGACAGATAATTAAAAAACTCATCATTAAAGGTTGTTGGCCGGAATCAGATTGTTTTGATTTTCGTCATATTTTGCTCATCCTCTTTGCAAATCACAAGAAGATTTCTCTTCTTGGTTGACAAAGAGGAAAGTAAAATTATACTTTGCAAAGCATACAATTAAACATAAAGAAGGCACAAAGCTGCATAAAAAATTCACCAAGCTGTACAGTGGTAAACTGAAAATGCCAAACCAAATTGCAATGTCAAATAAAGCAAACTAAGTTGCACAATGGCAAACTAAGTCACAAGTTCAGAAGCTGTCAAAGAAGCTGTCAAAAACTGTCAAAGAAGCTATCAAACTGTCAATGCAGAAAAGAAGAAAGTACAAGATGCAGAGGAAAATCAAATTGCAAGCAAGCAATATTGTCAAAACCTTTTCATCATTTTCAAGCCAACAACCTTTTCAGAAAAAGGTACTTTAAGCAATAAAATATGCTTTGGAGAGAGAAAAAGAGAGTAAAAGCAGGCTTACAGTTTTTGGGCAGGCTTAGAGGACAAATAAATATAACAAGAGTTCAGTTCAGAAAAAGAGAGAACACAGAGGAGAGAGTTCAGAGCAAAGAAAACCTACAAACTGCTTGTAAACACAAGAAAGTCTGCCTGAAACACTTACCAAAACCTTCAAACTGCTTGTAAACACAAGCATTCCTTACCAAAACTCAACAGCCCATTCAAACCTGCATCAAAAAACTTGCAAAACATCCTTGCCAACTTTCAAACACACTTCACAAACACAATTTCCAAAACAACTTTCAAAACATTGAATTATCTTTTCAAAAAGACACACACCTTTGTATATACTCAAACAAGAGTCATTACAATGGTTGCCTAGACAAGGCATCTTTTTCAAAACATTTTTCAAAAACCACACACACAAAGCACCATTTCAAACAATTGAAAAGCAAAGGCAAGTGATCTAAGACAAGTAACTAAGAGCCCATGGATAACCATGGATGAAAAGGGTGCTAGCACCTTCCTTTTTTATAATCTACCCCCCGAACCCACGAAAACATCTCAAAGGTCTTTCTTGTGCTTTTTAACCTTTCCTTAGGATAAATAAAAAGTCGGTGGCGACTCTTGCTAAACCGAACAAGTGCGAAAACAAACGCAAAACCTCAAGTCAGTTCTCCCACCGTATTACAGAACTGGCGACTCTGCTGGGGAGATTTCTAAAAGTGGGGTTACCTTAGGGTTTTAGATCACCTATACATGCTTTCTTTGATTGCTTTGATTGCTTTACTTTTCGGGTTCCTTGTTTGGGTTTGTTGTAAATCCTACACCCGGATTTGGGGGCACCTTTTTAGGTAAATAGCAATAAACTGCGAGGGAATTGTGTGGGGTATACCAACATGGTTGAAGCAGTAGCTATGTTAGTGTGACATATTTGTGGGTACCGGTAGCCCTTGAGTAGTCAAGGAGAATACGGGGCCGCTGAGCAATGTCATGAAACACTAACGAACTCTTAGAACCTTACTTGACCATCTTGGCCTTTTTAGGGGTAGTGAGATGACCGACTTTGGTGCAGTCCGAAGTTGGTAGATACTCGATACTACACTCATTGAGGATTGTTTTCTTGGAATATTTTGGTCGCCAGTTAAGTGGCTAAACCAAAACAATGAACACAGAAAATAATCCAGTGATATTGAGCTCCTTAGAACCCGGTTTCTATTTTAGGACAGGATGAGCCAACTAACTTCAAGAGGGTATTTACCTAAGAACCCCATGCAAGCCTAAACCTAAGGACTTGTTTGCTTTGTGTGAATATGATTACCTGTATATACACTTATTTGCTTTTGCATACATGTACATAACATCATGACATCATACCATAGCATTTTTTCAATAACCATTTCAAGGATCTTGAGGGTCTTTTTGATGCAGGGTCACGTTGAACCAGACGTCTACCAAAGGGCAAGAGGGTTTTCCTCTAAACAAACGCCGTCAAAGATCAAGTGCAACAACTTGAATCAGGGGCTATGACCCACTTGACATGGTGAGCTTGATTCTCGTGGAAAGACATCCACCATTACGAAGTTCTCCAATTAAAGATGTTGATCAAAGTTCAACCTCTAATATTTTTCTTGTGTTTACCCCGAGAGATTCTTGAAAACATTGCATACATATGTCATACATATCATTGCATAACAGGTTTCTCCCATACAGGTCTCCTTATCTTCCTACTGTTTATTTCAGACAGATGGATATGGAACAAACGGTGAAAGATCTCCAAGCTCAAAACACTCAATTCCAACAAATGCTTCTGGCTATGGGTAAAGGGCAAAAGGATCTGAAAGTTCTCCTTCTCAAAAATAAGAAGAAGAAGTCCAAGAAGGCAGCGGGCATCCTGAACTTGGGAAGAAGACCTAAAACCCTAGATCTTTCAACTCCACCCAACATATGGGATAGTCTTGAAGAAGACCATAATTTGGAGATCAACGATGTTGAAGCTGACTACTCCGAGGAACAATATCCTCCCGCTGATGACAAGTACAAACAGTTGGAGGATCGCCTCAGTGCTATGGAGATTCAACAAATACTTGGCTTGGATTTAGGAGACATGGTTTTAGTTTCTGGGTTAGTCATCCCACCAAAGTTCAATGTCCCTTTCTTTGCCCTGTACGATGGAGTTTCTTTCCCTAAGATGCACTTAAAGTCTTATGTCCGCAAGATTCAACCATACACAACTGATCCAAAGCTTTGGATCCATTTCTTCCAAGAAAGCCTGGTAGGGACCAACTCGACTGGTTCTATCAATTGGAGAGTTCTCGCATCCACACCTGGGAAGATTTAGCTGTTGCTTTTTACAAACAGTATCAATACAATGCTGATCTTGCACCAACTCGTGTGCAATTGCAGAACATGACCATGAGTTCCAACGAAAACTTCAAAGGATACGCCCAAAAGTGGAGAGATATGGTTGGTAGGGTACAACCTCCTTTAACTGACAGGGAGCTGATTGACATCTTCATGGGAACTTTGACAGGGCCTCTCTTCAATCACTTAATTGGAAGCTCCTCAGCCGGGTTCACCGAGCTAATACTGACCGGTGAAAGGGGCGAAGCTGGCATCAAAAGTGGAAAGATCCAAGGAGCTACACCCTCTGATGCTTAGAAAATTCCCTACAATGGAAAGAAAGAGTCCAATGTTGTGAACAGTCAAAAGAGTCACCGTGACCAACATGTAGGGGCAGTCCTGATCTCTGGTTCTGCGTCACACTGACAACAGCAAAAGGGAAATCAACGAAGGCCAGACGAGCCTAAGAGACAGTTCACCAACATCAACATGCCGCTGTCTCAAGCACTGCAACACTTGTTGAAGATGAATCTGATTGCATTGATAGGGCCTTATCCAAACCCCAAGACTACTTCTCCTAACTACAATCCTAAGGCCACATGTGCTTATCATTCTGACAGTCCCGGGCATGATACTAACCATTGTTGGGCATTGAAGTACAAGATTCAGAATTTGATTGATGCCAAGGAGATTGAGTTTGGTCCTCCGGAGACTCCAGCATAATCAATGCTCCTTTTGCAAATCATTAAGAGCGTCTTTGTTCCATTTGAATTTTCAAGTTGTAATCTCTTTTGTTATTCAAACAATTATCTATTAATGTCAAACTATGTTTCATTAACGCATTGCATATGTTTGTCTTGAATTCATCCATTCGTTTTCACTATTCTTATGCTTTCTTTATGATATTTAACTCTTGATAAAAATCTACAAGCCTTTAGAGGGAGGATGACGAAATAATACCGTAATCTCATACAGTATGCTTTTAAACAGACCTTGCTGACGATGTACAGGCGTTTCTTTCAAATCCTAAACACTGGAGTTATAAGGAAGATAATCCCTAGTCAACCCCTTCGAGCCAAAGAAGTAGGAGTTTTCTGTTCTAAACAAATTGAAACCTTTGATTTAAACCTGGGGCAGGGTAGTCTCTCAGTTAATTAAAAAAAAAAGTTGCGCATTGAAGTCGCAAACTCTCAGTTCGTAATACAACGAATGACATCAAAAGCATTCCTCTGGAATCAAAAGACAGTGATGGTTCCCTATCACATATGCAGTCAATCTCTCAAAAGAGAAAATCCCACTAAGCCAAAACCTACAAAGGAGGCTTAAGAAAGCTAGGGCATCCCGCTGACTGTAATCTCGAAAACAGGAACAGTCAGGCAAAAGTTAGGGATAACGAATCAAAAGAAAGAGGTCATTACAAATCCTCAAATAACATGAAAAATGTTGCAAAAATGACTGCCCTCAAAAAATTCAACTGGTGTGAACCATCACCAAAAGCGTCGTTCCAAACTCGAATAGAGTTCGACGCGCAATTAACTGAGTCTAGGATTGAAGAACATCACGACGAGTGGGTGGGAACAAATATACTTTGAGCCTTTATCCTTTGTTTCTTAAGCCGTGAACCAAGCCACGTTACAACCTTTCGAAAGTCCTAATTGAAGCATGGGTTAGTTCGAAAGCATACTGTTACAAAAGGTATCCTGACTCCTGTAAGGCTTTACTCTAAATTTGGTGTTGAATTTGTCTTATAAAAAGTTTTCTGCTAAAAAACACATTTTTTCAAAACTTCGAGACAAACATAAACTTTGCATTACTTGAATATCACTGTTTGCATTTGGCTATTTGTTTGACAGCGGAGAAATTCACACAATGAATATCCGATGAACGAAAGCTCTCTCAGTGAACAAAATCACTTCAAAAAGGATGATACTTCCATTGACGAATCTCCTATCAACAAGGGGACTTGACATGTCACTATCCAGCACACCTGGGGCAGTCCAATCAAGATTTCAACAAATCTTTCAAAAAAAACTGGGGCAGCCCAGTCAAGATGTCAAGAAATCACTCAATTGCAGGATAACAAGGGGCAAGTCTCCATCTCCGACACTTGGGGCATTGAACGTCAATCCCGACAAAGGGTTACATACAGTCAAACATTTCCAGGCAGTGCCACAAGCACTTGCTACTAGGGGTAGTGACAAATCTCCCCAAAATCCTTCTCATAGGATGATTCCCCAGCTTGAGTTTGCCTCTCCGAGTACTACAAATCAAAGGACCACAACTCCTCTTCCCCAGTAAACTACTCTACAATCCCCAGCAAGTTACTGCAAAATCTGGACCCGACCAGATATCAGTTCAACTTCGACTCCCCAGTAGAGCAACGGACGACTAAGACTCTTAAATTCCTTTTCCCAAGCAGAAATAAACATACTCTCCACAGAGTTTTCAACTTCCCCCAGCGGAGTTCTCCTCAAACAACGAAACAGGAACCCATTGGAAATATTTAAGCAAAGTTTGAAGACACACATACTCTTCAACAGCAGTCCAGGATTTTCAATCCCCAGCGGCAGTCATGGATTTATTTTCCCCGATAGCGGTCAAAGATTTTATTATCTCCCGCTATCCAGGATTTATCTTCCTCAGCAAGACAGCTCATCAGCCTACATACGCATACATCACGTTCATAAATCATGAGCATTGACAAAACAAATATATTGCATCATACATTTCATGCAACATAACTTTGTGTTTCAACTAACAATTTACCTTTTTCAGCAAAAGGTCGACAACAGCTTTTTTTAAATTCCAGATGCAGTTTTACACGAACTCATCATCAAGAAACCCTACACCGGTTCCTTCTCAATTTCAGATGCAGTTTTACACGGACTCATCATGAAGCAACCCTACACCGGTTCCTTCTCAAATTCAGATGCAACTTTACACGGACTCATCATGAAGCAACCCTACACCGGTTCCTTCTCAAATTCAGATGCAGTTTTACACTGACTCATCATGAAGCAACCCTACACCGGTTCCTTCTCAAATTCAGATGTAGTTTTACACAAGCTCATCATCAGGCAACCCTACACCAGTTCCTTCTCAATTTCAGATGAAGTTTTACACGGACTCATCATGAAGCAACCTTACACGGGTTCCTTCTCAAATTCAGATGCAGTTTTACACGGACTCATCATGAAGCAACCCTACACCGGTTCCTTCTCAAATTCAGATGCAGTTTTACACAGACTCATCATCAGGCAACCCTACACCGGTTCCTTCTCAAATTCAGATGCTGTTTTACACAGACTCATCATCAGGCAACCCTACACCGGTTCCTTCTCAAATTCAGATGCTGTTTTACACTGACTCATCATCAGGCAACCCTACACAGGTTCCTTCCTTCCAAAATGCAGTTTCACACGAACTCATCATCAGTCAACCCTACATAGGTTCCTTCTTTCAACTTACAAAATTACAATTCAACAGGAATTCTTGGATGGCATCTTTAAGCCCATCTCCATCAACTATCCATCATATCTCCAAATGGCATCTGTAAGCCCATTCCCGACATCATGATACTTGTAGAGATTGAAGATTAACACTTGTAACAAGCCAGGAAACTATCTTTCTTTCTCAAGTCAGAGATTAATACCTGAAACCAGACAGGACAAATATCTACTCGACCAACTCATGCTTATTCAACTTCAAGACTTCTGAAAACAGTTTACGGGTGCTTCCAAATACGGATGTCAATCTATTGCTTATTCATACCCCCAGCTCAGAGATGTTCCAAACATGGACACCTTTCTGATACTCATTTCTTTCACCTACAACATACATTCCAGATGGCATCTCTAAGCCCATCCCCCGACAAGATTCTGTCACATCTCCAAATGGCATCTTTAAGCCCATCTCCAAATGGCATCTTTAAGCCCATTCCCTCAACTAAGTTTTGACGAGTGCAAATTTTTCGGGCACTCTAGTGTCCAATCATCTTTTACCTTCGAGCCGCAAACGACAAAACTGCCAATCTAACTCTTCAAGTTCAAGAAGATTGAACAGGGGCAACTGTTGTACCCCAAAATTTGCCCTCCCTTTTTTACAAAGAAATCACAGCTTCGGGCTTTTCCTGATTTTTCAGATTGGCTCAAGAATCGGTCCAACAAGCTTTTCTTATCAGTCTACCCAAAATTAGGGTTTTCATTGATTTTGAATCAGTCAAGCAGATTATTAGGGTTTCTATTGATTTGGTCGAGTTTGGCTCAGGGTTTGATCAAGCAGACGTTTCTTTGACAATAAATCCAAAATTAGGGTTTGCGCACGCATTCTCAGAAGGGATTGAATCCACAGTTCTTTTCAATTGATTGTTACTTTGTTTTGGCGCTTGTTCAAGATTGCTGTTTGTTTCTCAAAGCCTAAACATCTGGGGATAGAAGCTGAGGCTTCTGATTGAAAGTTTGAAGCGTTGGTTTGATCGGTGAAGTGAAAGGTGTATGGACGTTTGTTTGTTTAAATTGTGCAATACATATGGTTAATTAGAATGCCAGGCTTATTGGTGGTTAATGCAAGGCTGTGAGAATACAACGTTTATTGGTCATTTATTTTATCTAAGTTAAAATAATTAGGATGCATTTCCAATCATTTTAATTCAAGAAACTTAAATAATTAAATAAATAGTGAAACAAAGAAATATCTGACAAAGGATTTTAATTTATTTTTAATTATTGTTGCAAATGTTATTGGGATACTGTAAATTTATTTACAATATTTACAATGATGTTTTATTACAAATGATTGAAAAGAAAATCTATATTCTAAGTCTCTTGAAGTCTTCATCTTCTACTGCTGCTTCCCTTGCCCGAACTGGTATTTACCTGCAAAGACAGAAGAAAGAAGTCAGTACAGTTAAATTGGAAAAGCATTTTTAGATAGATAATTAAAAAACTCATCATTAAAGGTTGTTGGCCGGAATCAGATTGTTTTGATTTTTGTCATATTTTTCTCATCCTCTTTGCAAATCACAAGAAGATTTCTCTTCTTGGTTCACAAAGAGGAAAGTAAAATTATACTTTGCAAAGCATACAATTAAACATAAAGAAGGCACAAGGCTGCATAAAAATTCACCAAGCTGTACAGTGGCAAACTGAAAATGCCAAACCAAATTGCAATGTCAAATAAAGCAAACTAAGTTGCACAATGGCAAACTAAGTCACAAGTTCAGAAGCTGTCAAAAAAGCTGTCAAAAACTGTATAAGAAGCTATCAAACTGTCAATGCAGAAAAGAAGAAAGTACAAGATGCAGAGGAAAATAAAATTGCAAGCAAACAATATTGTCAAAACCTTTTCATCATTTTCAAGCCAACAACCTTTTCAGAAAAAGGTACTTTAAGCAATAAAATATGCTTTGGAGAGAGAAAAAGAGAGTAAAAGCAGGCTTACAGTTTTTGGGCAGGCTTAGAGGACAAATAAATATAACAAGAGTTCAGTTCCGAAAAAGAGAGAACACAGAGGAGAGAGTTCAGAGCAAAGAAAACCTGCAAACTGCTTGTAAACACAAGCAAGTCTGCCTGAAACACTTACCAAAACCTTCAAACTGCTTGTAAACACAAGCATTCCTTACCAAAACTCAACAGCCCATTCAAACCTGTATAAAAAAACTTGCAAAACATCCTTGCCAACTTTCAAACACACTTCACAAACACAATTTCCAAAACAACTTTCAAAACATTGAATGATCTTTTCAAAAAGACACACACCTTTGTATATACTCAAACAAGAGTCATTACAATGGTTGCCTAGACAAGGCATCTTTTTCAAAACATTTTTCAAAAACCACACACACAAAGCACCATTTCAAACAATTGAAAAGCAAAGGCAAGTGATTTAAGACAAGTAACTAAGAGCCCATGGATAACCATGGATGAAAAGGGTGCTAGCACCTTCCCTTTTCATAATCTACCCCCCGAACCCACAAAAACATCTCAAAGGTCTTTCATGTTCTTTTTGATCTTTCCTTAGGATAAATAAAAAGTCGGTGGCGACTCTTGCTAAACCGAACAAGTGCGAAAACAAACGCAAAACCTCAAGTCAGTTCTCCCACCATATTACACATACTGCTATCCAGACCCAAAAAATAAGGACAAAAGGTGCATGAGTCGACACAAAACACGAATGTGTCGACACATGCAGGAAATGAGTCGACACATACCATTATGTATCGACTCATACTGAGTTGATTTTGGTTTTACAGGAACAAGAAGGGTTATGTGTCGATGCATAGATGCATGTGTCGACACATAATAATTAAAAAATATTTCTTCCTTTTCTTTTACACTGTTTTTATATTTTCTATATATTTTCTTCATTGATGTTCAATATGGTTGTAATAATTAAGCTTATTTCATCCTCATTTGTAAATTGTACCCCCACCCCCTAATGATGTAATAGCGTAGGATTTTAATTTCTGCAAATTTATTGTTTTCATATAATTGTTAGTAATTAGGGTGTGTATGGAAGATAAAACCGACAGTTAGAAAACCCTAATCTCAGAGACAAAAATGCATGCAATCAAAACATAATTCACACAAGCACCTATAGGGTAACCTCTCATGTTGCATCGGAAAATAATAATGTCCCTCGAATATGGGACGTTTTAGAAAAGACCCTCAATAAAATGATCGTATCCCGACGATGACCATTCGATGTTGCCTTCGGTAAAATGATCTTAGTCCTTGTGAAAATTACTAAAGCGTCTCATAAGTTACCTTCTATGACTATACGATTGACCCACGCCCGTTCCTTCATATCCAAAGATAGAGCTTCTTATCAAATCAATGGTAAGATAGAAATATCTAAAGGAGGAGGACAAGGACAAAGAACTTTTGAGTAGGTAGGACACTCGTAGTTTCTTGCTCACAAACTAAAACCATCTCCACACTCACACTTTCAAAACATCTTCAAAAAACAATCATATCTTTGAACTATTCTCAAAACCAATACTTTATATGAATTCTTATAGAGACGAGAATCATTACAAAGTTTGCCGAAACAAAGGCTTTTTCAAAATATTTTTAAACTTACACCAATCACAAACACATTTCAAACAAAGCATTTTCAAAGTGATCAAGCAACTAAGAGCCTGTAGATAACTACAGATAAAAAGGGTGCTAACACCTTCCCTTTTTATAACCCACCCCCGAACTCAAGAAAATATCTCGAAAGATCTTTCGTGTTCTTTTCACCCTTTCCTTTATTGGATAAAATAAAAGTCGGTGGCGACTCTTGCTATCCCAACAATTGCGATAAAAAACACCCAAGTCAGTTCTCCCACCGTATTACAACAATCATATTGAATATGAACAAATAATGTACAAGAATAATGAAGGCAATGTTAAAGGAAAAGAAATTTTTTGTTGTTGTTTTTTATGAAAGGTTTTAACTTAATTAAACTAATTGAAAGAGAGAAAATAATTTTCTAGTTTAGGTGGATTTAACAAGAACTAAACCTAAATTAAATAGAAATAGAAATTAAGTTAATTAAGAAAACAATTTTTGGGGTTTTGTGAAAAGGTTTTAACCTAATGAATGGAATGAAATTAATTAATTAAACTCCTAATTTATGAATTAATTTAATTAAAATAAACTAAGTCTGATATCAATTTAATTAAGAAAATAAATTTGTTAAATAAATGTTTTGGTCTTCTTGTCTAAAAGAAATAAAATAAGAATATACTAAATATCTAAATAATAAATATACAATATGTTTGGTTAATAAAAATAATAATAATAATAATAATAATATTAAAAAAATAAAAATAAAATAAAGAGAAAAAGAAAATAAAATAAAACCTAAAATTAAGTCAGGGGGGTTTGGAAATAATTTGAGGTGTAAACAAGTAAAATGATTTTGTTTGTTAGGCCCATCATTGATTTTTGTAAAGTCAAAAAATTAAAAAAAATGGAATGGGCAATGTAACGTTAGCATATAGGGGGTGAGAGGAAGTAAAATGGTAATGTCCCATTTGCTGGAGGCCCAACACATTAGCTGTTTGTACAAAATGAAACAAAAGTGTTAAGAAATAAAACAAAAGGTGTCCCTGAGGCTCGAACCCAGGACCCTTTAGTAATAAGGCCCTTACGCGGGTGCTCTCTACCACTGGGGTGGCTATACATATGGTGTTTAAAACAAAACCAATGCATTATATTACGAAACAAACCCATGGTTGTATCATCTTCAACCTTGCGCCAGAAATTTCAACATGATTTTAAAACCTGTAACTTCTTCATCTCTCAACCAAAATGAAAAATGCAAACATGAAGGTTGCTCCATTTTTCCATAAGAATTCAACCATATAAATATCATAAGCGATAAATAAAAGATGAACGATAATTTCTAATGGTACCAAATTTGACCTAACTTTCTCAGAAAGTTCAACTCTAAAAGTATCTCTACTCGGGCAACATAAATGAATTCTAAGGACATGGTTAGTTTCAGAGCTATGATATCTACATTTTATCTTTGAAAATGGAAAGCTAACAATGCTTATATGAAGATTTCAAAAGTAAGGAAACTTACCTCAAAAATGGATTTCGTGTTTTACAAATGAGCTTGATTTAAAGTGCTGCAGTGATCAAGTTAGCTTCCTTGGGTCTCTAGGAAGCTAATGCAATTCTTAGCTTGAGTTGAGAGTAGCTGAAATGGTCTAGAGAAGTACAACTGCAATGCTCTGTTTTTGGTTATGGAAAATGAAGAAGATGGTGTTACAGTTGGAAGACAGAGATTGTGATAGCCTATATATATGTATTAGAAGCTTTGTGATGGATTAGAAGTGAAAATGCACGAGTAGATTTGAAGATTGGGTTTCAAAGTCAGAAATGACAAGTTTTTGTGCTTGTGTTGCAATTTATTGTTTTAGATAGAGTGAGGGTTCTTTGGGGCTTGTGAATGAAGGTTTAATTTATCGACAAAAGGTTTGGAAGCTTGGAGAAGTCAGAAGTACAAAATCACATGTTATAGGTTTTGACTTGTTTTTGAAGCAAGCTTAGACAAACATGGTTTCAAGGCAAGGTAGGGTGTCTAGAAACTTTAAACATGCTTGCTCTGAGTTTATAGAGGATTCTTGTGCAGAAAGAACAAATACAAAGCTCAAGGAGAGTGGACTTTGTGATTAAAGTCACTTTTCCAAAATGGAAGTATGAAATTTCTTCCCTAAATGGAAATTTGATTTGGATAATGACTCAAACACTTGGATAATGGATCAATCAATTGTGTAAACAATTAATTATGGAGTTAAACACAAGTTTGAATCCTGCAAAGAAAGATTATGCATCATGGCTATGAGATTTGAATTCTTGTTCACCACAAAAAGACCTATAATTCAAGAATGAATGTCCAAATTCTTGCCTTTGATTCTCTTAGCTCAAAAATGATATTATTGAGATCTTGGAAATTTTTAAAATCTTGGAACATCCTCTATAACTTTCATGTTTTCCATTTTGCAAAATAAAATTGGAACTATGTGAAAATTGGCCAAGAAGTTAGGTCAAAATCCTGATCAAACTAGGTCAAAATTTCACCAAGTGTTTAAGCAAAAGTGCACGACTTCATGGATTTATAATTCAAAATACAAGAATTTACAGGACTTGATCAGTAAAGAAAAGTTGTAGATATCATCAATATCTACAACTTTCATGTTGAAAGTTTTCTTTGAATCATCTTTCATCTTGGTGAAAAAATGTCATGAAGTTATGAAATTATCATGTTTAAAACACGTGGAAAAATTTCTAAGTCTTGAAAAGTTTGACTTTTCAAATTGACTTTTGACTTTCTTGATTTCTTGATGATCAAGCTTCATATTTTTGAATGTATTGATGAATTGTGATCTTTGAAACTCAATTTTGATCAAAAAGTCAAAGTTTGACTTTTGGTGTATCAGTTGACTTTTCATCAATTGACTCAATTTCAACTATCAATCAATTGATCTTGAGAAATGTTTTGAGCCATGAAATTAGGTCAATCATGTTGTATTTTAATCCTTGATATTGTGCTTCAAGCCATTAGATCATGCATTAGGTCAACAGTCCCTGATCAGTCAAATACAGTCAAAACCCTAATTTTGACCATTTTGCCCTTTTGGTAAATTGAGTGCTTTTCTTGAGAGATTGTGATCAATAATTGATAAAATGATGAATATGAATTTAAGATGTTGATGTTGGCAAAAAAATCATGAAGTTTGACTGTAGGTTGACCACTGTTGACTTTTTATCCAATATAGTTGATTTTTCAGTCATTTGAGCAATTGACTGAGCAAATTTGTGATACAAGACTTGAAACTTGACATGAGTATTCCTGGAGGTCTAAAATGATCCATGAAGATCATTTTAGGCATTAGGAGTCTAATTAACCTTGTGAAAATCAAAACCCTAATTTGAGTCATCAGTGTTTAGGAGATGGTTTGACCTAGTCAACACTTGTGCAAGCTTGAGCTTTTGGAGATCTTGTGGGAAATGTCTTGAGAAAGGGGAGGGCAAATTTTGGGGTACAACAATTGTTTCTTGGCATTATTTACAAGAGAATGTAATAAAGGTCAATATAGATGATAGTTCCATTTGTAATCCAGAACCGTCCGACTTTGGTGGTCTTTTGTGAAACTATTCGGGAGGTTGGATCATAGGTTTTGCAAGAAGTTGTGTTTTCACCTCTAATTTTAATTTTGAGCTTCAAGTAATTTCTTATGGTCTTGATATTTCCTGGAATCATGGTTTCATAAATGTGATATGCGATTCTGGTTTATAGACAAATCTAAAATTTGTTCAAGAGGATGTGTCCTCTACTCATTCTTATGCACCTCTGGTAGATTATATATAGTCTCTTATTCACAAAGAATGACTTATTGTCCTTGTTAAGTCCTTACACGAAAGGAATGCTAGTGTTAATTGACTTGCTAAATTGGGAGTCTCATTTGTTCATGAACTGAGAGTGTTTTCTATTTGTCCTTCTAACTTAGTTAATATATATTTAGTAGACTATATAGAAATCCAGTTCCCAAGAGCTTAATTTTCTGTTGTTTCCTTTTCTTTCCATTGATAATAAATAGGAGTACTTGTATGGATCCAAAGAAAAAAATCGTTGATTTGTGGTTCTTCCTTGATTTACTTTAAACCTCTTCATATGAGAAGAAGAAAAATATACAATTTGTATGATATATTAGGATCATAGTCTATATATAGTTCGATGATCAACTATTAATTTGAAATGGATGATCTGACATCCACTCATATTAATTGGACACATATCAATTAATTCAATATATAATTAATAATTCAATTTAAAATTTAGTTAACCTTATTAATTCATTTGATTACTTATCAATTAAAAATTCTAATAGATAAATAGTTAAGATAATTAAATAAAAAAATATACACCCATATAATAATATAATATACAATAAATGAAATATTTCAAATATCTCTACCTTGTGCAATATATCTTAACAATTTTAAATGAGTGTGGGCTATTGGTACATGGTTCAATCTTTACCAACAACATTTATTTGTTTATTTTTATAATTTATTAATATAAACAAGTTGCCGATACTTATAAATCAAAGATATCTTTTCGGCAAGTGTACCGATAGTGTCGAAGTAATACTAAAAGATATTCTCTACAAAGATTGCTATTTAACAAAACCACAATTATGCGAATAATAAAAGTAACTAGGGGTTGAGTCTTGATGCAAAAACAAAACTTATTCTGAAATTAATGCGAGAAAGTGACTAGGTTTTGTCTGAATCCCTTGTTTCTCCCATGTTGACGTTTAATGCATTATATGGATGGTAATATCGTTATACTTTCACGGAGAACTAACAAAACGATTGTACCAAATCCTTTAGTGTACAACTCACTAATTTCTACTAGAGGTATCATATCTTTATTCAACCTTCAAAAGTAGATTAATTGCCCTAGTTCAAACTCATAGGCTTAGGGTCAGTAATCCCCACTAATCTAAAATCATATTATCAACGAATCCACAAATAGAAAGAATTACAAACAAAGGAAATTTAATAAAGATATAAATCCTATTATTCATATAACATCAAATTAAACATGTGATCTAACTGGTTCCAAACAGGTTCATCAAACAAAACCTAATCTATAGGGGTTTAGCTACTCGAAATGATACAAAAAAATAAGATGAAGGTAACATGTGAAATCCTTGAAGAGTTTGGCCTCAAATGGATTCCAATGATCCCAAAACTTTCCTCCTAAAACCTTTTGTTGTCACTTTCAGTCAAAATCTTAGAACCCTTGAAAAGATGACAAAATTCTCCTTGTAAAGCTTCTAAAACACATCAAAACGGGTAAGAAAACCCCATAATAAAGGCCCATCGCGCCCATGATAAGAAGTATCACTCCTATGATGGCTTCTATTGTGCCCACGATGAGGTGTGATGCAGTTCCATCATGCACTCGATAGGGCGCGAGAAATCCATTGGTTTTTTGTCCTTTTGTGCCTATTTATACCAATTTTTACCAACTCCAAATTTTCTTCACACTTTGTCATTCTAAGCACTTCTTTGGAACTTTTGATTCATATTGGCTCCATTTTGACTGAAATTGCTCCAAATTCTTGTCGAAAACATATAATGATAGACTATTATCAATTAACAATTTTTTAAAAAACTTATCGTAATAATTATATCAAAGTTCTTTAACCACACATCTGAATGTTGTTTATATTTATATTTTTACTTTACAATTTGATCCACCTCATAAATCAATAAAGAAACAACCATGACTGTTATCACTAATCTACAATGTGACTAAACTCTGAAAATTGTCATATCAATGCACTTGATGATATAAATTGATATGAATGCAATCCGATTTCTAAATAAAAATATTTCCAATTGGTTAAACTGAAATCTTTGTGAGACCAAATTGAAATTTTCAAATTTCATATTTCCATAAATGATCATAATAATAATAATCTCGCAATATTTATTTTTACCGATAATCATAACATAAATTTTGTATCTATTCCAAAATAAAATTATATAACATAAAAAAAGAGAGACTTCCACTAATCTAAGACATCCACAATGACAACAATCATATGAAAAATCTTTTGTGTCAAGTCTTTGACTGGTGAGTCAGTAAGCATAAAGTCTATTTTTGTATGTTCTATCCTTCAACAATACATCATACTATAAAGAAAGAAAATCATAATCATCAAACATTTCAAGTTTGACTATAAAAAAACTGTTTTGGACTGGCCCGATAGCTTGAATGGGCCCAGTTTAACCCTTCTTTTGGTATGGCCCGCACGTCCATAATCTGAACAGCCCGCTCTCCGTCGGGTAATACCGACCCTTTTTCCCTCCTAATCTAGCACTGGCCTAGGATGATCGATGAGCGTCTCTCATCCTTCCCGACATCAAAGTCGTGCAGGCCACTAGGAACCAACCAGAGAGATGCTTGTAACTGGCCCCCTCCTTGGAATCGATGACTAGTTACGGGCACATCTGCCCGGTTTGACTAAGTCCTGTCAGTTACCTGATTTTATGGACCCACATATCCAAGTGTAAAATTAGGAACCAATGGCCATACGCCAGGTACATTATAAAAACCCTCACACCTATGAGGGCCAGGTATCAAATATTAACTATTCACCACCATACCTTAATACTTTGCTTGTATCTCCTTGTTCCCACTCTTACTTGATCGTCAGAGTGCCTTTCCGGCACAACCCCCTCTTTTCCTCCTCGACATCACAACCCAACTACAGATCATCTTCTGACCACTTCACAGGTTCTGATCAACCGGTAAGATCAATGGCGCCGTCTGTGGGAAACTGCTCCCCCCATCTTTCTTTCCTCGAAACTTAAAGATCAAAGCAACTTTTCAAGATTCCTTTCACTAATCATGGCTGACCATGATGATCTCCATCTTCCCAGAAAGGTTATTCTTTCCCCTGCACATAAAACTGATGGAAGTCAGGAACATCCTCACCTCGAGGACAACCTGGGTTTCCGAGATGGACACTGCGTCTCCAGATTCAACTGACGTCCGGTGTAGCAACAACTAATTCTTGGACAAGGGACGCCCCAAGAATCTCACTGAGGAACTTCCAGAAGTCATCTAACCAGTTCCCATCCCTCTCAATGTTGACCCGGCCATGGCAGCATTGCTCGCTGCTATCAATTAGACCAACGCCCTCATCCTACAACAAAATCAAAGGATAGGGGCCTAGGAGAACATGCGGTTAAGATCTCCTCCTCGGAGAACCCGAAGATGAAATTACCCCAGTATATCACCACCTAAGCATGGCCTTCCACCAAGAAAGGAGATGCGTGACTTTTCTTTCTTCAAGAAACGCAACTGCATACCTCCTATGAGAGATCAAGATTCCTCTTCATTCAAGAAGAGGAAAGACGACTTTCAAATCGATTGCGCTCAATTTCCTTCGCCCGAGCCAAGACAGGAGTAGAGAACTCCCTCCCCCTGACGAGGCCGCAATAATAGACGAGGCGAAAATTATCACTCCCCTTCTCCATCCCCTACGGATAGTGAAGACGACAAGCCCAGTGACTCGTTATCAAGGGAAATAAAAGAAGCCCTACTCCCTGTCGGTCTGGAGAAGCCACCTCCGTTTGGAACCTACGACGGAACAATAGACCCTAACGAGCACATCGAGAACATTGACACTCTCCTCGACTACTGAGGAGTCAGAGGGGCCATCAAATGCAGATTATTCCCAACCACTCTCAAGAAGGGGGCGATGTCTTGGTACAAGAGTCTCCCGGATGAATCCATCACCTCCTGAAAGCAGCTCTGGAGGAAATTTTTGAGGCACTTCACCGCCTCTCATTGAAACCCGAAGTCGGAGGCTTCGCTCGAAGCAATCATCCAGGGAAAAGACGAGTCTCTACGGGCATACATTGAACGCTACAACAAGGAAGCAATCCAGGTCTCAACGACCGACAACATGAAGAAATATCACCTCGAGCACGGGCTCCGTCCCTGTAGAGACTTTGCCAAATCCATGGGCATTGAAACATCGGCCACACTCGACTCCTTCCTCCTCAAGGCCCAGGCGTACATCCAGTACGAGGAGAAGGAAGAAGCCAATAACGCTAGGGAATCAAGGCACATAGAGAGTGCCCAACCCTTTAAGAATGAAGAGCCCTTGAAATTTCGTCGGGGAGAAAAGAAACGGAAAGACAAGTCCCGTGATTCCAAGGACTTCAAGGGGCCAGTCATTCGTTTCCATGACTACACCCCTTTGACAACCTCAAAGGAGTGTATTCTATCTGAATGCACCAATTCTAAATTTAAGCAGGCCAGGTGCACTTCCCCGACAAACACCGTCCAAACTGGGAACTGACAAGAGCAAATATTGCAGGTTCTATAAAACTCACGGGCATAACATAGAAGATTGCATTCATCTCAAGGATACAATCGAAATAATGATTAGAGACAGGGAACCTTAAGCAATACAAAAAGAAGGAGGGTGCCCGCGAAGAAGCACCAGAAACCAAAAATGTCGAGGAAGGGAAGAAATCCCCTGACATCGATGCCAATTCGGTCGCCATGAGCATCTCACAGCCGAAAGATTTCTATTACCCGGACACAGAGAACATCCACCTATACTTCTCCTCCCATAGTTCTTAGAAATCTTTCCCCGCAGCCATGGTCATCTCCGGTGGGGCATTCAACAGGCACACGATCGGGTCGGTAAAGAGAAGATTCAACCAGCTTATCAAAGTCAACTCGCATATGGATGCAACACTCGACACATTCCGAAGAGGCTCCCATCCCCTCTCCTTCTATAGGGAAGAACTATCGGGCAGGGCCCCGAATTCATCCATCCCACTAATCGTGAGAACTTGCATGGAGAATTTTGAAGTGTGACGTATATTGGTCGATCAAGGCAGCTCAGTGGATATCATGTATGCCCAGTTGTTCACCACTTCGCAACTTAATGAAATCCATCTGACCCTATATGTGGGATCAGATCTCCAGGGCTTCAATGGAGCCAGCACGAAACCCTGGGGATATGTCGAGCTGATCGTTACCTTTGGGAGAGGAGTAACGGCCAGAGCCATCAAGACCCATTTCCTAGTGGTAGATTTCCTATCTCTCTACCAATGCATATTCAGGAGACTCACTCTCACTGAACTCATTACGGTTCCCTCTATCGTGCATCTCAAAATGAAGTATAACACCGTTGAAGGCTTGGTCGCCACCCTCCACGAGGACATCCAAGCAACAAGAAGGTGTTTTGAAGCTTCATCCAAGGGCCTCGGTTCCATCAGCGTTCAACCTCGAAGGACCACCAGAGCCACACTGCCCTTCAGCTCCGAGGAAGTCAAGCCGTTGTCGAGGGCCGAAACGATTGACCTCAACAGTCGCTTCTCCATGGAAGACCGTGTCGAGAAAAGAAGGAAGTTAAAGGAGCCTATGGTCAAAGGAGAAGGTTCGACCCTCTCTTCTGATTGTGAAGAACTCTCAAGTCACGCACGGACAATCTCGGATGGCGACTTCGAGCTAGTTTCCCTCAGAGAAGAGCCCGCCAAAGGAGTCAAGATCGGAGCAGACCTCCCCGACCAGGAGAAAAGGCAACGGAAAGCTGGCCTAAGGGAGAATGCTGATCTGTTTACATGGAGTGCGGTCGAGATACCCTTAAGGCGGTCACACGACGCAGAAGAAAATAGTCTTCCGAGAAAGAAAAGGTTGTAGAACTAGCTATGAAAGACCTCCTAGAGGCACGTTTTATTTCTGAAGCCCAGTATACAACATGGCTCTCAAATGTAGTTCTTGTGAAAAATATAATGGAAAATGGCGCATGTGTATTGATTATACTGATCTCAATCATTCTTGCCTGAAAGATGCTTATCCCCTCCCCAATATTGATAAATTGGTCGACAACTCAACCGGTTTGAAATTGCTATTATTTATGGATGCATACTTTGGTTATAACCAGATCCCAATGGTGAAAACGGACAAAAAATACAATGCTTTCATGACTGAGTTGGGCAACTATTACTACAACGTAATGCCCTTCAGCCTGAAAAACGCGGGCGCTCCATATCAGCGCATGATGAATAAAGTTTTTCGCAACGAGATAGGCGACATGCTCGAAGTATATATGGACGACATGATCGTCAAGTTCACTGAAAAGCTCGACCATGCTTCCCACTTAAATAAAGTGTTCGAGCAGGCTCTAAAGTGTCAGATGCGATTCAACCTAGAAAAATCTACCTTCGGCGTACGGGTAGTAGAGTTCTTCGGATTCTACCTAACAAAACGATGCATTAAAGCGAACCCCGAAAAATATCGGATATTTTTTGAATTTCCGACGCCCACCTCGAAAAATTCCATCCAGATCTTAACTGGCATGCACACTTCCCTATCTTGATTCATGGAAAAGTTTGCCCAGCACACACTTCCCTTGTTCAAACTCTTGCGCAAGGAAGATGCTTTCGAATGGACGCCTGAATGAGAGTAAGCCCTTATTCATTTAAAATGAGTGTTGTCGCATCCACGCGTCCTTTCTCGGCCCGAAAAAGATGAAGTCTTCTACCTCTATCTGGTCGTCGCCTTTGAGGCAATAAGTGTGACACTGATTAGAGAAACTCCATAGGGACAAAGGCCAATTTACTTCACGAGCAAGGCCCTGCAAGGACCAGAGGCAAGATATCAAAAAATCGAAAAAGTAGCTCTAGCCCTCATTAACGCAGTGAGGAGACTCAGACACTACTTCCTGGCTATGACACGGTGGCAGAACTGACTGTTAATATTGGTTTGCATTTTTTGTTTGCAAATGTCGCGGTAAGCAAGAGTCGCCACTGACTTTTCTTTTATCCAACAATGGAAAGGGTGAAAAGAACAGAAAAAGACCTTTTTCGAGATTTTCTAAGTAAGGGGTAGATTATGGAAAGGGAAGGTGTTAGCACCCTTTCCATCCGTGGTTTTCCACGGGCTCTTAGATACTTGCTCATTTTTTGAAATTTTTTTTTCGTGTTTGTGTGTTTTGAAATATTTTGTTTGCTTTATGATAACTCTTGCATCAGTCCTCAAGAGTGTGATAAAGCGTTTTTGAAAAGAATTTTGAAAGTGTGTAAGTGTAAAAAAAGAATCAAGTTTGAGAAAGTACTTAAGATCTGTTTACCTACTCGAAAAAGGATGTTCGTTTCCTCCTTTCCTTTAGATAGTGTTATCCTACTATTAGTGAGTAGGTAGCCCTATCGTTGGATGTTGAGGGACTATTGAAAGGGACGTTTATGGTCATTGAAGGAAACATGTAGATATATCTTAGCAAGTCGAAGGGACTGTCATCATGTAGGCAACATCGAGGGACAAGATCATTTCTTGTAGGCAACTCGAGGGACGTTAAGGGACCATGATCTTTAGGATGACTTTTAAACTGAGGGTCTTTGCTAAGATATCCCTACGTTTGAGGGACATGACCATTTCCGAAGGCAACAAGTAAGGTTATACCCTAGGGGTGCAAGTGTGCAATTGTGTGCTTTTTTCAGATATTTTATCTTGAGATTAGTGACCTAATGATTAATTGATTAATTCTTGTCATGCACGCCTAATTTACTAACAGTTCATATACAAGCATATAAGAAATATAAAAGCGAGAAATAAAGTTCCTACAGCTATTACAAGGCTTTGGTGTAGTTCCATAAATAATAAATAATGACTGAAAAGTAAAAGGCGGAAATTGAGAACCCTAATTAAACTATTACAAACCGGGCACAGTTACATAATAAAAATAATCGTATGACAAATAATAACGCGCAAAAAATTAAGACTGGCCTACGTTTGAAACCCTAAAAGCCTAATTGCCTATTAAAAATATTTTGGTATTTTATGAAAAAAAAAAATTTAACCTAATTTCTAATTAATTTTAAATTAAAGAAAAAAAGTTAAAATTTAATTAAATTAATTTTGCAAAAATTAATGTTTCTTAAAAAAAAACTCTAAATCCAATTTTTTGATGATTTTCTGATTTTCTGATTTTTTTTTAAAAAAAGAATAAACAAAATAAATAAACTAAATAAAAAAGAATAAAGAAATTAAAAAAAAATGGGCCTGGGGGTGAGAAACCCAATTGGGGGGTGTACTGCTAAATTCCAAGGCCCAGATCTGGTTGGCCCACAGCTGCGCTGGATCTGGTGTTGTTGTGTTAGGGAGGTCCACCATGGTTTCCAGTCACCTGGAGCGTTGGATCTACCATCTCAAGATTGGATGGCCCAAGTGTGAGGCTTATCATACGCTTGTTATTTCTCAAGTGCATTAGATCTGGAACATAATTGTTAGAAAAATGCAAAATATCAAATCTTGGGATCGAACCCAGGCCCCTTAGGAGGGAATTCCTTTGCACGCTTACTCATCACCTCTTGTCCATTTGAATTAATTGTTAGTATAATAAAACAAAAATAATATAATGGAAAATCAAGCAACAAAATCCAGTCAGCAAAACGTGTGCACTGTAAGATTTAAGTGAACCAATCAAAACGCGCAATCTTGCCACGTAGACTCCCAACGGAGTCAACAAAAGTCAAAGACGCTGGAGCAGATCTCCGGTCATCTTCTCCGGCCCTACAAAAATTAGATATGCCAAAATACGCAGAATCAAAGCCCCAAATTCAGGCTACCCCCTATCTTTCATGCTATGAATTTAACCATGGCACTGGCTTAACCTGAAACGATTTGTATCACCCAACTCAATGTTTGGCTGTTTTGAAACCTTAAAAATGGCAACCTGCATTCTAAGCCTCTAGATTTTCATGTAGCACGTTAGAATGATTCAAAATGATCATATGAACACGAATGTATGTTATAGATTCATTTAAATCACGTGTGTTAAGAGATTCAAATATTAAAATTTTACCAAAAGGATGCAACTCGGTTGGCCGGTTTCAGGCTGCTTCAGTTGTGGATGAAGGTTGATATGGCTTCCTGAGACCTTCGGGAGATGGATAGGACACCTGGTTTGGTCTGCAAACGGATGGATCACAAAATAGAGATTTTTAATATCCTTTGAAATTTTGAAAATTCTCTAGGGTTCTTGTTAGGCTGGTTGCACCTCTCCTCTTGCTCTCAATCTCTTCTATTTATATATGCTAGCAATTAGGTTAACAAATTCATGCCAAATCTCCATGGCTTGATGACAAGAATATGAGTTTTTAATTTGTATCAAAACTTGCTATTTCAAGAAAATCTCTTTCTCCTTTTGTCCCATGCGTTTTTATTTGACATTCCAGCCTATCTTATCATTTATTTGATGAGAAAAAGATTCTCAAATCATATCTTACATGATTTCCATTATTTATTTATTTAATTTGAATTTTAGTAAATAAAAAATCAAAATAAATAATAAAATTAATGATATAATGTATGAGTGAGCTCAGAGGTCGTGGGCCATGTTAATAAGAAGTTTCAAGCATGAAAACACGGGCCCATTTGGAAAAAATTCAAGTTTTGTCAATATTGGCTTCATGCATTTTTTCAAAAATTGGTAAACTTTAGAAATGCATATCTCTCTCAATTTTAACCTTAAGAGGGTGTTCTTGGACTTTTTAGAGAGATTAGAATATCCTCTAAACAACCCTTTTGGTTTTATCTCATTTGGATCTTCCATGTTCATGTAAGGAGCTTTGACCCAAAAGGTGTTTTTGTTGACTTTTTGAAAGGACCTATAATGTATGAGCCTGTATCTATTGATTGCGGCATTTATTGAACTTGAGGGATGAAGAGAAGTTGTAGGTAATTGGATTCTATTCAATATGAGCCTTGGTGGAAAAATTTATAATAAAGTATGAGAAAGTTATGTCTGGTCAAAGTTTGGTTGACTTTTCCTATAGAAACCCTAATTTTCCATTTTTGACTTTTGATGAGTTAGGAGCATTTCTTGAGGAATCATGATCAACCCTTGATCAAATGATGGATATTACTTCAAAATGTTGATGTTGACCAAAAATCTCTAAGTTTGACTGTATTTGGGTCATAGTTGACTTTTGACCTAATACAGTTGATTTTTAGGTATTTGAGCAGTTGACTGAGAAAACTTGTTGTTCGAGGCATGAAATTTGGCATGGATGATCTTAAGGACATATTAGGACAATTAAGAACATTTGGGATCCTTGGGACTCACACATCTTGCTTAAAATTTAAACCCTAGTTGAGGTTTGTTGCCTTTAGGGGGAGAACTTGTCTGGTCAATTCTTAGTCCTTCTAGGGCAAGTTGGGGACCTCTAGAGGCATGTCTTGAGTGAAATGAGAGGGAAAATTTTGGGGTATAATAGCTGCCCCTGTTCAATCTTCTTAAACTTTAGGATGTAGATTGGCTGGTCTGCCTTTCGTGATCTAAAGGTGGAAGATGATTGAACACTAAAGTGCCCAGGAATTTGCACTCGTTTTAAATGATACTTGATGTGTAGATAATATCGGTAATGGGCTTATAGATTCCATTTGGAGAAGATGACGGAAGATCATAGGAGATGGGATTAAAGAAGCCATCTGGAACAATGTTTATTGCATGAGATATTCCTTTGTGAGAGTTCTTATTCTTGTTGTTGAGGAGGACTCCGCTGAGGAATGTTGGTCTTTGTTCGGGAAATAGAGTTTAGGAGCTTCAATTGTCCATTACTCTACTGGGGAGTCATCTCTTGATTTAAGAGATGGAAGCAAACTGCTATCTGGTCGAGATCCAGGCTTCGCAGTGACTTGCTGAGGATAATAAGGCTGACTGCTATATGGTTGTATCCCAGGCTTCACAGTGACTTGGTGAGGATAATAAGGCTGACTGCTATCTGGTCATATCCCAGGCTTCACAATGCTTTACTGGGGAAACTTGAAATTAACTGCTATCTGGTCGGACTCTAGGCTTTGCAGTTTCTTTAACTGGAATAGAAATCAGAAAAATCTTGGTGTCGATTTAACTGTACCAGGGAAAGGTCTTGAGTTGCCTTCAACTGGAATAGAAATCAAGAAAATCCAAGTATCGATTTAGTTGAACCATAGGAAGGTCTTGAATTAACTTTGACTGGAATGGAAATCAGAAAAATCTTAGTATCGATTTAATTGAACCAAGCGAAAGTCTTGGAATATCCTTAACTGGAATAGAAATCAAAGAGATCTTAGTGTCGATCTAACTGAACCAGAAAAGGTCTTGAATTAACTTGATTGGAATGGAAATAAAAAAAATCTTAGTATCGATGTAACTGAACCAGACCAAAGTCTTGGAATATCTTCAACTGGAATAGAAATTAGAGAGATCTTAGTGTCGATCTAACTGAACCATAGAAGGTCTTGAATTAACTTTGACTAGAATGGAAATCAGAAAAATCTTAGTATCGATTTAACTGAACCAGACAAAAGTCTTGGATTATCTTCAGCTGGAATAGAAATAAGAGAGATCTTAGTATCAATCTAACTGAACCAGAGAAGGTCTTTTGAGGACATCCTTTTGAGGAAAATGATGAAATAACCCTTCATCAGACATAGATTTTTGATAAGATTACCGGGTCACGTAAGTAGTCAATGGTGTTTGTTGATTTGATCTTTCCTGAAAATGGTAAAGAGTTAGTCGTATGCAATGTCATGATGAATGAAATACATTGTGATGATGGTCTCAAAATAAATGAGATTATGTTGTATGCGATATGTATGCACATGCCATGATGTATGAATATGGGATGCTATTGCGATGTTTCTTAGTCTGGGAAAGTAAATCCCAGACTACTGCTGAAGAGTATTGGGAAACTAAATCCTTCATTTCTGCTGGGGATGATGAATGAAGATGATTTGCCGGGGATTTCCTCTTTCCGTTTGAGGATGTTCCACCGGGGATTCTTAACTCCTGCCTGAGAATGCCTCTGTGGAGAGAGATAATGCTTTGTTGGAAGATTTTACCGGTGTGGAGAAATAAACTCTGTTGGGGAATGAACTTCCGCAGTTAGAGAAATTAACTCTATCGGGGAGGAGGTTTTATAAACTGTTTGAAATTATAAAACTCAGTTGGGGAATACAGATTTCATCTCTCTGAAGGAACTTTGATGGAAGAGATGATTCCTGCTTGGGGAAGAAGAGATTAAAACCTGGGTTATTTCTACTCTGTAGGGAATAAACTTCCACAGTTAGAGAAATAAATTCTACCCGGGAGGAGGTTTTATAAACTGCTTGAAATTATAAAACTTGGCTGGGGAAAACAGGTTTCAACCCTCTGAGGGAACTTTGTTGGAGGAAGTAATTCCTGCTTGGGGAAGAAGAGATCCAAACCTTGGTTGTTTCTACTTTGTGGAGAACATAGATGTCACGGGGTCGTATGTAGCGGTGACTTCGTCCCAAATTGTCTTCGCCCCTATACCTGCTGGAAAGAGTAATTGTCGGGACTACAAATTGTTTTTTTTTTAGATTTTGCCCTGTTTCTTAAAATCATTAGCATCTGTCTTTCTGTTTCTTATGCAAGTATTTGTTAAAAGTGATCATATTTAAATGCATATGTAAAAAATAATCATTGGACGTTTTTGCAAAACAAAATAGAAAAAAAAACAAATAGTTTTGTACTTTCAAAGAAATGATTTGTATTGATGTGATACGGTGAGAGAACTGACATGGGTGTTTTGCGTTTGATCGCAAATGTTGCGGTTAGCAAGATTCGCCACCGACTTTTCTTTTATCTAAAAGGAAAGGTGAAAAAGCATAGGAAAGACCTTTGAGATTGTTTCTTGAGTTCGGGGGGTAAATTATGAAAAGGGAAGGTATTAGCACCCTTTTCATCTATGGTTTTCCATGGGCTCTTAGTTACTTGCTAGATCACTTGCTTTTGTTTGAAATTGTGCTTTGTGTGGTTTTTGAAAGTATTTTATAAAGAGGCCATTGTTTAGGCAATCTTTATAATGATTCTCGTTCGTAAGAATGTAAACAAAGATGTCGATCTTTTGAAAATGTTTCCAAGTTTGTAAAATATTTGGAAAAGTGTAGGTGTTTGTTTTGAAAATAGCAAGGATGTTTGTTTTGAGATGGAGCAAGTAATTAGGAGCAATCTACCTACTCAAATGTATTTCTTGTTCATTTTCTTTTCCTTTGACATTGTTGTCTTACCATTGATTTGGTAAGCAACCCCATCTTTGGATGTAAGCGGGACGGGCGTGGGTCATCGTATAGCCATGATTAGCAATGTTGCAAGGTGTCTTAGCATTCTTTTTTGAGGGACTAAGATCATTTGTAAGGCAACTTAGATAGCATCGTCGAGGGACTATGATCTTGTATTTGCTTGTTTTTGCTAAGATACCTTACATGCGTAATATGGCCATTTTGTATAAGGCAACCAAGTAGAGTTTACCCTAGGGGTGCTTGGGTGCAAGTGTATTGATTTACATGCATTGTTTTTATCTTTGATTAGGATTTTCTATTGATTGATTTTAGTCTTTCCATACAAAACTCTAATTACTAACATTTGTATTTGAAAGCGTTAATTTGTGGAAATGTAAAGTCCTACACTATTACATCATTTAGGGGATCATGGTACAATTTACAAATGGGGATGAAGTAGGAACTTAAATATTACAACCATATCGAATAACCATGAAGGAAACGTAAAAATAGTGTAAAAAGAAGGAAAAAATGCATTTTGAACTATTATGTGTCGGCACAAGCTCATATGCATCGACACATAACATTCCTTGCCCCTTTATTTCCAAATCAACTCAGTATGAGTCGATACATAATGGTAGGTGTCGACTCATACACTGCATGTGTCAACTCATACGTGCTTTGTGTCAACTCATACATTGTTTTTCCTTCTATTTTGGGCCTGTAAAGCAGTATGTATCGACTCATAAGGCTATGTGTCGACTCATACTGTCATTTTGTCTACTTCAACATTGTTTTGCTGCATACATGGGTTAGTTCTCAACACATAATGAAAATAATGGAAGATAAACAAAAGGTTAGCTTTAAGGACAATGGTTACTACATTTTTGTCTTCAAAAAATGAATTACTAAAGTCAAGAAACTTACCTTGGAATTGGATCTTTATACTCTGAATTTGAGTTATTGTCTTGACTGTTATTGAAATTGGAAGAGAAAACATAGGTGTTGTAGAAGCTTGTTCTTGAGTTTGAACAATTTCTAGGTGATGTATGTGAGGTGCTTAGATGTTTAGACAGAGCTTACAAGGTGTGAGAGTTCCAAATATTTGGACTTTAAAACTCAAGAGTGGAAGCTTTTTTGGACAGTTATGGTTTTTGATGGCTAGTTTACAACAAGACTTCTGGCTTTTCTCTCTATTTTTCTAACCTTTTTACCTTGAAAATGCTTCTTCTATTTATAGACAAGGGTTTGTGCATATGATCTGATTAGGTTTATAAGACAGCATGTTATGGTTTGGTTGGATTACAAAGATCAAACTAAGTCAAGTACTCCATAGTCCCAAGATAAAGTACCAAAGTTGCTGGTATTGAGGAGCTACTTCCCATGATTTATGGTGAAGTATAATCAGCAACCAGCAAGGTATGGGCTCAAGACAAACTTTGTAAAAAAAGCTTGCTTTTCAAGAATAGCAATGGTGCCTTTATGCCATAAATGGAAAGATCTTTTGGACAATGGTTTAAACACTTGGGTAATAGCTCAAGAGTGGGTGTAAGCATTAAATTATGATGAGATTTGCAAGCAAAGAAGCATGCAACATAAGATTATGCAGCAAATCATGAGAGTTTTGTTATGTGTTCTTCACTTAGAATAACTTGCAATTCAAAGATGGATGGCCAACTTCAAGCCCTTGAATCTCCTAGCTCAAGTATGATAAATTTATGCTCTTGGATGTTTTGGAAAGCTTGAAACATCTTCTATAACTTTCATGTTGGCCATTTTGACAAAATCATCTTGGAACTATGTGAAAAAATGCCAAGAAGTTGGGGTAAAATCCTGACCAAAATCTGTTGAAAATTTCTCTAAGTGTTAAATGAAAATGTCATGACTTCATGAATTTGTAACTTGAGATCCCATCATATTTAGGAGAAGTTGTGTAAAGCAATGTTGTAGATATCATGGAGATCTACAACTTTCATGTTGAAAGTTTCTTTACAATCATCTTGCATCATGATGAAAGAATGGCATGAAGTGATGAAATTATCATGTATAAAAACACTTAGAAAATTTCTAAGTCTTGGAAATCTTGACTTTTCAAGTTGACTTTTGACTTTCTTTACTTTCTTGATGATCAAGCTTGATATTCTTGCATGTCTTGATGAAATTTGATCTTTGGAATGTAATGTTGACCAAAAAGTCAAAGTTTGACTTTCTAATATGCAATTGACCATTTTGCCCTTGTGCCAATTCCAAGTCTAAATTGATGTATGAGTGTTGTAAACTTGACGTCATAGAAGATCTTGTGAGAGAATCCTTGAGAAATGAGAGGGAACATTTTGGGGTACAACAATTGATTTTTGATGTTCGCCTATAACAGGCATTTTTGTACAAAGAGACTGACATTCTAGTAGGAGAACACCACCGTGAAAGTGAAAACTATACAAAATAGAGAAAAACATCTATGTGTAATAATCCCATTGAGTTTCAATTCTTCTATTTTCCCTAAGTCTTCGAGCGTCTCATAACTTTGCTACTCGTCTGAAGCTGACTGGATTGATCGGTACCGTTTGAGCTTGATAGTTGATACCAAGGTCTGGTCGCAAGGTGATCCAATGGGACATAGTTATATGCTTCAAATCCCTAACTTTTTCCTGGACCGCCCTTTCGGGTTTTCAGTCCACCGGGATACCCTTTTTTCCCCAAGCCGCCTTTTTAGGTTTCGGCTTGCCGAGTGTACAGATTTTTTTTTGTATTTATCCCTAATTTTTGCCTGAACCCTTTTGGTTCGTCGGGATACCCTTATTTTTTCCTAGGCCAGTCAACTTAGCGGGTCTTTATTTATGCGTAGTATATTTTCACTATGTCCGCATTAACAGGACGAGGAAGGTCGTCACCATTCATGGTGGTCAAAATCATGGCTCCACCGGAAAATATGCTTTTGATCAAAAATGGCCCTTCGTACGTGGGAGTCCATTTGCCCATGGGATCACCTTGTGGCAGTATGATATGCTTTATTACTAGATCACCCACTTGATATACTTGACGTTTGACTTTTTTGTTGAAAGCTTTGATCATTCGTTTTTGGTATATCTGACCATGACAGACAGCAGCAAGCCTTTTCTCATCAATCAGATTCAGTTGATCAAGTCGAGTCTGAATCCAATCATCTTCCTTCAAACCCACATCCTTCATGATCCTTAAAGAAGGGATATGGACCTCAATAGGTAGGACAACCTCCATACCATATACCAGAGAATAAGGTGTTGCCCCTGTTGACGTACGTGCTGAGGTGCGGTAACCATGAAGAGCAAATGGTAACATCTCATGCCAGTCTTTGTATGTCACTGTCATCTTCTGTATTATTTTCTTAATATTCTTGTTAGCAGCCTCCACAACGCCATTCATCTTCGGCCGATAAGGGGAAGAATTATGATGCTGGATCTTGAATTGTTTACAAAGTTTGGTGATCATTGTATTATTGAGATTTGTACCATTGTCTGTGATGATTCTCTCTGGCACACCATACCAACAAATCAGGTTATGCTTGATAAACCACGCCAAAACATTCTTGGTAACAGTAGCAAAAGAGGCGGTCTCAACCCACTTCGTGAGGTAATCAATGGCCACTAAGATGAAGCAATGTCCATTGGAAGCGGTAGGCCTAATCTCTCCGATCATGTCAATGCCCTACATTGCAAAGGGCCAAGGATTCGTTAAGACATTCAAAGGAACCAAAGGTACATGTACTTTATCAGCATAGATCTGGCATTTGTGACAAGTTCGGGAGTGTTGATAACAGTCTGCTTCCATAGTGGACCAATAGTATCCTGCTCGTAGGATCTTTTTAGCCATGGTATATCCACTAGAATGGGTGCCAAAGGTACCTTCGTGTAAATCTTCCATAATTCTCTCTACTTCGCTCTTGTCTATACACCGGAGTAAAGTAGAATCATGGTTGCGCTTGTAGAGAATTCCATTACTGAGGAAGAACTTTGCGGAGAACCTTATCAGAATCTTTTTATCATTGACAAACGCACCCTCCAGATATTCTTGAGCCTTGAGATACCTTTTCACTTCATGAAACCAAGGCTTGTCTGCCACTTCTTAAGTGTCAATCTCATAGCAGTATGCTGGTTCATCCAACCTATCAATAGTGATCCGAGGAGTCTTGTTGGCCTACTTGACCTTGTACATAGATGACATAGTGGCTAGCGTGTCCGCTAACTGGTTCTCTTCTCGTGGAAAATGTTCAAATGTGACTTCCTCAAAGTGTGGAAGTAATGTCAGCACATGTTCTTTGTAAGGGATAAGGTTCGGGTGCTTCGTGTCCCACTCTCCTTTTATTTGACTTATTACTAGGGTTGAATCCCCGATAATGCTCAAGAACTTGATCCTCAAGTCAATAGCAGCTTTGAGACCCATGATGCATGCCTCATACTCTGCCATATTATTGGTAGAATTGAAACATAATTTGGTAGTGAAAGGAGTATGACAACCCTCAGGAGTTATGATTACAACACTGAAGCCATTGCCGAGTGCGTCGGAAGCTCCATCAAAAACCATATTCCATTGGGATCCTTCCTCAGGTACTCTATCCGGTCCAGGTTTTTCATAGTCAGTCACTAGCATAATATTCTCGTCCGGAAACTCAAAATTCATGGACTGGTAGTCATCCACAGCCTGATGAGCCAAATGATCAACTAGTATAATTCCCTTGATTGATTTCTGGGTCTTGTATTGGATATCGTATTCGGTCAAGATCATTTGCCATCTTGCTATTCTTCTGAAGAGAGCCGGCTTCTCAAAGATGTACTTGATTGGATCCATCTTAGATATCAACAAAGTAGTGTGGGTCAACATATACTATCTCAGTTGGCAAGCAGCCCATGCCAAAGCGTAGCAAGTTTTCTCGAGCAGTGAGTATCCTGTTTCACAGTCGGTAAACTTTTTGCTAAGGTAGTATATTGCATGCTCTTTTCGACCAGACTCGTCATGCTTCCCCAGCACACACCCCATTGAATTATCTAACATTGTTAAGTACATTATCAAAAGTCTTCCTTCAATTGTAGGCATCCGAATTGGAGGCTCTTGAAGGTATTCCTTGATTCTCTCGAAGGCAGTCTGTCGAGATGATGATCTTGGAGGCTCTCTAGAAAGAATCTCGGAAGATGATGATCTTTGTCTATCGACTGATCTTTCTTGAAAAGGTAAAGAGTTGGTTGTATGAAATGTCATGATGCATGATGCCATGTATGTTATATCAATGTTTATGATATGAATGTGATGAATGCGCATGTAAGCTGATGGACTGTCTTGCTGAGGATAGATGAATCCTGGATGGCAGGAGATAAAAGAATCTTGACTGCCGCCAGGGAAAGTAATTCCTTGACTGCTGCAGGGGATTGCAAGAATCTCTTGATTGTTGAAAGTGAGAAGTCCTGGGACCACTTTTAGGGAATCCGGAGCTTGGGTTGTATGCCAATCTACTGGGGATTCCTGTCTTGAGGGGATCTTCACTGGAGAATATTCGAATATTCTGTGAGGAACTGAGAATGAGAGTCTTCATTCTGCTTGGGGATTGATAGTTGGAAATTTTAGTTCCACTGGGGATTGCAAGAATCTTTTGGTTGCTGAAGGTATTGATCTGGGATAAGTATCGGAATGTCGCCATGTCTGGGTCACATCTGAACTATCTCTAGAATGAAATCTTGAATAAGTTTCGGAATATCGCCAAATCTGGGTCACATCTGAACTATCTCTAGAATGAAATCTTGAATAAGTTTCGGAATGTCGCCATCTCTGGGTCACATCTGAACTATCTCTAGAATGAAATCTTGAATAAGTTTCGGAATGTCACCAAATCTGGGTCACATCTGAACTATCTCTAGAATGAAATCTTGAATAAGTTTCGGAATGTCGCCATCTCTAGGTCACATCTGAACTATCTCTAGAATGAAATATTGAATAAGTTTCGGAATGTCGCCAAATCTGGGTCACATCTGAACTATCTCTAGAATGAAATCTTGAATAAGTTTCGGAATGTCGCCAAATCTGGGTCACATCTGAACTATCTCTAGAATGAAATCTTGAATAAGTTTCGGAATGTCGCCAAATCTGGGTCACATCTGAACTATCTCTAGAATGAAATCTTGAATAAGTTTCGGAATGTCGCCAAATCAGGGTCACATCTGAACTATCTCTAGAAGGGAATCTGGAATAAGTTTCGGAATGTCGCCAAATCTGGGTCACATATGAACTATCTCTAGAATGAAATCTTGAATAAGTTTCGGAATGTCGCCAAATCAGGGTCACATCTGAACTATCTCTAGAAGGGAATCTGGAATAAGTTTCGGAATGTCGCCAAATCTGGGTCACATCTGAACTATCTCTAGAATGAAATCTTGAATAAGTTTTGGAATGTCGCCAAATCAGGGTCACATCTGAACTATCTCTAGAAGGGAATCTGGAATAAGTTTCGGAATGTCGCCAAATCTGGGTCACATCTGAACTATCTCTAGAATGAAATCTTGATCTTGATTTTGTTAAGGGTCAGAAATTGGGAGTATACCAATCTTCTGAGGTGATGAGAATCTCCATTCTGTTAACGGTCAGAAACTGGGAGTATACCAACCTTCTGAGGCTTTAAGGATGAGAGTCTTCATTTTTGAGAGAAACAGATTTTTAGGAGCTTTAATTGTCCGTTATTCTGTTGGTGGTTGCAACTTCCAGCAGGCGATGAAGGAATTTTGAACGACCTCAGTTTTGGCATTCGAATGCCCCAAGTGATGATGAAGGAGTCTTGGATCAGGTTACTCTGCAAATTGAGAGATTTCTTGAAATCTTGACTGGACTGCCCCAGGTTAACTGAACTCTGAAAGATCTGTTGAAACTTTGACTGGACTGCCCCAGGTTAATTGGATGGTGACATGTCATGCCCCCTTGTTGATAGGAGACTTTTGCGACGGAAGTGTCATCCTTTTGAAGTGATTTTGTTCACTGAGAGGGCTTTCGTTCATTGGATATTTATTGTGTGAATTTCTCCGCTGTCAAACAAATAGCCATATGAAAACAGTGATATTCAAGTAATGCAAAGTTTATGTTTGTCTCGAAGTTTTGAAAAATGCGTTTTTTAGCAGAAAATTTTTTATAAGACAAATTCAACACAAGATTTAGAGCAAAGCCTTATAGGAGTCAGGATACCTTTTGTAACAGTATGCTTTCGAACTAACCCATGCTTCAATTAGGACTTTTGAAGGGTTGTAACGTGGCTTGGTTCACGGTTTAAGAAACAAAGGATAAAGGCTCAAAGTATATTTGTACCCACCCGCTCTTCGTGATGTTCTTCAATCCTAAGCTCAGTTAATTGTGCGTCGAACTCCATTCAAATTTGGAACGACTTTTTGGGTGATGGTTCACCAGTTGAATTTTAGAAGACAGTCATCATCTCCTTTTTCTTTTGCAACATTTTTCATGCTGTTGAGGATTTGTAATGACCTCTTTCTTTTGATTTGTTATCCCTAACTTTTGCCTGACTGTTCCTGTTTTCGAGATTATAGTCAGCGGGATGCCCCAGCTTTCTTAAGCCTCCTTTATAGGTTTTGGCTTAGTGGGATTTTTCTTTTTTGAGAGATAATGACTGCCTATGAGATAAGGAACCACCACTGTCTTTTGATTCCAGAGGAATGCTTTTCTCTTTTTGATGTCGTTCGTTGTATTACAAACTGAGAGTTTTGCGACTTCAATGCGCATCTTTTGAATTAACTGAGAGACTACCCTGCCCCAGGTTTATATCAAAGGTTTTAATTTGTTTAGAACAGAAAACTCCTACTTCTTTGGCTCGAAGGGGTTGACTAGGGATTATCTTCCTTATAACTCCAGTGTTTGGGAATTGAAAGCAATGCTTGTACATCATCAGCAAGGTCTGTTCAAAAGAATATTGTATGAGATTATGGTATTGTTTCGTCATCCTCCCTCTAAAGGCTTGTAGCTTTTCATCAAGAGTTAAATATCATAAAGAAAGCATAAGAGTAGTGAAAACGAATGGATGAATTCAAGATAAACATATGCAATGCATTAATGAAACAGAGTTTGACATTAAAAGATAATTGTTTGAACAACAAAAGAAATTACAACTTCAAAAATTCAAATGAAACAAAGACATTCTCAATGATTTGGCATAGGAGAAGTGATTATGCTGGAGTCTATGGAGGGTCAAACTCGATCTCCTTGGCATCAATCATGTCTTGGATCTTGTTCTTCAGAGGCCAACAGTTATTTGTGTCATGTCCCGGGCTGTCAGAGTGGTATGCACACATTTCATTGGGATGATAGGTAGGAGCATAAGTGTTTGGGTTCCGGAGGGGAGCCCTCAATGTAATCAGCCCTGCCTGCAACATGCGTTGTAGTGCCTGACCCAGTGACATGTTGATCTTGGTGAACTGTCTCTTAGGCGCGACCTCCTTATGCTAATGCCCCTGTCTTTGTTGAGCAGGCGCAGGATTAGAGATCAAGATTGCTCCTACGTGTTGGTCATGACGGCTCTTTTGACCATGCACAACATTAGACTCTTTCTTCCCATTGTGGGGGAGCTTCTATACATCAGAGGGTGTAGCTCCTTGGATCTTTCCACTTTTGATGCCAGCCTCAACCCTTTCGCCGGTCAGTATTAGCTCGGTGAACCCGGCTGAGGAGCTTCCAATTAAGTGATTGAAGAAAGGCCCTGTCAAAGTCCCCATGAAGATGTCAATCAGCTCTCTGTCAGTTAAAAGAGGTTGCACCCTACCAGCCAGATCTCTCCACTTTTGGGCATATCCTTTGAAGCTCTCGTCAGGACCCATAGTCATGTTCTACAATTGGACACGAGTAGGTGCAAGATCAACATTGTATTGATATTGTTTATAAAAATCCATAGCTAAATCTTCCCAGGTGTGGATGTGAGAACTCTCCAATTGATAAAACCACTCGAGTTGAGCCCCTACCAGACTTTCTTGGAAGAAATGGATCCAAAGCTTTGGATCAGTTGTGTATGGTTGAATCTTGCGGGCATAAGACTTTAGATGCATCTTAGGGCAAGAGACTCCATCATACAGGGCCAAGGTGGGGACTTTGAACTTTGGAGGGATGACTAATCCAGGAACCAAACCCATGTCTCCTAAATCCAAGCCAGGTATTTGCTGAATCTCCATAGCATTGAGGCGATCCTCCAACTGTTTGTACTTGTCATCAGCGGGAGGATATTGTTTTTCAGAGTAGTCAGCTTCATCAATCTCCAAATTGTGGTCTTCTTCAAGACTACCCCCTATGTTGGATGGAGTTACAAGGTCTAGGGTCTTAGGTCTTCTTCTCAAGTTCATGATGTTGGCTGCCTTCTTGGACTTCTTCTTCTTGTCTTTGAGAAGGAGAGCTGTCAGATCCTCTTGCCCTTTACCCATAGCCAGAAGCATTTGTTGGAATTGAGCATTTTGAGCTTGGAGATCTTTCACCGTTTGTTCCATATCCATCTTACTGAAATAAACAGTAGGAAGATAAGGAGACCTGTATGGGGGAAACCTGTTATGCAATGATATGTGTGATATATATGCAATGTTTTCAAGGATCTCTTGGGGTAAACACAAGAGAACGTTAGAGGTTGAACTTCGATCTTTGATTAGAGAACTTTGCACCGGTGGATGTCTTTCCACGAGAATCAAGCTCACCATGTCAAGTGGGTCATAGCCCTTGATTCAAGTTGTTGCACTTGATCTTTGATGGAATTTGTTTAGAGGAGAACCTCTTGCCCCTTGGTAGACGTCTGGTTCAACGTAACCCTGCATCAAAAGAACCTCGAGATCCTTGAAATGGTTATTGAAAATGCTATGGTATGATGTCATGATGTTATGTACATGTATGCAAAAGCAAGTAGGTGTATATACAGGTAATCATATTCACACAAAGCAAATAAGTCCTTAGGTTTAGGATTGCATGGGGTTGTAGGTAAGTACCCTCTTGAAGTTAGTTGGCTCATCTTGTCCTAAAATAGAAACCGGGTTCTAAGGAGCTCAATATCATTGGACTGTTTTCTGTGTTCATTGTTTTGGTTTAGCCACTTAACTGGCGACCAAAATATTCCAAGAAAACAACCCTCAATGAGTGTAGTATCGAGTATCTACCAACTTCGAACTGCACCAAAGTCGGTCATCTCACTACCCCTAAAAAGGCTAAGATGGTCAATTAAGGTTCTAAGAGTTCGTTAGTGCTTCATGACATCACTCAGCGGCCCCATACTCTCCTTGATTGAACTCAAGGGTTACCGGTACTCACAAATATGTCACACTAACATAGCTTACTGCTTCAACCATGTCGGTATACCCCGCACAGTCCCCTCACAGTTTTATTGCTATTTACCTAAGAAGGTGCCCCAAATTCGGGTATAGGATTTACATTAAACCCAAACAAGGACCCAAAAGTAAAGCAAGTATGTATGGGTGATCTAAAACCCTAAGGTAACCCCACTTTTAAATTTGTCCCCAGCAAAGTCGCCATTTCTGTGATACGGTGGGAGAACTGACTTGAGGTTTTGTGTTTGTATTCGCACTTGTTCGGTTTAGCAAGAGTCTCCACCGACTTTTTATTTTATCCTAAAGGAAAGGTTAAAAAGCACAGGAAAAACCTTTGAGATGTTTCGTGGGTTTGGGGGGTAGATTATGAAAAGGGAAGGTATTAGCACCCTTTTCATCCATGGTTATCCATGGGCTCTTAGTTACTTGTTTTAGATCACTTGCCTTTGATTTTCAATTTCTTGAAATGGTGGTGTGTGTGTGTGTTTGAAAATGTTTTGAAAAAGATGCCTTGTCTAGGCAACCGTTGTAACAATTCTCTACTCGAATGTTTTACAAAGGTATTTGTCTTTTTGAAAAGATATTTCAATGTTTTTGAAAGTTGTTTTTGAAAGTTGTGTTGTGAAGTGTGTTTTGAAAAGTAGGCAAGTGTGTTTTGCAAGTTTGATCAAGTAACTAAGAGTTGTCTACCCCTAAATTTACTCAAAGATTTTTCCTATGTTTTAACCCTTTTAACAGTATTGTTCCACCATTGTATTTGGTGGACAATCTTGTGTTAGGATGTTAACGGGACGGGCGCGGGTCATCGTATGGACCATGAATGCAATGGTGCCAAGTGTCTTTGGCAATTTGCTTGAGGGACTATGATCATTTTGTTTAGGCAACTTTCAAAAGCGTCATCGAGGGACTATGATCATTTGATTTGTTTTGTTTTTCCAAAGAAACTCAACATGCAAGCATGGCCCATTTTGGAAGGCAACAAGCGGGATTACCCTAGGGGTGCAAGTGTGAATAGTGTATTGATTATCATGTATTTTGTCTTTGAATTAGATTATCTAGCGGTTGATTTTATTTACATACAAACCCTAGGTCTAAACATGGTATAATTGAAAGCGATAAATTGCGGGAATTTAAAGTCTACGCTATTACAAATAAGTATCCGGGAGTGGGGGTACAAATATTTACAAATGGGGATGAGACTTATCAGGATAGTAGTGTCCAAATATATTTACAACCAAATCGAATCACATTCTCAATGTAACGTGTATCAATGCATAAGAATAAAAGCAATGTATCAAAAGTATTTGTGAAAGTATATATGATTATTTACAAGTGATAAAAATGTTAACTTAATGCAAAATTAAGTATTTTATTTATTCTTTTTGTGTTTTTGTTAATTATGCATAAACAAAAGATTTAAGAAAAGAAAATGCTTAAGAAATTCTATTTTTATGTATTAATATTTTTATATATTTTAGTTAATATACAAAAGAAAAGAAAAGAAAATTGTTTAAAATTTAAAAATCCTATTATCTATGTATTTAGTTAGTGTATAAAGGTTTATTAAACAAAGATTCTAAAAAAGAAAATTATTTAATTTAGAAAAATCCTATTTTTATGTACTCTTAAATATGATTAAAAAAAAGTATTAATAAACATTTTGCAAAGAGAAAAGAATTTAATGTATAATTTTTTATTTAAACAAAAATATTAGTATGAGTTTAAAAAAAGGGAAAATAAAGGGATAAGTAAAAAAGGATATTGGTTTTCAAAAATATAAAAAAAAGGTTAAGAGAAATTAATGGGCTTAAAGAGGAAAGCTAGGTGGCCCAAATAAAACAAAAAAAAGACTAAGACCAGGGGGGGGGGTACGCGCCAGATTTATTGGGCTTAAGGCTTGTTAATGGGGCGAATCGGCCCAAGGTTTTTTAACACATTTGTTTGTTAGGGTTTGTTTTAGTTTTCTCAGAAACAAGGATTACAGCGTTACAGAGGCGCCGCTTCCATTCATCGTCTTCTTCATCTCCTTGAGCCAAGCTTCTGACTTTCCCCCTTGGTCTCAGCTACCAAACGCCATCATCGCTCCCTCCTCTCCATGGTCACACAGGCAGAGATTTCGAAGAAGGTAATGATTCAAACTTAACGCCTTTTTAGGGTTTCAGTTCTTGCATGTTTTTAATCTTTTTATGTATTGATTCTATGTGTTATTGTCCATGCTAGGTGTGAAAAGAGGGAGAAAAATACTACCTTTGGAGTTCGTTGCTTGGAGAGGAGGAGAGGCGAACTGAGGCGTGTCTCAGGCAGCTGAAGGCAAGGGAATGTGATGCACTGTGAGCTTTGCTTTTCCTGGTATTCGTATTTGCTTTAGGTTGTTTTCAATGATGATAATAATCTGAGAATTGTTGGCTTAGCGTTTCACTTCTTTTCCCCTCTTTTGCTTGCTTGCTGAGATGCTTGTTGAAATGTTGATGTTCTTGCTTCTGAGTATGATGTTTTTTGACTCTGAAATGCTTTTGCTTCCCTTTTGGCTTTGATTATGATATCTGAGTTTCTTTTCCTCTGAGTTTGTTGGTATCGATTCTGAGTATGGATTTGTTATTGTTAGCCCAATGATGAGGTTGCTCTGAGGGCTTTGTTGGTTATTTGGATGCTTCAGTGTTTGATTTCTTCTCCTCTTCTTCTGCTTGCCTCTGAGATGCTTGTTGATGTTGATTTTGAGTATTGCTTTTGTGCCTAGATTCTGAGTTGCCTTTGTTGGATATGGATGATGGTTGGGACAGGCAGGTTTGTATGGCTTGTTTGGAGCTTTAGGCTTTGAAAAGCTTGTGGACTTGTTGTTTGACTGGTAACTTTTGATGAACAAACTTTTTAGGCTTTACAGGGCTTGAGGGTTCTGTTTGTGAGTTTGCTTCAGTTTGTATGGCTTTTTCTGGTGTAGGCTTTGTGTTACAGGTTTATGCAGGTGAAGGCTTGTTTTTGAAAGGGCTTCTGTTTGAGGCTTGATATGCTTGTGTTATTTGTTTGAAAACTGGTTTTTTAAGCAGGTTTGTATGGCTTCAAACCAGCTTGAGGCATCTCTGGTTTGTGTTTCTGTTATGTAACAAGTTTATGCTTGAGGCAACTCTGTTTGTGTTTGCTTTTGATACAGGCTTGAGCTTGTGTTAATTCTTTGTATTTTTCTGCCCTCCCCTTTTGCTTGTTCTATAACAGTCTGTTTTATATCCTTAAGCCTCAAGCCTGCTGTAAGCCTTTCTCTCCTCTCTCTTTCTCTCTCCACAGGTTTAAAAAGCATTTTATTGCTTAAAATTGTACCTTACTCTGAAAAAGTGACTGGCTGAAAAAATGATGAATTTGAATGTTGCTTGTATATTAGTTTTCCTCTGCATACTTTCCAGATTTCCTGCATATCTTGTGTACTTTGTTGACAGCTTTTTGGATAGCCTTTTGATAGCTTTTGGACTTGGTTTAATTTCTTCAGTTTGCAATCAGTTCAGTTTGGACTTTGTGCATTGGTTTTGAAACTTTGAACTGTGCAATTTGTTTTTTTGGCATATTCAGTAGCTGTTCAGTTTGCCTCTTTGGTTGACAATTTTGGAATTATGCAGCTTGTTTGATATTTTGAATTTGTGCAATTGTAGCTTTGTGCATTTCATATTTTTTGCAAGCATATTTCTATCCCTCTTTGTGAACCAAGAATTTCTTGTGATTTGCAGAGAGGGTGAATAAACTGATTCCGGCCAGTCACTTTTAATGATGAGCTTTTTAAATTAACTGTCTGCTTTTTTTTATTTCATTTGCATTTGACTTCTTTCCCTTCTTTTTTGCAGGTAAAAATAAGTTGGTCAAAGGAGCATCAGTAGAAGATGAAGACTTAGGAAATTTTAGGATGTAGCTTTATTCCATTTTAATTATTTGTAATAATATTAATGTAAATGACTGTAAATGAATTTACAGTATTCAAATAATATCTGTAACAAACAATTCAAAATGAATAAACAAATATTTTCTGTCATATTTCTCTTTTATTTCTCTTCAATTGTTTATTTAATTATTTATATTTCTTGAATTATAATAACTGGAAGTAAATCCCAACTATTCTAACTTAGAATAAATAAATAATTAATAAACATTGTGGTCTTGCAATCAATAATAAACCCGGCGTCCCAATTAAACATGAGCAATGCACAGTAAATCAAACAAACATCCATATGCCTATCTCTTTACTGATTAAATCAAACCCTGCAAGTTCTTAATCCAAATGCCTCAGCCCATATCTCAGAGTAATTTGAAAAGAACTGTAGAATTAATTCTTTCTGAGAATGCGCGCACAAAACCCTGATTCTTGATTTAATGTCGAAGAAGCGCCTGCCTGATCAAACCCTGAGCCAAACTCAACCAAACCCTAATAATCTGCTTGAACTATTCCAGAGCCATGAAAACCCTAATTTTGTCTGACTGGTGAGAAAAGTCTGTTTTGACCGATTCTTAGGCCAATCTGAAAAATCAGGAGAAGCCCGAAGCTGTGATTTCTTGTGGAAAAAAAAGGAGGGCAAATTTTGGGGTACAACAGTATGAAAAGGAAACACATGACATGAAGGTGCTAGAGGAAAGTTTGAGAGCCCAAATCCAAAGTTTGGCATAAGCTTCCTTAGATCAAGAGGAGCAAATAAAGTACCTTGCCACCGAACTCCAAGACAGCCACAAATCAGAGGTCAAAGCACACCTTGAAAGGATAGAAGCAGAGAGACTTTTGACTTAGAGGACTCGAGAATATGAGCATGTATGTTTAGAGCTGTAGGTTCTTCAAAAGGATTTTCTCATCCAACGAAGGCTTTACACAGAAATGAGTGGTGAAAAGATGTATTGGGAAGAGCAGTATACCAAGATCGCCCAAGCTGGGATGGATAACCACAAGATAATCCCACATTTGTATCAGGAATACAGGTGCTACAAAGACAAACATGAAAAGCTCGTCTTCTTAGCCAACAATCTCATTGAGGACATCAATAGAAGCTTAAGAGATGCAGAGAATGTAATGGTTCCTCTTCTGAAGGACATTGAGGACTTTCTACAGATTTGTCGATCAAATGTTGATTTCAATTTGTAATATTTTTCAAATATCTGGATTACATTACTCTTAATAAAGGCATTTTGTTTCCCTATCTCGAAGGTGTGTCTATTTTAAAGCTGGTCACCAAATAAAATAATAAATAGATACAAATATGTACCCAAGTAAATATGATAGGTAAAATAAGAATCATTTCATGATCATGCACATCCATTTTCACGCATGCATTTATAAAACACTTGCATGTCATATCAAAAATCTCATTTGCTTTAAAAATCTCTCCAGTTAAGCCATTGGTAAAAGAAGACTTCCACCTCCTTGGCCTCCATATCAAACAAGGGCCCATCAACAGAAAGCAATGGAACAGATCGAGGAGACTCAAGTTGTGTTCAAAGAGGATCTTGATCAGGTGAAGGGTGACGTAAGCTCAATGAAAGGATATTTGAGCCAGGTTCTTCTAGTTTTGAAGAACATTATCAACAGGCAGGATCAAATTCCCAGGGTAGCTTTTGAAGAGGTAGCTCAAACTGTTGGTGCATCGAGCGGTCACCAACTTAGGAATGAGCCAGAAGCAGGACCCCAAAAGTCCGCAATAGCCCAGCAAGAGGTTGAAACTGAAAGATTCATCCCACCACCATCAAAAGTAGGGGCATCACATACCCTACAACTTCCAACCAGTAACGCAGATAATTACCTAGACTTGTAATACGAAGATCATGACCCAGAGGATGCTCTTCAGGTACCCTTGAAGACAACTGGTGCTCATGTTACGGACAACCCACTGGTAATGGATTAGTATAAAGCCTTGGAATAAAGACTGAAGGTTGAGGAGGGCTTCAACGCTTTTGAGTAGACGCTCTGAAAATGGGTTTAGTCCCTGATTTGGTGATACCGCCAAAATTCAAAGTACCCGACTTTGGCAAGTATAAAGGGATCACTTGTCCAAGGAATCATCTTCGTATGTACTGCAGAAAGATGCATGCCCACGCCCATGATCAGAAACTAATGATTCACTATTTCCAAGACAATCTAAGTGGGACATCTTTGGACTGGTACATGCAGTTAGAACAAATGCATATCCGAACCTGGATGGATCATGCTAATGCTTTCTTGAAGCATTACAAGTATAAGTTGTACATGGCACCTACTCGCTTGCAACTCCAAAATTTGTACCAAAAGAAGAAAGAGTCCTTCAAAGAATATGCTCAAAGGTGGAGGGAGATGGCATCCCGTGTACAACTCCCACTGCTGGAAAAGGAACTCGTAGACATGTTCATGGGAACCCTACAAGGGATTTATCATGATAAAATGATGGTAAGTGTCACTTCAGGATTTTCAGACTTAGTAACTATTGGCGAAAGAATCGAAACTCGTTTGAAGAGCAGAAAGATATCAGGGGGATTGTCAATCACCCCTTACAATTCAAAAAGATCGGCTTAAAAATTACGAAGAAAGAAGGAGGGAAAAGTCAACATTGTGGCCTCATAACCAAGGGCATCACAACCATTAGTGATCCCGCAAGGATAAAGGCAGGACATATTTAAAAGGCCACCTAGAAATTTTGATCCACTGCCCATGCCACCAAGCCAGTTATTACAACACTTGGTTAAAGCATCCCTGGTGGAAATCAAGCCTTTATCTCCTCCGGTCGGGCCACTCCCGCAAAGATACAATGCCAACGCTAGGTGTGAGTATCATGCAAATTCACCAAGGCACACCATAGACCAATGTTAGGCCTTCAAGCATAAGGTTCAGGATTTTCTAGAGTCTCAAGACATCACCTTCGACAAGTCTAATATCAAGTCAAACCATATGCCTCCACATGGTGGACCGACAATAAATGCAATCGAGGTGGTCACCGACTTTGGGGAAACCATAAAGGCAAAAACCCCTATCAACTTGTTGAAGGAATATCTGTTCGAATGTGGATTCCTGTTAAAGCACAATAAAGATTTTGAAACAACTTTGGAAAATCTGGTGGATCGGGGGATAGTCCAATTTGGACTGTACCCTGGAGAAAAATATGTAGCCATAATCGGAGGGAAAAGCCACTGGTAATCCCTTGCCAAGATCCAAGCCTTACCAAGAAGACTCTAGTCACTCCATGGGGAGAATCAGCAGAGGTCACCAGAAGGGTACCTAAGAAGACCCTCTTGATACCCACTACTCCAAAAGCCACGATGGTAATTAAGGGACCGTCACCTATCCCTTACGAGAATAATAAAGCGATACCTTGGAGTTACGACTCAGTTGTGTACATCAATGGAGTGAAGCAGGAAAGTGGGCCCTCCGTAAGTCAAGGACCTGCAATTTTAAACATAGCAGGAAAAGGAGGTATGACCCGAAGTGGTCGAATCTATGAAGTCGAACAATCAAAAAAGACAGATTTGACTTCGACGAAGGACAAAGGAATATCAGTGGTTAATACAAATCAGGAAACAGAATCTCCGATCAAAGACTTTACTGATCAAGAGGCAGAGGAGTTTCTGAAAATAATCAAAAAGAGTGACTACAGAGTGGTGGATCAGCTCCATCAAACTCCGGCAAAAATCTTCATACTCTAGTACCTAATCAACTCTGAAGCACACTAGGATTATTTAATGAAGGTGTTAAGTTAAGCTCATGTCGCAAAAGAAATTTCAGTAAATCAATTCGACAATGTCGTAGCAAATCTCACGTCCGGATCCTACCTGGGTTTCAACAACAGTGAATTACGGCCAATAGGCCGGGCCCATAACAAAGCACTCCACATTATTATGCAGATAGATACTACCCATTTGTCTAGGGTTCTTACTGACATCGGTTCCTCTCTTAATGTGTTGCCAAAGTCAAGTCTCGTAAAGTTAACAATAGACGATGTGACAATGAGACCAAGTTCCATGGTAGTAAAGGCATTTGACGGTTCTCGAAGCTCGGTGCTAGGAGAGGTGGACCTTCCAGTCAAGATTGGGCCGCATATATTCAATATCACCTTTCAGGTCATGGACATCGAACTGGCATACACTTGTTTATTGGGGAGACCTTGGATCCATGCGGCAGGGGCAGTAACCTCGACCCTGCATCAAAAGTTGAAGTTCCTAGTAGAAGGGAAGTTGATCATAATTGATGGTGAGGAAGACATTTTTGTAATCCATATTGAATCATACAGATATATCAGTGTCGACGAAGATTGCATAGCTACCCCTTCCAGGCTTTGGAAATTGCTTCGATGGTAACATTACCGGTTGAGAAGGGTAACAAGACTAAAGTGACATCATGGAGAGATCTGCAAATGACTATGGGAGGTGATGCCTCAAAACACTCGGGAAAGCTCCTAGAAATTCCTGCGAAGAAAAATCGCTTTGGTTTGGGTTACGAATCGTCAAAGGCTACTCTGAAAGGCAAAGCATGTTTTCCTCTAATCCGAGCGACGTTCGTCAGCAAAGGAATGGAGCATGGCGGGAATGTGGCAATGATATCAAGCAAAATCAATACCAAAAGGGAAACTGACTTCATCAGAGAGGGTGCCCCAGGAGAA